>CM052093.1:16959482-16986236 GCA_028453745.1 Agapostemon virescens | reverse complement strand
GGCTTGAACGGATCGGTACAGAAATTCGGCGTGGCGCTTAACGTGTTAAAACATAATATATGCTAGTCGATCTTAACGGCCGGTAAATTTAGCGTTAATTAATAAAATTAAGCAGCAGGGAGCTTAGTTGTACGGTGGCGCTTGTGGCGCGCGTGTTAAGAAGTTTGAAAGTTAACACGTTAAAAAGTTAAGAAGATTTCTGCATGGAATACTTGGACACGGCGAGTGTCTCTCGGCTAGCACGTGTACCTTACGTAACTTAATATAATTACGTAGATGAAGAAAGCGGATAAGTAGCCTGGCGTGCATCCAATTGGCTACCTGAGAAAGAAACGACATTTAACGTTGCTTTCGCGAATGCTCGTCGCCTCGTCGATAAACCGAATAAAACCCTTAACGCGATACTCGATCGCGGAACGATTGTGTTAACACTGGCCATAACAGGTAAAGCGATTAAACTGCAATCTTCCTACAACATCGTTCTACGATCTTCTTTATAGGATCTCGCATTGTATTATCAGATTAAGAATCGAAAATGGTACTAGAAAGTTTGAGATCGGACGAATCCGACGGAAGTAGCAATCTCTTTCAAAGAAAGTGTCTTAGACTGATAAAATAATAGTTTCGTTTGGAAATGGCGCTTTAATTTACCAGTAGTAAGAATTCTCTTAAACGCTGACACAGCAATGCATCGAGAGTAATAATGCAAATATTATTCCATAGAAGTGCTAGTTGTTCGAGGTTACGCATAAAAATACGAGCTGGGATATTTTTATAATAAATAACGTTTGGTATTAAAATAACGTAATTGCGACGGGTCGAAGGTGGCTGATTTGTCGTTTTATTCGTTTTTCTATTGAATCCAACAGCTTCGTCGAACGTTTGATCGAATATTTCTGATGGAAGAAAATGTTAACAATGTCGAATCGGTGTGAAACGGAAATGCATTGTGAAGTAATATGAATTTATAGAATATTTTTAAATTTAACGACAATATTAACAATTTTCACAATATTGAACATTTTTACGAAGTAAGAGAGTAACCACTTTGACCGAAAGTCCAGCAATTCGCATTGAATTTTATTCCCGATCGATCGAGTTCTTCCTTCATTTCCGGAACTCTTGGCGAAGATGTGTGCTGCACGCTCGAATCGAGGTCACGAACTCATTTAGGATAATAATTTAGGACATTTTCACCGCACGCCAATCATAATGTGACCGAGTGTGGGGACTGCGACAGGTGGACTGATTGGAGTTTGAACAGAAATGACAAAATGGTCGGTGTTTTGACTTTGTTGGGATTTTCCTGTAGCTAGACAGGCATTTCGTACCACGATTGTATTTATTACGATAAATTTTTAATAAGAGTGCAGTAAACTATTTTCAATGTTTCACGATATACAGAATGAGTTTATTTTAGATATTGGTTCCCACAAACTCTGTATAATTAAGCATTCCATAATAATTAGAATTATGGGTCGCTACGTTAAAAATTATTATCCTGTCAATATCGTTCTATTTATTAGTAATATAAGGAATAATCTCTTCAAACTCTGTTAATTTTTCTACTGAATTGTATTCGCTCATTTTTACAATGGACGCTCAAAACTCGCAATTTATATTATCTGTTGAAATAAAGCAATGCATGCTCGTTTATGCTTTCACTCACAAAGAAAATCGAGTCTCCTTTTGTCTTACAGAGAAACTTAATTAATTTCTTCTCCGATATATTTGCACAGTAGATAGAAACAAAAAATAGAATTACAACAATTTTGTATAGAGACTTCGCACACGTGTTACTTATTTGACCGCTCGCCGAAGAAGAAGGAACAACCGCTACGTGACCTATTATATTTACGCTTAGTATTAGTTCTAAACATAATGTAATTGAATTCAATAGATGGCGCAATCAGCCTGAATATCTCCAACAGTATCTAACGTTAATAAACAACAGGTAAAGTTCTTCGAAAGATCTGTGCTATATCTTCGAACATTACAAATGCTGTAAACCCCAAAAACTGTCTATCGGCATCTACTAAATTCGCGGCAAGCGTCGAGATTCCCTTAGCCGTATCAAATGCGATCGTTGAAGAAATTGGGACGGTTCGAAACAAAATCCCACGCAAGAACAGTGGCAGATTCGAGGAACGAAGCCGTGATTGGGTCGAAAAAGACCCGGAAAAGCAGCAGGGTTAAGCGAACGAGCAAGCCGCGGAGCGCTCGTTATAGGCGGAGAAAACCCGCCGCGAGCGCTCGTTTGCGAAAATGCTCGGAAACTCTCGAGATGGACAATCATATTTTTCCTCGGCGTTTCTCTGTTTCCCGGGGTTTCGTTCTCTCCCTACCCCTACTACTTCTCTCCTTCTGTTTTCTGTTTTCGAAAGCGGCGCGGCCGCAGCAGCGCGAAGCGCAGCTGAAAAACATCGCCCGAAGAGTCACTTTCCCGCGGGGGAAAAAGAAAATATCAACGCGGATCAAGATTGCTCGTGTAATGCGGAGGAACGATACTTCCTTTTATCTCGAAACAAGCCACGCTGCTGTAAAGAAGAACCGCGCGGTCTCGGTATATTTTTCCTTTCTTTTCTTTTTTTCGCGAACGAGTCCGGTGAAACTTTCGCTGGAAACACGGGCCCGATGATGCACCACGAGCCACTTATGCGCGATTTTCAAGCAGCCTTGTGCATTAGATGGTTCCGGGAACTTGCCGAAGACGTTTATCACTGAGTTTACGCAGCGCTAAAAGCGACTGTTTAAACGAGAATACGTTTATCCAAATTCTTAGCTATTTTATAAAATTCCTCGTGGATATCCTTTTCGCAAGAACAATAATCCTAAATTAAGTTTAACACGTCGATCGCTATGACAGTCCCTGGGGACTGGCAGTATCTTATCAGTAAATTAATATGTTATAAAAGGTGTCCCAAAATTAACACAAGATTTGAATTTGCCGCCATTTTTGCAGTAAATTGTTGGCAACCCTGAAAAAAGAACAATTTGACAGCTGAGAGTTTAGGGTTAGTAAAAATGGAGCGTTATACGATACAGCAACGTGTTTTCATTATTGAACAATATTTCAAGAATAATAAAAGTTTGGCGGCCGCAGTTCGAAAATTTTATATAAAATTTAAAACAGCTTCGAGTGCAAAGGGTTAAAGAAACAGACTGCTTACAAAATATAAAATAAAAATTCGGAAAGTACTCGCACTAATTTGAATTCCACCGCGGCGTACGAATCAATTGGAAAAATCAATATTCTACGTATCTGGAGGAAATGATTAAAGTTTGCAGCGTGAAAGAGAATGGCGAATGGAAGGAATTAAAGAGCGTGATCGATCCCACGGCACTTGCCCCAGAACGTTTAGCGAGGACAGGCGTGATTATAACATATAAAATGACGTGAATAAAGAAAATTCCGTGAAAATGCATTGTGTCTAGTCGTCGCCTATTTGAACGATTTATAAAGCGAACGCGTGTGGACACGTATGAATGATCGCGTAAAAACCTGCGGAAGAGATTCACGCGAGATCGACGATACCGCGGATCGAAAGATTAGAGCTTTCATGAGCCTCGAAAGAGTTCGAGTAGGATCGACACGGGCTCGCAGGGCGATTAGGTCACGATCTACTTTGAAAACTGCGGACTATTAGCGAACCGATTTACCGTCCAATCAGGATATCCATCACACAGCCTGGGGATTATAATATAATTTCGATCCATCAGGCAGATAATATTGACGTGGAAGTTGCACCGCGGCTGATCAGTGATTCGATACTTCTTGCATGAGATGGCCCAGCCCCCGGATCGTTCCCCGGAAACTTCTATCCCTGAATTTATGTCGTCGAGCGACGCTAGAATTAAGGGGCCCGGGCTCGCGCAATCGCGAGCAAGCAAATTGCTTCCGTCTCCGCGTGGCCTCGATTCTTAAACCAATTTTTTCTTCACGCGAAAAAGAAGATCCTCCCGGAGATTCGCTATCCGAAACTTATACGTATTCGCCCATTCGATCTTGTCATATCAACGCCCCAGACGCGCTGGATTGCAATATTTTCTGCAAGGTAGAACGATAGTGGATGTTCCGCCGTGTAAGTTGCTGGATTTCGGTCATATTTTCGCATTTTCTGTAATACTTCGCAGCGATTTAATATGATACTTTGCTCGCAGAAAGTCGCATTAATCCACTGTCATTTACGGTGATAAATTTGTCGCGTTAACGATTAACCTCTTAAGCACGATGCGCCACTATAGTGACTTCCGCGGATGCCATCTTATAGTACGATGCGTCATTATAGTGGCTTGAGCACACTCAATTCTATTATTAATTATTACAGTAAATTATTAATATTAACATACATGCATCATATCTTTTAGAAAAATTACAATGTAGTTATGAAAAAGATGTTTTTCATAACTACAAAATTATTAAAGTTAAAGTATATGCATTATATCTTTAAGAAGAATTATAATTATTTATCAAAAACTTCATTCCAATGTTCTCTGCCGTACAGAGAAACTGCCCCGCACAAAATTCAACTGTGCCTAAAAGGTTAAAGTAAGGGATACCAGAATAAGAGGACGATTCATATGGTAGCACTGTTCGATAGCAACCTTGTAAATTCATTGCAATTTTTAGTTTTGGTGTAGTTTTTATGCATTTTGCGTTACATAAGCTTTGCGTTTATTTCGTGGGTGATTTTCAACTTTCTGTTCATTCTATTCACTGCTAAAATGCAAGGATTCGAGTTTCGCTCGAACTATAGTGGCTCCCGCGGATGCCATCTTATATTACAATATTAATTATTATAGTATCAATTCTAATATTAATTATTATAGTAAATTATTAATGTTAAAATACATGCATCATATCTTTTAGAAAAATTACAATGTAGTTATCAGAAAGCTTGTTCCAAAATGATTAAAGTTAAAGTATATGCATCATATCTTTAAGAAGAATTATAATTATTTATCAAACACTTCATTCCAACGTTGTCTGTCGTAAAGAGAAACTACCCCGCACAAAATTCAACCGTGTCTAAGAGGTTAATCTGCCAACGCTGGTTAAATTGATCGTGGAATTGTTTTGAATTGTTGAATTTATAAAGAATTTATACGTCGCAGGGTATGATTCAATAAATTTCTTATATCATACGTGTCGCGCGATAAAAATATTTGGAAATCTGGAGGAACTTAATCTTGTCGCTTTAATTAAACAATTCGTGTGGGTCGCTTTTAATGCTCGGTAGGTTTCATGTGAATGTTATTTCATTGTTTATTAAGGATTGTTTAATATAGAGTGATTTTGCATTCAACATGTTGCAAAAATGTTCTCGGTATGAATGAAAATTAAATGTTGTGTAGACTTGGCTTTTCTAACACTTAATTGATCCATTTAATTGTGAAATGAATTCAGTCGGAATTTTAAGGAATATTCGTTACAAATATATATTGCTACCTATACAAATACGCAAGATTGCAAATACTACCGTGTTCTGCTGATTAATGAAACCTTTTCATGTTTTCTATAGCCATTGTTAAACTCTGTGAAGCATTACCTGCCTTATTTACGGTCCCGCGTACCGATAGTGACAAATATTTGAAAGAATAAATTATTAAGTCGAGTCGTATATCATTTCCATTCCGGCGTGTCAATTTTATTTATCAACGAAACAAACAACAATTATACGTCAATTAATTGTATATTCATCATTATTTCCATTTTGACAGGTAGCTTGAGAATTATGAGTTATTAACGACAAATACAATGACAAATGTACCATTGCAATTTCTTTCTAGAAGCGAAAATGAAAAACCAAGCGATTTTATTTTATACTCCATGCACAGTTTCGTGAACAAAATAGTGTATTCGATATACAACAGAAAGAAACTAAAATCTCGCAGGTTTCATTTCACGTTGAAACAACCGAGCCGGTCAAAATGGCGGATGTCGGACTCTCTATTCCACCATGATTAAGAATGCGAAGATAAGAACACTTATTTCTTCGAATCTATTTTATAAACGTAATCGTGCACTGCGTCAACGCGTGCACAGAGCCTTGTTATTTTTAAAATGCATTATAAATTAGTCATATTTAATGCTCGATTGCTGCAGCGTTAAGAAGTATAGGCAAGCGAACGTAGATCAATCTTTTCATAAATTTTAATGAAACACACACGAGCCTTAGCTATTTCACGAATTTTAATAAGAAAAGCAGTTTATCTTAGACGAAATTCATGGGATATTCCGAGGGTAACACGGCAATCGTTTTTCCGGGGTTTAGAACAAGTCGCCGATCACCCGGCGACTTACATAATAAATTACTCGAGCATTTCCCGTTCTAAAATCCCCGGCGAAACGCACACCTTGCGTGTCTCGCGACGGAAAGATGAAAACAGGCGAGAAAGGTGGAGGGAAAAAGCGCAGCGCGGCGAGAATAAAAGGAGCTTTATCTTCGAGCCAGCTTGTAGGAAAACAATTTCGCGTGGGTAGTAGGTGCTCGACCCTAATTACGATACAAGCATAACACCGTACTTACATGAATGGCTCGTACGGGGAAACGGCTGCTGTCGGCCGTGGCTCGAATCGATAAGTCGATTTGAATATAACCGGCAATGTATAATGCGTCGCGCGGCTAACCGGCCGTGAACGCTCAACTATTTTAAAATCCGTTAATTTTCCGCTCGAAATGCTCGACCGTCCATTTTCTGTCTGTGCGCGACCGTGCGCTGCCTCGTTAAAAGTCGAAAAAAAATGGACCCCAAAAAAGAACAGAAGAAGAAAAAATAATTGATTGTCCATGACGACCCGAACGCGTTCTTATTAAATCCGTCGATACGTCGATACGCGTCATAATGCGAACGAATGGCGCATTCCTGGACGTCCGACCGATAGTTTCCTGTCCGGACAGGAAACCGACTCGCGCGCGCGCGCGCTTCTCGAATTTTCCACCGCCGACTGTTCTAGACTTTTTTGAAATCAATAATTCATAGCCGAGGAACGGCTTTAAACAGACGACTTTTTAAAAGAAGAAACGTATTCATTCAGTATTAACATTTTCCGAGATTCATGTGTCTTCTTTGATTACGATCGACTGTTAGATTAGAATTAACGTTAACGATTGAATGATGTAACACTTAGCCTTAAAACGACTTTAAAAAATGTCATGCTATTATTCGAAACCACTTTTATATAACTATGTTTGCATTCGAGTGTTGCGTGCATAATGTATGCGCGTTGCACTAAATAATAGTAATAAACTTTCTGTGTGCGAAAGGAAATTAACGAGTCTCCATTTTGGAATTAAAATTGCTCCAAGTGCAAAGGGGTAAACATACATAACTCGAAGCTGAAGATTATAGCTAAATTCTTTTTGCAAGTTGAAAATTTAAATTGAATTCGACGAGTCACTTGGTAGTAATTATTGTTGAGATTATAAGCGGTTATTACTTTTAAAGTTATTCAATTAAAATGTATTCTTTCTTATGTGAAATTTAAGATTCTCCTTGATGTATTACGAGCATGCCATAAGTTCGCACTACAAAAGTCGGTAGAAATTGAAACGTTGCGTGCATAATGTATGCGTATTACACTAAATAATAGTAATAAACTTTCTGTGTGCGAAAGGAAATGAACGAGTCTCGATTTTGGAATTAAAATTGCTCCAAGTGCAAAGGGTTAAAGATAAATAACTCGAAGCTGAAGATTATGGCTCAGTTCTTTAATGCAAGTTGAAAATTGTAATTTAATTCGACGAGTCGCTCAGCAGTAATTATTGCAAAGATTATAATCGATCATTGCCCTTAAGATTATTTAATTAGAATGGTTTCTCTCTTTTTCGAGATCTAAAATTCTTCTTGATATATTATGAGCATATGGTAACTCGAAGCCGAAGATTATAGCTAAATTCTTTATTGCAAGTTGAAAAATCAAATTGAATTCGACGAGTCACTCGGCAGTAATTATTGCAAAGATTATAACAGATCATTGCTCTTAAGGTCATTCAATTAGAATGGTTTCTTTCTTTTACGAGATTTATTCTTCTTGATGCATTGCAGGCATAAAGAATCCTATCCACAAACTCGCTGTAGGTACATAGTTCGATCATTTTACTTATAGCATTCGTGTATCGTTTAATTTCATACAATGTGAAACATTGTACCACAATTCACTGTTTTTTTAAAATTTAACATATTCTACATAATCTTCCCACTTTTCAGGATCTTTTCAAGAACTTTCGAAATACGAAAACGGATTTGTATAACTTTTCGGTATACGTAAACAGCTAACGATTTGACTCGCGACTGTTAAAACGAATCCTTACGAGTCAAAGGTTAAACAGACGAAGAACCATGTTTGATCACGAAAATTATTACGTCCAGTTAAGAGGTCTGTTTATTCTCCGGAGGAGTTACCGGCTGTCGTAACATCCGCAGAAAATACACCGTCCATTGTAACCGGATAGTGAGAGCAGTTTAGCTGAGAGCAGTTTTAATTAAATGTAATTTAATCGGCCGTTTTCGAACGTTCTACGTGGCTTCAACTGGTGTTTCCGTGTGCACATGCAGATGTACGGAAACACAATGAACTTTAGCATTGTAAAACCTTTCGCGAGGGGCGGGGGAAGGCGGCGAAGCATTTATAAATGACTGTGACGATAACGGCGCAAGGTTTGACGCCCAACTCTCGTGTAAATGTCACGAGTCCAAAGAAATGAAAGGCAGAATGAAAATGTGTCCCAACGAGTCGTGAATAGAGGATATTTGGACAGTCGGGCGAGAATTGAAGGGAGGCTTTCGTTATCAAACTTTTAAAATAATTGATATCCCCGACAATCGCTTCTCGGTTGCGCAAGGGCGTTCGGCTGGAAATATTATGTTGTTGAAAATAATTAGGGGAACCCGCACCCTCCCTCATTGTCTGCGATAATACGCACTCTGTTTAAAGCACACTTCGCAGAATAATCGGGGCTTTAAATTGCGCATTATTTCGTTCGCGTTTACATATTTTTTAGGTATAATAAAAATACTCTCGGCAAAACGCAATGCACGGTTCGCAACGGAAATTGTTTGGTGCTTGGACGACTTTGTGACGTTGCTCTTTCAGTTAAAACCGATGCTCGCGTTGTATCAAAATTGGTTCGTTTCGCGTTTCTACGTTTTACAGACGCAACGTCGCCATTTTACAATCCGAGCGTTAATCGTAATAAGAGTAATCCACGTGCAAAGTGTAATTTAATAATAACCAGCTTCGGGGAACGCGAAAGACGTTCGAAAATGTGTTTAATATTCGATTGTTTACGGGACAATTATGTGTTCCATTGAATCTGTGCATTTTCATAAGTACATTTGCCATAATTACAAGATGGGCTCCAATGAATTTGCGATATGCTTTTATCTTAAAATTACAGCACGCTGTAAATTTCTTTTAATTTCGATGCGAGCGCGCGACGCACCTTTTTGCCTTTGACATATTCAATGCATAATGAAGGTAATTAATTAACAGATTATACGAGCATGTTAATTATATTAGCCGGCAATTTCATGGGACGATACTTAAAATTCTTAGAATATTGCGGTGGTAAAACGGTGACGTGCGAGTTAATTTGGTTTTAAATATTATGAACGACGAGTGCAGGCTACTTTTATTGCAATATAATATATGATACTTTCTTTCAACTCTTTAAATGTTGAAAATTACACGCCCCTTTGAGGCGCGCGGCTCTGGTTAATTGTGCGCAACGGTTTCTATTACATTAATGTTCGGACGTACATGTGCTCGCCAAATTACGGATATTATTATTCGTTTATTTTGTGTGCGCGTTGCTGCATGAATCTCCACATTAAGCCTTCGGTAAAATGAAATTTTTATCAGCGATCGTTGCCGCGAGCTTGCGTATTTGTTTGCTGGTAATTGCTAATACCCTTTGACCGTTGCACGTTCGCGTATCAACGTTTATTTCCTTTTTATAACTTCGTAATCGCAGGAACAATACACCTCAGTTTTGTTCGAGTTGTTTAAACTCTGCACTCGATTCTTACTTTATGGTGAATAAGGTATGTCCGCTTTTCGAATTATTGTTTCGAACACAGTATTGCACACAGCGCGATAAAACCGTGTTAGCCTTTAAGAGGGAAACAGAAAGAATTTGATATTGAAATCGGAGTGTAACGATTGCTATGCAATCTATTTCGTTTGTCGAATCAATTTTTCGAAAATGTGAAAAACGCTATTGAAAAGCTGTACGGTTAATTTTAAATAGTACAAAGCTTAAAAAAAAATATAACAAAACCGAAAAGGAATGAAATACATTCCTGTTTGGTTTCTGTACCTTGCAATCGACGAAGACAATTTTCCATAAGGATTACTAGTATCACAAATATTATAAATAATTATGATATTAATAAGAAAGTTCCCCACTTGAGATCGAAAAAAGAAAATAGTTTTATAATTAAATAGTTTTAACTACAATGTAAAATTTATAATTATTTGGATATTTTAAATAGTTTGATGCGTTTATGTTAAAATCTTTTTAAGTTCAAAATCAAATTAGAAATTTGTGCTAGAAATAAAATAAACGAAATAAATGCGAGGACGTAGTTCTCGCGTTCGACGAACGAATTGATCGATTGCAACACTTATTAAAAATAATATTTCCGAGTTGCACATTTTTCTGACAGTTCAATGAATACTACTTTGTCATCGGCAGCTCCATTTTAAAGAATTCCATTCCGGGTTCAGGCGAAACTTCGAAATCCTCGCGCGGTCTGTTCAGCGCGAAATAAATGGTGTCCATTCCCGAGATTGTTCCCTTTGAGAAAGGGTAAAAAGATCGTTTGTTTGTCGGCTAGCAATGGCTCGGAGGACATCGCAGGCTAACGTTTTCTTTCGGAAAAGCGTCGTGGTCAATCCTTTAAAGCGGACGTGCGGAAACAGCTTCCTCGGAACCGACTGCTCTTTTATTCTCCGATGCTCGCTGGCGGGGGTGTGGCGAAATTAAATCTGCGAGTCTTGCCAGGTAGCGAAATGAATCCGCCGTTAATCGAATGACAGATTCCCGATGGCTCGATATTTTTTAATGAATCCAATCGTCCCGGCTCTCAGCGACGCATACCCGATGGATACCTACCTCTGCTGCGCCTAATACCAATGACGATCGACTGACACAGAATTGCCAGTAGAAAAGTACGCCGTCGAATGGTTCAAGAAATTCTGGAACACCGTCGGTTAACAATAAACTCGCGGGTTAACAATAAGTACGCCTCGTTGCAGATTAATAAATCAGGTATATACACGTTACTCCAGTCTAAAGAGAACTAATTACAAAGTCGTGTTAACTGCGAGCTGCTTGTGAAGCTTTCGGCTGCTATGCGTGCAGCATCTGGCGAAAATAAGCCGAAATATTGGACTGAGAATCGAGCAACAGAATGGTGGAGCGTGGTTGTACAAATTTTAATGAATCAGGAGCTCGAGCTGCTTAGGGTGTGATTTATTGACTGCGGATCTTGGAAACCCAGATTCTTAGACGGTGTCCTCGGAAAATCGAGCAGATTTCAATTCGAAGAAGGTTCTTTCTGCGATTGAAACGGAATAAAAATATTCTAGAATGTTCGAAACACCTAAAAATATTTTAATAATATAAAACGAAACTTGAAACATCTTAAAAATTTATATTAGTTTTTGGGACGATGGAAATACTGTATAAATTCCCCAGGATTATATCGATTTTAGAATTAATATATATTATTATCCCCAAATTTTTACTATCAGAGGAAAGAAATATAACTTAAAAGACGCATGAGAAATTGTTTCCCATTGTGAATAAATATATTTCGTCGGTTTTACATTGATAACCGAAAAAATCGTTCTGGGTATTCATTAATATTTTCCTACGTAACGATTTGACCATGCATTTTACACAGTTATTAAATAATCGAATAACTAACATTTATCATAGCAGGAAGATTAAAAGTATTAGAGGATGTTAAAATATAACTTTCAATTTCAAGCAATTATGAAGGAAAGAAAAAAATTTTGTTCCGATTCCTATGGCCTGCACTTGATCCTACTGTGAATTTTATGTAAGAAATATTAGGATAACTTTAAAATAGAAGATCAAAGAGGGTATTAAATTACATTTTTGCGGCAATTGAAAAGGTAGAGTGGGGGAATTCGTCGGTAAG
Organism: Agapostemon virescens; assembly: GCA_028453745.1. NCBI lineage: Eukaryota > Metazoa > Arthropoda > Insecta > Hymenoptera > Halictidae > Agapostemon > Agapostemon virescens. Next base: position 16,974,062 of record CM052093.1, on the reverse strand, counting down.
GTTATCTAGCAAGCCCTGCCTTAGACGCTGCGATATCGAAGGCGGATCAGGTACTAGCGAGAAAGTCGTCCCTCTGTTGGTGAGCATAGTAGGCAGAACCGCCACATACTGTTCAACTTGTGGCAATTATTAAAGAATGCAGAAAATATTAGTTCGACGGTTACGTCTTTTAATAAATGTGCAGAATTTTTATATTACATAGTCCAGTGATAATTTAATGTGTAAAAATTTGCGACGAATCGATCAACGAATCCGATCAAGTATAAACCGATGCGAAGAATTTATCGAGGCAGGAACTCGTCCCTGTCCCTTAACGAACTTGACAAATCAGTCGCTTTCTATGCAAATCAAATTTCTCGCGTACAAATGCAGGCTTCGCAACAAACCTGGAAAAAATGATCCTCGAAAACCGGCGCGCAATCGTTCGATCGCTCGATCGCTGGAATCGTCGCGTGTTCTACGTGGCGTTTTGCATAATGCGTATTTTATGCGAGCACGGGCAACGTAGAACCGCGCGGCTACACCGTCGTGGACGAAAACGATAATGATCGCCAGGCAGGTACTTTATGCTGGCGTCATCACGAGATCTTCTTCGAGATCTCATCATTATCTTTTCGCGCGGGGTAGGATGAATAGGTAGAATTCCTCCTGACGCTGCGAAACCCTTTTTCTTCTGTTTGAAAATCGTTTGAAAAACTGTACGGCCAGGCAACGAAAGGGTTCAGAGCGCCGGAGCTTCCGAGATTATCTTGGTCCACAGTTTTTAACACGGAGCTTCAGTTTTGTGATCATTGTGAAACATACAGTACAGTAATTCCCGCGAAGAAACCGTGTTCAGTCTTTTTATTTTTCACTTCTCTCATTTATGTTACTCATTTCATCTGTTTCAATTCTCGTTCGAACTTATAATTCTATTTTCAAGGAAACTACGCTTGCGCGTGTAAATATATTAATTAGACTGCAATTACCTGATTTGTAAAAACAGGAAAATTGGTCAAATTGCCGGCTTTAAATTTTCTACATTAAAATCGTTAAACCAGTAAAGACTCCGTCCATAAAACTTGATGGAACAAATTCGCCAGTCGAAGCATCTGTTCAAAAATAGAATCAAATCTAACAGGAAGAAAAGAAGCAGTTCCCCGGGACATTATTGATCGAATTGGTGAAATGAAGCAACTGCACCAATAAAGATGAAGTAAAATCCTAAGAGGGACAAGCAAAATGATAAAAAAGAAGAAAAGCAGAAGAAGAATTTTTCATAACAAGTGACTGAACGAAATCGAAGTAAAATCCTGCTCTAGCGAACCAGTCACATTTACCTAGATTCGGCATGAGCTTCGATTAGCCTGCTTTTCCTAGTCAATGAGTAGAAGAAGATCATCTGGGCCTCGAGTCCTCGAAGCCGAAGCGGAAATCATCCCGGTCTCGTATTCGCTGCTCATCTCGAAGGGCCAGCGAAGCAAGTGAAGCATTAAAGCTCAATAAAGTGACAACGAGATGAGCCGCGAGGTCGAGAGAAGGGAAGGAGGGAGGGGGGTGAAGGGGTGGCTCAATAACGAGAAAAGAGCTCGGCAATAAAGTGCAACGATAGAAAGATATCTCTTCAGATGTAGCAGAGGCCGTCGGTCGTAAGAAACGTTGAGAGAGGAAGTAGTCCGCGGGACGAGGAAAAAGAATCCCGAGCCAGGAGTCGAGCATAAAAGAGCACGAACGGAACGGAGGAGGAGAACGAGGACAAGGATAGCCCCTGTTGGGAGAGGGTGGACCAAGGACGAAGGACGAAGGAAGAAGGAAGAAGGAAACCGGCGCCAGAACGGCGGCCGCGTCCTCGTTGCGCCGTTGGCGAAACGCGGCGACCGAAAACCAAAGGTGCATTAAACTTTGGCAACCGTACCCGCGGCAGCGTTACCACCCTCTTCGTCGTGTAAAGACGACAACGAGTCGCTGTACCAACATCCACCCCCCGCAGCACACCATCAGACTAGCGGGTCTTCTGGGGGCTGTGACCCTGCAGCCGCTTCTGCTCGCTAGCAGAACGATCTTACCCCCTCGGCGATCGTTTCTCCGATACGACACGACGAGCAATTCTCCTCCTTCACGGGACCGTCCAAGCTCTCCTTCTACCCTTTACCTCCGCCGAAACCCCTCACTCTCTCCAGAGTCTTAGAGGACGGCTGACCCATCCGATTAAACGCATCGTTGGTTTTTCATCGGAGAATCTCGAAATCGGCGAGCTGGTTCGTTAATCGACGCGACGGTTGAGGGTTCGTGAGATTCGGCAACCCCCTGTCCCATGGGTCGCTCTTGAGGGCTGTTACGTGTTTCAGGTTTGATTTACAGCACTTCTGTTCTATGCCGTTTTGTTCTGTTGCGATTTCTTAATCTTGGGGTTGACATCGAGGGACTCGCACGTTATTCTACTCTCGGGAACCGTAAGCGATGTACTTGAAAATTTTTTAAACAGGTTGTCCTTTGAAACTGTTTAAGTTATAGTTTTGCCAAATTCTCAACGTTCGGGTCTAAGGAAACTAAACGGAATTAGACTACCGGCACATCATTTCTTAAATCCGTTTTCGTCTACTGGCTTTACCAGAAATGTATCAAATGCGCGAGAACTTATTTGTACTCCAAATAAGAAAAATGGCGGAGACTTATTTTTACTTCAAATAAGAAAAATGAAAGAAATGAAAGAAATGAAGAAAAATTCGTGAAGTACAGTTCCACATATCAAGAGGGAGTCTACTCTGCAGAAAAATCATCGTCCGATTTCCCTGGGAAAAAAGCGAAATTACTCACCGGATAATCTAACATAATAACAATCACAAAAGTCTGTAAATAATTTGAATCGAGGCATTTCCACCACGTGGAAGCCAGACCGTCTAGTTTTATTGTTTGATAGATTTAGTGTCGCGAGACTGGTCGCGGGACGTCGGTTCCGTTGTTACCTCGTCATCGTGCGCTTTGTAACTTTGTATTTACGAGAGAGTGTGCCGATTCGCTGGTCACAGAACGTCTTTGCGGGAGTCCCACGCGATGTGTAACGTCTGCCAGGGAGAGTGGGCGAGGTACTCGTGTCGGGATACCACGAATACCCGCGTACTCGACGGCACGAACATTTACCGGGTATGTCGGACCGAGTCAAGGCACGCGTGAACATCGATTCCTGATCGTTTCGGTGCCAGACACCAGAAGGTCCTGTCACGTGATCGTATATTGCACCGGAAGGGCGCGGGGGTGGACGGACAGAGCTGATTTCCATCGTTCTTGATAGGCGTTCGTAACTCAGAGCGCGCGATACGATATCAGATACGTATATCGGCCGGCTGCGAGAATTTTTCACCTCTGTCGCGTTTGTCTGATGATTCGACCGCGAACGGAATTCAATTTCATCCGAGGGGGAGGGGGGAGGAGTAGAGGATTTAATGGGTCCTCCCATTAGCAACAAGACTTTCCCCGCGGCGGCCGCCGGACTGGCGTAATTTGTCACCATTAATTCATCGACGCTGTTCTTCGGATGTTCGTGGCTTTTGCTGAGAAAAATATCGAAATTATTGAAATTATTCGAAGTCGATTGCCATTAGCCGATGTCGAGATTGTTTAAGAGATTTAATATATTTCACGGAAACGTGACCGTAAGCTGATCGACGATTTTCGCATGTTCGTAATTTTAAGCGATTTTAGTAGACATTTTGCTCGTCGTGAATCGAACAGTTTCTAGACGGGTGTAATAAGTAGACCGTGGATTTTTCTTATTACGTTGAAAATAATAGATAACAATGTATTTAATTGTTGAATAATTATAACGAGTCGAGAATAATGCAACATCGTTCTTAAATATTTCTAATCCGTTTACAAGATCGTTTTTCACACATTCGTTCATGCTGTGAATCAATCATGTCTACGGTCTCGTAATAAATTCTTTTTAATCGATTAGATGTTGTATTAAGTGCATACTGAAAGGAACTTATACATACGTTGAACAGATATCAATTATATCGATGTTTCTATTTTTTTGCTTCGTTGAAACTGGTAATTGTGAGGCTAAGCAAAATTGTTATTAATGTGGTTGATACTTGTAGTTGCTTGGTTAATCGAAAATGAACCGTTGAGCAAGCGAGAACTACGTTCTATTCAAAGTTTATTTTTTCACAAGCATTATGCTTGTGCTGGCTGTGACATTTTTGAACTACACGCGGAAACTGTCCACTTGTTTTACTACTGTCGTTAATACGTTCACTACCGGTGCCTCGCATGTGTCACGACCACTATCTTCTATATCCTGTAAAAATGTCATGAAAATTCGCCATATATATATATATATATACTGTTATTTTAAATAAATAATAAATACACGCATATCGTGTTATTCGATGAATTGCAACTTTTCTATGATACTTGTTTGCATTTCCTCGGAGGATACGCTGCATCTAATAGAATATTGTATTTACGAAGTTTAACTGAAATATTATTATTAGCTATTAATATTACTGGTGACTCAATATGCAATTCAATTTTTTCTCATGGACATTGCTTTGCAAATATAAATATTATGTCTTTCTTTTTGGACAAAATCAAATTTTGCTCATTTGTAATAAATATTTGAGCATTGAAGTAGACGTAGCAATATAAAAGATATAAATTATCTTTTCTCTTCTGTAACATTTTCAGCGACAAAGAACATGGTATGGCAAGGGGTTAATTTGCAAACATTGAGATTATAAAAATATATCTATGAATTTTGAACGATTATTCGACGAATTTAATTCAGCATGTACAAATTGTTAAAAATTTGCGAAAAGTTTGAATGAACAAATTCTCGTTATTGTTATAGTCTCGGTATACGTTATAGTCTCAGTCTCGTTGTTATCATCTTATAAACTGAGCGTTGACAAGCAAGTAAAAATTATGTACGAACGCAATCGCGTGCAAAGATAATTGTACAGAGGATCGATTGTTTCGAAAGTAAAGTGGGCATCAGAAAGTAACATACAATGTTGAGTCCCATTACCGTAACAGATGGACGAATCGTAGTGTACGCGGTCCGAGAGCAGCAATCACATCCACTTAATTCAGTCCAATTTCCATTTCATGAAATAACGCCTAGTGCCTGAACCACTGCACCTGGACCGTAATGTAGCGTGTTGTTAACTTTATGGAGGTCAGAGGTAGACCCGTCCGGATCTATGGTACTCGAGGGACGTTTACTTACGGTCCAAACGGAAATGGGCGTGCCCCTGGGGGCAGAAATATCTAGCTCGTAGGTTCGAAGTCTCCGGGTATCATAATAACCTATCACTCCGTGTTGGACATCCTAACTGACTGAACGGTAACCACTACCCCTCGTATTGTAATATTTGCGAAGCTTAAAATGATCCAGTTCCCATTCTCCATCTCCACAACCCGTGCCACTGTCCTTCCTATGAGCATTAATCCGTCCACGATCATTCTCATCCATGTTTGTCACGTGCCAGATCGTCCCAAATTTCTGATTTTGATTTGATAGATTTTAACGCTGAACTTACCTAGCATTAAAATTGACTGCTGTATATATTCTCTTATAATTTGTTTGAAATATATTGTTTTTAATTTGTTTGAATTATTTGCAATTTTCATTACAAAGTATAATGGAGCAAAGAGATCTATTGCAATTTTATAACTTCAATAATTGCAAAATAAAAAATCTGGAAAGAGTTATTCGACCCACTGTGGTAGGTTTAGTGTAAAACGTTTACCATTCACAGCTGAGAAATTCGTAAAGAACAGCTCGTAAGGGGGAAAAGGATTTCATGCACTTTTGAAAAACTGAGTGTGTTCGATTTAAAACGACAAAAAGTTTAGAAGAACTTATAAATATTATTATATTATTTTTAGATACATCGTAATGCAGCGCTATCGTTGACAATCATAATAATGGCGGACAAGACTTTTGAATAGCCTCGCACACTTTTAGCACCTACCGCACGTCATTCTACTCTCTGTGACGTGCTGAATACAAATCTGACTTTCATTCTGGGCGAACATTACGATTTTTCAACTCACCGTGACGATATATTCGAAGGTCGTCAAAATCGTTGAAGAGGACCGATTTCGCATTACTGCAGAATTATAATTTCCAGAAACGAATAAAATCGTGTATTATATTATAGTATATAGATAATACTATTAGGTTTTAACTAAATAACGTAAAATAGATCTGTCGTTCGAGGGTTAATCCCTTACACTCAACCTCGACCCTGAGGCACCCATAAAAATAGCCATATCATTATTCAAACTAATTATTTATGTTGGAGATATTCAGGCTGATTGCGCCAGCTATTGAATTCGATATACAGTATGTTTAGCACTAAGCGTAAATATAATAGGTCACGTGCGAAGTTTCTATACAAAGTTGTTGTAATTCTTTTTTTTGTTTCCATCTACTGTGCAAATATATCGGAGAAGAAATAAATTAAGTTCCTCTGTAAGATAAAAGGAGACTTTATTTAAACAATTTATATTATTAAATTCGTCGGTGTTCTATAAATTACTAAAACCTCAACTATTGCGTGAGAAAACTTAAACTCCACACGAATAATTTCAAAAAGATTACACAGAATGAAAACGTTCAAACAGAAATGTGTTAATTTTGGAATTAAAATTGCTCGAGTGGAAAGGGTTGAGAATCAAACGATCGTCGACTGGTTGCCGTGCAGAAAGGGTGAAAAGAAACCATGAAACCTGGAAACCCGACACGATCTATAGACTCGGTGCCGTGGATCCGCAGTGATCAAAGTTCTGGGTATCGTTGTCATTGGGGCGCAGGGTTCGGTATGGCGTTTCACGCAACGGGAACCTAATCGGCGCGAAACTTGCCGGGCAAGATAATTACGTGCAATCTTGGAAGTTCGACTGGATATCCATCCAGTCCCATCATCCTCGAGGAACACGTGGTTTTGTATAGCGCGCAAGTTTCCGGCGGTGGCACGGAAGCCTGGCGAGCGGGTAACCAGAACCAGCAGCAGTAGCAGGCTCCGGGAACGCATTATAGGGTCCGAGCACTGTCAGTCGCACCTTCCGGCTGCACGCGATTCGAGGACGTTTACAATTTCCGGCAGACGTCGTGCGGCTCCCCGTCGAACCACCCTCAACCTTCCCAACCCCCGTATCGTCCCCCGTCCTCCAACCCCCACACCCCATCGTGCCCTCACACCCCGCCGCTGGCAGTCCTGCCGACGGCAATCGCTTGCGCAACACGTTCTGGGTAAACGGGTTCTACGCAATCCTGCTGTAATAATCCGGAAAGCCGAATTGACAGAAGACGTCGGTTACCGTGTACGTGCTTGTTCCCATCGACGTCACTGTTAACCGTGACGTGAACGCTACCTGCCAGACACCGGAGGGTGTCCTACCTTCCCCAATTATGGAATTTTGATACGCGTCTTTCCTCTTCGGACTCGTTCGCTCTCTACACAATCCGGGACAAAACGATAGCACTCCTTATATTTTCCTATATTTTCTGTTAAAAACTGATTAAGATACATATTTTCCTTAACCGATAACTCGGAGCATGTCTGTCTATACAGTTTACGAAATATCGTCCACAACATACACTTTGACAGGATTCTAACGGAGAAAATATAAATATTATTGTTCGCAAGCGGGACAAGATGATAGCACATGTAGTAAATTTACGCTTTCCAGTTACGGCGAAGCTCGCGAATTGCGAACATCAACATTGGAACATAGTTAATAAAGTCCGTGATATTATTACGTGTTGTATGTTTGTTAAAAGAAGGCGAAATATTATCAAAAATTGGTCGCGGAAAGATATTGAATAATAATGTACGCTGGGAATAATAATGTACGAATTAACTAGTATTATGGGAGAGGCACGAGATATCGTACAACATAATCTTGTACGAAAGATTATACACCGGAACGGTTGATTCTCATTTAGTTGGTCGGATGTTGGTTGTACAGCAACGACCTGTCAGGCCACGCTATCGCGCAGGTGGCTCATTTCGTCCGACTTGGCCTGGCATCGAGTGAAGATGATCAATTAAACAACGAACAAAGGTCTTGTCCGCGACAATCGAGCACGCGTCGCACGTTAATGATTCATCGATCGCTCTTGATACGCATTCCGCGGCATCGGCTTGGGACCTCCTCTGTGTGCTTGACAGCTGTCATCTTCTGTTAATTGGATCGTGCGCGTTCCCTATGATCGTCGGTCTGAATAAAGTTATTCCGTCTGTGACGATGCTCAGCGTCTAGCATCGTTGATACTAAGATTGTACTGTGAAGGATCAGTGGAATAATACTTCCGAATATTAAGAAACACCAGTTAATTGGATTAGCAGAGTAAGATTAATTTCATGTTGTATACACTGCGATTATTGTCACATATAAGAGCTTTCATCTTAAGATTTCCCATTGGAAATAGAAACTGTCGAAGGTACTCCCTAAAAAGTTAATTATGCTATATACATCTGCCCCAGCCAGACTATCAGAGCTATCGACATGGTTCAAACGCTAAAATCTGCCCCGAAGCTTTCTCTTTAAGAAACATCCCTCACATTGCGGCTAGTGTTTCAGGGGACCCCAAGAAGCTACATTTTATTATCCCCATTTTGACCATTTTCGCCATTTTGGACAGTCCAAAACTTTTAAGGTCGCGTCACGGCCGCAATTCGATTTTGATCGAGCTGAAAATTGGCATACACTCTGTCTATGCGTCTAGAAATGTGTAACCAAAATTACAAAAGTCGGTCAATCTGCTGGTAGGTAAAAACGAATATCCTGATTATCTTTAATCATGGTGTAAATCGAGAGAATATTTATTAGTGGCGGCGTTTAATCATTTGATTCATCAGTGTTTCTGGTATTCGATTCGGCGATAAATTGATTCCCTGCTAGTTTCTGAAAAATGTCTTGGCGGAAATATTGGTTTTAAAAGGTTCGTTCCATAAATTCTTCCTCGACTACTTCGCTGCATGAAAATTTTATCAAGCATCTCATCTTTCGTGATCTTCCATTGCACACGCATCGGGCAAGTACATCGCTGTAAACGTAACGAAGTGACTACACCAGTTATCAACGATGCTCTTTGAACGCACGGCGCACGGAAAAAAAATGCACTTCCATTATCGTTCTATGTAGTTTATTCTACGAAGTATAATATTCTGTAAACGAGGTGCACACGAACCTCCCACCTTCTATCCTTCCCGACACGCATTGCCGGCGAAATTAATTTCGTCCTCGCTCTAACTTTCTGCGCGTGCCAGAAATTCCTAGCTTTTACGGTTCACTATCGCGTGTTTTTAATTCCTATTTTCTAGCATCGCTCAAATCGCGTTTCCACATATTTTACGTTAAATACTTCTGCAATATTGTTTTTTTTCGAAGTTCTGACAATATTTCCATCTGCAAATGGATCGACAAAATAAATTGACTAAACAAATTAGCCGAATAAATAGACCACCCACATCGTTAGCTCGGAAATACCACAACGTTATAATGTATTAACGTTCGAGGACGCGTATTGAAACAAGCAGGTTGTAGTTCGTAAAAGATTCGTTGCAGTTTGCATAAATATTTGAAACCGCGTGAAATCAATAAATCCTGACCGATATCGCTATGAAATACGATTGAACATTAAAAAGTTACTTCAAACCGATCTTAAAATATAAGAATGTTAATAAAACATGACAAACTGCAATTAACAATAGATCCACTTAGTTTGCCTAGAAAAGAATGAATCCAAAATTGAATTTTAATTAATTTGAAACAACGTTAGAACTGATTAATGGCGAGGTCACAAATGATAGCTTGAAGATTGCAATTTCTAATAGTTCAATTTAGATTTGCAAGGGAATTCGATGCCATGTAGAGAAGTCGATAAATTCTGATCGATATCTGGTAGAAACGTGAGCGGAATTTAAAATGTTCAAATCAATTTAAATATATTGCTCAGAGAAATGATACGAAGTTGCGTCGGTGTAACCATCCATAAAAAGAAGCGAAATGTTTTTGATTTAAAGGTTGATTGTCCAATGAATCGTGCATCATGAAGGTGCACGCGTTATGCACTCGACGAGCTCGCACACATCGTTTAACTTCGCCGGAACTTCAAAAAAGAATTCTCCTCGTCGAATAAACGAGGTCGAAACTTTCGAGCGGCGGCATACACAGAAAGTTTTGGTAACACCCTCAATAATTTACACGAGAGATGACGAATTTATTCGTCGGACAGAAAGTTCACGGTTCGTCCGTTCTGTGTGTGCACCCCGGTAAATTTTCCAACGGTGTTCGAACGCGAGCCAACACCTCGCCGCGCCAATTGTGCTCATTAATCCTGGCAGGAGAAGCAGGTGACGCTGCATTTTCCAATTTCTCATCGAATCATTCCCGCTTTCACGAATCTAATTAGCTGGAAGCAAATTGGCAAGCGCAAAGACGTTTCTGGGTCCTGGCGTTCGTTGATAATTCAATAGGCAAACAGAATTTCAATGTGTTTCAGTTGTCGTGAATTTACCAAAAACATCCCCGTTGATTCTTCCGAACATTTTCCAGGTTTGCATTGGGAAATTCATACCGTATACAATTTTAAACAACGGTGTAATACTTCTTCTACAAATTGATATTTTCTATATTCTTGTTATACAATCATCTAAACTACTAATAAAATCTATCAACCGAAATAGAAAAATTTATGTCGTTCACCCTGTTCATTATAATTACATTAAAAAATTTTTCTTCAATCAAAATATGGTTCATAAATATTGAGAAAAATTATGTTGCAATTTATACATTTCAATCAAATTATAAAACAATTTTTCCTTTTGATCGACAACTTCCATGATCTAATTAACCTCTTGCCATACCATTTTCTTTGCAACTAAAGTTATTGTAACATCTTCATCACTAAAAATGTTACAGATGAGAAAAGACAATTTATGTGTTTTATACTGCTGCATTTACTTCGATGCTTAAATATTGATTGCAAATGAACAACATTTGATTTCGTTTGAAAAGAAAGGCATAATATTTATATTTGTTAGACTTCATTTAAAATCTTCAACACGAGTCTGACTCATAATAATATAGCAAGGGGTTAAATTCCCTTAACATTTTACCGATCGGAAGTCTATTAATAGAACTTCCAATAATCGTGCTTAACAGAATGAAGTTTAAGAAACTATTTTTACATTGTAATTTGTAACGAAGTGATTAGACAATCATGGATTCCTAATAAAAATTGCTATCGGTGTTGAAAGATCCGTTAAAAATCCTGAAACAATTGGCGGTCGGTAAAGTGTTAAAGAACGCTTACCAACGAAATAAAACTAAACAATAATCTACAGAAAAGGTCGGTCATCTGAACGCTAACATCTCGTCCCGAAAGCGTGTAAACTTTCCGTGAACAAACAATTTCGCTGGTGGGAGCGTTAAAAATGACGCGTGATAAATTTCTAGGGGTTGGGTCTTAAGTTCGAATTTGTCAGGAGAACTCGTATATCCGCCCGTTTTATTTCCGCATTGTCGCGCGTAGGATCGCTGTAAATTCGTTGATATTTACGAGCTGGTGTCCACTCCGTAAACCAGGCATCGATTTTCGAAAATTATGCCCCGCCCTGCGAAAGGGGGACACGGTCTCCTAGTCAGCACTTCGAGATCTCGCTAAGGGTAGAAAATGGCGGCGAAGGGACGGCGGAGGGTGAATGGATGGTTGGTCGTGGGTATCGACGAGATTATTGTGAATCGTCGGGCGTCGAGTGGCGCGCGTATGTCTCGAGGACGATTCCTCCTGTCGGCGCTGTCGCGTTTATGGAATCCGCCCCCGCAACCAGATAGACAATACAAGCGAGCCCTGGCGCCACGGCGTCTTCTCTGTGATGGTATTATTCCGTCAAACCGGGACGCCAGTCAAAAGATGAGTACGGTATTAATTAACCAGTATTTGGGATTTGATCGATTGAGCTTTGTTCGGTCACCGAAATGTCGGCGCCATTTTAACGTTCGAACGCTGCGTCTGCGTAGTTTTGTTACGGTGCACGTCCAAAGACATAAATTTATTCAATAATTTTCTATGAACGTATCTTTACGATGTCGATAATTGTAAATTATAAAATTTAGGACCCAAGAAGATTATTAATTTAAAATTGCCTAATTGAATAGGCTAGTTAACTAAAATTTGAAATTATCTTGTTGTTGCATCATAGTCTGCACGTTATTTCATTGCTAAGCTTTTGTGAACAGAATGAATTAAATACTAGACGAGTTCTCCTTTCTTTTTAAATTTCTATTGTATTCGTACGTTTGATTGCAGAAAAGTTGAAATATTTCGCTGAAATGTCACTTGCGCAATTAATCAGAGACTTCTACAAGCATTTCAGAATGTATTCAGGGCTTGGAAAGTTTAAAACTACGAGAAATCTGGCTTAGGAATGCAAGACCCGTATCATTGCTGGCAGGGTGAGTCGTGTTATGCGTGGCTCGCTTTAGATGGAATTATTTACATGAGAAATTTGTTCACAGAATGAAGAATTGGGATCATCGAGGCTCTTCTGGGATAGAAAACTACGTTCCCAGCAGTTCTTGACTTAATTCTGAATTAGCTACTTGAACTTCATTGAGCCACTTCAGTTTTATCCTTCGTTATGTCTAGCTTTTCTTTTATCTTTGGTCGAGAAGTGGTTACTGGAATATATTATGCAGCCACTTAGGTTACCTATGTTCAACGTCCCACGCTAGGAATATATAAATATGATTCTGTACTATCAAATAGTACAAACTTTTTCAAATTCTCTTGTACCGATACCGTTCGTTTGAAATTAATAAATGATAGCTTGAAGCATCGAATTAGATCGTTTCTTTTTTAACAGAAAAATATAAGTACTTACCCCAACAAAAAATATTGCGGGAGCTCCTCTACATCCCTTGCAGCTTTCCTGAAAAAGACAATAGTATTGTAAATAATTAGCTCCGCATCTCCGTCTCGTATAAATAGACAATATATGTATATTAATATCTAAAATATTATCTTACAAAATTACAGGAAGGATATGGCATAACATCCGTGACACTTAATCGTTTATAAAATATGAGAAACTTTCATATTTATGGAAAGAAGATTTCACTTCACGTAAGAAATTTTTTAATCAATGAACTTTCTCTTCTGTAAAATTGTCACGGTACTATTAACGGAGATAAGGATTAACATAAACATTGAAGCTCTGAATGCACAAAATGATATATGTAAATTCGCGAATTAATTGAGATAAATTTTGACCGGTGTATACTTCTCATTAAAATCCTAATTGACACCATTCACCATCGTTCCTCTCACTTACAAATGATATGTCCAATCATTTCCTTAGCATCGACAACTAAATTTAATATTTATACACTTCCTTAAATTCTAAATTTGCAAGAGCTCAATAAATCCGAAGGTTTCGAATTCTTCAATCTCAAATTCTAATTTTACTCTCATAAGATTTTAGAATTATGCAGATTAACCAATAGGTAACCATTTATATTTCCATTTAGAATTCCACTAGATTACTACAATTGTTATATGTTTCGTTTTGCTTAAAGCATCGTTTAATGTGTCATCAATCGTTAATTCCACTTTAACAAATTCTATTTTAATTTCGGATACAATGCAATTAAATGCAGTTAAATGCAATTTCTAACGCTTTTGCTCTGCGGAATTAGTAACCTCGAATCCAAGAGCTCCGATGGCTACGCCAATGGTCATCGAGCTAATATTTTCCCTTTCCGTGAACAAACATCCGGCACCACGGTTTTCTTTGTCGGGCGCAAGTTACTGGGTCATAGTAACGCGAAATTCGCAAGACTCTTAAATTCCCCATTTTACGGTCAGCAACCAATTTTTCCGAAAACTCGATAAACACGCTGAAGCAGCAAACATTCGGGCGAGAAAGGGGGGCATTTTTGCAGCCCTCGGGAGAGCAGAGGGCGGGGAAATTCTTGAAGATTAATGACGGTGGACATGGCACCGCCATGGCCGAGGGAATTTTGAGTCGAGAAGAGAGGAGAGATTTGGAAAAGGCGAGGCTGCACGGATAGGCACCGGCCTAAGGAGAGCTGCGCCCCCGCCCTCATTTGAATAAGACGGCAGTTAGTTGTGTTTACGGTGTACACCGGCTGACAAACGATTACAAATTGTTCGCCTGACAAATCGCCGGACATTACTCGTGCACTTTTGGCGCGGCCCGCTACTGCCCGCCTCGCTGACTCCGACGCCCACGCGACTCCGATGCCACCGAGCGATACTAATTGCGTCGCTACGTGAACATTTTTGTCTACCTTCCGGCGCGGACACTTCGAAGATTGGCCAGACTGCAGTTTCATTAGGGTGGAGCATCCCCTACCAAAGTTATTCCTTACCCTGGGCGTACAATGATACCACTTCAGATTTTAGACTCTGAAACTCCTTCACGCGGTTTTGTTTGCAATCTGTTATTTTGGGGAACTTTTATTTTATGTTGACATTGTTATATTTCTTTTTGGTAATAGTATTTCGTAGATCGAACATTTTGGTATTAGCAGGGTGCAACATCCCCTGACAAAATTAAT
>CM052093.1:16933303-16946030 GCA_028453745.1 Agapostemon virescens | reverse complement strand
CGAAAGAACAACTTGTAACGATTTAGTAACATAACTTCGTAACACCTGCTCCATCCGCTGAATAGCTGTAATCGCGTCTCATCGAAAGTTGTATCGCGAACTTCGTGGACCGAGATTAGACAGTATCGCGAACAGAAGGTCGCGGATCGATCGCGTGTAATCGACACATAGGTCCGTGTTCGTAACGATCGAGGTAATTGAGAGTCGTGCGTCCATCGGCTAATGAATGGGTTACAAGAAACGCCACGCTAAATGTTTTCTAGCGGCGCGAGCATAATTACAAGTACACCGGCGCCGGATAGCATCGGTGGAACCTGGGTAGCCGATGATTACCGGTAATACCCGCGACCGTTCGATTGGATTCGCTTTAGTCACGCGGTAACGGCGAATCGAATGGAGAATTGTTCTAAAATATGATTGATGTTCCGCGACGTCTAACACTGTTGCGACGGCGTACAATGCCGATGAATTATTTTAATGCCGGCAGAGAAGCCGAGGCTCGAGGAAAATGTAATTGAATGACGAGCGGATTTCGCGAGGGACAGACTGACAAGTTTCAGGTCCCCTCTCGTAACGATCGCACCACCCTCCCTGCCATTGCCAATATTGCAAATTTAATTATACCGTTTCGCTTAGCTTTTTTCTAAGATGAAACCTCTGCGGCGAACGCTCTGTGTCTGCGCCGAACGTTTTGTTCTTTGGGAATCCATGCATACCGAAAATAAGTGATGGTTCAGATATTTAACACTAGAACTACCGAACACTAAATCCAACGATACACATTGCTTTGTAATAATAACGAGATTGCATCTATTAAAACTTCATACAATTTTTATTGTATGGTATACGTCATTAACCCCTTGGGTACGGATTTATTTGAGAAAATATTTGCATGTGGAACGGAAATAATTTTTGGTTGCTTGGAGTAGTATGTAAAGGCAGTACATTTTACGTAAGAATGTATTTATTTCTAAAATATTGGTGACATATGTAGTATTAAGATGTCTTCAACTAATTAGAATTGCAAAACAAAAATAAATTAATAACAACAAAATAAAACTAAATGAAATAAATTCAAAGTTTAATTTTTGGTTTGACGTCTTAGACACGTCATCCGCTCCTAGGGGAAAAAAGTGAATGACGTGTCTCAGACGTCAAATGTACCCAAGGGGTTAAAGAAATATATCCGGAAATTTCTTATGAAAACATTGTTATAACTTCAATAATTGCGAAAGAAAAAACTGGAGACCAGTTAAAGTGATTGGTTTGGTAGTTCTAGTGTTAATTTATTTATTGAGTGATTCGAACGTTTCAGTAGATTTTCAAGCGTTGAATTACTGATGTACGATGCACGCTATAATTAATTTAATTAGACTGTTTCACTTAGCTGCGCGAGTGTACATCTGAATAGATTGCACACTGGACTCTCCATTTTGGTTTAAACAGATTTTTATACATAATGAAAGTGTTGTTATTCTGACCAACTTTTTTTATACGTGTTATCAGTGATTGGGGCTTAATTTTTTAGGTAATTGCAAAAAACTTTGGTTGAATATAGGTTACCAGCACATTTTATTTCGGGATAAGTGGTTTCGTAAAGATGATTGGTAGTAATTGAGGTAAGTCTGGGTTAGGTTTTTGCGCAAGGAGGCGTGGCTGCTATCCCTTTTCTAAAACAATACATATGTTTCTACTTGAGATGACCGATAATATATTTTAAAGTTATCAGAATCGATGAGGCATCATTAATCTACTTAATTATCCGACATTATTTATTTTTGACCACACTGTTCATGCCATTATTGATCTACATCAATTTTTCATCTGTTGAATTAGTTGATCTTGGTGTTCGAGCTGTTTTTCCAACAATATGGAAAATTTTAATAGTAAGATTGAAATAAATTTTATATAACGAGTAATTTTTATAAGCTTCTCAGTAAAGTGTAATAGAATTGGTATTAGTGATTAGAATATGTTTCCAAAGTTGCTACAGTACAAAGAATTTGGAGAGTAACAGCAAGTCATTTTTAAGAAAGTCGTTTTCAAAAAAACTTCACTGTGAACTTGTAAAATTGTAAGGTGCTAAAATTGTAAAATCGTACGAAGGTAAAATTGTAAGGTGCTAAAATTGTAAAATCGTACCAAGGTGAAATTGTAAAATTGTAGAATCGTAAAACTGTGACATTGTAAAATTGTCAAAGTGTAAAATTGTCAGATTGCGAGATTGTAAAATTGTGAGATTATAACATTATGAAATTGTGAGATTGTAAGATTGCAAGACTGTGAAATTGTGACAATAAAAAATTTGTAAGATTGCAAAATTATAAAATTGTACGAATATGCGATTATAAAATCACAAGGGCGTACGATTCGAAGATTATAAAATTGTAATATCGTGAGACTGTAAGATTGCAACATTATACAATTATAAGATTACAAGATTGTAAAATTTCAAGAGCCTACGATTGCAAGATTATAAAATCGTAAAATCATAAAGTTGTAAGATTTGAAAATTGGAAAGCTGGAAAATTATGTCGCAACTTCTAATTTCATTTTTCTTTTTGGGCGTGTTGTGCTCCTCCCATGTTCAGCCACCTCCTATTCAGAGAAAAGCCGTCGACAACGACAGCGCTCGTGGGATTAATCGAGTGCTAATCTGCATGAAACGAATTCATTTCATTAGCGGGTCTAATTGACGAGCAGAAGGTCGCGCGAATGTCGGGGCATGCTAGACACGCTCTCCCGACGCAATTACCGCGTGCGACACTTTTATCCGAGACTAATTACGCGTGACGTATACATATACGTATCGCCAACAAGCCATTCATTCGAAGCGAGCTACTGAAACATTCTTTCCAGCGAACAACTTCGAAAGAATCTCAGAAATGACGAATCTAAAAGCAGACGACAACGTTTAATTCTGGAATGAATGTACTATTTCAGACAAACGAGTTTCGGCCCGGCGAAGGATCGCATTCAGCGGAATAGTTCAACTGGCGTAACTCGGTAGCGACGAATGTTCGACAAAGACGCGACCAGAGGCTGCACTAGAGTGGACAAGAGAAAAAGAGAGAGATAGGGAGAAAGAGAAAGATCGAGAGGATGGCTCGATCGCTCTGGGTGGCTTGATAACGAGCGAGGGTAAAGGTATCGAAAAAATCGAGTTAAAAGTTTGTAAAAGCTGCCGGGACAGGAGGGTAGCCTGGCTTTTAATAAAGACTTTACGGCGAAGGAATCCCAAAGAATAATATCGGTAAAGTAACCGTGAGAGGGATGAAAGAGAGTGAGCAAACGGGGAGGAGAATGAGAGACGAAGAGAGAAATAAAGAAAGAAAGAGTGAGAGAGAGAGAGAGAGAGTGCAAGAGCGAAAGAGAAGTTGTCAGACTACCGCTGCATAGTCGACTACGCTCGATATCCTCTATTTTCCTTTCCGGAATTATCGATCGTTTCGTCGGTCGGTCCGGTGCAGCGAAATCACGTTACCGGCGAGAAGCTTCGCCAGGTTACGAGATAAAAACCGTTTCGGACCGTTTAGCGGCCATTTCGAGAGTGGAAAACGCTGTTTTTAGAAGGAAAGGATCGACACGAAGGCGATCGTGCGTTCGAGACCGCGCGGTTGACTATACCCACGCCCGTGAAAAGTCACGGCACGCTCGTAAAATTGTGTTTGAATTGTTTTAAGCCGAGCGACACGAACGTTCACGTGTTTTCTTTCCTTGTGTTAGAGACCCCGGCAATCCTCTCTGCGCGGCTCGATCATCCGACGCTTCTGGACACGTCCCTCTTCGCGGGTCTGTCTTTGTTTTAACGCTTATACCGTCTGACGAGATCGAGAATACTGTCGTTCTAGTTAGGTATAAAAAAGTATTACGATTTTCTCCAGGATTTTGTACAATCGCAAATTTTCACGGCGCCCTTTTCGGCGTCGTCTAGTCAACTAAATCTTCTAAATCCTTGAAAGGAGCTCAATTCATTTCAATCGATTTTTTAAGTATTATTATATGCTAAGGATTGTTCAAATATTAATTAATGATCGAAAAACGAAAGGTCTCGATATTTTACCTAATTTTTTGTGGTTTTATGGACGAGCGTTACGAAAGAAAGCTCTCGAACGCTAAAGGTTAATTCTTAACATTAAGTGTTTGCTATTATTACTATTTTCTACTGCCGGTTTTCTTTTTCATAAAAATTTTATGGTTTTTATATAAGGAACGTCTTGGAGTATCTGAAAATCCAATTCCATATAGAGTTTCATATGTGATGCGAAAATAGCTTTGTCCAGCTGGTAACCTCATCTTGACCACTGAGACGTCGCGGTCTTAAAGTTCAATCTCAGAAACAAGATTTCCAAACAACGCGACATTTCTCTGACCATTTTCTCGTACGATATTAAAATTAGGTTATTCAAGGAGCTCGAGCTATTTTATTGATTCTGTGCGAAGAGAAAATCATTTCGCCCATGTAGCAAGCTCGTTTAGATCATGGCGCGTAGGATGCCATTTTTAAAATTCGACAACGAAATTTCAAAATTATCCGCAACACGGTTGCTTTTCTTCTTTGATTAAACGAATTTTCCTTAAGATTTTATCGGACAACGTTAAAAGTAGGTTATTCGAGGAGCTCAAGTTATTTTATCGATTCCGTGCGAGAAGAAAATATTGCATCCTGGTAGCAAGCTCGTTTAGATCACGGCGTGTAGGTGCCGTGTCAAAATTCGGAAACGAAATTTCAGAATTATCCGCAACACAGTTGCTTTGCTTCTTTGATTAAAAAAAATTTTCCTTAAGATTTTTTCGGACAACGTTTACAGTTAGTAGAGTTATTTTATCGACTCCGTGCGAAAAGAAAATATTGCATCGTTATAGCAAGCTCGTTTAGATCAGTGTCAAAATTCGGAAACGAAATTTCAGAATTATCCGCAACACGGTCGCTTTTCTTTTTTCATTAAACAAAGTTTTCCTTAAGATTTTTTCGGACGACGTTAAAAGAAGGTTATTCGAGGAGCTTGAGTTATTTTATCGACTCCGTGCGAAAAGAAAATATTGCATCGAGGTAGCAAGCTCGTTTAGATCACGGCGTGTAGGTGCCAGCGTAAAATTTCGGAAACAAGGATTCGGAATCACCTGCGGCAGGGTCAATCTTTTTGCTCCGAGGGTTGAAACACAGAATACTCGTGCCAAGAGAGAGGTGCAAGGTGTCTAGAGAACCCGATAGGAAATCGGGAGGGAACAAGAGAGAGAGAGAGAGAGAGAGAGAGAGAAGGCAAAGGGAAGAAGGGGGTTGAAAAAGAAAGAAAGAACGAGAGAAAAGTTGGACAACCGGACGGTCGGCTTGCCAAATGGTGTTTAGTATTCCGTGGGACGATCGGACTTCCCGAGTACCTGCAGGCGGCCGTACTGTGACGGAAGTGCCAAATACTCTTTCGCGGCGGAAGCGCCGTAAGAAGAGGAGCGGCAGCGGCTAACTTGAAAATAGGCAATGGGATGTGACCAGCAGTTTTAAAGCAGAGAGGAATTAAGCTTGCTAAACGAATGATTTAGGTAGCTGCCAGGCTTCGTGGAGCATCTCGCGAAACTCAGGATTAAATTAACTCATCCTCGGCCAACGGGCCATTCAAGGGATGCGCGGAGGGGGGAGCAGGCTGGCCGAAGTGTCCGGAAACTTGGTTAACGGTCGAGGAACTGGTCCGCGATATCGATCCCGCACCTGCACGAGGAAAACCAATTTCCATATTCATACACACCGGATGACACACTTGTGAATCGTCGGATAAACTCGTCCTGGAGCACTCCACGTTTCGGCGACTCCTGCAGATTACCAGGCGTGGAAGTGCGTGTAACAAGATGATAAGTGCTCCTGGAGTTCCCAAAATTCGACCCACTGTTTTGTAAATGCTGCAGCATATAGGATTTCGGTCTGTGCTTGTCATAAGGGATGCTGTCTGCGAAAGGGTGGATTCAACAGTGTTAGGGTGACCTGCGGAAATTGGAAGATTCGATGCTTCGTATTTCACCAACCGATTCGAAGACCACGAAACGTCGACTTAAACCATCCCTAATATTGAATTTATTATTTTCATATTCAATTTTGAGTTTGATACCACTAATAGTAATCTCAGAAATTACTTTAGCTTAAAATAAGTACTACCGCCCTAGGTGGCGACACCGGGTTTTGGAGGTGGGTTCACTCTCCGATTTTTGGTGCTGCTCCCTTTGAGATTTTTAAGGTTCTGCCAACGGCATCGTCCAGCTAAATTTTCACAGTTAACGTAAGAATTTTGTCAAAATACTATCATTACGGGTGCACAGTAAGTTTGGACTAGCGTAGGACCCAGACATCTTGGGGGTCGTTCTCAGTTTGGACGTTAAGGGCTGCCCTTTTTCAAAATGACATTTTCCGAGGATCACGAAGGGCTAAGTACCTTGCAGAATGTCTACGGAAGAGATTTCTGTCTCAAAAGTAAAATTCGCAATCGAATTGCGGTCGCTGCATCATGCCTAAGTACACCTCGACCGAGGTGCCGATACCGAGTTTTCGAGGTGGGTTCAACCTTCGATTTTTTTGTGATGCTCCCTTTGAGATTTTTAAGGTTCCGCCAACGGCATGATCAAGTCAGATATTCATAGTTTACTTGAGAATTTTTTCAAAATGGTATCATTAAGGGTGCTCTTTAAGTTTGCCCTAATGTTGGACCCAGAGATCTCGGGGGTTGTCGTCGGTTTGGACGTTGAGGGCTGCCCTTTTCCAAAATGGCATTTTCCGGGGACCACGAAGGACTGAATACCTTGCAGAATACCTAGAGAAGAGATTTCTGTCTCAAAAATGACATTCGCAATCGAATTGCGAAAATGGCGCCTCGAAGCGTCACGCCTAACAATTAGACTTACTATTTTGTAAACGCTGCAGCATACACGACATTGGTCTACGCTTGTCATAAGGGATGCTGTCTGCGAAAGAGTGGCTTCAACAATGTTAGAATGACCTACGGAAATTGGAAGATTCGAGCTTCGTATTTCACCAACCGATTCGAAAACCACGAAACGTTGACTTAAACCATCCTCAATATTGAACGCATTATATTATATTCAATTTTGACTTTGATATCACTAATACTAAGCTTAGAAATTAGTAGGGGTCGAGTGCGGTAATGGAGTGCGAAGTGCTCGTGGAGTTAGGGGTTACGGAAGTTCGACCCCGTGCTTTGTAGACGCTGCAACGTACATAACGTTACTCTACGCTTGTCAGAATTTAAGGGATGCTGTTTACGAAAGGGTAGGTTGAACAATGTTAGTCGGTCACTGTTAAACCACCGCTCTTCCTTCATTTTTTCCACTAACACTCGCATGCGCATAAACTTTTAACTATATGATTACCACGCGGAAAATGTAAAATTCTGAACATTTCTGCGATGTCTTCTTCCCTTGATGCCCTAAGGACTTGCTTGCCTTACTCGTTAAAGTAACGCAGCCGTGTTACATACATTTAAAACAAACACGTGTATTGCAGAATGTTGAAACTCAATTTGACAAAGCGATGAATCCATGAAGATTATTTTCAATTATCGAAGATCATTATCGAAGAGAACTATTGAAGATTATTTTGATTTATTTTGAGTGCACATTAGTTGTTTGCGAATAATCATGAGATTCGCGAAAGGGAAGCTACGAATCAATTTGTGCATGTTTTCTAGACTCGTACAGAATCTTGCGAGCGAATAAAAATACGGGTAGTCCCGCGTTAAATTCGACGGAGTCGCAGATCGCACAGGTGATTTGCGGAAAGCTGTGCGTTGACTCGAAAATGGAAGGTTCAAGTTTCGAGACAAGCAGGGCAATGAATAAAGAGACGCATCCAAGGGAGTGGAAAAAGCAGGAGGAAGGATCGAAAGAAGTCAGGAGAAAGTTCGGAACACGAAGAAGAGCGGCATCGGTGTCTCTCAGGAGAGATCCTGTCCTAGTTGCACTCCGTCGACTGACTCGCAGGTTAGCGAGCACATCCCAGAACGGATCTCTCTGCTTTTAACTATGTCCCAACGCTGATTGCTTGCAAATTGGCTTCCTTTACTGGCGCATCTTTCCCATAGCCGACGACGACAACGACGACGACGACGACGGCGATGAAGCGATCGTGCTGCGACGCCTTACGATCAAAGTCTGATCTCAACGGTAATTATAGGATCCGAGGTACTTACTTTGACCAAACGAAAGAATTGACAGCCTTTGGGCTAAACGTCTATCTCAGATTTCACTACAATTTATTCGTTTACCGACGCTTCACGATTTCCTGATCCTAAAACGTATTCTGAACAATTAGCCAATCGTTCAAAA
The DNA here is from genome assembly GCA_028453745.1 of Agapostemon virescens. NCBI lineage: Eukaryota > Metazoa > Arthropoda > Insecta > Hymenoptera > Halictidae > Agapostemon > Agapostemon virescens. The sequence goes on along the minus strand of CM052093.1, from coordinate 16,937,702 downwards.
GGATTAGGTTTCTGATTTGATTTTTAACTGGAAATATCCGAATGGTAATTGAACCCGGCCCTCATGAAATTGTTGGGCAATTTGTTTGTGTAACGAGAAAGTTCGTGTTTATCCCATGGCTTCGTTTGCCGATCGGTTTGCCGGCGTACACCGGCATTATGAAGAAACGCTGTTGAAGTTATAACAATCGTGCTCGTCGATCTGCTATTTGTATCACTGCTTAATCGTTATTTTATTAAGTGTATGCAAAGTCTTCGACAATTGTTCATGCATGGTTACTTGTTATTGCAATAGTTGTAATCGCCCATCTATTTGTGCAGTTGTTTGTTCAGAAGCAGGTAGCACTCGAATGGCGCCTCTGGGACGCCATTAAAAGTTGCTATACTATTATTTACACAACTTTTACATCGCTAAGTTTGCAGTTAAGAAATCGATAAAAATGTTAAATAAAAATGTTCTAAGTACGAGCGATAGTAATTAATTTCAAATGTACGAAAGGAAATAGACTATGTACAATAGACCTATTGTGGGTAAAAATATTTTTCCAATTTTGGAATGGAATTTTTTCGAGTGCAAAGGATGAAAGCTAGAAGTACTGAGACCGAAATTAGATTAATATACTCTGCTTTATAATAATGGCAAGCTTGCAATTCTTCAGACCTCGTATAGTTTGTATGTTAATATACGCTTTAATGACAAAGTTAGATTAAAAAGTTTTCTTGGGAATATTCTTATAATTTCATTAACTCTGAAAGAAAAATCAGCAACAAGTCGTTTTGACCTGTCCGATGGTTCCAGTATTAAGTGACTGAATTGATTTTTAACTGGAAACGTATTTTGTCATATACAAATAAAAGGAAACTGGAAGAAAGTTTGTAACTTTTGCATACTTCTATTACCCATATATATTGACTCATCCGCTTGCTTATATTTACTTCCTAAATAAAAATTAAGTGTGAAAATTGTCACATCTGAATTCTAATTTTCTAATAGCCCATTCAAATCATTAGCTAACTCGACGTTGATCTCAAAGAAGGTTTGCAAATATGCAAAAAGAAGTTAGATTTGCATAAACATTTGACTGAATCCAGGCTACCATAAAATTGTCGAAACCATCCACCTTTCGGGAGTTTATTAAAAATTCTGTGATCTCCATTAATAATAAATATATCAGACGAATTTGAAACTATGATATTGAAACTGTTAACCCTTTGCACTCGAAAACCTAGGCACTTCCTCTAACCTAGGATATTTTCATTCCACACGATTTATGTCGTCTTATGCATATGGGTGTTTTCACTATTACTCGTCCTTTCAAAATTTACATTTTTACGAATTTCTTCGATACAACATGGCGATGTAAAAATTGTAATGCTTATTTTGTGTTGAGGTATTTGTATTTAACACGTTGAGTGCGGAGCCATTTTGCCCGCCTCCATTTTGGAAATAATGCAACTGTCCAAATGACTCGTTTAGCCCATTTGTACTTTTCTGTTTCAATTGAATCTATCGAAATAGTGCAAATATTTCTTAATATTATATGAATTATCTATAACATATTAATTTGTAAATTTGATACCGTCAGTCCCCAGCAGCACTCATTGCAATAAGATCTGCATAACCTCAAAATAAATAAATTCCCGCCATTTTTACAAGGCAACCTACATAGGTTACTTTTACGAATGCAACGAATGCATATAAAATAAAAACTGCTTCGTAATATTGACCTTGAGCATTGCAGATAGAACTGTATATGCTAACTATTTTCAGAGCTGTGGAATTTTCCACGAATACACGGATTCCCGTTCCTAAACATTTTGCAATGAATATGTTTAACACTTTACCGACCGGAAGCATATTAATAGGACTTTCAATAATCGTGCTGTAACAAAAGTAAAGCTTAAAAATTGCTTTTACATTGTAATTTTTAATGAAATTATTAAGTAACGTTACTGAGGATGCCCAGTTGATTCGCGATAATAATTGCTGTCAACGTTGAGAGATCCTTTAAAAAGTTTTCAGTCATGAACCATGGACCTTGAAGAATTCTAAAATAATGGCCGGTCGGTAAAGTGTTAATATCGTTCAATAACACTTAAGCTTCCGGTTTACACAGCCGCGTAATTTTCTTTCTTAAAAAAGTAGATCGAACTTGGATATTGTTCGTTAATCGAAATAGAAACAATTTTTTGGGAAAGCGTAATGCGTTTACTCTTATGCTGCACATTTAGCATTCATCAAAGGAAAACGTCGACGATGTTTAAAAGAAAATGTCAGGTTGTTCCAAATGCTTCTTTGAGGTTCATAAGAGAGTTTCAGCGGTGTGGAAAGGGTAAAATGTATGAGGGTTCCGTTTAAAGATGAAATTCTGGGGATTCCCAGCGAAAACCACGAGACGAGGATTATCTAGTGGCTCATTAGCAATTGGCTTCGCGGCGCGGATCGGAGCAAGATCGGGCAGTGAATTTTTAAAGCGTCTTTAGCGACTTCCATAATTATAACTTCCTTCACGTACCAAGGAGGCCGGCGTGCGCCGTATTCTTCGGCGAGTTGTAATTTAACGACGCCGCGGTGACAATCTGCAGGCAGAAGCGTTCCGAATGCAATTAACGTTCCGCTTTAACGAACTTTCGCTGCGGACCACTCGGAAAAACCGACCGGTTCGCCGCCATCGATTTGTTATTGATTTATTTTCGCCTGGAAAAATCGTGTTAGCCGGCTGGCATTCTCCGTGAAAATTCATCCCCCTCGACAATCCTTAAATAGCGAAAATATTCCGTCGAACACTTGACACCGTTGTTTTTCACCGGCTTTGAGGAAACAGAGAATTTCCAATATTTTCCTTTTTCGTCAAAAGACCGTTTCGATTTTTGTTTTCGAAAAAAAGAACCGTTCCATTGTGAACTTTTCTAGTAGATCCACAGAATCTGCAGCTTGTTTTTATTGGCCCATGATATATAGATCAACGGCCAGTTGCATAGCAGTTTTTTTCAAACTTGATTGTACGTTTACACAACGAGAAAAAGTCGGCGACCTCGAATTCCTTCCGCGTTGTTCCCGTTTGTTTCCAGAATTTATTGAATATAAAGGTTGCCATGCGGTGTATAGTCTCGGATGACTTCTGAATCTGACGTTGCTTTTTACTAACGATATTAGTGCTGACAAATGCGGAAGCTACGTTCAAATTTTTATTTCATCCGTGCACGTAACCGATCGTTCAGAACATGTTACTCCGACGATTATCAAACACGTCGACTGCCATACCTCAACTAATATAGTTAAAAATTAAAGTGATCGCCGAAAATTGTCACACAATTAGAACGACTCAAATAATGGCAGGAAAATTCTCGACTTTGGACGTTTACAAACTATTTATAAAACGATGATTGATAGAAAGAGCGACAGTCAAAATGTTAATAAAAATGGAATGTACACGCAATTTAGAAGTATTAGAAAAATTGCGAACGAGTCAATTAGCGGAGGGGTTGACAAATTATCGATGCTGGACGTATAAAAATGGCTGATAGGCAATTTGGCGATCAAACAATGCGAAGATGAACATTTAACAAATAACAATTGCAAACGAGCCAAATAATAACGGTGTTGGAAAATCGTCGACCAGGGAACGCGAACATTGACAAAATACGAATTAACACTTTAACTGCCGAACTAACGATTTCAAAAATTCCACAAAATCAATGTAATTTATATGATGATGCAACGATTGAAAATCTAGAAATTTATATTTATTTTTTAAATAAATTAAAAATTTATTTTTAAACATGGATTAACAATTCTGTCACCCATATATGGGTGACGTGGCAGTCAAAGTGTTAAGTGGGGAAAGTGGCAGTCGAAGTGTTAATAACATGGGCATACGCAGCTGAGAAAGCATTTTAAAAAAATTGGAAAAGTTCAGACAACGAAGGGATTGAAAAATTCCGGAGTATGGATTCTGGCCGTTTAAAAAGTATGAGATAATAGCTGGCAGGAAATGCGTTAAGAGCCCGTCGTCCTTATTTAGGAGACGAGTGCAGGCATTGCACAATTTCCAGTAGAATCGTCCTTCAGTCAGCCAAAGAAAGCCTTTCAATAAGCTGGCCAGGGCAAAGGGGATGAGGGACGCAGACCGTGGAGTTGGAGGACCGTACAAATTTTGTAACCGAGCCAAACTCTTTTAACGGTTCAACGTCCTGTTCCTCCCCCGCACTTTCTCTCTCCCTCTCTTTCCCTTTCTCTATTTCCCTCTCTTTCCTTTCTTCTCACGTTGGGGACAACGGGGCCCAAGAAACGATAGATTCGAGGTTGCGCGAGAAACCGGAACTTTCTACCCCTTCTCCCCACGAAGGAAACTTTAGAGAATCCATGTACCCAGAAGACAAGTTCCTCTTCTCTCCTT
>CM052093.1:16909825-16924765 GCA_028453745.1 Agapostemon virescens | reverse complement strand
TAAATACTATAGACTGAAAAATAGTGCAATTGTTATAAATACTATAGACTGAAAAATAGTGCAATTGTTATAAATACTATAGACTGAAAAATAGTGCAATAGTTTTAAATACTTTACATAACATTGATCGATACGATACGTTTTAAATTAAAAATTATCAGAATTTCGAGTCTCGCTAATATTCGCAAATCCTTGTACATACTTATAGGATTAAAAGCAACTATTCCGACTAATGCAATCGCGAAACGAAAATTGGCAACTTAGGAACGATCCCGATGGTACAAGCGCTAAAAAATACTTTTATTTACGTTCCTTCGGCATTTCCCATCGGAGGAGGCCCTCCAGGAGATTTTACCGAGTCGTATGGTCAATTTAAGCCGCAAAGTTAGAAACGTTTCCTGCGTATTTACATCTCGAGCAGCCCAAGCCTCGCAAAGTAAGATTACGTCGCGATTCTTTACCGGAGGTTTGCGTCGTTCAATTTCCAGGGGGTTGGCACACTTTCGAAACGCGCGCTAGACGTAGCAGCGACATCAGCAGCAGCAGCAGCAGCAGCAACGGAAAAAGTCGACGGAGGGAAAAGGAGAAGGGACGCAAAAAAAAAAAGAAAAAAAGGCAAAAGAAGCAACAGCAGAAGTAGCGTTGACGGTGAAAAGGCAGAAGACTCAAAGTGTCTGGTTCGCTTTTCAAAAAGTAATCGGCTCGTCGAAAGGAATTGCGCTAATCTCAGCCGGCAGCGGCGAGTCCTCTTTTTTAAACGGTCGGAGGCTGAGAGTGCGACGCGGGTCGTAGATAGTCGCAGAGAGGCGGAGAAGCGAGACTCCGCGAAATCTTTCATCGTCTCTCCCTTTTATGCGGCCATTCTTCGGCCACTCGGTGTTCCTCCTCGCCGATTCAAGGCGAGAAGCGTGCGGTCCAACGAGGCATCGAAGTGCCGCTCCAACGGTTTCGAGTGGTCGAATCAAAAGCCGCGTCGATTATCGACTGGAAGAGGGACAGAGCGAAAGAAAGACAGACGGACATGTAGAGAGCGAGAGAGGGAGAGAGAAAGAGAGAGGAAGCAAGAGAGAGAGAGAGAACGAGAGAGCGAGAGAGAGAGAGAGAGAACCGAGAGTTGACGTCTGACGCAAACGGATCGATCTCTAAACAAGCGCGAGCTGCAACGCGCCCGAAGCATGCTGGCTGGCCTCGGGTGCAACCTGCAATTACCTCAGGCGTCGTTTAATTTCATTAACGCCGGCTCGGCACGGCCCGACCCGGCCCGAGCCATTCGTCGCGCGGACTGACCGCGTTTCCCCGAATTCTAATTGATTTTGCGCCGGCATGGTCAACATTAGGATTCAATTAGACACGCCGCCGCGCCGCCACCCGACGCTGTTTGCAAATTCGACGCGAAAAACCATGTCCCCCCGGCCACGTTTATTGATACGCGGATAGAACCGGCTTTTCTACTGTTCCCTCTCGAATCGCGATTTTAGCCTGCAATCCTTTTATTGGCATAACCTCTTCCCGGGTTTAATAGAACGTACACGTACCGATAATGTTCTTTATGTTTTTCCGGACGATAAGTGCCCTATGCCGACTTTATTTTGTACTCGCTTATTCCGTTCGACTGGAATTTGCGATCTTGACAACGGCGGTCTTTTCTGTGCTGCATTCGTTCGTTCGTGGCATTAAAATTGCACACGGAATAGTACACAGTAAAATTGTACAACAGGTTTGGGTGTCTATCTTTAAGTGATTCCCAGATCGACGACCATGTCAATAAATTTACACGGCAGCGTACATTTTTATATTGTTTAGGGGAGGTTTTAAAACGCGCTTGGATCGAATTGGGCTTATTTAATTGGCGTTTGAAAATATAATTGATTTCGTTCAAACGTTTTTAACAGTTTCAGAGAATAACATTTTTACCCGACGCGACAGGGAAGATCGTTTACGGAAAGGTGTCACGGGTATTTCGAAGGAAGAAGAAACACAGGAAACAATGTTCCCGTTTTAAAAATTCATAATAAAATTCATACTACGAACAGAACGATTCAACGCAACGTGGGAAACCTTTTACTCGCAGAACGTACGTTCCGCTTATTCGCGAGCACATACGGAAAGCGGAAAATAATTTGCACGAGTCGGGAGAGACGTCTTTCTGCAAAATCAGTTTGCGATCTATAAATAAAAAATCCACGGAAAATCACATTACCGTATTCGCGGAGAAACGCCCACGGTGGAGCGTAAAACGAATCATCTCAAAGAAACCGCGACAAGATTCCCGGATACGACTGCGGTCGCGTGAATGCAAAATGCAGGATGGCTGGCGTGCGTTGTCACCGATTTGACACAAAAGCGGGTCGGATTGGAAGAGAAATTTTCTGGGCACCCTGCGTTGTAATCCAGATCTTGTCTCGGGACAGCAAGTTTCCGGCTCCAAGACAAATGGAACTTTACAGTGGACCGCTAGGGGTAAAAACATGGTAGAGGAGTTTGCGACGGATCGCGCAGATCTCGGCTCTCCGGCGAGTAACAACGACCGACAAACCAGGGGAGAATTAACTCTGGGGCCACCCCGGAGTTCACGGTACGCTAATCCGTGCCGTGGCACAGGTAAATTTGCTTGACACGAGGAAAACAGAAACACAGCCGGCAATCCGAGCTTCAAAATTTCAGAACTCGACGGGATAGGTTGTCGCGACGCGATTCCGTCTCCTCCGAGAACCCACGAATATTAATCGTGATTCCTCCGTGCGGAGAGAGCGCCATGGATCTTAACGATCCTCTGCGTGAGTCAGGAATTTTAGTGACACCGAACGGCTCTGTCGTTCGTGCATTCTTCGGCTGGTGGGTTTCAGAGAACCTTCGTCGTCTGCCCGGTTTAAAGAAGATTTCATTTAGTCACCGCTAGGTTCGTTTATTCGTTCGACTCTACGGGCTGCAAATAAAACAGTCGCGACTATCGTAGCGCGACTCTGTATCCTCGGTACGGAGGAAACTGATGCGACGAAGATAACAAGAATGAAAATATAGTATAGATAAAGAAACTTCTTTAAGAGAATTCTTTATCCTTGCGATAAGTAGCATACGATGCAGTAAAAAAATGACCTTACGACCTTGACATTCGAGGGGTAGACCTTGACGAAAGGTTCGCACCGCGTTCCCATTTCTTATTCTTATTTAACCTCTTAGGCACTATGCCTCACTGTAGTGGCTCTAGCGGACGCCATCTTTCTGTACGACGCGTCACTATAGTGGCTTTCGCGGATGCCATCTCTCTGAACGACGTATCATACTCAATTTTATTATTAATTATTAAAGTAAACTGTTAAAGTCGAGATACGTGTATCGTATCTTTAAGAAAAATTACAATTTAGTTATCAAAAACTTAATTCTATATGGACAACCGCCGTAACTGTACTTAAATGGAAAATTTCAGTAATTATACAATAAAAAATCTGAAATGTGTCGTTTGGCCGGCGGTAAGTTCGATGGTAAATTTGGTGACCGATAAATTGCAGATTATGTGCATTTACAGGATTTTTACTTACAACCAAACACTTCATTCCAATGTACTCGTGTAGAGAACAGCATTATTCGTCACACATTGCAGTGCTGTATCATTTACAGCCGTGCCTAAAAGGTTAAAGCACCGTAACATGATTCCGAATACCTCTATCTTCCTTCGATTAAAGGTATTTTCCGATGTTCATTTATCGATTCGCTGGGTTTGGCCGAGCGGCGCTTAAACAACCAGAAATAAATGGCAGGCATCTCGACAGAAGGGGCACGCTATGAAAATCCCGTGGCGGGACCACAGACGCAGCGAGCTTTTCCATTTTCCTCAGTCAGATCGGGATCGCAACGAGCCGGCTTTACTTTGTCTTATCCGTTTCCCTCGTTCTGCAACCCTCTCTGACCCGGAAACCTACATGCTGTGCCGCCCACGTCCCCGCAATTCCCCAGGCCAGCCCGGAGCATATTAAATTTCTGGTGGGATATTTTCCCGTTTCCTGGATTTCCACGCTCGATCAGATGAAAATCCGCCCTACCAGAGAAGCAGCTCGCTGTTTAAACCGTTCGCTAAACGACTTCATCCACCCCCCGCGTTCTTTCGACTTCTTTCTCCTAGAAGTGAGATAAGGCTGATGGTAGCCCCCAAACGAGCACGCATCGCATATCCCCAGGGCTGAGAGAGAGGAAGAGCAGCGAGATTTGTCATCGAGACGATTCGCGAAAACAGTTTCGCGGAATGGTCCCCGCGCTGCTCACGGCCGACTTGATTCGAAACTTGGTTCCATGGGAACACCGTTGTTTCCATTAAATAGAGCGCAAGCACCCTGCAGACCCTGAACAATCGTCTCTTATCCGAGCGACGATCGATACTCGCTAAACAACCCCTAGGCCAAGGGGATTGCTAGGCGATCCAGCCTCTTCGGGCTCTTCGATGCTGTTACGAGATAGGGCGATTTCGATTGGAAATTTGTAGGAAAATTGTTTACTGATAAGAAAGATTGACAGCCAAGCGAATTGTATTACCTTAGGCTGGAAATTTGCTAAATCGCTGCACGATGTTCGCTCTTTAACCTCTTAGGCACGATGCGCCACTATAGTTCCGGATGTCATTTTATATTACGATGCGTCTCTATACTGGCTTCAGCACACTCAATTGCATTATTAATTATTAAAGTAAATTATTAGAGTTAACGTATATGCATCATATCTTGAAGAATAATTATACAATTTCATTAAAAAATTATTAATGTTAAAGTCTATGCATCACATATTTAAGAAAAATTATAAAATTTCATTGAAAAACTATTAAAGTTGAAATGTATGCATCAGATCTTTAAGATAAATTATAAAACTTCATACAAAAATTATTAAAGTTAATGTATATGCATAATATCTTTAAAGAAATTTATAATTCAGTTATCAACAACTTTATTATAAAATTGTTAAAGTTAAAATATATGCATCATACCTTTAAGAAAAATTATAATTTATTTACCAAAAACTTAATTCTAATGTGCTCTGCCGTACAGAGAAACAGTCCCGCGTAAAATTCAGCCGTAACTTTAACCTTCCGCAATTCCAATCGTTTCTTGGACACGCGACGATACCGCTGTAATCATCGTAGACGTTTCGCGTGGACGTTGATTAATTAAAAACATTCAACATAGTGAAGAACATCTGCATCAAAGAATGCCAAGACACTTTGAGCAGTTCTTGATTAACTTTTTAAATCGAAAGAGCAGTTTAAAATTGTACGGTTTTGTCAATTCAACTGTACACTAATTTTTCTTTGATTTAGACAAATGTTTGAATCGTATGAAATTATTCACGTTGATGTATGTAGAAGAGAGAATAGATGGAGAAGACACGATAGCTTCTGCAGAATACAAATTTATAATAAAAATTTAAGTCTATCCTACGTATTCACCCTTCGTAGTAGTAAATTGACTATTTTTCTTTAAAAAATTGTTTAATTGAGATTAAGTTTCCTTGCTGTACAGGAAACTCGATACAGTTGCTGAATCAAAAGGGTAGGATTAAAGAAATAAAGATGGAGTAGTCGCGAAGGCGATTTTCATGCGATGTCTGACCATATACGAACCAATTCTACTGCGACTACTACTGTGCTACGCGGAAACGAGCTTATAAACGTCATCGTTTACAATATATGCGTATACGTTTTTATGACGATAAATTATGCCCAAAGATTGGCCAATTTAAATAATTCAAAATGGCGAAACACATTATTCTGATCGTTGATTCAACTATAACGACAAACTTTGTGCATGAAGTTATTTCTTCAGAAGTTTAATCAATGCACTTGGATTCGATGCGATTTTTATGACAATATATGATTAAATAAATAAATTTATTGTATCGATTTTTATGAAGGCCGTTATAGGACTTCGGTAATCGTAAAATAAAAGATTTGGAAATAGCGATTTGACTCGCTGTGGTAGGATTAGCGTGAAAGGTGGAAACAAACTCGGAGTCCATCGTCTAAAAGCAGATCTTTCGGCAGCGAACTAGCGCGAAAAGAAGACACAGAGTCCCGCAGAAAAGTGAACAATCAACGTGCCTCCGCAAACGACCAAACTTGATTACACTTCGTCGCATAAATTCACCCTCAAAGTTAACTTACATTTCCTGCGCCGGGGAACAGGACGAAGTGGAAGAAGAAATAATCACCGTACAAACTCCGACGAAACTTCAGGTTCATAGAGACTCCTTGGAAGTTGCAAGTACAAACCGTGAAGAAAGGAACAAGAATGTCTTACAAGCTTGCGTGCCGAAGTTATAATCGACGATTTTCCAACAAAAAATTCATTCATCCCTTAACGCCAAGAGTGAGACACGGATTTCTTAGATTCAAGCGAAAACTACTGTTTCCAAGATGTCTAAATTGACAAAACTTTGCTGTAAGTAGACTACGGATATTTAGAGAAAATAAAAATTATCTATATTAATTGTGATGAAAAGAATTTGCATTAAAATGTACTTCTTCCGAAGTAACTTTAACAAAGTTCTCATATCCGCGCGGTTTAGTATTTTAGCAAGGCATTTTTATCACGAATGCATATCCGCAGTACAGTGGCGAGGGATTTAGCCGTAGAAGCGGATATTAGCATAGATTTTTTGTTTCAAATAAAATGTCTTTTTATTGATTTTTCCGAACGTTAATCCATTTTCCAGAAGAAACACGGTAAAATGGAGTTTGTATTTCATAAATTCCATATCCATTTGAAAAATGTTTTGTTAAATTCTAATTTACTTGATAGTGAAGTTTATTATTGAATAGTAACAGTTTTTACAAATAAACCAACAACTTATTGATTTATTATATAATCATGTGCAATTTGCATTTTATTGTCAGATAATTTCACTGTCACAATTACGAGGCCTGTCCTTATCATTATTTTTACGACTTATCCTTCTCGATAAAACCAGCAAAAACGCCTAATCACCCTTTTGATAATCTAAAATTTACAGTACGCATGAAAAAGAAATTCAGTACCTTGCAATATTAGAGATTGTAGAGTAACCCTCGTCATTTAACCTTTGAGCCACTTGTGACACATTTTCCTCTGATTCTGAATGAATAATATGTTCTATTTCTCTTATAGGACCTCCGATACATTGTTCACAACCAACAACTAGGTTATCCCGAATATCGAATAATAAATTAGTACGAGCACATCGTCTCTCTTGATCAAAGAAGACAAATCTTATCGCCACTGGTCGAATGACGTTTTCCAGATGTTCTATCTTAATCGATACCAGTATCGCAGCACTTATTATAATAAAATCCACATAAACTCAAAATAAATAAATTCCCGCCAGTTTTACAAGGCAACCTACATAGGTTACTTTTACGAATACAACGAATGCATATAAAATAAAAACTTCACAATATTGATCTTGAGCATACGCGAAGGTCTTGGTCATTTCAGCGGGATTCATATTTGTAAATAAATATTTCCCAAAAAGTCGAGCGAGAAAGCTTTAGAGGGAAGGCAAGGGGAGGAAGAACGGTAGCCGGATTAAGCTCAGTTTCCATTCTAGTCGAATCCTTTGAAGGTTGTTCGGCGAGGAACGCGTCACGGTTTTATTTTAGCATCGACGTTTACCCTGGATCCGCTTGTTTGCGCGGCGGCTCACACCTTTGTGGCCAGGGGAGCAAGGACGAATCGACTATAGTTCCTATAGTTCGCGACCCCGGTCCAGGGACGTGGATCCAAGGCGATCCTTGCTGGGAGCTTGGAAGGACGCTCGAACAGCGTAAATAACCCCCGGCTGCTGAATTACTCACTCGTGGTGGTCTATATAGGTCGAAACCGGCAAGAACTTCAGAAGAATAATAGCTGTCACCTTTATTTATACACTGGACGTCCTTGCATCTTTTCTAGCTGGCAACTGGACCGAGAACATCCTTCTATATTTTTATGGCCACTTTTCATACGTCCTCAATCATATTTTCAACGGATATTCTACATCACGGACCGGCGAACCGGCGGCCTGTCTTTTTTTAGGAATTTCACTCTGATGCATTGGCAAGTTAAAATACATCCCGCCTCTACTTTAATGCGATATTCTTTTGCACGACTATTTTTCTTGCGGATTTACAACACGTTTCGCGCACCGTCGCACCGCTCTTGCCAACTTTTATTCCGCGAGTGTTCAGGCTTTAATGCGTGTTCATTAATTTCACGTTATTTTCTTGACATACCTGGCGTTATTCATTTTTACCATGTGCTTAACAGGTTTATTCGTGTGTTACGCTCTTACGGTTTATTTCCTTTTGCACTACTCTTTAACAGGTTTTACTCAAGGCTGCTCCGGTTTTAACGTGTTCGGTTTATTTTTGCATTGTTTTCAGTCTGTTTTATCTACTCCTACACTATCGTTGGAGCGCAACGTATGGTGCTTAATTTTCACAGTTTCCTAAGGAAGCTTTCACTTTTAATATGTTTCATTTAATTTTACATGATATTTAACCACTTTTCTATTTACTTTTGTACGAGAATTTAACGTGGTTTACAACAATGGTTTTTCTCCAGCATGTTCCAATTGAATGTATACAGTTGTAGTCATATGTTCTATTTTCACATGATTTTCGGTCTATCCCTGTTTTCTTCGCTTCTGTCGTTGATCACACCTTCGAAACACAAGCACAGCTTTGTACGTGACTTTAAGAATTAACGAGACTTCTATTCCGGAAGAATCGCAAACAGCGAATGGACATTGATAGGCTGACTTTGATGGGTTGTTCCATTTACATGCTCTGGGAATAGATTATCTGACGAGATCCAGAACTTCAATACTATCTTGCGCAATATTAATCACGTATATCTAAAAGCGAGTATCGTCGGATTCGTGAAAAGCAGGAAGAAAATAGAAGCTATATAGGAGATTCGAAGTATTTTGTTTTGATGTCAGGTATGCAGCGAATTATCTGATTCACCTGTGGCGCATTAACATGCTGCAAGTATTTTAATCGTGGTGTTCGCCTTTGCATTTAATTAAGAGGAATTGAATGGAAAAAGTAATAAATTAAAGAGTCACTTCATTTGCTGGAAAAAATATTTCCTTCCATGACCAAAAATTGTAGGTAAATAAATAGATAAATATTGAAAAATTTAGATCCATCGAAATCATTTGTAATCTACGATGTAAATTTAATAAAAATATGTAAAAGTAAAATCTTAATCTTAAAAAAGTTTAAATATTTTCTTCGTTAAGAAATACCAATCTCAAGAACAGCAAATGATAGCGAAATAAAGTTGAAACGAAAGTTGCGTTTTGTGCCCATAAATCTATGGAAAATTTTTTTTTTTAAAATCCATGATTTGTGAAAAACGTACTTTTTCATGGATTCTGAGGAACGGTAACGTTCTTTTATGTGCTAATCATAGAATCTTCGTTGCTTTGTAACGTTTGCTTGAACATGTTATAAATTATTTCAATATTTCACTTTAGAGAAACCGCTTTCCATGTGTCGATTTATCCGTTTATAATTTTATATATATTGTCTTTCAGTATGTTTTTTCACTGAAACGTTGTTCCAGATAGAGGAACGATTTTTTGCGAAAACCGAAGCGAATTCAGTTATTTCGCGGAGCTTTGCTCGCCGTCGAAAGACACAATGCGACCAACTCGAGTAAATATTATAGAATCGGTCCGCGTTCGCGTTTTCAATCGTCGCGCCGCCGGCGTGCCAGCCATAAACATTTTTATTGTTCAGCTTGGAAATATTTTACGACACGATATCCTTCTGCAGCACGTTGTCTAACGATCAACTTCAATTGCCGCGGATGAAATGGTCGAAATCAAAGAAACAGTGTTGTGTACCGGAAACACCTACTTGCAACGATACGACCTCATAACCCGCTGGATGGTCATGCTACGTTTGTACGCCACTGCGAAATACAAGCTCAAAAGAAATTGTACTCGGACGATATTGTCCAATTTCTCTTTAGCGGCAAGCTTGCGAGAAACGCTTGTTATAAGTTTCTCTGCTCCCTTGCAAAAACAATTCACGTTACATTTACACGTCCACTCGAATAATGTTGTTTCGAGATGCGGAACGTTCACGCTGTTGATCACTGTGGAAACTGGGTCAGCCTTTTCTTAACCATGTCACGAATATTTATTATTTCACCATTTGTGAATAAATTAATCGATTTTCAAATATCACCGAAAAGGTACATCCATCTAAAATTATTTCATTTTTAACTCTAGATCTACGGTACGCCGAAAGTGACAATTTTATACTGCAGGTTGTTTTGTACTATACTTATATTGTACTGCAGGTTACACTATATTATATGTTATACTATATTTTATACTATACTATGCGTTATACTATACTATACGCTATACTATAATATGCGTTATATTATACTGCACTTGTACTGCACTATACGTTGCACTGTACTATATTTGTACTGTACTATACTACTCTACTCTAAGTTATACTTGCACTGTATTGTAAGTTATTCTGCTCTCTACATGTTTTGTGCAATAGCTAATACTGTAGGCTATCTTGTACTATATCTATATTGTACTGCAGGTTATACTGTACTACGCGTTATACTATATTTTATACTATACAATGCGTTATACTATACAATGCGTTATACTATACTATACGCTATACTATAATATGCGTTATATTATACTGCACTTGTACTGCACTATACGTTACAGTGTACTATATTTATACTGTACTATACTACTCTACTCTAGGTTATACTATATTATACTTGCACCGTATTATAAGTTGCTCTGCTCTCTACACGTTTTGTGCAATAGCTAATACTATACTATACTTACATCGTACCGTAAGTTACACTTATATGAACTAACATTATAACAATGTTAACCTGTTAACCGGGGAATAAACTATTGTTCGACTCGTTTCACAATGGGGACTTTTTTCTTTTTTTAATACTTATTGTTCATATATAATTTTAAACTTATATAATTGATTTACTTGAATAAGAACTACATAAAATGTAATGTGTTCAAAATATTACGGTAAATTTCCATGACGAAAAATATCGTCATGAGCATTGTAGTAGTGGTTCGTGTATGACGAAATATTTTGTCAGTTAACAGGTTAATAATGCATTTATTCAGAATTACAATTATGTGTAATATAATATATACTTAAACAAAATAAATTCATTTATAAATCAGCATAAATGCAGATCTGAAACGTTAATAGCCATCGATGAAAAAATTCAATTAAACCCGTACAAACGAAACCACTTTCACGGAAATGAATTTATTTTTAAATCAGAGTGAATAAATTCATAATAAAACACGAACAACCAAATTCGTTACAAAATCTGAAAACCTGCGTTCGATAATAAATTCGAGTAAACCAATTAATTTTCGGATCTGAACGAGTGAATTCAATTTGATATCTGGGAGAAATAAATTCGTCTTTAAATGTGATCAATTCATTTGTGAATCGGAAACGTTGCTATTAGCTAAATTCATTCGTAAACCGGAAACGTTAATGCCAGAATAATATAATTGGTATTGAACTCCAATCACGTAGGATCATCGTGCGAAGTCTCTGCCCAATTACCAGTCAAACGTAAAATAAAAGGCAAAAGCATTCTGCAGCCGCCGCCTTAATTAACAATTTTACTGTAACACTGCGGGCTCATGGTTGATCCGGGTGATGCTCCGCGAGCAATTCGAGGCGGGATGAGTTGCGCGTTACAATCGCGTGTTTAATTATGATATGTACACTTGCAAATGCGAGTCGCAGCAGACACACCTGTCCGTGGCGCAATCACCATCCAGAATTCCAGCATCGATCGATTTTATTTACTGCGAACCGCGTCCGTCGACAAACGTACAAAGGGAAAGAGAAGGACAGGAGGATAGAAATAGGATCCGAGAGCCGAGGCCCGAAGCAGATAAATCTTATAGCTGTTTGAAGCCGTCGATGCCCGATTACTGTCACTCCGTTGGAAACGCCGGAAAAAAAATAACTTGTTGCGCGTGCCACCGTTAAAAAGCCCGAGGAAACATCTGGGCGTGGAAACGTTTATATTTGTTGTGGTCGGCCGCATTCGAGTCTCCTGAGCCCCCGCGTTCATTCGAAACCATTCAATAGCGAATTCGCGGATCACCGAGGACAATCTGCCTCGATAGATTATTTATCGGTTTGGCCCGTGAAAGTCTGCGGTTTTGCCGATTCGCAAAAAGAAACCGTCCCTTTTCGCAAGACTTATCTACATCGAATCCTCCGGGCAATCTCCGTCGTTATTTATAAATCGATCGAGTAAGTAAGATAGAGTTTTCAATTGATTTTAAAAAACAATTTCGGGAGACGCTCGTTTTTATCTTACACTCGAATTTAACTGAAAATAGGTTTTGTTATTTTACAATAACAGTGACTAAACTTTCTAGGTTCGCCGCAGAACGACAAAAAGAAAAGACATAGTTAGTGCGTGCCTAGCTATTCTCCGATGACCGTATACGATCAACAATTGAGCCTTTCGATTATACAATTGTAACTGTATATAACAATTTTTTATGTGCATATTATAATTCTATGAATATTGCAATTATATAAATATTAGAGTAGTATATGTGGATATTGCAATTCTATAAATATTACAACAATATATGTGGATTTTGCAATTCTATAAATATTGCAATTATATAGCTATTATATAATTATATAATTATATAATGGTATATGTGGATATTGTAATTATATAGATATTACAATTGTATACGTGGATATTATAATTTTATAAATATTGCAATTATATAAATATTAGAATAGCATATTTGGATACTGCAATTCTATAAATATTGCAATTGTATAAATATTAGAATAGTATATGTGAATATTTCAATTCTATAAATATTGTAATTATATAAGTATTAGAATAGCATATTTGGATATTGCAATTCTATAAATATTGCAATTGTATAAATATTAGAATAGTACATGTGGATATTTCAATTCTATAAATATTGTAATTATATAGATATTACAATTGTATATGTGGATATTATAATTCTAGAAGTATTGCAATTATATAAATATTAGAATAGCATATTTGGATATTTAACAATGGCTCCTTTGAGGCGACACTAAAAATTGCTATACTATTGTTCGAAACAACTTTTACATCATTATCTTCGCATTTGAGAAATCTATAAAAATTGAAGAGAAAAGAAATGAAGAATATACAATGGAACTATAACAGGTTTAAAAATGTCTCGATTTTAGAATTAAAATTGCTTGGAGTGCAAAAAGTTAAATAAAATGTTATTTCCATTTAAAGAAAATTAACTCTTCCGATCGATAAAGTGTTAAAATAATTGTTACATCACTGCGTTTTTGTATTTTCGAAAATGAAAAGAACTTAATTGTTGTGAGCACGAGTAATACTTAAACAATAGAGTTATGTAGAATGAAAATATTCTAGGTTGGAAGAAATACCTTGGTGGTTGTAGTTAACACTACTGGATTGCCTTCGAATTTTGAATATTTGAATGTTTAAAATTTAAAGGATTCAACTGGTTTCTATAAAGTGATGAATTGTGGGTTCGCAGAATTAAAATAGTTAATTTTAAGTTATAAACAGAATAATTACTGGTTCGAATGCAAAGGGTTAAATGGATGAATGGAACTTTCGAATACCTACTTTCAAGTTTCATATTTTCGTCTGACTAATTCCGTGGGTAATTGTAATTTTGTGTTCCGAACAATCGGGATATGAGCGTGATGCATTATTGTTACAACCGAAAGTTAGTAACGGAACTATACTTAATTTACGGTAGCTATCTGAAATTTGTGAACACTGTGTATCGCGGCGAACGTAGCGAAGCCTGATACATGTACTCGGAGCCTCTTGACCCTTTTTGACATATACGTGATACCGCTTAATTAGTACGCTGCATCGCGTGGATCCTCCCGTAAACACGCACAAATACGCAAGCTGCGGAAGTTTCGGGAGTTAGATATAGGCAAACATGGGCGACAGCGTGTACGCGGTGCTAAACTAATGGCAAATGAAACATAATATGCAGAGCTCCGATTGAAGTACCTGAATCTTTAATTCGTAAGTACAGCTAACCATCGCGAGTCTGATCCTAACCCCTCTGTGAATCAGAACACAGATTCTTTCGATTTCTGACACACACCGAAAATTATAAAATAACACTAGCTTTCAAAACGAATTCAATATTCATGGGCATCTAATTTTATTTCATTTGACGGAACTAACGCGAGTATTTTTCGAAAACAATTTGCGGACGGTTTCTAAACGCTATGGCCTATCAATGTTCAGATAGCATAGTTTATTCAATTTAAATTTCCTCTGAAAACATTTACCAAACCCTGTAAATCTATGTGAATTGGTACAATTTGTGAAAGCTTTGGAAATTTTTATATTGCTGCAACTTTAAGAGGAAATGTTACAGTTCTGTGTACATATTATAATTCTATATGGGGTTATTAGAATACTACAGATGTTACAGTTGCACAGATATTGCAATTGTATAAGTATTTTAATTATATAGATTTTATAATTGTATATGTGGATATTACAATTCTATAAACATTTCAATACTGTAGTTATTACAATTTGCATAGATTTTAAAACTGCATAGATATACTTTTAAAACTGCATACTATTCCATATACATTACAAATGCTTATGCAAATGTTACAATTCTACGTATATTACAATTGTAGAGATATTGCAATTATATGAATGTTACAATAGAATATATGGAGATTGCAATTTTACAAATATTGCAGTTATATAGATATTACAATTATATATGTGGATATTATAATTCTATAAATACTGCAATTATATAAATATTAGAATAGCATATTTGGATATTACAATTCTATTAATATTGCAATTGTATGAATATTAGAATAGTATATGT
>CM052093.1:16875827-16905227 GCA_028453745.1 Agapostemon virescens | reverse complement strand
AAACACTGCGTATGCAACCTGTACAGTTAGGTACAACTCTTTTCGAGGAACACGGACACATTTTTAAGACACCACGTATCCAACCTGTACAATCAGGTGCAAGTCTTTCCAAGGAACACAGACACATTTTTAAGACACCGCATATGCAACCTGTACGATCAGGTACAACTCTTTCCAAGAAATATGGACACATTTTTAAGACACCACGTGTTCAACCTGTACAATCAGGTGCAACTCTTTCCAAGGAACACAAACATTTTTAAGACACCGCGTATACGCCCTGTACAATCAGGTACAACTCTTTTCGAGGGACACGGACATTTTTAAGACACCGCGCATTCAACCTGTGCCATTAGGTACAACTCTTTTCGAGGGACACGGATACATTTTTAAGACGCCGAATATGCAATCTGTACAATCAGGTACAACTCTTTCCAAGGAACACAAACATTTTTAATACACCGCGTATTCAACGCGTACAATCAGGTACAACTTTTTCCAAGGACTACGGACACATTTTTAAGACGCCGCATGTGCAACCTGTACAATCAGGTACAACTCTTTCCAAGGAATACGGACACATTTTTAAGACACCACGTATCCAACCTGTACAATCAGGTGCAAGTCTTTCCAAGGAACACAGACACATTTTTAAGACACCGCATATGCAACCTGTACAATCAGGTACAACTCTTTCCAAGAAATATGGACACATTTTTAAGACACCACGTGTTCAACCTGTACAATCAGGTGCAACTCTTTCCAAGGAACACAAACATTTTTAAGACGCCGCATATGCAACCTGTACAATTAGGTGCAACCCTTTCCGAGGAACACGGACACATTTTTAAGACACCGCGTATACGCCCTGTACAATCAGATACAACTCTTTTCGAGGGACACGGACATTTTTAAGACACCGCGCATTCAACCTGTGCCATTAGGTACAACTCTTTTCGAGGGACACGGATACATTTTTAAGACGCCGAATATGCAATCTGTACAATCAGGTACAACTCTTTCCAAGGAACACAAACATTTTTAATACACCGCGTATTCAACGCGTACAATCAGGTACAACTTTTTCCAAGGACTACGGACACATTTTTAAGACGCCGCATATGCAACCTGTACGATCAGGTACAACTCTTTCCAAGAAATATGGACACATTTTTAAGACACCACGTGTTCAACCTGTACAATCAGGTGCAACTCTTTCCAAGGAACACAAACATTTTTAAGACGCCGCATATGCAACCTGTACAATTAGGTGCAACCCTTTCCGAGGAACACGGACACATTTTTAAGACGCCGCGTGTTCAACCTGTACAATTTATGTTTTCCACAGGTTTCATTACCTTCGAAAGAGACTACTCGCTTGCGGTGAATTATCGCGAGGTAGCTCCAATGATCTTCGCCGAATAATTGAGCTCGCTGACACGAATTTCAAGAGAGCGCGAATAACTTTTCGAGGAAGTTTACTGGCGCCGGTGCACACTTCGTAGATTCCGAGTCCACGGTGATATCCGGACGATATTAAACTCAACGTTAAAGGCGCTGAGTGTTCTTGCGCCCCTGCCCCGATAACTCCCTCGACCCTCGACGTCTGACGTTCAACTTCAATAATTACTTCGCATCAGAATTTACAATGTTGACGTTCACCAACAAGGTGCTCCTATCCGTTCTCCCTTTCCCCACTTCTCTCCCCCGTTACCTTATCCCTGAACCCTCCCGGTCATCGTGAATTATACATTTATTAAACTTACCGATAGCAATAATAAATACGAGCCGCACGCATTAATGCTCGCCCCCTTCCTCGGTTACCCCTCGTGAAACTTTAATTAGTTCCGTGAATGCTAATTGGGAAACGTTATTGCATGCCGAGGGAAAAGCCTTCTTGGATAAACTGACCAATCGGATTGCGAAATCGACACGCGAACGCAATTCGTCTTCGCTTTCTTTAAAGCTCGTTTCCAACGAGCGTTGCGTGAGAAAAGTTTGTTTTTTAAACACCTGCAGACTGAATAATTGTTCACGCAACCGATCATCTCAAGGGCTGTTTATTACTAACCACGGACAACTTTTAGAAAACAAAATAACGAGGAGAACGTTCGTACCTTATAAAATGTCGGATGATCCGCGAAATGTTACAATTATTATATTCCATACTGGATATATTTAATTATAATACCAGAATGTACTTCATGGTTGATTCCAATGAATCTACAGCGCTGGAATATTTAAAAAGTTTAATATTATTGTTGGTGTTTATGAATCAATTTTTTCAAAGAAAAAAAATTCCAGAGACCGTCATTTGAATGAAATTATTTTCGAAACACAATCGTATATACTAATAAATTAGATTGATACCTTTTCATTTCAATTTAAACGCGTATATCACTCGATAACTAAGCTTTCTATCTAAATCGCAGAAAACAGGGATGAAATAAATTGTCAATTTAATTCCTCATATAATAAATCGTTAAAAAATATCACACCAGTGATTTTAAATTCTAATAATGAATATTTTTAAATCTAATAAATAATCCTATCACTTTATCTGCCCAACTAACAATTTAAAAAATTGTACTAAATCAAAGTAATTTATTTAATGAAGCAACAACTGAAAACTTAAAATGCGTGACACATAGTTATCCTTCATCCTTTCGGTATTCTTCAGATATCAATTAAATTTAGTGCAACGAATATATTAACGTACAAATTGATTTTTAATCAAATTAACCCCTATATGGGTGACATTTGCGGTCAATATGCTATCCATAACCTTTCCTATAGCTATCTTCTTCTTTTTACGAATCTCGTTCTTTCGTAATTGTATAAAGGAGTTATGCGTCCCCTAAGTTTTCTCTACAATTGAATCGAATACCAAGGTATCGCGGTGCGGATGATTTTCTACCAACTCTCGTACGATATAACAAATAAGCGATTTTTAACGGCGGGGGAAAAGACGCGGAGGAGATTTCGGTGCCGGTCGATTTGCCTTCTGTGCTGGTGGCACGTGCATCGCCGCAAAGAGAGACCCGGGTTCATCCGGTAATTTTGAATCTGTATGCAGCTGAAGAGAAATCCACGGGCCAATAACGCCCGCGTATTATTATGCAGATTACACCGTAACCCGTATTAGTTCGTTATCACGCCTACATCTTGAGCAGCCAGCGAGAACGAACCCCATACAGAATGTGCCCGGTATAAAAAAGGGAACAGAACCAACCCCCGGCGGGGGTGAAGGCTGATGAAGACAACGGCACGGAACGCGATCAGCATTTCAACCTCAGCATCGAATTGAACGTTTACCGAAACGATTCCTCGCGGTGCGAGTCACTGCTCCCTTGGCGAATCTCTCTCTCTCTTTCTCTATCTATCTATCTATCTATCTTTATCTCGCTCTCTCTCTCTCTCTTGATCTCTCTATCTATCGCTCCGTTCCTCCCGGAAAGTCAAATGGCCCGGAGTCTTTGGTCAACGAAACTGATGCAGCGGCCGCTACCGGACGATTGCTCTTTTAAACGACGCAAGACTTACGCGAATTTAGGTCACCTGTGACTAGCACAATGACCGACAGCAGGTTTGTTGTTGACTAATTCCACGAGTCTGAAGATGAACGAGAATTTGTGATTGCCAGAATGATTCGGCGATTTCGTGAAACCTATGGCTAAACCCGTTAACCCTTAACACTCCAATGGCTCCTCTGAGGAAACACTGAAAATTGCCATACTATTATTCAAAACAACTATTACCCGACATTAAACACATTTCCTCATGCAACAGTTATATTTTTAACAATTTATAAAATACAGACGAATTTAATAATATGATAACTGTTTTAAATATGGTATGACAGTTTTCACTGGTGCTTCAGAGTCACCATTCGAGTGCAAAGGGTTAAAGTATATGTAGTATATAAGGTGTTACCGTTTAGAAAGTAGTGTAAGGTATAAAGAAAATACCTAACAGTTTTTCCTCATAAAAGCATCCTATGATCTTACGATCGATAAAATAAACAATTTCAAACCGATGATTTGATCAGTGATTTACCGCTGATCGAAGCGTAAAGATTTACGGTTTATGAAACGTTGAATGCTGGAGAAAACTTTCACTGTTCCAGGGGATGGTAGTATATCGTCCAAACCCTCCCCGTACGTCGTGCTTAAAGCTCCGAACTACTTGATAATTGTGTTTCGATTAAAAGTACTTTCGCCCGGTTTTTCGTCCCGATTAAACTGCCAGCAGCATTCTTCTAGCGCCGCGGCTACGTAACGAAGCGAACTTTTAAATTAGTTTGATATTTCTGGCCGAGACTACGCGCCGCAGTGTACACAGACCGAAGTGGGTTAATAGAGTTCGGTGTTTTTTGAAAAAGCCTGGCCCCGACGCCGTCGCCGTGTCGGAAAGTGCACGGTGAATGGGCGTGTTAATGAACGACACTTCCATTCCTATTAGCAACTTTTAATGGCGACGAGCGGTTGACACGTATTAACAAACATCAATCTGTCTGGGCCGACTCCGCGAGGGTTTCGGGACGCTTCATTCACGGTTCCGCGGTGTGTAGCACGAGCACTTAAGCCTTTCGGGAACTTCAAGGGTTCCGAAAATTCCAAGACCTCTGGGGGTTTTCTCAAATTTTGAAACACACTTTCACTCGAAAAACAGCTAACGAAATAATTTCAACCCTTTGCGGACGAGGATTTTTGGAAATATTGGAACTATCCTCTTTGGGAAACTAAATCTTATATTAAAATGTTCAGTTCTGGGGAAAAAATGAGAACATATATTCATCTTTTGTTACTAAACTAATTGGAAGGATAAGCGCTGGACGAATTTTTATGGCAGGAGGTCGCTATTGTTACCCTGAACCTTGGTTCTTTGACTTTAGATTCTTAACCCTTTCGCTTCGAGCGCCGCTTATAAGCGGCGCGCACAATATGATCTGTGGGTACGAGCGCCGCTTATAAGAGGCGTGCACAAAATGTTCTGCAGATACGAGCGCCGCCTATAGACGGCAGCCACGCGACGACTTCTCGGTCGTCACCCCATATTGTATTCGGCATCCAAACGATGCATCAGTCAATAATAACAAAGACGTAAATTATACTCATTATATTGTAGCGAATATTGTTTTATTTGGTAAAATTGTTATTTAACACGTTAAGCGCCACGCCGAATTTCTGTGCCGTTCCGTTCAAGCCACGGTTAGCCGTCAGGCGGGCCTTGCCGGGCCGTTCGCCGATAGACGAATCAGAGTATAAACAGTCCAGTAACGTAATGCGCTTAACGTGTTAAGCAGAACTCTCCAAATCTAGGGTAGCATTTCAGGGGACTTCAGGAAACTACCTTTTATCAACCCCACTTTTTTCCGTTTGCGCCATTGAACGCCCCGAAATTTCAAAGTCGCGCCACGGCTACAATTCGATTCCGATCGAGCTAAAATTTGGCATACACTCTGCCTACCCATCTAGAAACGTATTCCCAAAATTACACAAAAATCGGAGACCTAAAGATTTTTCGCGATTTTAAGAAGGGGGTTACCTTCAATATTTAGCGATTTTGTGGCAATATTTAGCTAATCTTTGAAGTCGTGCCCCGCCAAACTATTAGAGCTATCGACATGAATCAAACGCGAAAATCTTCGTCAAACCTTCCTCTTTAAGAAGAGCTCCCACAATTTAGGCTAGCATTTCAGGGAAATCCAGGGAGCTTCCTTTTATCAACCCCAATTTTTCCCATTTTCACCATTGATTGCACCGAAAGTTCAAAGTCGCGCCACGGCTGCAATTCGATTCCAATCGAGCTAAAATTTGGCATACACTCTTTCTGCGTGTCTAGAAACGTGTAGCCAAAATTTCAAAAGAATCGGAGACCTAAAGATTTTTCGCGATTTTAAGAAGGGGGTTATCTTCAATATTTAGCGATTTTGTGGCAATATTTGGCTAATCTTTGAAGTCGTGCCCCGGCCAAACTATTAGAGCTATCGACATGAATCAAACGCGAAAATCTTCCGCAAACCTTCCTCTTTAAGAAGAGCTCCCATAATTTGGGCTAGCATTTCAGGAAAATCCAGGGCGCTTCGTTTTATCAACCCTAATTTTTCCCATTTTCGCCATGGATCGCCCCGACATTTCAAAGTCGCGCCACGGCTGCAATTCGATTCCAATCGAGCTAAAATTTGGCATACACTCTTCCTGCGTGTCTAGAAACGTGTAGCCAAAATTTCAAAAGAATCGGAGACCTAAAGATTTTTCGCGATTTTAAGAAGGGGTATACCTTCAATATTTAGCGATTTTGTGGCAATATTTAGCTAATCTTTGAAGTCGTGCCCCGGCCAAACTATTAGAGCTATCGACATGAATCAAACGCGAAAATCTTCGTCAAACCTTCCTCTTTAAGAAGAGCCCCCATTTTCTAGACTAGCGTTTCAGGGGACTTCAGGAAGCAACCTTTTATCAACCCCAATTTTTCCCATTTTCGCCATTGTTCGCCCCGACATTTCAAAGTCGCGCCACGGCTGCAATTCGATTCCGATCGTGCTAAAATTTGGCATACACTCTGACCGAGCGTCTAGAAACGTATTCCCAAAATTACACAAGAATCGGAGACCTAAAGATTTTTCGCGATTTTAAGAAGGGGGTTATCTTCAATATTTAGCGATTTTGTGGCAATATTTGGCTAATCTTTGAAGTCGTGCCCCGGCCGTTCTCTCAGTGCTGTTGACATGGTTCTAACGCTAAAATCTTCCTCAAACTACATTTTATCAACCCCATTTTTACCATTTTCATGACATTGTTCGCTCGTTCGTGCGTTCCATAAAATTGTAGACTCATGGATGTCCTAATACTGATCACTAATGGATCAACAAACCACATGGCAGTTAACACGAACATTAGCTTGCTCGTAAACGTATACAGTAAATTTTCAACCGTGCTCGATCTTTAATTGCCACTTGTGCAGTTACTCAAATTACTCGAAACTGGAGCTGCCCTCTTATTGCAGCAGGATTCTCGACGAATGCAACAAGCACGCTTCGGTAGTCTGGCAAATGCAACGAGCACGCTTCGACTGTCGATATTCGTCGAGCAGATCGGCTACATACATATAATGATCTTTTCGGTAAGTCGAGGGTTAATGAACGAAGAGGATCCTTTTAGCGTTCGACGTCGACAAATTTTCAATTAAAACGGACAAGGAGGCTAGAGGCTATCGCGTAGTCAGACAAAGGCCTCTGGTGCGCCATCGAGTCGAACATTATCGATAATAGAACGTACCGTGTGCGGGCTGACACAAAGGCCTCGTTTACTCACGCGTTCACGAGAATCAATCAGTGCCTCGTGATCGATTACATCGTCGCGGCAACAAGATCGACCGATTTTTCACTGCAACGAAAAAAAAAAAGAATAGAAGGAAAAAGGAAAACAGACACGCGCACACGGAACAAACCTGTCGACGAGCATCATACGAGGTAAACAGGTAAGAGGGGAAAGTGGCAACGGAAACGACATGACACACCGGTTTGACCCCGCCCCCCAAGGGTGGTGATCGCTGCAGTTGTTTCCATTTGATGTTTGCTCTCGGCCCGCGTCGATTACGCTGTTGCGTGTTTTTCGATAATGAGACAAGGCCGAACGTGCGTCCGACGAGCGATTCCACATATTTGTACGAAGATAACGCGTCAAACGGGAACAATTCTGCTGTGCAAATCTGCGCTGTGCAAACGCGCAAATAAATGATCGTCGAACGACAGTCTAAATAATGGACATTACTACGGGATCGGCTCTCGATTAGCTAGAGCAATCGAATCCGCGTTTCTGCCGTCTAACCTTTAACCCTTGACGCTTTAATGAGACTCCTAGGAGGAGACACTAAAAATTGCCGTAATGTTATTCGAAACAGCTTTTGTATCATTATATTTGCGTTTAAGATGTCGGTATAAATTCATACGTTGCACGTACGAGTTGTAGTAATAAACTTTCTGTGCACGGAAGGAAATAAACCATGGACAATGGAAATATTGTACATTAACCACTTGGCGTACAATGGCGGCTGCTTATAGCTTCATTGTTTAAACAAAAAACTTTTGTTAAAATGTTCTTGCTCGACTACATTTCTCATTGAAAAATACACAAAAAAAATTTTTCGACCTCTGGTTTCCGAGATATCTCAAAAATACCCCAACTTTGAGAACTGTTTTCACCCCTTCAAAGTGGATGGTTGCCAATAAAAAAAACACGTGTAAAATATTTTTCAAAGAACTCTAAGCTCCCGCAAGTTTCATCAAAATCGGATTTTCGCATCTGAATATGTTCCTGTGTTAGGCACAGCCAGTGGAAACAGCATTCTGCACCGTTTAAAAACGTGCATATAAACGATTAATAAACCCACGGAGAGAGCTACGAATTAATTTCCATAATTATTACTTTGTTAGTTAATGTTAGAAATTATCTTTATACCGTACACTAATTTCTAAATGATAACACCTTGTACACTGCATATACTTTAATTCTATAGCAAAATGTCGTTTAGAAGTAACAATACAATGCATTCCGCGTGATCCGTGTTTAATCTCGATAAATATGCAAAAGTAAATTACGATTATAACTTTATGTGACTGATGTGCTCTGGCTAACTAGTGCGACTTTACGCCCCCGCTTGGGTCCTTTCGTCCTTGGAAAAACCTCCCCTTAAACCTAAGCACTTAAAGCCAGAGACGCTATGGTTTCCGTTGCATTCCAACAGTTAACATTCTATTTGTTAAAAGCCTCGTTAAACCCCATCTCGCAAACAGAGGCGGCTGCGATAAAAGATTGTAATCTTGGAAGTAGCTATAATAGAAAGAATTTGTGTGAAAGTATTCGCTAAGTATGCGACAAATTGTTTCGACGCAAGTTTTAGGTCGTAGAACGAGTAGAGTAAAAGTGGAGCATCTAACATTCCTTTCAATGGAGGTTAGTATTGATCGTCTGCTCCGGTGATAGCTGTTATCGAACTGTATAATATTTACTTCAACGATTTCGTTTGTTGTGCACGGAGTCGTAGTCTACGTATTAACAAGCACGCGTCGAATTATTTTCGAGAGTAAAGAGAGTCAGAAACAATCATGTATTCTTGTGTTCTTTATGAAAAAGAAAAAGTTTCTCTAAACCACTTTAATTTCACCACATTTTTATAATATTAAAGAATCGTACGTTACTTTAAAAACAAACCCGTTGTTGGTGAAATCATTTCTTCCAAACACGACATTCCCAGATCGGAGATTATCGTTTCACTCTTTCGATCCAGCAAAAATTCGTCGCATTCAGAATCTCGTAGCTCCAGATTGAGATTAATCGTTTCAAACCAGCAATGGGGAAGCTGCCTCGTCTTCTTTTAAGAATCTCTGCAGTGTGTAGCCATACAAGGCTCGTTTACACCCAGTAAAGTCGGTACAGCGGTATCGCATTCTGGCATCATTTATGGGCACAGTGTTCATTCATGGTCGCACGTGCACGCTGAATTTTTCAGCAGAATCAGATGCAAAATATCTGTTCCGGAGGGAACTTTATGGCCCCGTGTCGGACCGGTTCTTTTCTTTTTTCTTTTTTTTTTTCTTAACTTCCCACGAATTTCTTACATCCGCCGAGTGTTCCATCGCTTTCAATTGGTCGACCCGGCGCGGTGGTGGCAAGAAAAATTTCTTCGCTCGCTTTTCCCCATGGCGACCCTAAAAACTGGCTGTGTATCCGACACGCAAATTTATTCATGTTCGGAGCGTGGCCCCATCGAGCGCGAGTAGCATCGAAAAACTGCTCGATAAAACGGAATATAAATTTCCCCGCGACGAACCCATTATATTCCGAAACGGGCCGTTCAATCATGATTTAGATACTACCCGTGTATCACTGGCCGGTCGGATAAAAAATTCAAATTACAATTTCGTAGATACCGCACGGCGTCGTATGGCCTTCCCATTTCCCTGTGAAACTGAAAAATATCGCTCGAAATATTTGCTCGAATTCACCTCTGTCCACCTATTTAAATTTTAATAAATCACGATCGCGAGGTTACTCGCGTGTTTTATCATTTTTTTCACTCGGTTATGGCCGTGCACGGTATTTTGTCGCGAATACAAACGGCGAGCAAAGAAACCGTGCGATTTTATCGTTGAATAACGTTTCAAGCTTTCGCTTCAATAAGAACAAGGGGTTTTCGTTCAGGGAAATAATGACAGGAAATTAATTAACCCTCAGCGCTCCAATGGCGCCTCCAAGGCGACGATAATAATTGCCATACCGTTATTTAAAACAACTTTTCCACCATTTCTTATTTGCCTTTAAGAAATCGGTAAAAATTGAAGTCTTTCACGGACTGTATAAATAAATTTTATATGCACCAGAGGAAATTAACCATGCAGGTATAGCGAAACTGTTCTGAGTTAGAAAGTATAGCTTGATGTTGGAATTAAAATTGCTTGGAGTGTAAAGGGTTAATATTTTCTTGGCGATCATCTTGTATGACGATTTTATAAAAAATTTTAAGCACCGAAACTAGTTCTTCAGATTGTCAACCATTTTCAAGATAAAATCATTCAAAGTTAACAAAAGAAGCGCGTATTCTTCTCGAGTAGATTGTAATAAAAATTACAACCAAGATTTGTTCCATTGACTATTGTTCGATTGACCAATTTTAATTTACACTCAACGTTATAGAATTAAGATTTATGCGTCATCTTATGAAAAAGTTATAATTATTTGGTAAAATAATTTGGCTCCTCTAAGGCGACGCTAAAAATTGCCATACTATTATTTCAAACAACTATTACATTGCCATGTTTGCATTTAAGAAATCGATAAAAATTGAAGTGTCGTACGTACGAATAATAGCAATAAATTTTATATTCATGATACGAAATGAACCATGTACAATGTAATTATTCTAGGTAAGAAAGAAAGTGTCGATTTTGGAATTAAAATTGCTTGGAGTGCAAAGGGTTAAAATGTGACCTGAAAGTTACACCATAGGGGCCCATAGAGGGTTAACTGAAAATTATAATGCTACTACACCACACTGTTGGAGCACCTAAAAATATTGTTTCAGTCAAAAGGATAACGGAAGGGCAACAACAACTAAAATACAACTGGTGTCGTCCAAAAAATAGTACTCGTCGCAAATTGCAAAAGGCGTTTTATCTTTTTGAATTCCATTAAATGCCTTTGCCAGAAAAATGTTCAAAGGGTCACACACACGGTTGATTCATGCAAAAGCAAAAATCTATTTTTCGGACCCCCACCATCGAGCTCGCCTTTAATCAATCAACGGCCAGCGCAACCCCGTCTCCCAGGCAATTCTGCTTGAAACCGGCAACAAGATCGAACAACAGGCTATTCTGTGGCAGACGTTTCGTCAAACTATCGCAACCCGTGCCGTTCCAGAAGCGAGTCCGGGTTCTTCATTTTACAGTAACTTTCGATCCGAACACCGTTCCGCGTATACAGCAGAGAGGATGTTCAGCGGTCGCTCTTGGGACTCGTAGCCCGCTATACTTTGTATTCCGTGTGCGCCCGAGAAAACGCTGTTATGATGGTGGTCCATCCCGTGGGAGGATGGAGAGAAGCTGGATGAAACGTCGAGGAGGATCCTGCAGCGAAGGGAGGACTCGAAGGGAAGAAGGGCGAGAAAGAACGAAGGTGCACGGTTTTATTAACGTTCCCCCGAGTTAAAAAGCGCCCCGGCTCCGGTCAGTGGACCCGCTTCCGAGTATAATTAAATGTTTCCAGGCCGGCGTAACAATAATTTCAACGCCGCAGGCCCCGTTTTTCTTCGCGCGTCGCGAAATTTAATTGCGTCTGCTTGAAAGATACTAAAAGATAAGGATAAATTATACCGTGGAGCTCGCGGGCTGGGGACAAAGTGGCCCAGGGGCTGCTACTCGATGGAAACGAGGCGACGGTTGTGCTCGTGGAGCCTGATGTAACTACCCATCGTGAAATAAAGACACTTTTGTTGCGGATGCAATCGACTCGGCAAGTTTACCGAAATTCTGCGAGCGGCAATGCATCGCGAAACTTCTGCTCGACTGCATATTGATTATTCGAGAGCTCCTTTGTGGGAGAAGCATAGTCATTCGAGGTTCGTACTTGGATATTCTGTTTGCCGGATAATTCACTTAGCCAAGCTGACAGTGTCCTTTTGCCTTTTTCTTCCGTTCGGGCTTTGCTGAACCTCTTTCCCGTACTTTCCGAGTGATAATGAATTTTCAACATTATTACGTGACATTTGTCTCGATTATTCTCTGTTTCACTGTTCACTTATGCGGTTACTGCTTGCGACTTTATATTATTCACAAACGGCGGACTTTATGCGATTATCGCGGACTGGATATAATTTGGTACGGAGAAATTGTTAGGCGAATTCCGAAAATACTGATATATTGTTTTCAACCGATTAAACATATTACGAAGGGAAAACAATTTTTATGTCGGTCAAGTTTGTAGTAATTCTGGTGGAATAGTTTTATTTTATTACCAGACGGTGGACTTTATGCGATTATCGCGGAGTGGATATAATTTGGTACGGAGACATTGTTAGGCGCATTCTGAAAATACTGATATATTGTTTTCAACCGATTAAACATATTACGAATCAATTTTTATGTCGTTTCAGTTTGTAGTAATTCTGGTGGAATAGTTTTATTTTGTGTAAAGATCCGATTTATGATTGTTGCATATAGTTCGACGAAAATAAAGCCAACAATGTTGTCTTTGAATAAATACGGGTCCGTGCTTTGTTGCATCGTTTTGTTGCAGCCACGTGAACAATTCCGGTGGGGATTTTTAAACATTCATGGCCAGTGGAATTTTTTAAGACTGGAGGAATTGCATGGTCCCTCGCAGTTAACAAATGATAAGTAAACTGCGGATTTGTGTGCGAAATAAAAATTATGTGCATTAATTTTAATACACGGAACTCGCATATAAGTTTATTTCGTTTTTTATTCAGTTTAATAAGTGGAAAATAATGCGGCAGTGTTCTTAAATCCTTTCGATATTTCTACTGCTTTAAATTTCATGCGTGCAATTTTGTCATAAGTGCGTAAAGTCTATAGTCCAACGATATTCAATTAATATCTAAACAAATAATAATCAGAACAGAAATCTACAAATCGTACTTCCATAATAGAATCCAACAAACGTAATCCTTGGACCGATATCGATTAGAGTTAAAAATCCGATTTTGATGAAACTTGCGGGAGCTTAGAGTTCTTTGAAAAATATTTTACACGTGTTTTTTTTATTGGCAACCATCCACTTTGAAGGGGTGAAAACAGCCCTCAAAGTTGGGTTATTTTTGAGAAATCGAAAACATTTTTTTTAAATTGTGTATTTTTCGATGGGAAATGTAGTCGAGGAAGAAAATTTTAACAAAAGTTTTTTGTTTCAACAATAAGGCTATAAGCACCCATAAATTTCATCACAATCGGATTTTCGCAACTTAATATGTTCCCTTGTTAGTTTTATTACTGAATCGTTACAAGCTTTTCTTTTAACTGTATTTTATTATCGAATCGTTATAGGCTGTTTCTTTTCTACTAAATTTAATTATTAGATCTATAGAGGTTCTTCTTTTACCGAGTTCTACTATTAAGTTGTTACAAGTTGTTCTGGGTATTCAATTTTATTACTAAATCATTGCAGCCTCTTTTTTTACTTAATTTTATTACTGAACCATTGAGGTTGCTTTTTATTAAATTGTATTATCGAGTCGTTATAGGTTTTTGGTTTTTATTTTTGGTTTGGTGTTTTTCGTTTTGGTTTTTGCTACGTTTCATCCCATAACACGATTATTAAATTGCTCACGTTCAGTTCCGGCTCTAGAAAGCTTTTACCGACTAGAATTACTGCCGTCGCGTGACCGATTTTGTATTTTAAAATTATTGAAATTACACAGATTTATTTATGGAAATTAATCGAAGTAATTTCCATGGACAAGCATCTATCACACTGAAAATCGCAGATAATATTAATAAATTCAGTGTTGCTATTACACGGCAACATTTATCAGACATTTTTAATGTATATTCTCTATACTTTCTCTATACTTTAATGTATATATGTTTACTTTTTCAAGTTAACTTTTGCTGCTTATTTAAATAAGCGTATCAACAGAAAAATACAGGTTCACGGAATGCACCAAAATGGCGCGTCCTAATATTTTTTACTTGCGATTATTGAACTTGCAAAGATGTATCAATGAGGAACAAGTCGACGGATGATTTGTTTCTTCGGTTAACCCTTTGAACTACGGAATTTTAGAAAATAAAAGTGTACGTAGCCATTGCAAAATTTCGAGGAGGGTCTAAAAATATCCCACGGTGTACTTTCGCGCATTAGAAAGGTGGGATACTTTTAATACCACCGTGCCTCAAAGAGTTAATTAAGTTAAATGGTTAAGAATTTGTATAGACACATTCTCGTTCATTCTATAAAGTCAGGTAAAACAATTGCTTTTAACGTCCCGCAAAGCTAGTGTTAAATTCTTTCGTCGTGCCTTTACACTTTTATTTTCCACTTCCGCAGATTTCTTTTCTCGTCATGAATTCGCAAAGTCTACACCCTAGTAAGAACCGTACAGATTGTTGTTTTAACAAAAAATTTTAACAAAAGTTTTTCGTTTAAACAACAAAGCTATAAGCTCCCATAAGTTTCATCAAAATCGGATTTCCGCATGCGAATATGTTCCCTCGTAAGAAAACTAATCGCTCTGTCAATTAAGAAATCTTGGACAGTAGATATAACCTAAAAATACACATTTTGTAATATTTCCTAAATGGGCGAAATCCGCCGCGAGTTGTTCCACGGAACGTCCAGTCGATAAATTTTTGTTAAACTTCTAATGTTCGACTGGAAATTGCATTTATCCCGGGTTCCATTAAAAATCA
Organism: Agapostemon virescens; assembly: GCA_028453745.1. Lineage (NCBI taxonomy): Eukaryota > Metazoa > Arthropoda > Insecta > Hymenoptera > Halictidae > Agapostemon > Agapostemon virescens. Next base: position 16,890,301 of record CM052093.1, on the reverse strand, counting down.
ATTTATTAGTAGAACGGTTTTCCGCGACCAGAAACGTAGATGGTCGGTCGATAAATGCGATTCTCGTTGAAACTAACGTCCCGGTTACCTTGTTAACTTTATTGGAACAATACTTTAATGCGAAGCTCGTAAAATACAAACTCCCTTGGCTCGCGAAGAACCGCAGCCGAGGTTCTATTAGGAAGTTCGTGCTAAACGACGATTATTCGGAATTTCCTCGGAACCTTCCTCCCCTCTCTCTCTCTCTCTCTCTTACATCCACCACCCCTCTGCGAACTTCCCTTAATTTTGCGAGATCCCGACCAAACGACATCGACGCATATTACAAGATTCAATTGTCGAAATTCGCGCGAGGATCCATTTGCCGGGCAATTCCTGGCGAGAAGTGTATACGATCGAAATTCAGGTGTCGGTCGATCTTGTGGTTGTCGAAATTCTGTGCGGGTTCGATCGATAACTCTAATGGCTAATAACGTCGATAACGAGCACTCGTTTGCTAATACATTTCATCGGGCATCGTATTCTACCTGGATGTAGCTTGCGATGTATCTCGAATCGATAAGTCCCTTGGTATTCAACATTTTTACATAATATATCAAACCGTTATTATGCCATCGATGATATTTCCAATATTACCAATTCTCTAGCGACAACACATCTGTCCTGTTATATCTGAGAAATATAAAATAGTAAGACGATTAAAATCTATTTGGATTTTCTAGCGAGTAATCCGTGCATAAAATTTTACAGAAATATGAAACCAGTAAACAGCAGTTTAAATATTTTTTACAAGCGAATTTTTATAAACCAGGATCGAAGGCAGTTCCTTTATTCTCGAGACCAGTCATAATTCCAGCAAATAAAAACTAAGTAAAATTGCTAAGAATCCTGGAAAGGGGTCGTGAAATTTTTATATTCTAATATAATAGAACCTTCGCCGGAGCACATTTTCCTTCAATATCAAGTTTTATAAAGTCCATAAAACTCTATAAAACGTATCGGTAACCATTGACGCACTCGCGGTATAGCGTCTCGAGGAAACGGCATCAGCAATTCAACGTACTTCGAACGTGCGTGTTAACTAACGGTATGCGAAACGGCAATAAAGAAGACGCGTGGATATAAAATGTCCGCGTCGAACAGCGTTACCATAATCCAATGAAACCTGTCGAAACAATAACGTGTCCCAGTGCTGTACAAACTCGGTTCGCTCGTAAAATGTTCTAATAAAGCTTCTCGTACGTGTGGCAAGTGGAGATTACTCGGAATTCCCTTGGACCTCTATTATCAAAGTTCGAAGATCCTCTACGAGCGGAACCGACGACCCCCGCCGCGTAACTACCAAATTCTGAATCGATTACTCGATCGGTCCCCAGACCGCGATACGAGCACCGTGCGTCCATAAATTTTGCGTCGAACGAAACAGACTGGTTCTATCACCACCATGGTTCCGGGGACATCCGGTTACAGTAATCGCGAATGCCGCGAGTCGAACGCAATTATCCGAGAACTGCCGTTTACGATAGCTGATAGAAAGTGGCCTGGATCGTTGCGAGAGAAGTTTCGCCGCATATTAAGCCGAGGATGGAGCCCGACTTGGTCACAGAGCTCTGCGATCCGCGCTGCATCCTGCTGCACCGCCGGTCGCAGCCGCAATGCAACACGCGCAGGACTCGACGACGAATCTGCATCGAGGGAACAGGTGGAGGGAGGATCGGACCACCTCCATGCTACATGGAAACGAGGATCTGATCAAAGCATTATTCGTCAAATTTCATTATTTCATTTGTTCAATTGTTACCGGATTTTTCCCCCCTCGAAATGCTTCGCTTCCGCAATTTCCCAAATCTATCTCTTTGCCCCAACCGTGTTTTCACGCTAAATGTATCGAATCCTAACGTGCGACAAGTATATATTAGGTCTACCGGAAAGTTCTGTCCGTTTTTGGAATAAAACAAAATACGAATTTTTATGAGCGTCAATAATCTTTATTAAATAATGTAATTGCCATTGTTATTAATGATTTCTTGCCGGCGTGAGGGCAATTTGTATATCCCATTTTCGAAAAATGTTTTATCATTTGATGCGAACTATTGAAACAGTGCTTGTTTGATATCTTCTTCATTTTTGAATTTTGTGCCACTTAAACAATTTTGTGAGGACAAAAATAAGAGATAGTCGGAGGAAAATTTCCCAGCCTCGTTCTGCAATTTTTTGATGAGTCCCCAAAGCAGCATGTGGCCTGGCATTATCATGATGTAGTATGATGTTCTTTGCTTTTATTTTAGTTAATTTATTACAATTAATTAATTAATTTAAAAAACCTGCTCATATTGTAACGAGTACTTTCCTAAAGGTATTTATTCAGTAATTTCTAGCGAAAGCTTGTTACTAATTGAAATGAGACAATTCTATATTTTTTGAACTGTTAGGTATTGGTTGATCAATTCGGTACAAAAATCTGTTACATCGATTAAAAACGATTAGTGAATCGTTAAAAATCTGTTACATCGATTAACCTCTTAGGCACGACGCGCCACTGTAGTGGCTTCAGCACACTCAATTGTATTATTAATTATTAAACTAAATTATTACAGTTAATATATATGCATCATATCTTGAAGAAAAAATATACAATTTCATTAAAATATTATTGAAGTTGAAATATATGCATCATATCTTTAAGATAAATTATAAAACTTCATACAAAAATTATTATAGTTAATGTATATGCATTATATCTTTAAAAAAAATTATAATTTAGTTATCAAAAACTGTATTAAAATGTAGTCTGTCGTTCAGGGAAATAGCGCAATATTCAGCCGCGCCTAAGAGGTTAAGGTTGCATGGAACGAGATTTAATTATAAATTCAATACACGGAATGTTCGAATCGACTTGAACAGCATGAAAACGTTTCTCACGTACTTTTAACTAGGGAAACTAATTAACTAGCCTGTTTCCAAGCGAAGCACACTCGCCGGACAATAAACAACAGCGCTGACGTCTTGCGGGAATTGAAAACGCGTAAAAAATCTTCCATACACGCGACAAAAGAGCAGAGTTAACGTCGTCTGAGCACTACGTCGGCTGCAACGTAAATGCACTGCACTTTATAACGGTGTCCTTATCAAGATTATTTAAATTGCTTTTAATAAAAAGGTAAAAATCCCGCAGCTTTGTAATCCAAAGCTTCTCCGAGGCTCTGTACAGCTCTGCGAGGGTCGATGCCTGTACCAAGAAATTGGTTTTCCCTTCGTTATACACGGCAAGAAAAACCCGACGGAATAATAGAAGAACACAGTAGATAACGTCAGGGGACAAAAAACAAATGGGTGAACGATAAGAATCGGCATTGTCGATTTCACAATCGAATAAGCGAGCGTTTATCCGAGTCTCGGAAACAGAGCAGTCGAGTGTAGTATTTTGCGATTCAATGGCGGGTGATTGACTTGAAAATCGAAAGCTCCCGGAGCCGTTGGTTTTCTCTATTCCGCTCTTCGGGAACGCGATTAAGCTTCCTTTTTCCCAAGGAGGAGAGATCCTCGAGAGCACGTAATCCTGAACGTATACGCCGCGTACGGTACGGTAAAAATGATAGTTTAATGATAGTTCAAGCGATTGCAAAAAGCTGTTTGCATTTTAAAAGGGTCTTTAGGAGAGGAGGCGCGTGCGGCCTCAGGTGTGCCCTCCTTTGAACGGGATATCAAGTTTTGCGATTTTAATTTACAGGGGATTCTTGTGACGTACAGGATATCGACAGATCATCCTTTTTTTTCTCTTTTACATCCGCCACGGACAGATGTTTATCACCGTCGATTGTTTTATTTGTCGAAATCTTGACTTTTCCGTGACGTAACGAAACACTCCGCTGCGAAAACCTTTGGTCGAACACTTTGGCATAATTATTTTATATTGTTAAAATTTACAGGGAGTTTTTCGTAGTCTTTATACAAAAAATTCTATTTTGAAGGTTAGGCAGAAAGTAATAAATGTATTGTATAGGAAAAATGATAAAAACAACTATCAAATAGTATTCTAAATTTAAAAGTCTTCTTCCTGAGTTTCCGAGAGGCTAAATAAAACTTTTCAGACAGTTGATTGGTTATACAGACTAACACACAAATTAAATAATCTTAGCAATAGATTTGATATTCCTAAAGAAGTCAACCAAACATATAAATTGCAACGCAACAAATAAACCTATTAAATGTCAGAAAAGCTATAAACATATGCGATAAAATCTAACAGTCGTCGCTAACGACCATAATGTCGATGCGACGTCGAGCAAGGAAAGAATAAGTTTAAAAATCTGTTGTAAAATCAAAAACGTAATATTAGTTGTAAGGAAAAGTACTATCGTGTTTCCTATGTCAACTTTCAAAGCTTGTAGCTAATATAATAGATAGCGACACATGTTGAAATCAAACTTGCTTCCATTTTAAGAATACGGATTGTATTGCATTCATCGATAGCTCTTATTCTCTAATCTCAATCTATTCTACAATGTGCAATTGGAAAGAGCATTTGGAGCACTACAAGTTGTACAAAATCTAAATAGAAAATAATGCAAGCAGCAAGAAATTGTACAATATGTTTCGCGAAGCCGGAATGATTGTGAAAACCTGTCAAAGATGATTCGAAAAATTTCGAAACAATAATTTTTCATTTTCAAACTCAATTCACACAGATGCACTTAACAGATCCATTGATATTGCAAACAATTTCAAATTCGCTAAACAACAGCATCGTGCCACATAAATAAATGGCGTTGAATTTACGAAGGGAAAGAACGACAGAAGATTCACTTAAATCAAATAATAATTCTCTGGGATCACGTGGATAGAAAATCAGTTTCGAGATCTAGGATTTGAAGATCGCTGTGGCGGTTCAGAAAGTAGAAGGGTAAGTAGATATGGTCTATCCAGCAGTCACGAGCGGATTTACTAGAATATACGGCGATGGTGGCCAAAGAGTCGCTTCGTGATCAGACTCTGTACAACCTGGGATCCTGTTTGCCGCGGGACGATGGCTGGCGATGGTCGACACATGGCATCGGAAGCTTTCGACATTTTTGTAAAGCGTTTTCTCTCTCTTGTCGTCCGGTAGACCTCGATTTTCTTGTCCATGGGGGGACGGGGCTCGTGGACGCAAACGCGTCGATGCAGCGGTGCGTTCCGAGCGACAAAAGCGAACGGACGGGAGGACATACGCAGACGTGAATTTGCCTTGGCACAATGGCCCAATCAGAACGCAAACAACGCTCGTTTTGGACTGCCTCGGAATCGGTACTGTAAACTGCCGGAACATTTTGGTTTTTGCTACGTTTCGTCCCATAACACGATTATTAAAATGCTCACGTTCAGTTCCGGCTCTAGAAAGCTTTTGCACACTAGAATTACCACCGTCGCGTGACAGATTTTGTATTTTAAAATTATTGAAATTACACAGATTTATTTACGGCAATCAATTGAATTAATTTCGTTGGACAAGCATCTATCCCGCTGAACATCGCAGATAATATTAATAAATTATAAATTCAGTGTTGCTATTACACTGCAACCTTTATCAGACATTTATAACACTTTAACTGCCGAACTGACAACGTCAAAAATTTTACAAAAGCAAAGTAATTTATTTAATAAAGCAACAATGTCAAAATTCAAAATGTATGGCGAATGGTCACTTTCAACCATCTTGTAATCTCCAGACATCAACTAAATTGAGTGCAATGAATATATTAATGTAAAAATATACTTTTAAACATGGACATATAATTCTATCACCCACATGTGGGTGACATGGTAGTCAGCGTGTTAATGTATATAAATAAATGCAATATTCTCCTTTGGAAATTTGTAAAAACACCTTCTATGCTTACGTTTACAAGTTAACTTTTGTTGCTTATTTGAATAAGTGTATTAACAGAGAAATACAGGTTCACGGAATGCGTCAAAATGGCGCGCCCTAATATTTTTTACTTGCGACTATTGAAATTGCAAAGATGCATCCATGAGGAACAAGTCGACGGATGATATGTTTCTTTGAGTTTTAGAAAATAAAATTGCACATAGAGATTGCAAAATTTCGAGGGAGTGCCTCTGACAGTTAATTCAGTTAAATGGCTAAAAATTTAATAAAATAGTCATTTGGACTAATGCTTAATAATTTGTATAGATACATTCTCGTTAATTCTCTAAAGTAAGGTAAAACAGTCGCTTTCAATGCAAAGCTAGTGTTAAATTCTTTCGTGGTGCCTTTACACTTTTATTTCCCACTTCCGCACATTTCCACGGCTTGCCTCGTCATGAATTCGCAAAGTCTACACTCTGATAAGAACCGTATAGATTGTTGTTTAAATAATGAACTACCAACGTTCGCGTGTGAAGTGTTAAAAAGGTGTTATGCGCAAATCCGATGGAAACGTCGAATGCAACTGTGGTGCACGTCGACGCAGTTGATCGTCGCAAATGTTCCCGTAACTCAAGAGTGCGAAGTTTAAACGGTGTTAGGTGCCACGATCACGTCGATGATTAGCTTTCCACCACGAATCGGATCGCATCGCCGACATCTCCGCAAGTTAAAGAAGATTTACGGAACCGGCTGCCCTTCCGAGCAACGGAACCTGGGACAGCTCGAGTTTTTACGAAATTGGATTGTAGCGAGATTTATGCGCGGGCTTCCTTGCCCCGTGTCGAGCCGAGGATTAATTAAGGGGCGTTAATTAAAATTCACCGGGAAATGCAAATCAGGTTCGGTCGTGGGCATCGATGTAGCAGGGCGCTTTTCATGAGGCATCGATTTTATTAATTCCGGTATTGTTTCCGGCCTCCTGATGGAATATTTTCCATCGCGCGACGGCTTAAGATATCGTCGACTATTTTCATTCGGTTCCAAGTCAAATTTCCTCGACTCATACTCCAGCCACTTTGCAAATTTTTTAGACGTTCGTTCCGTCGACTAGGATAAAATCACAAATTTTAAAGAGTTGTAAAAGAGTGTTACAAAACACAAATATACAAGGTAGAGCTTTTGTCAGATCTATTCGTTCAAAGTTTGAAAAATCGACAATGTAAAATTGTATATATAAATTTAAGAAGTTGTTATAAAGGTGAGGCTTCAGTTTTGATCCTCATTGACGGTTTCAATTGTGAGAATTGATCGATTGATATGAAGTTTTCGAAATAGCACTCAGGCATGCAAAAGAAGTTACTGTCTTCGAAACGAGGTTAGATTATCGAGTTTGTTTTCAGTGAAAAATAAAATAAAGGATATCGACTATTTGTAACTTGATTTCGTTACTTTCTAATTTCGTTGCGAACGTACTTCGAAAAATTTCGTTCACAAATTTCGTTAAGAAAAAACACAGAACAGTCAAATCGGTGGCTCCACTCTTTAAAATAAATCTAAAAACACAAATGTGCCACTTTCTACCGCAAAGTTCTAACAGTTTAAATATTGACAATCTCTCTGCCAAGATTTTTCTGAATTTTTCGACTAATTCTTGAAATTATGTTAAAAAGCCGCCACCTGATTTCAATTTAAAATTCGGCTATCATATTAAATTGGCTAAAAAGTTCCGTCGTTTCTCTCTGAGCTGTGGAGTTTGCATTTCAATGAATGAATAAATAAATAAATTATTCTTTGGTTTGTTATATCAGCTGCGATACAAGTGAACACGTAATTCACATAAATTACACGAGAAACATTATTTGTTCGAGCAAATTCGAACACAACCAATAATTTACTTGTCCACTTTCTCAACGTCTAGAAATCATTCCGTTAAATTTGATAAACATCAGTTTTTGCTTCGCCTCGATTAAACACAACTAATAACTTGTTTGCCCGCTCTTCAAATAACTAGGAAATGTTTGACCGGTTCTTGGAGCGTATTGACCAAATCGAATTAGTCCGCGCGAACGCCGGCAATTACCCAACAAAACTTTCCACGGTAATTAAATTTCGAAAATCCTATGGATCGGCCGCTCCATCCCATTATCCCATTCCATTCGGTTTCCCAGTGTAATCGGGAACGACCGAGTAACGGGCTTAAGACAGCGAAATTGTAATTCGCAGTGTATCGGAGCTTCCTCCCATCTTAATTCTTTTTTTACGAACCATTCTTCGGACTACTTTAACGTAATTGCGAAAATCTTCGCAAATGTCTTTAAGCGAGACAAAGGTAAAAAGGGAGAAAGAAAGAGAGAGAGAGAGGGAGAGATTTTCTTCGAATCCTGTCCGCGAATAAATGTCTGCTAAATCGGCCGGCTGCATTGTCGACCGAGAGAAAAGCGTATTTCCCAACTGGTACACCTTTATGTTTCCCTTTTACGGGTTGTCCCGACGAATTTAAGAGCGGTTAGGCGGTTAATTCGATCAGCCTCGTCCCATTTCTTCCAATCAACCTGGCCGGGCCCCGTAAATCAGTTATCGATTAAGGAGATGAGAGAAGAAAAAGATAAAAAGGTAACCACCAAGAGGCTCGAGGAAGGCGGAACCGAGTTATGGAATTCGAGGCGGATTGGCCCGCGATAAAATTAACGTTCCCCGCTTGTTCGGCGGTTTTACGGGCATCCAAAAAAACCTGATCGATGAATAACCAAGATATATCCAGAACAAACTCTATATTCAGCAGATATCCCTCCACGAAATTCAATAAAAATAGCTTCCACGTCATCGCCGTGCTTTTCGCCAATGATATCCTGTGATCGATACAACAGTTTTGTCGAGATGAAAATAGATAAACATTGTTGCACCGTTATGGAACAGGTTTGTACAAAAGCTCGTACATGTTCTTAAGAAAATTATTGTCAACGGTCGACTTTCAATTCTCTACATAACAATACGAAAGATTTATTTCATCTTAGCAGAATATCGTGCGCATCAATTATTGGGAAAAATATCGATTTCGACTTTCGCTTCGAAAAATCACTTTTAGGTACATCGAACTTGATAAATCAGCAACCGTGCGAAACTCTGTGTGAATAATTTATACACAGGGTGAGTCACCAAACGTTTGCACCTCAAATATCTTTGTTGTTTCTAAAGATACATAAAATATGGTAAGGACAAAGTTGAATGCTATAATATATACACCTCCAGTATTTCGAAACAACCTGTACGTATTAATGAAAGCCAGTCTAGAAGGAGTGTTTCGCTCGGGATACCTTTCCTCATAAAGTAACCGAGCCTGCACTGCATTTTGTCTACATTCACAGTAAATCGTGATCGTATCACACTTTTCAGTCATTGAATAAGACATAACGGAATCGCGTTTGGGAACATACTGATAGTAAATAAGAATGCTGAATAACAGTAACATTGAAGGACCTTAGTATGTTTACTTTAACTACGACCATAGTATGTTTACTATTTACTACAAGTCTCAACCATGATAAACGTCTTCTGCTTTCATATTCTAAATCTTATACGTTTTATCTGTCCTTGATCTTGAATGACCTTGGAATAATATAGTCATTGAATTCCTCATGAGAGGAACTATCATTGTAGGTGTTTAAAAATGGGTGGTTTCATTTAAAAAAAGTAAAGGTGACCTTGATATCTCTAAAAAAACATGACATAAAAACAAAATATTGTCCTTGCCATATTTTACGTATCATTAGAAACAACAAAGATATTTGAGGTGCAAACGTTTGGTTTGCAAGGTGTACGAGAAATGTTACGGTTTTCGCAAGAAACGGGGACAGCATCGTGAACATCGTTTCGAGGAGCGATCGTGGTTCTTTCGGATAGTCGCGTAATCATACTCACGGAAAATCAATAGGGGCAATTCGGGGGAGGTTCTTAAACCGTCGGGAAAACAGTTAGTGGACGATATTTCTCCGAGGGTCTCTCGATGACCTGACCCGACTCGAATCGGCCCAAGAAGGAGGCCAGGAAGATCTTATGCTCATTGAGTCGCCAATTCCCTCTGGAGAGAGGGTAACAAAGGGTTTCCTGATTCGATTCTGGTTATTAGTAGGCGACAGAGTTTGTTTAACTGGCTTTATTACGCTGTTTCACAATTACTGCTCTTATTACGACAGTTTGCCCGTGACAAATGCGGCCTGCGCCCTCCGCCAGCGAGCTCTTTCGATCGATTCAGCAACGGTGAACCTTCCCGGTCGTGTGAACCGTGAACTTGAGGAGTCTTACCACTTCGACATGGCTTCCGAAAAGTGCTCTTTCTTATCCAGTTTCTTGTTACCACGCGTGGAAGCAAGGTAAAACTTGAATGGCCAAAATGGTACTTGCGGAAACGACGAAGAAGCCTTTACGGTATTTCAATGTTTTATACAAGTTCAAGAAAATATTGTAAAATATAATATCTCTCGCGAATGTTAAGAAAAGAGTTTGCAATTTCAATTTACCGTAAGTTCCCGTGGAAATCCGGTTAAGATCAATTTTACAGTCGCCGTTTATCCGTTTCAGAAATTGAAAGTTTTATCTGTGATAGAACCTTTACCGTTCTAAATTTGTATACTGCTTTCAATGCAGAATGGAGGCCCGCATTAACAAGCATTAACTTAAAGGACGTTCTCCGAATTGATTCAATAAAAGTCTGAAAAATCCGGCGACGTATTCCCGAACGTTACGTTTTACGAGATTTCCCAATCAAATGGAACTAATACGTTTCATCTGCCACGCGAAAGATTTTCATTGTTTCAGAATTGTTTTCTTCGGCTGAAAAGACACGTTACTTTTTAATTCAAACCATCGGGTCGATGTTCGTCTTTTTTTTTATCCACCCGCACCCTCCACCCCTCCATCATGTTCTTTTATTTTATTTGCTTTCACAACATTGATTTCACCGATTCGTCGTATTGAAAAACACCGGACCGGCATTAATGCCGTACGGCAATAAAGAAATTTTTTTATTTCCCAAACGGAAGTGGCTGCGACCGTTAAATAACTGCCTGGCGGCCATCACCAATCGCGTGGGTTGGTTTAACCGACAAATTTTCCCTGACCGAGAAAAAAGACCGGCGCGCCCGCACGAAAATAAACATTCCAATTGATTTTTTCATATCTGCTAGCTCTGATCGTTCGCAATCGAACCTCTTCGATTCTTTCCTACGAAAGTCGGGCAAATGTGGAACGCCGTTTTATATTGTACCGCAAAGTTCCTCTTATCTAGATAATAGCAAATACTGATTCGAGTAATCGTATCTCGGACTCCCATCTCCGTCATAGGCGATTCTATTTGACAGTTTTCTCGGTTTCTCGAACAATAAATGAACTTGGCGTTTCGAGTATAAAAAAATGTCTTGTCTTATGGGAAATCATCAATTCAATAATAGCAATGTATTATTTATTGCGATTTTACTGAAATATAGAAAAGGAAAGCATTCTTACTGCAGTAAGTACAAGACGATGACCCTTGAGACTCCAATGGCGCCTCTGGAGCGACATTAAAAATTGTTATTGTTCAAAATAATTAAATTACTATGTTCACATTCAAGAAATTAGTAAAAATTGAAGTGGCACGCGTACGAGTAATACTAATAAACTTTACATACGTGAAAGGAAATTAATCGTATCAAAGGAACTAGTTAACCAGTTAACTGTGATTGACTCGTCATGGAGAAGTGGCACGATTTTGTGTATTGACGAGTATACTCTTTAAGTATACTCTTTCGATCGTATAGTCTATTTTTGTCACAATTTGATGATCGAATTCGCAGTCTGTATGTGAGTCTTGTTACAAAGTAGTTTTAAAGACTGCAACTGTTTGTTACGAACACTCGTTTCCGCAAAGTCTTGGAAAGAATTGATGTTTTGCATATAGTGGACGTATTTTTTGACCCGAGGATCCACATAAATCAAAACGAGGAACGTAGCCGGGTTAGCACGACTTATCCGAGGGATGGAGGAAGCTTTGCAATTTTTCTGACAATCGAATATACTGCTCGAAATCAGCGGGACTTGTGTCACTGGGATTGAAAAATTACACGAAAGGAAAATCGTGCGGTCCTCGGTGGAACATCGAGCACGTTCGATCAACAATGGTAATCGTCGGTCCCGGAGAACTCGCGTCCTCCTCGAGAAGCAAATTCGCCGGAATCGAGAAAGAATCGCCCCAGATGTCAGCCTAATCGGCAGCGATTTACCTTCCTGGGAACGAGAGCTTGCGTTGTTCCACGGGGGTCGGGACCGTGTATAAATTCTCCTTGTTTCCCTCCTCCGCTGTTTTATCGTCGGGCTCCGCGAAACAATGATCGGGGCTTCGCCGTTTTAAAAGCTCCGCTGCATCCTTGCGGAACCTCGACGCATCGAGAACCGAAAATCCCATTCTCAAAGCAACCGAAAACACGGCACGTGGCCATTATTCCAACGAAATATTACATAAACAACTGTTTCTCGAATATTTGTGGTACGGGGATCGAAAAGGTTTCGGAAACAACCGTTTCGAACTGTTACATATCTGTTCTGAGTCAGACAGTTATGGAGAACCGAAAAAGTTTCATTACCGTTAGAAGGTAGATCGGTTTCGGTTACTATACCATAACCGTTATTTTTCTATTATATTTCGAATTTATGGGTATACGTTGTCGCAATACACATGTACATAATATAAAGTGTTTCAAGCTTAAATATAGAATCCACAGTTTTAATCCCAAAACGAAACACCATGCATTTATTATGCGGAACGGAAGTAGAATCGATATATCCATAACCGAAATTTAGAAATGAAAACTAACAGTTACGGAAGCGAATTTGAGATAAGACAGAACCCTTCAATCTTTTTGATTGACTCGCAATTAATAGATATAAATAATTTTTTATCACTGAAACTTCTATTTTCTCCTTCCGTGTTTTGTTTGGACCGCCATCAGGAAAACATGCCGAGCTTTCCCAGAATATGTCGTCATCAAGAACAATATTTTCACGGGAAACAAGGTACTGGTAAACTGCAGACTGCTTAGAACCTCTCGCGAACGAGTTCACAAGTTTGAAAATCTCTGCGTCATTATTTTTTCTGTTTTCTACTATCGATGTTACCGCAGCACTTGTATTACTTAAAGATAACTAAAATGCTAACAGAACGTCGGACATTAAGTTTTGAGAGTTCGTTGCAAAGGGGAAGCTGCATTCTTTAAATCTGTGGTCTCAATGCTTGTAACCAAATCATACATTAAAAGTTTTACAAGTGAACGATAACAGATCGTACCCCAAAATGGAAGCGTTCCTACTAAAATCTCTATCCTTCGAATCTAATAATTGAAACAGCACGAGTTTCCTCAGGAAAGCACAAACAGCTTTCCCAGAAAATGTCCGCCATCAAGAACAATATTTTCCAGTAAAACAAGCCAACTGCGAGGACCACTCACGGACGGGTTTACGAGTTTGCGAATCCCCGCGTGATTTACGAAAATGTTGATCATACGCGGATACGTTCCCCTTGATCCACTTTCCGTGTCTTACAATCGATGGTATCGCGACGCAGCGGAACCCAATCCGCAACGAACTACGTACTTTTCCGCCGGTTGATGGAGTCGGTTCGTTTCCGAAGAAAAAAACCTTAGGAAAATGAGTGATGATTACCGAACCCATGGGGCGGCAAGGAGGGATACGTCGAACGAACCAATCAAAGTTTCGCGAAGATGAGCGCACCGGAAAGTTGCCGGATTCCCGTCGGAAAAGAGGCGGCGCATTTCCATCGAACGCTGCCGCCGCTGCGCGCTCTGCTACAAATGAGATCGATTCCGCTCGAACGATCTTTCGTTGCAATGCGATTGCGTTCCGCGCTGCATGAGTCATTCCGCGACGAACCGCGTGCTCGCTACGGGAAGCCCCGTATTTTCCAACTTTTGTCAAACTCCCGGCAATTTGATAGTCTCCGAGAACCAGTTCCGCTGAAATTACAACTTCCCCTGGCCAAACTACTTCGGAGATACACGGCCGCCGTCCCGCTTTCCCGTATACGTATCATACGCAAATACGAAAAGCATTTCCCCGCCCCGCCGAGCCGGAAAAATATAAGGAACTCTCGATGCGACGGGGAAACATGCCTCGTCAAATCAACGCTCGCCCCGTTCCGCAAGTTCGATAATTTCAATCCGAAATGTGGCCGTTCCGAAGAATTGTTCCTGTCTCACGAACGGATTTCGCGTTTCGCATCGAACCTACCGTGCATTAAAATTAAATTACGCGTGTATCGTCTTACGCGCGAGAACATTCAATTTTATTTGAATTTTTATTATGGTATATCTTTTTAGTTGGATATTGTACAGAGAGAAGCGTTGTTCGCTTATTCGTACCAAGGCAATTTTATGACTTCGATAATTATGGAATGAATAACGTGGAATAGTTCGTCTGACCCGCGCTGTGGTTGGTTTAACGTTGAATAACCATTTATATGCGAACATCGCGGGTCTTTGCTATCTACCTTCCATGCGAAAATGTTTTGTTAAATGCAACGGCAGCTTTCTGTATGGAATACGGAAACAATTTACTTATATAAAGGGTGTATATT
>CM052093.1:16861181-16875327 GCA_028453745.1 Agapostemon virescens | reverse complement strand
ATCCGCTGCATTCAGTTTAAGGATGTCTTCCGATTTTTGGATATCTACGAGAATTAACGGGGGTAGTTTCCAAGGATTCCCCTAGATGGTGAAAAAATCGAGTGCCAGGAGGACCGTTGGTTCCCAAAAGGGATTCTGCGACAACGACGCCCGTCGCGACGGTAAATCTCTCCCGAAAAAAGTCCTGTCCCGGTCGAGGGACATCCTGGCGTCGCAGTCGGACAAAAGTTTGCCGGTCGCGGCGGCTCTGGGAGCACGTTTCGCCGCATTTATCTAGATGTATCTTCTAGTTCGGCACGGGACAGAAATATGGGAATGGGAATTGAGTTTGGGCGTTGGTGGACAACCTACACTCGTCGCGACTCAACCTCTCCCCCTTTGACACGCAATCAGTGTCCCCGGGAACGACGCTGCGCGATAACACTTACACAATTCCGCCTGTCAACCGAGCAAACTGCTGCGTCTGTCAAAACCCGCTACACCGCGGTCACTGTGGCGACCATCTTGATGCAATGCGTTCTCGAAAGTTCGCGGATTAACGCTAAACGTAGCACTAAAAGCCAGCCGTTCAAACGAGCACTTACGTTCTCTTTCGTAATAAACTGTATATTTGTTTCGTTAAGAATTCTTCAAGAACAGATTCGAAAAACATTGGCAATCATTTGGTGAACATTTTTTATTTTCCATTGTACTTTTACAAAATTTTTACCAACATATTCGCGACATTTTTCTGATCACAATTTTTATCATATTTTCTTGCTCAATTGTTGCGATTTTGTTGAAATTCGATTATCCAAACCGGTTGTATTTAAATTCTCCATTCACTGATTCAATCTGAAATTGTATGAGTCAGTGAAGAATTTATACTCTAGCTAGATATACAGTAGCTCACGAAAGTATTCGGACACTCTTTGAATTTGTATAACATTTTTAAGATTGAACCAAACGTCTTGATTTTTCTGGAGCAATTAGAACCATTGATTTACTAAATGATATGCGAAAAGGATTTTGTAACAGTTGCAATTGGTATGAATTACATGAAAAATATAAAAAACATTCTTTAAACATTTTTCATTTGAGTCACGTATAAAAAATTTTAAAGCCTCATTTTGTAGATCTATGATAATTATACATATGCAGAAAAATTCATTGAAATCGATCGACGTATACACGAGCTGCACGCCATCAAAAATGGTGCAAATCGCAATTTTTCACGATATTCGGTCAGTTTCTGTTTAAACTCCACAAATTCTTACAACTTTCTACGCGTGTCGTTTTTTTATGCGCTAATCGATTTCAATGAAATTTTCAGCATGCGTATAACTAACACAGGTCTGCAAGATGCATATTTTAAATTTTCATTACGAGTTAAAATAAAAATGTTTTAAAAAATGTCTTTTTTATTTTTTCCTGTAGTTTCTTCCAATTAGAATTGTTTCTAAATTATTCTTGCGTATCATTTAGTAAATCAATACTTCTAGTTGCTCCAGAAAAGTCAAGTCGTTTGGTTGAATCCTTAAAAAGTTATTTAGGACTGAAGAGTGTCCGAATACTTTCGTGAGCTACTGTATAGTATTGATTAGTTCGGATAATGGAGACGGTCGAAAACGTCACAAACCTATTGGCGGAATTTCGATAATCACACAAATAACCCTTCGCACTCGAGGCGATGTAAATTCCAAAGACATAATTCAAGACATTTTATTATTGTGCACATAAAATTGAACCTACGAGGTACGCAAAATACAGAGGTACAAGACGACGCGCTGTCTTCCCACGGAATGTTCGCAAGGTCGTCACGAGACTTCCTTGTATACTAAATCTTCCCGGTAAGACCATTCACACCCCAATCACACGCGTGTTTTCAAAGTACCGCGCATCCATCTAAACGCGTCTCAGTCGCGCCGCTTGGACGCTCGGCTATTCGGTCGCTTGCCTTTTGTCGCCTCTTTCATGCGTTGTCTCAGTCTCACCGCCCATCATTCGTCCCACAAATTCGAACCACTTGAATTTTTCGCAATTTATAGATCTGGAACGTTTTCGCACGACAAAAATATACAACGTTGGTACACGATCGTTAATATTTCACAATTATGCTGTTGACAGATGTGCAACCTTATTATATGACGTCGTACATCGACACTAGCCGCCATAACTTACTGATTATAATATCCGATTTCAAACGGCGGAGACTTATTTGTACTTCCGATATATTTCCTAGCTGGTTCTCTTTTGAGATGCAGATACGGACTACATTTTCTCGGTCCCTTCGATGTAGAAAACATCCTCGAGAAAAATGGGAGAAAAGTCCCAAGTGGACGTGCCCCAAACGCGTCGTCCGATTTCACTTCGCTTAGCCTCTTCCTCTAGAAAATATATTTGTTTGTCGGGAAAGTTCGTGACGATTTTGACACAATATTGAAACCAACTTATTTAAGTTTTGATATATATCTTTATTTTTCCACATGTGTCTGCAATACCATCCGTTAGAATATGTATGAATTTGTTCTCAGTAATTCTAATATATTCAGACCTGTTTTTATGCCACCTACTAAAAATCGGCATACAAAACCTTCAAGGTTCTCGCGTAAAGGGTAAACGTGGATTCGACAAAATTCGAAGTGCAGTGCAGAGAAGTTAAAAAGAAGGAGGTTTTGTCAGTGGATTAGCATCGTCTGAACGATGCTGTGAACGTTTTGTTTACCCGGCATCGTTTTCCACGCTCCGGTAGCGAGGGATCAAATGCCAGTGCACAGAGTGGCATTTTGATCCCGAGGTATGTATTCGCATGCATCCCGACGAGTTACCGTATGGAGAGCAGGTGGTTCACGCGCTGACCTTACCGGCGATAAACGCACAAAATCCGCGGTTCGATTCTGAAATACTATCGTTCGTGCGAACGGTCGCCTCGGCGAGCAGTGACAACGATAATCGACTATTTTCAGTAGAAACTGTTGGTCGGGAAAGTGGAGTTCGCACGGCGCATTAATAACGACGAGCATACATCGACATAAAAATGCCGAAGGAACGCTCGGTAGCGGACTGTTTTCATGTAGTTCACGCGAGCCCGGACAAATTCTCTGACGGGTTTGCTCGAGTTATGCATTGGTATTTCTATTCGTGTAGGTGGAAGCGATTTCGAGAAGTTCTCCCGGGTAAACAGGGTCGATGCGGCGAGGCGACTGGGGAGAAATTGCAAATAAAAGACGGATCCGCGGCGACGTTTTATTGCAATTTTCCGTCCGTCCGTCCGTCCTCCCTTTCTAAACGGGTGCCGCGCGAGGGTTGCAACGTGCTCGAATATAAAGGAGATATCACCTCGACGAGTGAATCGGAAGCGTTACCAACACCGTTCGCGTCAGAATAAAAGAAAGAAAAAACTGGGAGGAAGGATGTCTCCTCTCATCGTTTCATTGATTAAAAATGGAGATCACCGCGCGAAAGGGAAACGCTGTGTTCCGAAGTAGAACGTACGACTGACTCGGAAGATCTAACGCGTCAGCCCTGATACAGTAGCATCAACATTTGCTGTTCGATTAGTAAACTGCTGATTTGGAATTGGTAATATTCCTACTTGCCATTAGCGATGAAACAATGATTCGATGAAATTATATTTAACCCTATATGGATCCGTGTAACTTTCAGGTCACATTTTAATTTATCGACATTTTACCAAATAATTATAGCTTTTTTCATGAGATGGCGCATAAATCTTAATTCTATAACATTGCCAAGACAACCAATATTAATATTTATGACCGTTGCTAGGCTCATCAACCTGAAATAACAAAATAAATGCTGTGCAAACTGTCTGCAGTAAAAATAAGGGAAATCATTTGATCCAATTGATATTGTTTGTGCTTTTATCAGTGATTACCAAACTAAAAATAGTGCACATAATAGCTCTGGGTTCGTATACCAATAACAACCTATTTGTTTGCATTTCAATTTTCAATTTGTTACTGTGTTTTTATAATACAGTTTTGTAACTTTGAGGTTACAGTGGGCTATTATTGCAGATTTCGGTACATTTAGGATAAAGCTTGTGCTTTCTCCTGTTTTCAGATTTATACATCATATACCCGAAATATGAATACAAAATCAGAGAGAAATAACAGAGGAATTAGAATTAGACGCATTAGCGGTAATAGTTCCGATGATTCCTTATTAGATTCCGAGTCCGATGAAGATGTAATAGTATTTCCCCGACAACGGATAAATGTCATTGATAGTGACGAAGAATTTAGTACTCGATCCTCGTCAGATGAGGAAGATGCAAGACCACAAAGAATTGTTTGGCAACCACTATCCCAAACGAATAATAATAGTTGTTATCGCTCTTGGAAAGGAGATTGCCCTAATATCCCCGAAGCACCCCATTCTCCTGTGAACTATTTTCGAAAACTATTTGACAAGGAAATTATAAGCAATATAGTTGACTATACCAATATGTATGCACTGCAATGTGATCCAACAAAGAGATTTCAAAAATAAAATGTTTAACGTCAAGTGCAAATTGTTTTATGGAATTTCACGCTTAAGCTTTTATGCACAGAAGTGCAAACTTTATAGGCCGTTGTTACCTGAAAGTCACATAGTGAATATATTGCAATAAAATTGTTTTTCATTTGCATATATAGGTTTATAATTTCTGATTTTTCGTTCCCCCAATTTTTTTGGATTAAAAACAAAAATTCGGCCCATTGAGGGTTAATATCGAAACCGTAGATAGAAAGATAGCGAGATCATGAAATTTCGTTATTCAGAAGTCGTCAAAATATTGCAAGTGTTATGTCATTTAATCAGAACTCGAACATTCAAGTATCAATCCTTCTTCTTTCAATTATTTAGGGCAAAGACGTTCTAACCGCTATGGTCGTATACAGAAAATGCAAGAGAAGGGGTTACAGAGCATACCACCTGCGATAACCGAATAAAAAGAACGCAGCACCAAAAGAATACGTAAAACAAGAAGCCAAGTGACTCTGAAAAGCTTCCAAAGGAGTTGGCTCGCAGAAAAAAATTTTTTAAAACAACGCCACGGACCGATCAATCTCACCGGTCGCTTCGTCCAATATTCAAGTGCAACGCTTAACCGATAAGATGGCCGAAGAATTGCTAACAATTTTTTTCGCGTTAGAAGCACGATTCAGAGGACCGTGCGGCGCATTCAGTTTGCTCGCATTGTTCCGCGCCAAACCCGAAATCGTGGACACCGCCGGAATATGGGATGAGGGCTGCCGGTCCGGAAACGGCAAACAAATGGAGGAAAGTGTAGACAGAGAGACGCCGATTAAACAGGGGGCGAAAGGGGGGGTTGCCGGTGGAAAAGCGTGGTAGAGAAACATAGAAAAGGAACCTCAGGAAAAATTGGGGGGCGGAAGAATCGGGCCAGCAGCGGATTCCGCGGAGAGCCTTTTAAACGAGACAGACCGACCCGCCGGGAAAACATTGAAATGAAATCCGGCCTGGTCATCCCGACGAAAGATGTCATTCATTTTTATTTCCCGTTCCTTGTCCTCTCTCTCTCACTCTGTCTCTTGTTTTTTCTCCGGCCTCGGACGTTTCCCGAGGGAAACGCGGTCCAGGAAACTTCCCTGGAAAACGAACCCTATCCTGGAAAATATTCGACGGCGAAACGCGACGGCGCGTTATGGAAAAACCGATCGAGCCCGTGGAAACAACGCGAGGAGAGAACGAGCAGCAAACTATGCAGTTTCGCTGATTTCCCGGACAGGCGGCATGCCAGTGCATCAGGTTCGTCGAGGTAACTCTAGTCAATTGAATCGATCAACATTCGTTCCGTGGACCGTTCCAGAGAATATTCCTTTCGAGCGCGAACGACGAACAGTTTCGCCGTGCTAGTCCGTTCCTCGAGCTTAATCCGACCATATCAAATCCTTGATTTGCGGATCACCGTACGCGGTAGTTGCGGAAAATTGTACGGAAAATCAGGAAGACGAAGCGCATCAGCCATCATCGTCGCAGGTTGCTTTTCGCAATTCGAATCCTAGTCGAAACGTTTCGTGTATCATCTTCTTGGAATACGTTTTCGAACAAATTTATTTCGAACGGGTTCATACGGAAACATTGAATCGTCATAATTAGACTGCGAGCTTTTATACGAAAGAATCATTTTCTGTATAAATTACGAGGTTCTAGAAGCGTACAAAAATTCGCTATTTCTTCCTCCTCGTGCCAGACGTATTTCACGAACCATAGAAATCTCGAATTTTTACGAAAGCTTAATTAAACGGTGTACCTGGATGCAAAAAGCCAAGTAAAATATTTGTTTCGAACGTTCATAAAGTTCGGCTGTTCGAAGCTGCAGTCGGAACGAGTCAAGTTCGAGGATTGCAAAAATTTGTAATCACGCGAGTATGGCCGCTTTTATCATGATGAAACTTTCGAGATTCCGTTCTAACCCGACACAGCTCGACTACAATATTCGGGTACCCGAAAATCGCAGATTTACGAATTTCAGAAACTTTCGGGATCCCGACCCGATCCGACAGTTTTGGTATCCACACGCCTCTCTAGTATTCGTAATATCCAAACTGAGGATTCTATGCATTTATAACGCAGATGAATGAAGAAGAGTTTCAAGATATTCTTATATTATCTTCGACTTATTAAAAATGACAGAATGCGCCATTATAGTGGCTTGAGCACACTCAATTCTAATATTAATTATTACAGTAAACTATTAATATTAAAGTATATGCATCATATCTTTTAGAAAAATTACAATTTAGTTATGATAAACGTCATCCCAAAATTATTAAAATTAAAGTATGTGCATCATATCTTTAAGAAGAATTATAATTTAGTTGTCAAAAACTTCATTCCAATGTTCTCTGTCATACAGAGAAACTACCTCGCACAAAATTCAACCGTGCCTAAGAGGTTAGATATCTTCGGTCGTGTCATCATTCTCGACATCATTCGATGCCTGGTTATTAAAATCTCCTTCGCCAGAAAATGCTCGACATCCAAAATGACGCGATGGCGAAACAAAAAACAAACGAAACACCACTTTTCACTGCAACAAGCTTCTGCTAGTTTCTGTATCTTCCCTGTTCGATCGCGCTCTCTTTGACATCGTTAAGTCGTCGTTACAGGTGCAATTGGATCGAGACACACACGAGGCCATCGATTGCCGGAGTCGCCATCGTTTCTGGGAAGGCGAGAAACAGCAAAACTATTCGGTTCGGCGAGTTAGCTCTGCCGGATGAAACATTGAAAAACGTCGAACCATCGATTGAGTGTTGCAGCGATAGCTCCTTCGAGTTGCATGACGCGTTTCATTTTTCGCGAAGAAGTGTCGATAGCAACGCGCACGATACCAAACGGTTCATTCCCGGCAGCTTATCCCGTGCAGCCAGTTTTCTCGCTGCATCATGCAAACCGTTGCAACCCGTTGGAACGGGGAGAGAGAGAGAGTAAGTCCATCAATCTTCGCCGCCTACCGAAAATCCTTGCTTGCAGTGGTCGGGACCGTTGTTTGCCGTTGTTTCTCATCCCGAAATCGTCGAGGATCGGCCATAATTTCACGATAGAACACCATGGTACCCAGACCCACGTTCTCCCCTTCCGCGATCTCAGATTGCCTCATCCGATAAATTGTCCCCAGGTTTATATAGTAGCGAGTCGAGGAAAGGCGGATGACGCCGGGGAAATGCAAATGCAATTTCATTCATTGATTGGCGTCGTCATGGCGACCAAGATGCAGACGAACCGACGTCACTTTGATGTCTTTTTGCCTCCCCATTGGGGCCGCGGACAGGTCCGCGGATTAGAAAATAGTCCGCGGGAACGCAATCGCGCAGCCGGAATAGAGATTGCGACGGAATTACGTGATATCTCGAGATTCTGCACTTGTCCGAGGTCCTGCGGAGCTGAAACGCTCTTTCCACGATCGTTTTTGGCACGCAGCCTTCTTTCCCGAGACGTTTTACTCGAGCGAAACACTGCGGCCGATCGAATTGTTATGCGCCAATGGAAAAATTCCAGATTTCCGTGTTTTATCGTTGTATTACGGATCTTCGTGCGGAATCAAAAATTGTCCGGATCGATAGCAGTAATACCTAAGTACTTCGCTTTCTCGTTGCAACGTCCCGTTCCTCGCGGTCGCGTATTCGGATGGAGTTGTAAATTCCAGATAGCGCGATTGCAATTTGTAAGACACAAAACGGATGGCGATGCTCGATATCGGAGTAAAATGACGAACGATTCGCAACTCTTTGATCTTCGTCAATGCTTTCAGCCAAATTAACCTCTTAGGCACGGTTTAATTTTGTGCGGGGCAGTTTCTCTGTACGGCAGAGAACATTGGAATGAAGTTTTGACAACTAAATTATAATTCTTTTTAAAGATATGATGCATATACTTTAACGTCAATGATTTATTGTAATAATTAATAATAGAATTGAATGTGCTCAAACCACTGTAATGGCGTATCGTAATATAAAATGACGATGTTTAAGATGTTTAAGAGATTAAGCAATATAAAAATATTCAATATTAATTGCAAGAGCTGAGAACTACATAAAAATTTGTTTCAAGCGATAGCTACTCGTTTCTGTTATGAAAGTGCTCTAATATCCCAAACGAAAAAAGTTTAAAAGAAAAAGTTATATCGCAACGAACATTTTTCTAATTTTGGAAATCTTTTCGAAATAAGTTTCGTACAAATTGATGATCCCCCAGAGATACGATACAGCTTCTGCTATGATTTTTCCTTTAAATTAAAAACGAGTACTACGGAAATGCGGCTGAATGTTTTAGTACGCCTAACGAACACTTGCGCAAAGTTTCATAAAAATCAACACGCATCGATCATCGGGGTTCTCCAGGAACGGGCAACAAACGTTTTCTGTACTCTTTGATCAATCGAACAACAGGAGAATTAACTTAACGAAAAATAGTACGCGACTCTTGTTAGTTATTGCATATTTTCGCGACGCCTGCCAAGAAAGGGACGGCGTGTATACCCTGATGCTGACTTCGCGAATTCCTCTGGCGAAGCGTGCAGCCGGCTCTTAATGAGATTCGTGAGATACGAGACACCCAGAGACGGGTCCCTTTTTTCCCGGGTTTCGCCTATTGCGGCCAGTATTTCGCGCGAGCAATTCGCGAGCGACGTAAATCATGCGCGCGCGTTCAGCTGTCGTCTCCGGCTAAATAAAATTTACGCGCTGAGACGAGTCTCTTTCAGAGGGTTTCCACCCCATCGAGTAGGAAATAGCATTAGGGTTGGCACGCGTTCGATACTTGTCAAACTTCATCGGAAACGATCCGATAGAGCGAAGGCGAATTTCAGATATCTAAATAGCCGGCCTTTAAAATGGAGTCGTCTGCGGGGCTTCAGAAAATGATTTCTTAGAGAAGAAGCTGTAGAGTCGACTTGAAATTTCTCCGCCGGAATATAAAGAGGGATTCGGATTTCAAAGGTTGCAGTTCTGATTATCCGCGACTTGCGGATCTTAGAGCAGATCATCTGGGATCTATGGGAGCCGATGCACACGGCGCGGCGATGCCAGTGCCCACAAGTTTCAAAGGTGAAAGAGTTTTTCATGGAAATCATGTCAGATTAAGTAAATTTCGCTCTGGTATTGTAGAATAAACCCTAAAGCAAGCGATTCTAAAACATTTCCGTATCTCCGACATATTTTCGTGACGTATTTATTCAATTATCTCGACACGCGTGTCCCGTTGAAGAGTGCGGATAATAAAGCTTCTGCTACACCGTAAATAAAACGAGTTAATGCGATGCAAACCGTGTCGTGTTCGTTATCGTTTAACTTCTTAGGCACTATTAGACACTCAATTGTATTATTAATTATTAAAGTAAATTGTTAAATTCAGCATACGTGTATCATATCTTTAACACGTTGAGGAATGATTATCATTACATTTATGACAGTGAACGTCGATTTATTATTGTCGAAGTTAACCAGATTGTAGTATGATTTGAGAGCTTCGTTATTCAGTAACTAACAATTCTCTTTAATTATACTGATCACTTCTGTGAACAAAATATGAAGTACATAAAATTCGCTGGGCATTCAACGTGTTAAGAAAAATTCTAATTTTATGATCAAACAGTTCATTCCAATAGTAGAGAACAGCATTATCCGTCACACATTGCAGTGCCGTATCATTTACCCCGCGCAAAATTCAGCCGTGCCTAAGAGGTTAAACAAGAAAACTACGACGATTACGTTGACGAAGGATTCGCAAAGCGATGATCTCTATACGTTCGTAATCCCACGACAACGAAGTGCCATACTACATCGAAAGATTCTCATTACTTACGGGAACAGCGTGATATTTAAGCCAGCGATTCTCGTCGGGGAAGCCCATATACTTGAAAACGCGAAAACATTTCGGCTAACGGATTCCCCAAGATAAGTATACAAAGTACACGTAAGCTTCTCAGCGAAGGCAGATCGTCTTTCGTCGCAGTTCCCCGGGTAGCAACGGCGAAATTTAACGCGGTTCCGCGTCGCAGCGTTATTTTACAGCGGGATGTGTATTTTCCAGAAGGGAATCGCTTTCGCGTGCGCGAATATTCTTGCTTGGCTTCCACCAGTTTCGTTCTAAGTTCCGCCGTAACTTACCGTGCTCCTCTCTGCAACCGGCATTTCGGAAAGAAACACGGATCCTCCATACAGAGAGAAAGAGAAACTACGCGCTTAATGATCGGTTCGTACAAGCTTCAAGATTCTGACGCGGCAGGGGTTTCGCGAAGCAGAACCCGGGAACGGCCGTCCGTTGAATTTCGCGCAAACGACGTTACGCAGCCCTGGACTACGGCATCTTGAATTACACGTGTATACCGTCAAACAGCCGCGGGCAGGCCTCTGCGCTCCGCGAAATTATTAATTCGCGTTTATTCGGAACTCGCGTGCCTCCAGTCACGCGACACAGGCCTCTCCCTCTCGCAGCGTGTGGCCAGTGTGTTTCTTGCCGAGAACCTGATTTCCTTCGCGAATCATACTTTATCCAGTTTATCGGCTCATTAGCCACGAGAAACGTGATTTGTCGACGCTTGGCACTTTGTACCCGATTCGGGACAGGCCTCTTTAGCAATTATTCTGAAGTAGTCGATTATTTATTCGCCAGACGTCGGGTTAGGTCTGCATGCAAACATTTCATTTTTCTTCGCATTACGCCGCGCGATAAATAGCTGGCTACGAGCCTGCTTTTATTTTTCGACATCGCCAGAACTCGATATATTTTCAGCAAGTTTTACCAATACACGCGGTCGGCCACCCCCGTGAAGGAAGCTGATCGGCTACGAACCTCGTTGCCCTCCTTTTTCCTAAGATCCTACATTCGGGGGCTTGTCCGGGATGGGGGAACACCGATCGCCGCACGATAACACTGATGACGATGACAGACGACGACGAAGTGGGCGAGCGTTGCGAACGTGGCCGCACGCGAGCCAAAGAGGCGCAACCAAGCGAAGTAAGGGGCACATCACGAGGAGAAAACTGCTCGAGAGGGTAGAAGGATTGGGTTGCCGAAAATACGGCGAAGCTAACGACGAGTACGTTTATATCCGAATAAATAAATTATACCGACTAACTCTTGGTTGCTGTTGATAGTTAAAGAAATGTGCGAATTTTGATAGATTACAAAAGTGACGTGATTCCATGTTAATGGCTTTCTGTAACTGGACGCGTAGAGCATATATGAATGACAACTACGTTTTGTAAGTTGCAACTATATACATTTTTATGTGTTAATAAATACAGTATCAAAATACTGTTGAAAATCAACTGTAATGGAGAATATCTGCTTTGAGAAAAGAGAGTCTGTAATTGACCATTATTATCATACTGTAAAAAATACCAGACTACCAATACTAAGGACTTGACAAAAATTCCTGAAACTGCTTCAAATATCTCTGAAGACACCTGCAAGATTACAAGTGGCTAGCTAGCTAAATTCATTATCGTTTTTCGTCATCATTTTTCGTTTTTGAGCACCACGAAATTTCTGAAACTCGACAGGTACACTGGCTGTGCTTTCAGGAACGTGTATGCGGAGTTACAAAAGAATCGGCGACCTAAAGTATTTTTGACCATTTTACTCCTCTGGGGCTACTCCCTCAAAATGTAACTATGATATATCTACCTGCCGCGGCCAGACTACCAAAGGCACCGACTTGAAAATATTCCTGTACCTGCTTCAAATATCTCTGAAGGAACCTGCAAAGTTGCAAGAAGCTAGCATTTTAAGGGTCTGCATAAAAAATCATTATATCAAGTGTATCATTACCATTCTTTCGTTTTTCAGCACCACGAAATTTCAAAGTCACACCACGACCGCAATTCGATTGCTATCGATCTGAAACTCGACATGTACACTGGCTACGCTTTCAAGAACGTGTATGCGGAGTTACAAAACAATCGGCGACCTACAATATTTTTTACCATTTTGCCCCTCCGGGGCTACCCCTTCAAAAGGTAACGATAGTATATCTACCTGCCATTTCCAAACAATCAATACCGACTTGAAAATTTTCTCGTACCTGCTCCAAATATCTCCGAAGTCACCTGCAAAGTTACAAGAGGCGTTTCAGAATCTCCAGCATCCGCGAGCGTTCAACTTCGAGATACAAAACAAGCGTGCTACAGTCGTAACACGAAACATGAAACGTTGAAATCTCTTGCCACGACAAGCTCGCAATTATAACATACACGCACGCAATATCGAAGCTCCCCAATCAACTCAGAGCTTTTTAATTTTTCTGCAATCGTTCAAGTTTTCCGCGCAACTTTCAACGGTAACAACCAACTCCCCTTGAATCCTGGTCGACAAATATTTTCGTGTTTCTTGCTCCAAAGCGTCGACTGGATAAACGTTATTGAATGAGTTCGAGTTTCGAATAACAGTATCGAGGAGCACGATTCTGCTCGGAAACGGCGGTAAATAGACGAATGAAGAAGCACGAGACGGGGGTGGTCAGACTTTCGCTCGTCTTTGCAGTCGGTCGCGTGAAAACGACGATTCGGAACAGTTCGAACGGAACGTGGGAGAGAGCCCGGATACGTTTCGGTACGCTTGACAAATTGACGAGAAACTCTCGCAAGTCTTTCCTGACTCTTTCTCTTTCCTTCTTTTTTTTTCTCCCTCCTTCGCCGATGTTACTCCTTTCTCGCTCCCCGCAACGCCGGTGATGCGAACTTAGCGCATTACTTTGCGCAACTTCACGAGGCTGCACATCGACGGCTCACCCCGAGTCCCAGTTATTTCTCTCGTCCCTCAACCCCTCCCTCTGTCACACCATTTTCGGCTCTTATCCGGTAAAATATGAGAACTTCGGAAAACTTGTTACTTCATATTGTCAAAAGTTGCGTGCCACGCGGAATGCCGAATGCCCTCAAACTGATTATAAACGTCACGGCGAGCTGCCGATCCATCTTACCACCCTCTACGGTTCGATTATTCTTTGGATTATTTGAATAGCAAGCTGGTCTGTGCATTTTTTAGAACTGCCAAGGAAATCAGCTGTTCTCGAAGTACAGCGATGTCGCGTTAACCCTTTGTGGGCCCGTGTAACTTTCAGGTCACATTTTAACCCTTTGCACTCCAAGGAATTTTAATTCCAAAATCGACACTGTTTTTCTTACCTAGAATAATTACATTGTACATGGTTAATTTCCTACCATGCATATAAAATTTATTACTATTATTCGTACGTACGACACTTCAATTTCTATCGATTTCTTAAATACAAACATGGCAATGTAATAGTTGTTTGAAATAATAGTAAGGCAATTTTTAGCGTCGCTTTAGAGGAGTCAACGAAGTGCTAAGGGTTAATTTATCGACATTTTACCAAATAATTATAGCGTTTTTCATGAGATGGAGCATAAATCTTAATTCTACAACGTTGCCAAGACAACCAATATTAATATTTATGACCGTTGCTAGGCTCATCAACCTGAAATAACAAAATAAATGCTGTGCAAACTGTCTGCAGTAAAAATAAGGGAAACCATTTGATCCAATTGATATTGTTTGTGCTTTTATCACTGATTACCAAACTAAAAATAGTGCACATAATATCTCTGGGTTCGTATATAAATAACAACCTATTTGTTTGCATTTCAATTTTCAATTTGTTACTGTT
>CM052093.1:16839290-16861081 GCA_028453745.1 Agapostemon virescens | reverse complement strand
TTTCAATTTTCAATTTGTTACTGTTTTTTTATGATACAGTTTTGTAATTTTGAGGTTACAGTGGGCTATTATGGCAGAATTCAGTACATTTAGGATAAAGCTTGTGCTTTCTCCTGTTTTCAGATTTATACATCGTATACCCAAAATATGAATACAAAATCAGATAGAAATAACAGAGGAATTAGAATTAGACGCATTAGCGGTAATAGATCCGATGATTCCTCATTAGATTCCGAGTCCGATGAAGATGTAATAGTACTTCCCCGACGACGGATAAATGTCATTGACAGTGACGAAGAATTTAGTACTCGATCCTCGTCAGATGAGGAAGATGCAGGACCACAAAGAATTGTTTGGCAACCACTATCCCAGACGAATAATAATAGTTGTTATCGCCCTTGGAAAGGAGATTGCCCTACTGTCCCCGAAGCACCCCATTCCCCTGTGACCTATTTTCGAAAACTATTTGACAAGGAAATTATAAGCAATATAGTTGACTATACCAATATGTATGCACTGCAATGTGATCCAAGAAAGAGATTTCAAAAATAAAATGTTTAACCTCAAGTGCAAATTGTTTTATGGAATTTCACGCTTAAGCTTTTATGCACAAAAGTGCAAACTTTATAGGCCGTTGTTACCTGAAAGTCACATAGTGAATATATTGCAATAAAATTTTTTTTCATTTGCATATATAGGTTTATAATTTCTGATTTTTCGTTCCCCCAATTTTTTTGGATTAAAAACAAAAATTCGGCCCATTGAGGGTTAATATCGAAACCGTAGATAGAAAGATAGCGAGATCATGAAATTTCGTTATTCAGAAGTCGTCAAAATATTGCAAGTGTTATGTCATTTAATCAGAACTCAAACATTCAAGTATCAATGCTTCTTCTTTCAATTATTTAGGGCAAAGACGTTCTAACCGCTATGGTCGTATACAGAAAATGCAAGACAAGGGGTTACAGGGCATACTACCTGCGATAACCGAATAAAAAGAACGCAGCACCAAGAGAATACGTAAAACAAGAAGCTAAGCGACTCTGAAAAGCTTCCAAAGGGGTGGGCTTCCAGAAAAAAATTTTTTAAAACAACGCCACGGACTGATCAATCTCACCGGTCGCTTCGTCCAATATTCAAGTGCAACGCTTAACCGATAAGATTGCCGAAGAATTGCTAACAATTTTTTTTCGCGTTAGAAGCACGATTCAAAGGACCGTTTCCTAATTTTTTTGGATTAAAAACAAAAATTCGGCCCATAGAGGGTTAAATGCTACCACCTTGAGTCCGAATTATTGTACTTATCTTGAATAGTCACGAGTCGAGATTCGTGGCCTCTCTAAGGGTGTAATCTGTTGTGGTGGGGATAATACTGTAGCGGTTATCGTATAGTTATTCCAGCATTTTAACGACTTAATTGTATAAGGTTTCGGTTCCAACGTGGTAGTATTTAACACGAATTTATTAGAAAATGCGAAAGCTTTGGACGTTTTGAGGCTATCGAATGTGTCAATGATTGTGAAAGTGGTTGAGTTAACAAGCAACGAACAGATCGGTTTGATTATTCTGTATTACGTAGAGTGTTTTTACTGTAATTATATAGCATAGTGCAAAATTATACACGTGTAGTATGCAATAATGAATAAATTATGATTCGCATAATTGATTATTGAGTTTGCGTACAGCTAGAAGCGTACAGCTACAAATATTACTAAAATACTTAAAGTATCTACTTTACAATATTGCTATTGCGAATTTTGTGCTTCTATAATTTCCTGTAATTAAATTGCTTAAGTTTGTACCTTCCTTGGAATACGAAAAGATATACCATTATTTATAAATTTGTTTCGCAGTAAATTTATATCTGTACAAACGTCAATAATTTAATAACGATGTGTTATTTACGCCAGAGTGCAATTGAACGACATATACCATTTATTATAGTTATCAGAAGCATCAATTCTGGGTGGACGACGAAAACAGTTGAATCGGAAACGTCATTAATTTGTTCTCTGAATGAAAATTCATGGTCTAATTACACAAATTTCTTAAATAACTGTTTAGGCTCCTAACAGTAGATTGTCGTGCATTAAAAAATTAGTAAATACCGTGCATGCATCGATATAATTATGTGTCTGAACCCATTTCAACTTGCCGTGCCGTATACGACGATGTAGTCCGTTAAAAATAAGTACTGCCATTATTCTTCAGGTTACGTATCATTGGATCAGCTTGACGTCAAGTAGAGGATATCAAAATTTGTCCAAAAACAATTTACACGAACTCCTTAATTATATTTGTAACAATTCTTACATTCTAAATTAGTACTAAATTAGTTTCAGGTCTAAGTAATTAAATGCAAATGAAACATTGCAGACATTAATCTGTCCTAAATATTCTGTTGTTGAGTTTCACGATAGCTTTTCAAGTAAGTAAATTGATTAATTATGCGAGAGCTTGCGAAACAATACAATTACTAACAACAGGATAATCACACTGTTTGCACATGCTGTAAAGTTGTTATACCAAGTGTGAATATAGCAAAAAGAGCTTTTCGAGCAATTTAGTACGAGTCGAAGGTATCAAATATTAATGGAAATTAAACGCAAATAACAAACGCCCTTTCCGAAGAATCGAGTGCATGAAATCCTTTATGTAGGACGATAAGGTTCGACTATTACGGTACGAGGTAGATTCAGTTCATGTTTCAACAATTTCGAAAATCCTCTCGGGACTCGGGATATTTTCTATCGGTTTGTTGGGTTCAAAAGCTATTCCAGGATATGAAAAGCTTTGCGGGTATGTAAATAAGGCGATTGTACTATCCCAGCGACGACAAAGAGAGCCGACCACCTTGTCGCTTCGAACAGGAACGCCGAGCGCTCAAAGCCAACCTAATCAACACTCGGAGTGCAAAGGGTTAAACGTATCCTAAACGGGTCGATCCGCAGCCTTTGCAGCATAATCGGTGAATATTTAGGTGAAGCGTTTACAGTCCAATAACGTCGAATCCCCGAGCGTAAACTTTATATCTGCTCATCTTTACGGGGCACTAAAGCGAAACAAGAACAAGTCAGTGTTGGGTGCCATTGTCGATGTCGAATAAAAATATACAATCACGTGTTGGGACGAGTCCAGGCGTGATACTTTTGCGAATTTTATTGACGAACCGCTCGCTGAGCCATAATTTATAATTTTTATTGGCCGTGTGTAAAACTTTCAGTCATTTTCATTGTTTGTAAATCATGATTTATGTTTATAGATAGACTGCGAATTTTTATGCACTTGTAGCGTGCATCTACATTTGCAAAGAACAAGAAAATTAATTATATTTGCATTCTACGCTTACTATAAAATAATTCTCTAGTTAATAAGTAGAACTTGTTCCCTATCCTGGTCTTAATAAAATAAGCCAGGAAAGTTGTAATTTGAATAAAAATCTTTTGAATTTTTATACTACTTTTTATCATCAACCTTAAATAACTAATCGTTCGTTGTTATCAACAATTCAGTGTAAAACTCGGAGGAAAACAGTGAGGTTACCTTTTGCAATTTTTTTCTGTTTACCTGCCAGCTTAAAGAAGTCGTTGAATGAGAAAAAGGGGTACAGAAACACAAAACAGGAAAGGTATCGGGAAAATATTGTTTTGTCGTGTAATTTCTTCTGAATATACAGTACCCTGCTAAAATTATTCGATTGAACAAATACAGTGTTCATCAGTTTGCATCGTCGAATATTTTCTACAGGGACGTATACGAATGTATAAAAACGAAATGCTCGGATGAAAAATAGAGAAGGAACTCTCGACAGCTGCGAGGAGCACGTCGCTTTGCATTACAGCTCGAAATATTGTAATACTTTTGTTTAAAAATCGCCGGAACTCTTTCGGACGACCCGGCGATAATTCTCGGAGACACGGTGCGAGATAAGAGGCGGCAGAAGCGACGGTAGTCCCGGCGATCGAAGAGTCATCAATAGTCCCGAGAGGCGGCTGCAGTTGCGCGCTGCGCCAATGCGAAGTCATTTGCGTAAAGGTAATTAAGGTCGGGTGAACGAGGAGGATCGACCGCGAAATTCGACTCGTCTCGAGGCTCTAAAGGAGCGAATTGCGGCGGGGCACAGTCGCTAATAAGCCCCGAAACGAACGTTTAACTAATTAAGAATTTCGCGACCTACCTTCTTTACTAGCTAATTGAACGATTTCTTTCCTTTCTTTTTCCCTCTCTCTTTTCCTCTCTCTTTTTCTCTTGTTCTTTCCAGAATGGTCATGCTCGCGCTAACGGTCGTTACAACTGTCGCCCCCTGATCGGTCTACTGCACACGTTTGTTTGTTTCACGATACAAGTTTCGCGCGGAAACGCGTGAAATTTTTAACGAGCACCGTTTCACCGGACTTCCGACGTCGATGGTTGTTACGGCAAGAAGACGGTCGATTTGACTGTCTGAAAGAACTTTATTTTACGAGAGTTCGCCGAACTTCGACCCGCGTTCGACTCTTTTACATAAGAGTCGGGGAACGATGAGCGCAATTACAGGTGCGCCCGGTTATACGCTGGCAATCGTGATCTTAAAACTACCGATGACTACTCGGAACTTGAAATTTACTTTAAAATAATTTTCCGATAATTCGATGCCCTGGTAACATAACTTATCGTGGCACACTATTTTTGCAGTCGTCCGATATTACTATTATGTCCTTCGAAATTTTGTAGAATCATGTGTTAACATTCTTTGTTATTAAATATTTCTACATCAAAATGTTTCCCATCGATAGAATCATTCGACCTACCGCATTATCGAAGAAGATGCAATTTAAAAAACGATCTGTTTTCGAAAGCATGCCCACCTTATTTAGATTAATTGCAAGTAGACAATGTAACAATTCAAGCAATTATACTGTAAATATACAATACTGTAAATTGCAAGAGGTAGCTAATTGTTCAATCTGTTGCCCCACTTCTTAAACTGATCAGGATACTGTACAGCCTCCATAATCCCCACCACAAGATTTACAACCTTGAACACATCATGGTGGGAGTTGCTACTGTAAATTGTAAGAGGTAACCAATCTCGAGATCTGTTCCCCCACTCCTTAAGCTGATTAGGATAGCACAGAGCCACTACAATCCCCTCCACGAGCTGTTACAAGCAATTCAATTCGTTAATTCAAGCAAAAATGAGTAAGAGAGAACCCAGATAAAGGAGCATTAACAGAATATTAATATCATTGATACATTGTTTGTGGTCTAAGTCTACGAATCAACCCTTGTTCGTCCGCCCTGTCAATTTGCTACAATTTTACAAATCTGGGAAAAACAATACGTTCTACATATCTTGTTCGTTGTGCATGATATAAATAATATTAATTTTTTCCATGCAATTGATTTTTTGCTACTCCGTTAATATGACACCAAGAGACAAATTAAATTGAGGAAATACGAAACGAGTGAGAATCTAAGAGCTCCCCAATGGCTCCTCTGAGGCGACACTGAAAATTGTCAGACTATTATCCAAAACAATTTGTACATTACAAATGTTTGTAATTGAAAAGTTAGTAAAAATTGAAGTGTTGCAAATAGTAACAAATTTGATATGCAGGAAATGAACCTCGTGCAATGAAATAATCCAAGAGAGAAAAATGTCTAGAGCTAGGGATTAAAATTGCTTAGAGTGCAAAGGGTTAAAGTGCACGAACAGTGAGTGCAGCTCGATTACTAACACATATGAAATCGTTGAACGTAATTAAGATCGGAATAGCTCGCAGGAAAGTCGATCTCGACTAATAAATAAGACCGGAGAGGTCGCAGAAGAATCGATCTCGATGCAGCCTAAAATCAGCCATCTTGGATCAGAGAAACTATCGTTCGGCGAGAGACACTCCGTGGAGAGGTTCGACGGAACAAGATATTCAAGATAATGAATCAAAGCGGCCGATAATTAATCTCTTCGGAAGTTCGCTGTTGGCTGGCTGCCGAACAACGGATTCGAGGATCGCGGATCGGCCCGAAGAAATTTCCGCGTCGCGTCCAGTCGAAATTATATCGGCGAAAGAGAATCGCTCGAGGAGGAGGAGCTACGTAATGGGGAATCTCTTCACGCAAAGATTGCCCGATCGAACATGGCTCGGGGCAATTTCGTCCTCGTTTCGACACTGGCCGGCTCTATTTCGACCGAAATCGGCCGATCGAAGACCAAACGGCCCTGTAATGCCTTTCCCTTTGCGTGCAGAAACGAAAAACCTACTTCCGAATCGCAGCTGCGGACTACAAAAATGGCTATTCGATGCTAAACCTACTTACTAAAATTGTTTAGCACACATTATTTTATAAACATTACAAGATTTAACTTATTCGGATTTCCTGCCATTTTTATTACAGCTTATGGTCGACCAAAGAATTTTATAACTTTGACGATTGTCATAGAAAAATCTAGAAAGGTCCATTTGACCCGCTGCGGTAGGTTTTGTGTTAATCAAATACCGTGGATCCTCGATAAGTCGTATTTGAAGGGAAGGGAAAATATCGACGAATTATCTTCAGCTTATCGAGGTGTCGAGTACGAGAACCTCGAAAAACGAAAACTGAACTCGTAGAGGCTTTTTGGTTAATTTTATAAAGTAGTTCGCGAGATTTTCTTCTGCATGATTTCTTGTTCGTTTTTGAAATTTTTAAGAGAGTGCTACTTTCATTTCATTTTATTCGTGCTACGATTTTCTGTTTCTTTATTCGGCTTTATTGTCACTTTAGCACTCAAGCAACGTTATAAGTGCTCGGTCGAACGCTTTTCTCTCATTGGCCAGTCATTTTTCGACCATAACTCGTTAAGAAAGCCGCAGAATGAATTTTCGCTAAGGAAAATGTTCCTTCAAATGACCTTAGGAACTCCTCATTTCACGCTGTCACGATACTTTTGGGACACCCTGTATATACGCTCTTCGTATATGAATGTTCATTCTTCGAGGGCGTACATATACGCCCTTCGGTGCGAAAGGGTTAATCAGGTTGTTATATAACGTTAATGGACAGTAATTAAATAACGTTTATTAAAATAATAAATTACTAATTCTGTAAAGTATGATACATTTCCAAGCAGTTTCGAATATGTAAAGGAACTAGACATTTTTTACACTGCCAAGTGGTTTCTTTAACCCCACTCCAATGGTTCCTCTGAGGCGACACTAAAAATTGTCAGACTATCATTCAAAACAATTTTTACATTACAATGTTTGTATTTTAAAAATTAGTCAAAATTGAAATGTTTCAAATCAAAGTGTTAAATTGAATTAATAGCAAAAAGTTTGGAATTATTCTAGGACGAAGAATATCTCGAGTTAGGAATTAAAATTGCTTAGAGTGAAAATGGTTAATACTTTCGGTGAGCCACTGTAGGTGTTTCGGATTTGATGTTCCCACGTAAATGATATCGATTCCCAAAGCAAGTCAGATCCGAATAGAAGAAATTCTGATCGAAAGGTCTGCGATGAAAGGGCAAACGTTGTTTTTTGTTTTTTAGGAAGGCTTAACGAGGAAAGCATGAACGAAACTTTTTCTAAAGAGGTTCTTACACATCGATATCGAGGAAACGATTACTCCCGTGTTTCTGGATTGCGTCGTCGTCCCCGATCGTGCGACACGAACGATTCTCGGAACCCTCGTGTCCGAGTAATTACTCGAGCGACGCTCTTGTGTCGAGAGATCGGCAACAAGGCGGGAAACTTCCTAATAACTATATACTTAAGTAGCCGCTAATGGTACCTCGCGGTCAACCAGTTGAACAACTCAATCGAACGGACCTGCTCCCGCTAGCTTGATCCTGTTTACGCGGTAATTGTTTTTGCGGATTAACGAGCATGACTAGAAGCGAAATCGCTAATGGCGGAAAAACTGGATTACCATTCACGCTGAACCTACCGAACTTAAAATTAGCGTATCGTCTTTTGACAATTACGAAATTTAGTTTATTTAATTTTCATTTAGGTTATTATTGAATAAAGACTCTGTAGAATCGATTACTACCGAGCTAATTTTATTACGTCAACTACTTGTGGGTTCAGTGCTCATCTTGTTCCACTGCTGAAGGGCTACGATTGAACAACTCACAGCTAAGTATAGTTTTTAATAATTTTGGTACTTAGGACTTCTTAAAACGTCGTGTTGATTCTGGACACTTTTTTAAGTAGAAAGGATATATATACGGAATTCTTAAGTGATTTTTGCGAGGGAAAGATGGCAGTGCTCGTTTCCGAAAATTTTGCAAATTCAATCACTCTGCAGTCGTCGATGATAAACTTGATGTGCAATTTTTGTCGCTATTATTCAGGACTCTGGATGAAGACCGGTTTCAATAATTTTTATTTTGCGAAGGTAATCAATTTGGAAAATTATTGGTATCCTGAAATTTGTAAGTAAAAGAAATACTCTTTGAATGGCAAAATAACGTAAGACGATATATTAACCCTCAGTACTCCAATGGCGCTTCTAAAGCGACGCTATAAATTGTCATATTATTATTCAAAACAATTTTAACATCGCTATATTTGCAGTTTAAAAATCGGTAGAAATTCAAGCCTTTACGAATGGATGATAGTAACAAATTTTATATGAACAAAAGGAAAATAACCATGTGCAGTGAAACTATTGCAGATCGGAAAATGTCTCGTTTTCGGAATAAAAATTCTATGGAGTGCAAAAGGTTAAAATGAACGATGAATTTGTGTATTGCATTAATATGTGTATTGTATTAATACATATGCAAAATATCTAATACACGTTATTGTGGATAGTTTCTCACAAATAAAATACCTATATCTACAAAATTAGAATATATAAATGACGTAAAAAATAATTGCAAAAATTAAACAAAACTTTATCAAGTTTTAACAGAAAACAGACGAAGATTGGCACAACCAAAAAAAAAAGGTGGATGAAAGAATCAAGTCGTAAATTACAAAAATGAATGCAACAACTGTCAAGTAGGAAAATAGAACAATTTTTTTACAAGTAATGTCAATCTATCCTAACTTACGACTACCAAGGTACAAGACATTATCGAGATACCGTCCATTTATTGTTCCCCCATCGACGACATAATTCCCATCAGTCACGTATCGAGTACCTAACCCAGACCTTCGTCGAGGTGCTGCGAGAGCGTATTAAATGTCGTAAAATGGTCGTTCAATCAGAAATTCTCTATAAAAAGTTTTTACGTCAGGTCGTCGCGCATTTTCCCGAGCTTTCGCCTCAGCTGCGTCATGTAATCAGCCCCCTAGAAACAGCAATCGCCTAAGCCCCGTTATGTATCACGAAATAACAGACAAGAATGTATCGCTGGTCGAAGGGCGAAATTTTTTCACGATTGTCTCGCGTGTTCGCGTTGGACTATCTTCGAGAAGAAACGAGAAGAAAAGAGAAGTCCACGAGTAATTAGAAGTA
Organism: Agapostemon virescens; assembly: GCA_028453745.1. NCBI lineage: Eukaryota > Metazoa > Arthropoda > Insecta > Hymenoptera > Halictidae > Agapostemon > Agapostemon virescens. Next base: position 16,851,649 of record CM052093.1, on the reverse strand, counting down.
GCGGGCAGCAGTTAGCAACGATTATCGCGATCGAAATATCTCAAGCAGTAATCCTAAGATTTAAATCGAGTCGAAAGGATTTGCATAATCCTTCAAAGACAAGGCGGAAACTTGGTCCCGCTGAATTATTCTTTCCATAATTAAGGCGGCATAATCCCGTGAAATGCCTGCTCGTGGGAGGAGCTGTAATTCAACGCGTCCGAAGTTGCTAAAAAAAAGAAAAATTCGGTTTCTGCTTTACCTTCGTTCTTACGTGGTCGAAGCTCGTACGAATTCTTCCGTTCAAACGAGACATAAATTTTCGTGTGAATTTTATTTTCTCCGATCATTTTCATAGAACACGAAGTAAAAAAATTACTTTACACCCTAAGTCGTATATTAACAATAAAAAAAAGCATCCATCAAGGTTTCAGCAATTTTTTAAACTGATATTCGTTGCTACCCCTGACGCGAAAATATGTATCACCTAACCAGTCAAAATGACTGGTTCCTGATTTTTCCATTTACAATTACTGATGTTATAAAAACATTTTCACCACAATGAATTTCTTCATTGAAGCAAACATTGCGATTATAATTGTACGAGATCTGAATGGTTGCAATTTTGCATTATTACAAAGCAATATACATCGGTCGGATTTATTACTCGGCAGTTTTACTGTTAAAAACCGTTCTAAAAGACTTACTTGTTTGTTTTATCTCGTTACAATACAACTACCCGGTGTACATGCTCCGTTAGTATGTATTATCGTGGATATATTTATTAAGATTGTACTATTTTGTCGGTCAAAACGAATCTCAGGCGAGATTCCAGGCGCTTTACACTTTGACTGCCATGTCACTCATATATGGGTGACAGAATTATTTGGCCGAGTTTAAAAATAAATTTGTACATTAATATTTTCGTTGCACTAAATTTAGTTGAGATCTGGAAAATAGAAGAAGGTTGAAGGATAACATTGTGTCATACATTTTAAGTTTTCAATTGTTGCTTCGTTAAATAAATTACTTTGATTTAGTGGAATTTTTGAGGTCGTTAGTTGGGCAGTTAAAGTGTTAAACATAGTAAAGAGGAGAAAAAGTTACCCTGTAGAAAACGAGTGCAAGACGAAGAGGAAGACGGCGATGAGTCTTGGAGAGGGTTAACCGTTTCGCGAAGCGTGTTTTCTCCATTCGAAGATAAGTGTAATAGTCTAGAACTCGGAATTGAATGAACCTTTGACGAGAGGTTTGCACACAGCGCGAACGAGGGCAGTCTTTACGGTGAATTCACAGAGCCGCGGGAACAGGAGGACAACGCCGATGAAAGCTTTCGGTGCACATCGAGAAGTGGTTGCGCGATAATAATGAACACAGCCCGTTGTAATCGTGGACCAACGTGTTATGGTTGCCGGATTGTCGACGGCACGAACCGTACAGTCGACGAGCGTTAATAAAGTGCACGGAGAGCCTTACAAACGCGGCTCGAACAGTCCCATAAGCGAGCACAATACGAAAGCGCCGCTTCGTGCCGGTTTCCGCACACAGAACATCGTGGCGGACGAGTTTGCGAAAGCGAGGGCTCGCGGTAAAATTCGATGCAATTACGAGCGTAATCATGGAACTGCTCGTCTCGTGCTCTGATTTCCCTCAGCCGATGGATTAACGCCGGCTCCGGAGATTAGTGCAAAAACAAAACCCGATGTACAGGAAAGTGTTTCGAAAACAACGGCTCCGAACGGTTGCAAAAATGCAAGCAGAAAAACGAGGCGAATCTGAGCAAGAATGCCTGAGTGCTTGCGAACACTTCGGTACTCGAGTGTCGCTTACAGTCAGTATACAAACGTATTCGTATAGTCTTTAAAAACGAATTACTACTTTGACACTTTGACTCCATATATGGCTGACAGAATTTTATTAGTCTATGTTTAAAAATAAATTTGTACGTTAATATATTCGTTGCATTCAATTTAGTTAGTATCTGAAGAATACAATGAGGTTGGTAGATAACTATTTGCCATAGATTTAAAATTTTCAATTGCTACTTCATTAAATAAATTAATTTTATGAAATTTTTGAGGTCGTCAGTTGGGCAGTTAATGTGTTGATATTGGACCAAACTATTTTAGCTTTTCTGAGATCTTAAAAACGTTAATTTGCTAGGTAATGCGTAAATAATTTTTGTCTCATCATTACATAGCCTGGATAATACGTGTACCAGTCCAAGTTTGACACTGTGACAGTCATAATTTAAAACATCGTTGGAAATTCCTATTAGAAAACCTTATATTTACCACAACTCGAAAACCATCTGATTGGTAAGTGAACAATATGCATTTTTAAATGTAATTTTAGACATTGATGAACTGATTTATACGAGATAATGGTCATTACCTATTAGAGACTGTACAGTATTTAAAAAAAAAACGAAATACTATTAATAGATCTGTAAAACTAAATTTCAAACAATGTAAAACTAAATATAAAGATCGAATGTTTAGTGAAACAGAATTTTTTCCGAAAGGATATGCAGGGTTCGTTAACCTTTGACAGTAACTTTACCAGTAGTTAGGACTACCTATGCGTATAGATTATAGTTTTAAGTAGAAAATATAGTTTTAATCAGACCATTCTCCTGAATTGTCTAGCCTTGTCTTCAGTTATAACTACAGTAAGTCGATGTGCGGAAATATCAAGTTTGAGAAAGTTCGTGAAAATCAGTCGACATCAGAGATTTGAAAATTGAATATCGCGTAATCCAATAGTCTAAACCAAATGCAGGGAAGTTTAACTTGTCATTTTACTGTGTACAACTTTGACAAAGTTTTATAACAAAATTTTCATCTACGGTAAAAATTTAGCATTTCGACTGGGGCTTGGGACTTTCAACACGTCATAATTACATTAACATTAGAGACATCGTTGTGAAGCAAAGCTTGTTTTACAGAAAAATCTACGCACAATATCGCTACATTTTTTAAAATTGTTTCACCTATCGATTTAGCATAACTACATGTAATAATATTGAATTAGAGTACAATCTCTCGCGTTTCAATCGTCATCGGTGAATTTTCTTTATCGAATGCACCATTATTCGGGGGCAATTGAATTGCCCAGCGACAGTGTGAGGCATTTTCGGATGATACGATAGAAAACGACCGAGTCGATCAGTGTAACGTAGAAACAGGTGTATCGCGTAAATAAATGAACTCACGAAATCGCGTTTCCACGATTCGCGCCACCAGCTGACGCGAGTAGACGCGAATAACAATCGACAGAACCATTAAATACACAGCTTGATAACTCCTCTCGATTTTCCGGTATGATCCTTTCGTTGCACTCTGCCCGCGGAAACACCTACCGGGAATGCAATTAATATGCATCCGCCGTCGATGAAACAAAAAAAAAAAAAAAAAGATACACCCGCGTGAAATTATCGAGAGAATACACACGTCGCATGTGCGTGGGCTTCGCAGGAGCCCGTTGCCGAGCCATATACATGTAAATTCCGTTCACAGACAGGCGATGTTACAAGCGGAATCGCGCCTTTTACGAGGGCATAACCGGGGAATTAAAATTTTTACATGGACCACGCCATTGTGGACGCGATTGCCCGTGAAACGGAGTAAATTGGTTTTGTAATGGCCACGCGCTGCCTCGAATTACAGCCGATTTGATTTTATATCGATAGGACGACGAGAAACGATCGGCGTCGTTTACAATATGGAGCAGAATCGCCTTTGCCGAGAGTGTCCTGCAAGCCTAAACCGGAACTCCGAGGCCAGAGACCGCTTAGAATCTTTGAAAATGAACGCAACGCGTGGTCGAGCATTTACGATCAAGGACTGACTCTGAGGAACCATTAAAAATGGTAAAAACATAGTCTGAGTTCCTTCCTTCTTAAAAGATGTAAATATACAAAATGAAATGATAAAAATTATATTATTACACTAATACATCATGTACTTAAAATTTCTGATAAGCATTTAAAGATGTAAGCAAAATAGATTGCAATTAGTGCAAAATTTTTAATTATTATGTTTGATGAAAAGAATTCAAAATAATTTTTATTAACCTCTGTATTAATTCTTTAACGCGTTAAACGCTGTCCCTGGGGACTGACAGTATCAAATTTACAAATTAATGTGTTATATATAATTTATATAATATTAACACTATTATAATATTATACACTATTTTAACAGATTCGATTGAAACAGAAAATCACAAATGGGTTAGCCGAGTCTTTACCTTATGCACAGTTAAATTTTTTCCATGTAAAGTTAAATAAACTGCGACGCGAAAGCTAAGCAAAATAGCTCCGCGTTCAACGCGTTAAATATCAAATGTCAGATTTTAATTTACAATGCGATCGTTCGAGTGGTTTTTCTTTAAATATATACCATGGAATTCGTCATCAAATGCTTCGCTAGCTAAATGATTCGATATAACAGATTTTATGTTACGCGACCTAGTTATTCATTATAATTGTTAAAAATTTAGCTGTTGTAAAAGCAAGTACAGTTATTTTCGTACGCGTGCAATGATAAAGGTCGCGTACAATCAAATTATTCTAGGTCAGATGAAATATCGACATCCTGAACCTAAAATGGCTTTGTTAAATTTTAAAACAGTGAAAAGATTAATAAAACACAATGACATATTATTATCCACTCGTTAAAATTATTGCAATTAAGCTTGACAAAGTGACAAATGAAAACTATTGAAATTATAAAGACACTTCAATGGAAAGTAATTAAATAAATCTGTGTTCATTCCTGTATGCGTTATAAGAATAATAGAACTGGAGCATATTCTAAATTAAATCAATCTTCTGATTTTTACAAAACAATGCTCGCCTAGGTTAATTTAAAATTAACTAAACAAATAACAATTCTATCCAGCTTCTTTTCTTCGCAATTACGCATTTCGCCTGAAGAACTAGTCGCCAAAATGAATTAACATTAACATTAGAACTAGGGAACAGTCATGTTGACTGGTCCCTAATTTTTTCTTTCGCAATTATTGAAATTATAAAAATATTTTCATCAGAAATTTTGGGATGTGCTTCTTTAATGACGTACACGTTACAATAAGAATTGTACGAAGTTTTAACACGTTGAATGCGGAATCATTTTGCTTAGCTTCCGCGTCACATTTTATTTATATTATTTCTTAATATTATATGAATTATCTATAACATATTAATTTGTAAATTTGATACCGTCAGTCCCCAGGGACTGACATAGCATTCAACGTGTCAATAGATGCATTATCGTTATTATTACAAAGCAACGTATACCGTTGGATTTATTCTTCGGTAGTTCCAGTGTTAATATTCACATTTTCAAGAATCCGCGATCTAGCCGAAGTTTAGGAATACACGCGTTTCCCTCTATGCGAGAAAGATAATGCACACCAGAACCGCGCGAAGATCTGCAGGCTAATGACGATGCACGAGCGACAGAACGGTATCGCCTCGAAATTAGCAAAGAACTCTCGTGCAAGATATCGAGAAACGATTCCTTAACGAGAGAGAGAGCAGAAATGGTCGAGCAGACAGGAGGCAGAACAGCCGCTGGTCCCTGCGAAACAATCGAAGTAACGACCCTGTCGATAGATAAGAAGGGTTTGTCCCGTCGATAAAGGTGCGGTATACTAACCGTCGAACCAATACGAACAAGCGTGGAGAGACACGCTCACGCGCAGACACGCCAATCGGAACTCGTCGAAATCATTTCCTCGAACTTCCACAATAGTCGAGCTGTTCCGGAATACTTGTGTACACGCGTCTTATCGGCCGTATCGGTCCGCATAACGTGACACCCTCGAGGAATCCTACTTGAGATTAGGTCTACGAGGCGTGGCTTTAAGGTTGCGTTCTCACGGAGAGACTCCTATCAGGTAGCGCTACTTTCTGGATACTTGCGATCACGTCTGCGAGTCACCGAACATCTAGTTATATTCCTGATTACGATTGCGTTGCAGTTACAGTAGTCAATGTATTACTGATACTTAAGAAATACCCCTCACATTGCGGCTAGTGTTTCAGGGGACCCCAGCACGCTTCATTTTATCAAGCCCATTTTGTCGTCCCTTCACCAATTGGCAATATTTGGCAATCTTTGTAGTCGTGCCCCGACCAAACTATTAGAGCTATCGACATGATTCCACCGGGAAAATCTTCCTCAAACCTTCCTCTTTAAGAAGAGCCCTCATTTTCTAGGCTAGCGTTTCAGGGGACTTCAGGACGCTTCATTTTATCAACCCCATTTTGCCCATTTTCGTGATTTCGAACTCCTCGAAATTTTCAAAATCGTACCACGGCCGCAATTTCATTCCGATCGAGCTGAAATTTGGTATACACACGGCCTACGTGTCCAGTTACTTGTAGGCAGCGTTAGAAACGAATTGGAGAAACTAAATTTTTTTACCGTTTCAGGAGTTGGGGTTTTGACTTCCCACGCGAGTTTCCCAATTTTGGGAGTTGCCCGATTCCACCGATCTCAACATTTTTCGTAATTCGATTCCGATCGACCTGAAAATTGGCATACACTCTGTCTATTGGTCTAGAAACGTGTAACCAAAATTACAAAAGAATCGGTGATCCAAAATATTTTTCCAATTTGTTCGCCATTTTCGACGGAGGAGGGGGGTGTACGTCTTTCCAAAATTAGGCAATCTTTGAAGGCGTGTCCCGACCATACTATCAGCGCTATCGACATGGTTCAGACGCTAAAATCTTCCCCAAACCTTCCTCTATGCTGAACCTACCGACATTAAAATTTAATGGTGTGCATTGTCGTATAAGAGTGCCGAGATTTAATTCGTTCGGATTATTTGGGATTTTTGTGAGGAAGTGCATCGATTCCTGTGAAGGCGATCTTATAACTTCAATAATTGTAAAATGGAAACTCTGGAAAGGGTCGCTTGATCCACTGTGGTAGGTTTCGGTGTCGGCACTACCGAATATTAAAATAATACATAACTGACATTTAATACTAACTACCGAGCATTAAACTTGGCTAACGCACATCAACTTATAAAAATTACGAAATCTAATGTATTCGAATTGTGTGCGATTTTTGTTACAATGTATAATCGAACAAGGTACGAAGGCAATGTTGTAACTTCAATAATTGTAAAATGGAAACTCTGGAAAGGATTGCTTGCCTCGTTGTGGTAGGTTTAGCGTTAACACTACCGAGTACGAAGATAATACATAACTGATATTTTAAAAAATATAAAATTAAAGATAAAATTATGGAATTCAATGTATTCGAATTGTGTGCAATTTTTATTAGAATTTATCGTATCGTTCTTTAAGGCAACGCGCGTCAGCCATCTTTAAAGCTCGGTGGGTTTAGCTGCTTCAGGCTACGTCTCAACGACTAAGAACGCCTCTAGACTGGTAAGCACGCGGATTGCGCAATATTAGTAAATAACTTCCGGCCAAGAAGAAGGCCGGGATAGTTAGGGTGGTCCATCGATCACCGATGAAAGAATAAAGGAAAAATCCATTCAGCCGGGGCTCGTGACTTCGTGGGAATGTCGGCCATGCTCCGAAGTACAGTGAGCGTCGCGACGGTGGTAGTTCCGCGTTTTACGATCCGCCAGCAACGAGAATCCCCGAGGACTGCAAGATTTTCGTGATCTCCGAGGCTTTCGCTGTGCAACCAAGGAGTCCGTGGTCGTGGGCGAGAAAGTCGCGAGCAAAGTTGAAAGGGTGAATCGATTCGAAGAACTCTCTCTCTCTCTCGCAAGAGGGAGAAAATTCCATTTTCATAATATCTGACCGGGGATTTCCCGCGGCTGCTGGACAAACATTTGCCCGGCGAACGCGCGGAAAATTCGCCGTTTGTAAACACCGTCGTACGTTGCGAAACTGCCGTCGAATCCGTTACGCGTGCGCGGCCAGCCTTATTTATGGACTTTCTTAGGGGAAAGATGCGTGGGCGTTGGTGAAACAGTCGGCAAGTCTCTGTATAAAGCTGAGTAAGACTATCAATCACGATGAAGTTGGCCAAGCAGGGGTGGCTCTAGCTCCAGGCTGCTTTCCTCACTGCCCCCGCTGACATTTACGCGCGTAATTGTTTTTACGACACGCGTGTGCAGCAGACCCAGCGAAGACCAGACCAAACGTCGACGTCGACTTCGTTCCGCGCGGCGTCTTAGTCGGCCATATTCTGGACCATATTCTGAATACCTGACGAGGAAAACGGTGTTTAATCGGTAGCGATAAATCTGCCCCCGTGTGTATGCAACAGCTGTTTACGCGTTAACAGAGAATCGTGCGCCGCTTGGCGCATTCCGATGCACTCGCTGCTGCGGTGCACCTTCGAGACGATGCGCTGTGTGTCGGCAATGAACAACGATCAACTTTCACGGTTGGTATTTAACACTAGATTTGCCGAACAATAAATCCAACGATATATTGGATAATCAGAAAAGTATTGAGAGATTTTTGTCATTTTTTGATTAAAATGAATTTTATTCAAGTATATATTTGCCATTTTTGTGGGCAGAGCCATAATCGCAACGGAACGGAACTTCTGTGGTTTATCGGCTAAAAACTGGGCCAAGTGATGTTCACAGTCCTTTTTTGAATTCAACTTTTTACCATAAAGGTAGTTGTGCAGAGATCGAAACAAAGGATAGTCTGATGATGCAAGGTCTGAGCTATACGATGGACGCAACAAAACTTCCTAACCAAAGTCTCTCAATTTTTGTTTGAGCGATGATTCGCAGATGGTAATTGGATCCATCAAATTTTTCTCTGTTAAATCATGAGGCACCCAAAGAGCTTCTTTTTGTATCCAGTCTTCTGCAAATGATCCAAAACGGTTGAATGGTGAATGTTTAGTTCCCTAGCAATCTCATGACTACTTATATGTCGATCTTGCTCAACCGTTTGCATTATTTCATCGACTTTTTCAGTGAATGACATCTTCAATATCGAAATTTCCAGAACGGAGGCGAACAAACCATCTACATGCTGTTGCACTTGATAAAGCATCGTGACCGTAAACACCACAAATTTTTTCCCGAGTTTCTGTAGCGTTTCTGCCTTTTTCGTAGTAAAATTGTAAAATATTGCTAATTTTTTCAGAAATTTCAACTGTATTCATACTAGTATTACTTTTGAGACGATGGACGAAATACAAAACTGTCTGCATGAAAATTGTAGACTGAAATGTCATCTCTCAAATGCGCGTCACTATGATGCAATCTGATTAGTATTGTCCGATATACGACACCAAACAACATCTAGTGACAAAAATCTCTCAATACTTTTTCTGACTAAAAGTTCATACAATTCTTATTGCAAGGTACAAAATATAAAAATTATAAATTGTATAAATTATACATATATACAAAATTACTGATTTGGCAGTTCTAGTGTTAACACTCGTTCGAATATTTTTCATTCATGACTATTGAAATTGCAAAGATCTACCCGTGAGTAATTACTATATTCATGGAATTTATATCTACAAATTTAAATGATTAAAAGTTGCTAATCAAGTTGTTTCGACATATTCTCGTTATCTTTAACAATGTAATGCATAAAATAATCACTTTAGTGCTCATAAAGTAATGATATTAATATCAATAAATAAACTGGGTACTTTAACTGCACGTGAAAATTTTCTATGAAAATCCATTTACCAATTGCGCCAGTATTCATTTTATAGAACTCGGAAATTTAAACTTGAGTGCTAGTGGTAATATTAATTAGGATTTGAAACAATACTCGGTCTATATAGAAAAGTTGTAAACAGCAACTTTGAGTAATCTCTGTACGATCCGACCATCTCGAATTTCTCAACATTCTTTTCGCGTAAACGGTGAAGTAATTGTTCGTAATTCGCATAAAGGTCAAATCGTCTAAAACTGAAAAGGCCAGCGACGTTTTTAAGAGTGTCCGAATATTGACGCGAGTGATTGCTTCGCAGACGACTGGAAATACGTGTACGTCGGACGAGCGACCGAAAGCATCGTACATTTACTATAACTCGTGACAGTAACCTCGAAGAAGACCAAGGCGAAAATGTAGGACAATGATAAAAATCCATGTAGCGTCGAAGTTTTATTGCATGCTGATACGAGTTCTTACGCTATCAATAACAGTGATCGGTAAAAGGACAAGTCGGCCGCGTTCCATTTGTGTAAAGAATTCGTTGCCAAATTACCAGCACTGGTCGGCGAGGAATCGAGGATACAATGCACGGGAGTATCTCGATGGTGCTGGTCCATTACCAGCTCAGAATGATGAAAGGAGCCTAGGCAGAACCACTGTCTCGATGTTCGGTCGGACGATGCTTGTTCCGCGTCATCTGAAACGTCTTGCCCATATCGATTGGCGCTAGAGGATCCATAAAACGCGAGAGTGGCTATTACCGAGAGGGAGCATTGTGCTTCTTTGGCACGTAAACCAGTCACGAAGTTACCCACGTCTACATTCCGGCTCGTCGTTACGTTAATCGTCACCGGTGTCTCTCTGCTTCGGTGTCGATTCGCGGTATTTCGTCTTCTTATCACGCTCTACGTCGTTTGATATAATCGGACCATTAATCGCTGTCAATCCGCAAAATCGTTCTCGCGTCGATCGCGAACAAATACTAACAAGGGAACATATTCGGAGGTGAAAATCCGATTTTGATGAAACTTATGGGAGCTTATGGCTTTATTGTTTAAACATAAAATATTTGTTAAAATTTTCTTGCGCGACTACACTTCCCATTGAAAAATACACAATTTTAAAAAATATTCAAATTTTTTCGACCCCTGGTTTCCGAGATATCTCAAAACTACCCCAACTTTGAGGGCTGTTTTCACCCCTTCAAAGTCTCATGGCAGAATAAAATTCTTAGCCAAGTCGAACAATTGAAAAGTCTTATCGTCAAATGGGAAAAAAGTCCCATCGTCAAGTGGGAGTAAAGTCGAAATTTAAGGGGTTGCTTCGAAAAGATTGTAAAATGTGGTCCCATAGGAATTTTTAAATTTTCATGGACTCAAATTCAAACTTAAGAGTCCTGCTTCGTGATATGAATGAATCAACTCAATTTTAGCCGGCATAATTTACTGATTGCACTATCTGATTTCAAACGGCGGAGACTTATTTGTATCCCCAAAACGAAATACGAAAAGTTGTTCGATCGATTCCCCTGGGAAGACCGTTGTACTTTCAATAATTGTGTGCACCCGGAACATATGTTGTAAGATTGAGCAATAACAATTTAAGTGTGACTGTAGAATATCGATTGGCCCTGGCCTCGCCCAGCTTGTTAGGCTAAACAACAACGACGGTAAGATCGATATTCTACCATTCATATCGCGCTATTCTCTTCTTCTTGCAAACGGTTTCACAAGTATGCACACATTCGCGCTTGTACACATACTACTTCTTTACTATAAAACTTATCGATCGATAAATTGATTGGGATAAGTGGAATTGCATAATCCAATATCAATTTTTCAAGGGGAAAGTTTCATTAAACGCGGCGAACCTTCGTGAAACATTGAAACAATTTACGTTCAGCGTTAAAACCTATAGAAAATTTAGCTTACCGATTTCATTAGTCCGGTAAGCAAATCGTACAATACACCCCGTCGTAGCAAACAATTCTCTGAAAAGTCATTTCTCCCTTAGAATCTTAAGTACTTTATTTCTTTAGGATCCACAGCTGGCCACCAGACATCGAGTCATCATCAATAACTTATTGTTTTCGCCCGCCTTGTAAGACGAGGTGCTTTTCCGAAATTTTTGTTTTTAATCCAAAAAATTGGGGAATGAAAAATCAGAAATTATAAACCTATATATGCAAATTGATACTTGAATGTTCGAGTTCTTATTAAATGACATAACACTTGCAATATTTTGACGACTTCGTAATAAGGAAATTTCATTATCTCGCTTTGTTTCTATCTATCGTTTCTATATTAACCTTCTATGGGCCGAATTTTTGTTTTTAATCCAAAAAATTGGGGCAACGAAAAATCAGAAATTATAAACCTACATATGCAAATGAAAACAAATTTTTCCGTTTAAACAATTTTATTGCAATATATTCACTATGTGACTTTCAGGTAAGAACGGCCTATAAAGTTTCCACTTCTGTGCATAAAAGCTTAAGCGAGAAATTCCATAAAACAATTTGCACTTGACTTTAAACATTTTATTTTTGAAATCTCTTTGTTGGATCACATTGCAGTGCATTGTAATGTATCCACATGAGAGTTTTTATTGTATTCTGGTCGATTACAATTTTCAGGCTCCACAAAAAATGAAAGTTATTAACCAAATTATGCTAAAATGTATGAAAATGTTATTCGCAATTTTTAACCCTTCATTCTATTATTATTACTGTGAATCTTCA
>CM052093.1:16815851-16834290 GCA_028453745.1 Agapostemon virescens | reverse complement strand
AGAGAAAATTTTACGATCTTACACGTTTCTACGAAAGTCGAATAATTTTCAAAACCGTCTCGTTACTAATAAGCAAAGCTCGTGTCAAAGTTCAACGTGGAACTTCGATAACTTGAAAACCTCCACGAAGCGAAAATTGTCGTCAACGCTATTGATATTTTGAAATTCATTTAATCTTTGTACTGATTAAAATCGCAGCCACCAATTTTTCTAATAAATGCATCGAATCCGCTGTTTAACACTAGAACTACCGAACAATAAATCCAACGACATACATTACTTTGTAATAATAACAAGACTGCATTAATTAACATTTCATACAATACTTATTGTAAGGTATACGTCATCAACCTCTTATGCACGATGCGCCACTATAATGGCTTTCCGGATGTCATCTTATATTACGAAGTGTCACTATAGTGGCTCGAGCATACTCAATTGCATTATTAATTATTAAAGTAAATTATTAGAGTTAAAATATATGCATCACATCTTGAAGAAAAATTATAAAATTTCATTAAAAAACTGTTAAAGTTCAAATATATGCATCATAACATTAAGAAATATTATAATTTATTTATCAAAAACTTATGTGCTCTGCTGTACAGAGAAACAGTCAAGTGCAAAATTCAGCCGTGCCTAAGAGGTTAAGGAAGTACATCCGAAAATTTCTGACGAAAACATTTTTATAACTTCAATAATTGCGAAAGAAAAAGCTAGGGACCAGTGAAAATGACTGGTTTGGTAGTTCCAGTGTTAACGATAACGTAGAGTCGATTTTAGTGAAAACGAAGCGTCGAATAAAGTAACTTTAATCTTTTCCTTCGACTTAATTTATCTGGTGGAATCGCAGTGAACCCAATTGTGCCACCAGTTACGAACCACCCAGTATGCAGGGAGGGGTGCGAGGGTGGCGATAGGTCCACCTATAGTGAAGAAGAAGAGGCCATACAATGGCTCGTCGACGGGGGTTATGTCTACTGGGGTGGTCACGCAAAATCGCCGGCTCATAAAGCAGACTTTTGTCCAGGAATCTGGCTTCCCGACCCCTCTCAAAAGGTGAGAAAAGTTCGTGACACAGGTAACCGAGATCCTGCCATTGTCCTGCGAGATTAGGGGTCCCATCGCCGACGTTTGTTTACCGATCGACCGAAAACAGGATCGGATTTATCCGGAGCCAACCACGGGGATAATTCGCCTCTAAACACTCAAGAAATAAACCTAAATGCTACGAAAATGTCTATCTATTCGGCAACCTCAATCGTTTGTTATAAACGTTAGGAAATCATAAATTTTCTTCCAAAAACACGAATAATTAATAATTTGTTTCATAATAATACGAATAAAAATGATATTGCCACTGTTAACCTGTCGAACTATGATTTATTTTACGATTACAAAAATTATAACTTCTTTCATATACAGAATTTCGAAGTAGAAAAAGAACGTAGATATTTATTGTGGCCTTACGTATTCCCCTATAGCAGCTAATGGAAAATAATGCATATATATGCAGTAGATTTTGATTGAAATGTTCGTTAAGAATTTAACTTCATATTATAGTGCAAGGGGCTAACGGTGACGTCAATGAAGAGTAAAGGATTAACAATCACAGTGCCAAACTCAACCAGCCTCAAACCTTCTATGAAGTCAAATGAATTAATTTAGCTATTTGCTGTACGACTATACTGTGGTCCATTGAGCAAAATAAAAATTTAAATTCTGCAAGTCGGAAATAATATCATATTACTTTCAAATTCACAGTTTCGTATATGGCCTAAGCAGAACTCGGCAGTCCACGCATCAAAACGACGAGTAAATAATTAATTGTTGCTAAAACAGCATTCACGGCTAACATTTTACAACTTGTTTAGGCTCATCAGCCTCTTCGATTCGAGATCGAACAGAACCGAAAGTCAGAGGGCGAAGTTCCGGAAGAAAATTGCAAAGAAGAAGAGCAAAGTGGTCCGACGTTTTACGGTACAAGAAAAGCCTGTACAGCTCAACGAAGCTACTACTATAGACGATCAATAAAAGAAGAAACTTACGAATTAAACTTTGTAAGACTCCTTCGACTTTCGTTAGAGAAGGCAAGGCTTTCGTTTGTCCCAAACATCGAGCAAACTCCTGGCTTTCGGTTTCGTTAATAAATCACGGTGTTTAGAATAGCATCTTGCATTATACATAAAGATTTCGCAACCGAAACAGCGAGACTGCTGTCGACGCAATTCCTCGTTCGCGATACACCGAGCTCAAATCCCTTTCAAGTGCATAATCTCATTATCGCGAATGTCCTATTATAATTAATAATCACGTATACGGATTGCGTTCGCAGCGTAAATCGCTTCTAATATTGTTAATATTGTTAACAGTATTTATCCTTTGTTAGGCCGATCGCATACCGACAGGAGTTTCTGATCTAGGTCGATGCAAATAGCAAATCTGGAAATAAACCATAATCTAATATTACCTGGAGTTCTCGCATAACGTACCAGTATTTTATTTATTTTATCATACTCGATTACTATGAACAGTTGTCAAAATAAAATGTTGAAAGAGGAAATATGCTTTAACGTAGCTTTTGCTTCTTACAATTAACTTGAAGCATTTTTATTTCGTAGAAATGTAAAGAATTTAATTAAGAATGTAGAAACGATGGTTCGCGAAACTCGTGAATATTGCGTTTAGTATACAGCACTCGAGAGTTGAACAAAGTTTTTCCCTGTCGCGGAAAATTTTTATGGACGAAGTTAAAGTGTATAAAAAGATTGATGTAGTAAGAAATTGATGGATCATTTTCATATCGCCGCATTTTTAGAAGAGATGGAAATAAACAGTTATCTTTCGTTCCTACTAAAATTCAGTTCGAACATGTAAGCACGGCTTATCGAAGAAAATGTTTGTTCCTGGGAACATGTTCATGACAGGAAACGTTACTCTAAGGAACTTCTTTTAAAAGTGTTCTCGTAGAAGAGGTAATTTATGACCTGTAAGAAAACTTCCATAGAAATAAGATACGTTGGAATGTTCATTAAAAATGGTGGTGCAAGAGAAAGGCAATAAGGCTTTTAACCGTGAAGTATGGATAACTTCATATATTGAGAATGTGATAAGCACCGAATATAATTCAGTATTTCCCTAAAATAATAGTTAATTTTCAACATAGAAAACTATTACGTGTCGAACATTGTAATAAAATTCAATGGGACATTTTTATTTTCAAGAACGTTTCCTTATCTGTTCTAACACATCTCTCTGTTATATCTACAATTATAATGTAATGAGAGTTTATTTGAAACTTTAAATTCGAAAATTTCTGATGAAAACATTTTTATGACTTCAATAATTGCGAAAGAAAAAACTAGGGACCAGTCAAAATGACTGGTTTCGTAGTTCTAGTGTTAATATTCTAATGTTAACTTTTATTTTACCTTTTAACTTTATTTATTTATAACTTATCAAAAAAGAAACCAATATCTACGCAGACCAATGTCCATCTAAAAATTAATGCAGACAATTTTCATTTTACAGTTACGTTCGAATTTTCGAATTTGAAAATATCTAAGTAAACTATCAAGAAGTCTAAATCATCAAAACATCATTCAATTGACAATCTACCTGACTACTTAATATTTTCCGTTCAGAAATAAAAGAATCGTGCCGCCGCCATTTTTAACTGGATTTTCGCAAAGACCCAAGGCACCGATCAAATCAAACGTTTCTAAAATTCATATAAACGTGATATTAGGATTAACAATAAGAACTTCTAATGCGTATATTCGTATTATTTCAAAGAATACGGTATCTCATTGAAGAAAATAGGAAAAAGGAAGGTAGTGGCTGGCTTTCCGACTCTCCGAAGTTTCATGGAAGTCGGAATCATCGCGATACAGGTCCAAACGGCATGCATTAGACGTTTGCACATTCACGGGTTCTTTCGTAGCCCTAGCGGCAAACGGTAGAGCTTTGGAAGCTCCGGGAATACTTCCCCTGCCGGTATTGTATGTAGTGAAGCGTGGTAGCTCGTAAGTTTCGACCAAGTTTCAGAAGCGTCAAACAGCAATGGCCCGAAATTCGCACAATACGACTCCGAAAGGCATTCAACTTTCTTCGCGGAAAGCGGGACGCCAGTCACGATTACGTCAAAACGGCTCTATCAACTTCCTCGAACGCTAAACATTAATTAGTGCGCGCAGGAAGCTCTCTCTCTATTTCTCTCGGGATAGAGAGTGAGAGAACAAAAAGAGAGAGCGAGAGGGAGAGTTCGATACACAAAGCGAAGCACTTAGATCAGATCACCTAAATTACTCGCTTGCTTTTAACGATAGGGAAAAAAGCATCGAACCGAGCTTCTTTGCGATCCAGGATCACACAAACCAGTATTTCTAAATTTTCTGTAAATGGAGGTATAAGGGTAACGACGACCAACCCCGTTTTTTCTTAAGACATTGGTAACCGGCGACGAGTTAACTCGTCTTTTCATGCCCAAACGTTGTTGACCGATGACGAGTTAACTCGTCATTGCACTTGCATTATCTATTTCAATTTATGAAACTCAGGGCGATATAGAATATTGCAAAAGCTTTGCGCAATATTTTAAAAGTTATATAAAAAATATTTCCAAAGTTTAATTTCATTTAATTTCGTATAAATAAAATTTATTGGTGTTTATTTAGAATGTTTTACATGGCATAGTTTCTATGTAAAATTTCCGGTCAGCGAAATGTTAAGGAAATATGTGGTTTTCTTATTGATATTTTGATAGAGCATTTCAAGAGAAGTCGAATGAGCTACTATGATTATTAGAAGTCATTCGAAGGAACCCTGCAATGGGAAACAAATTGGCTGGATGCACCCTTCGAATACATCTCCGATTTGATACGAATCTCTGTGTATCCATGTCGAGGTCGTCATTTTAACACGTTCGTAACGGGATGTATTACCGGTGGTATATTCTTGCCTGCTCCATGGGACTGAATGGGCATCCGGTGGTGCATGGGCCAGATGGGAGAAAGTACGAAAAACAACCCCGCCCCACGGCGGGGATACCGAATTCAGACCCCGTCGTGAACGTGTTAAATACTTTATATTACTGACGAATTCGCGTAGGTCGGTCGAAGTTGTCTTAACATTTTGCTGACCGGCAATTTTGCACAGAAACTATGCCATGTCACCGGCTAGTATTTTGTAATTGAATATGGAAGTGAAGTAAAACATTCTAAATAAACTCCAATAAATTTTATTTATTCTGAATGAAATGAAAATACCTTTAACACCAAGAAAAGTATTTGCTTTATTATAAAGCGGACATGACTAAACACGATGCGCAAAGCTTTTGCAATATTCAGTTTCATAAATTGAAATTCAAATTATTGAGTATTCATAAATTCAATAATTGAGTTTCATAAATTGTCATCGGTCAACAACCTTTCAGGCATGAAAAGACGAGTTAACTCGTGACCGGTCACCAATGTGTTAACAGTGTCTGCAAACGACTCGTTTCTCATTGCAGTTGTCCTTGAGCGACCTTGAACAACCTTTACAATAGATAATTGTATTCTTTTTGAGCGCTCTAACGAAATGTCAATTAAAAAACAATATTATTTCTCTATAAAAAGAAGCATAGTGTTAATCTTCAAATCACCTTCACGATTTCATCTATAAAAAAGTTAGAAACATCGAATCACGTGTCTTTTGATACCAAGCAAATTTACTCTGACGCATTTTTGTCGATTATTCGAAGCAGAAGAACGATTTAGGCGCACCGTTTTAAGTACTCTTGTCCCGTATACAGTTCTCGCGCGGAAACCGGAAAATCCGTTTGTCAATCGCGATATTAATCGACGAGATTTCGCGACGGTGCTTCGGGGGTGGGAAAAATTTTGAATTACAGGTCACGAAAATTGAAATTGATTAATATGCAGTTACGGGACGACAGAGCGAGGGGCAGAGTGCGAAAGAGAGGGAGAGAGAGAGACCAGAAAATAGAAAGAGAGAACGTAGAAGCATACGCGGCGGATAACGGCCTCGAATCGATAATAATTTGCCCCGCGTTTAATGGGACCGTAATCAACGACCGGTACTCGCGAAACCGCGCTTTGTCCGCGGATTTAACTGGCATTTTTCCCTTATTACTTTCGTGTGACGATTCTAGGTGTAGCCTGTTCCGCGCACCGCGCGACCTAAATATCGCACGAGCTTGGAAAATTGATCATTCATCCTGAGCCGCTCACGCAGCTAGCCCCGCTTTCAAATTTTAGCATTCGCTAACCCAAATTTCTCAACCGAAATGTCTGCCGCAAAACCGTCCCCTGGAATATCAGCGAACTAAGAAAGTTCCGGCCGTTTGTATCCAACAGAAATAAACGATAACCGGGAACTCTTTCGACCCAGAACATGGCACGCGTGTCTTGTCGAGTCTCGTCAATCGTTAGCGTCGATTCAACACACCGTTTCACTTATTCCGAACAAACAAAACATTCTAGATTTCGTTTCACTCGTTCTGAACGATTCGAACTGTCTTATGTCAAGCTTATCTCGGTTTACAATACGTAAAGAAGGAAATAGATTGCGGGTTCGGTGAAGTATTGACGAAAAGGGGGTGCGTGTAATTACGAATATTTTATAGATTAAAAGAATTTAGAAAGATAAATTCCTGCTTGGTCCTCATATCTTATAATTAATGCAAACTATTTTTATTTTACATCTCCATAGTCTAGTTGCTGCTAGCATGACGTTTTGAAACTGTTTTCGGAGTATCATGTTAATAGGGGGGTGCATATATGCATCGAGTGGAAATAAATATTATATATAATTTTGTAATATGTCGCAACAGATGAAAAATGATTTTCAGTCAGTTTTACAGTGAGAAGTGTAACGTTGTTCTGCTGACAAATGAAATTGGTACCAGCGCTGTGTGCGGCACGTTGTTTTTGTATTAAATTACAGTAAGCGATGCCATCCATTTGTACTGTCATATCAATATATTTATATATCATCTCTATAAAAACGGGAAAATATAAAAACTGAAGTTTTACGAATGCTTCGATTTTTGCAATTCTGTAATGTAATTACTGTTTTATATTTCTATCATATTTTGGTGGGCATCCTCGAGTGTCGATCGCGAAAAGAATTTTTGGTCTGCGAAAATACGAAGATTAATGCCTCCCGATGTTAATGGCAAAGATTACGGTTACATTGCGAGAAGTTCGCTTCGGAAATGAAAATAGAAGCGAGATTGTCTGACGGAGCTGTCACCTGGGACGAAAAAAACTTCTCGGTGTTTCGACTTTCTCAGAGTCATTCATCAAACTGAGAGGAAAATGTTAATTAAGTGTATCAAAAAGTATAAATGGCGGGTGTATTTTAAGATATCCGCAAAATACCAGAACAGAAATGTAACGGCTATTTTAGGTAATCATTTTAAACGGTTTCGGATAGGTCAGAAACTTGAAAATTTTTATCTTCTTGTAAGACGGTGTTCAGAAACCAGTCCATATTTCATACTGATTTTTTAAATTATTCATTCAGTATTCATCTGAATCTTGTCAACAATTTACAGCGAATATTAACATTTTACCAACTTTACCAACCTACTCCTGTGAATAGGGTTTTCAACAATAATGTTCTAACAATTGTAATCTTAAACAAAATTCTTAGTTGACGTAACTGAGAATGATTGTTTGATTCATAATAAAAATTGCTGTTAGCGCTGAAAGATCCTTTAAAAAGTGTTCGGTCACAGACCACTTTAAAAAATTAATGAAATTATTAAAAAAAATAGCCACTGCTCGGTAATGTATTAATACAAGAATAAAATAATCGCGATGGTCAGAGCTAGGAAAGTTATGAATGGAAACATAATACAAATTTTTGTCGCACGCTTGCAAAAACGTATTTACTATCCAGGTCTCGTCGTAATGAAAACGTAATATAAAACATATTTTTATTTTTCCAAATAAAATGTTTTTCGTTGGTACATTTGTGAAACTCGTACTGTTATTGATATTCGTAAGTAACCTACTGGTTTTATTTTTTAAACAGTCGACAAATGGAAAGAATTTAAGGATATTGACATATTTCAAATATATCGCAACCATTAAGAAAATAATCAAATGTTTAGCCCTTGTATTTCGCAATTGATGCAGAAAATTTCATTGACGCTTTTTATACAAAATAAAACCCTACTTCTTCCATTGCAAGACCCACATAGACATTTGAAACTTCCCTTAACCGTTTGATCAAGTTAAAAATAATATATATAGGTGTTTTCGAATAATTAGAAATTTTCTACTGCTTCAAAATGCGCGTACTCGCTTTTCTCATAATTGCATTACATTGAGCTGCCATCTATTCCCAAATAATTAAAATTTCAAGGGGTCGGTACACGTATAACATGCATTATATTTCTGGAAAGGGTTCGAAAAGGTTAACAACATCAAACCCAACAAAGACCCCAATCGCTTCGCTACCCGCCGCAAGCCACCCTCTCTCGCTACCATTTTCACCCTCGGCGAAAAAGCCCGAATCCGCAGGTGGATAATGGATTCGCCATTGTCAGCGCATTAATATTAATTAAACCCGGACGATATTACGCGGATCTGGGAAATGTCATATTCATTAAAAGATCGAGCTCCTTGAAACTCCACCCGGAGAGTCGAACGCGTTGGTGTCCGAGGACGTCGGGTGTCCTATCCGGGTGAAACCTTCTTGTAAACCTTCCAGGAGGATTCCTGTCCCCGAAAAGTCTCGGAATCGACATGGAACGGGTCGCGTGCACCGACTGACCTCGTTCGCTCAAGAGAGTCACGTGGTCTGCCGTTAATTTCGCCATCCGCGAGGTTAGAGGGTACCGGAGCTGGCTCTAGAACGCTGGAAGACGAAGGAAGTCTATGCGCGAGCCGAGTCCCATGAGAATCAGGAATCTCGAAACTACATGGGTACCGGTATAGAGAAAATGTGCCACGTCGTTGGCAGATTAAAGCGACGACGGTGGTCTTTGATCCCCGGCAAGACGCTGGCCAAGAAAGAGGGAAGGCGAGCGTAAAACGCGAGCGCTCCGGGACTGCGGGTGCTCCCCGGAGGCTCGCTTTTGCCGTGCGAGCAACGACGATCAAACGTAGCTGGAGCGCAAAGGTGTCTCCGCGAAGAAGAACGTCGCGCAGGACACTTCAATCAGGGATAGGAGAAAAATCCATGTTGTTCGGATACTCACGAGAACGAGGTAGGACTTCCTCATGGTGGCGATTCCCGACGGTGATCACCTCCTCCGTGGTTAGCAGAGCGAGTCCCCTATAGTTGTTCCTGCGACACCGAAAACGCTCGACACTGTGTCCCGTTCGTCAGAGATCCTCGACTTGCCGGCGCGTACACACTGCACCGTCCGAGTTAGGGCGCATCGAGGACCCAACCGCCGCGGGCCTGCTGCAACGCGATCACCTGTATACGTACGGTCTCACACTTTCCGAACACTTGTCACCCTTCCTCGAGCATCGCCACTCTCCTCCGCTAGCCCGGACCACGTGTCGGCGAGAGGACGTGTCTGCTTCGTCAGCTGTGATTTCGAGAGATATCGATCAATTACATACACCTATGTATATATATATATATATATATATTCGGGGAACACGAGATTTATATCGTCACTGAAGAAACGCAGGTGTCCACAGGACGCGCGATAGAGATCCGTCGATCCCGCGAGGGATCCAACCGAAGGGGTTGGCGCACGATCGCAGCACACGACACTCGATGAGAACCCGCACGTGACCACAAGGCTCACCGATGTCGTCGGGCCGAAGTGCGCCGCACGAGTGTCGGCCTTAACGTCTCGAAAGCGCTTGACGTTGGCGCCCGTGTGGCCAAGGTGGGGGCTGGAGGGGTTCGCGGAGAAACACAGTCTGCCCTTCCCCGCCCCCACCCCCACCCCCACCTCCGCCACGTCTAACCAACGCCTACCCTCCCACACCCCCCACCCGGTCGCTGTTTCTCTTTTTCTCTCCCGCCCCCTGGTTCTCTGTCACCCCCTCTCTTTCTCTCTTTCTCTCGCGCGCACTCTGCCTTTCTCTCCCTCTTCCTACTCTCTCTCTCTCTCTTTATCTCTCGCTTGCACCCCCTTGGTATACCGCCGACCCCACGTCCACCCACTTCGCGTTGGTGCCGAGGTTGGAATAAAGTGCTGCCGTAGGGGTGGTTTGGCCGCACGACCAAGGAGGGGTTGGCAGCGGGGAAAAGAACGAAGAAGTAAGACCAGAGGGAAAGAGACCGCACAATGTATAGCTCGTGGCGATCGCAGGAACATCGTCGAGGCTCGTTTGATGCGCCGACGAGAGGGACGAAGGGGTGTTTGTTGTTTATTTCGAAGTAAGAGCGTCGCTGGTCTTTGAATTTTCGGGGACCGATTCCGGCGGGAAACGCGGACTCGAGGAACACCGGTCGCGTGTGAATCGTGAAAAACAATCTACCCTCGCGAGATTAACCCTGTCGAAGCGACGGTGCATCGTGCAGACTGTAACGCGGGTGTTACCTGCTTTAAACATAATCACTGGAATGGCTACTCTATAAAACGTAATCACCAATAATTGTTGTACCATTATTTAGAAACAATTTTTACATTACTATACTATTGCGTCTGTGAGCTTATTTCACCCTTTGCACCCCAAGCAATTCTAATTCCTAACTCGAGAGATTTATCTGTCCTAGAATAATTCCATCACACGTGATTCATTTATTTTTGTACGACAATACTTCAATTTCTACTGACTTCTTAATTACAAACATTTGTAACGTACAAATTGTTTTGAATAATAATCTGACAATTTTCAGTGTTGCCTCAGAGGCGCCATTGGAGCGCTAAGGGTTGATGCAGTTCTGCTTCGACTAATTCGTGCTCAACGTTCACGGAGCAAGACAAACGACTATTTTCAATTACTGAATCTATTTAAATTGTTTATCATCTTTTAAACAGCGTATACCCACAGAGATATGTTTGTTTAACACTTTTACTGCCATGTCACCCATACATGGATGACAGAATCGTCTGTACAATTATTAAATGAATTTTCACGGTGGTATATTCATTGTATCTAATTTGACGATGATCCAGAAAATGCAAGAAGGTCGCAAAACTACTTATTGTCATAGATTAAATTTTTCTAATTGTTATTTCACTCGTTAACTTTCTGGGATTTTATGGAATTTTTAAGGCTGTTAATTTGGCAGTCAAAGTGTTAAACTTTGAATGCCGTCGCAAGCCGGTTTTGGCAACGATAGCGTTAAATCGAAAGAATCGAGGAGGATGCTAAACTAAAACACCCCTTTGGAGTACTTTCGTTCGCGTCAAGCCAATTCGACGGTTTCCTTTTTCTTTCTCGTTCTGCTATGTCAGCGGTGTTTTCTTCGCGACGATTCTTAAACGCGATGAGTGCCGCATCAGGAGATTCGAGGACAATGCGATAATCTTCGCAGGATTGACGGGGATGGCGCGGTTGCGTTACAAGAGGGGTGGTGCACAGGTTGAGATAAGGTAGTATATTATGCTCTCGGCGGTTGTGTTTCTGGAACAAAAGGGAGAATTTCGTTCTGTGAAACTTTTCAGTTTCCCGCGCGTCGCTTAAGTCTAGTCCTAGGTCCTGGAACTTTCTGGTAATTATTATCCGTCGTACCAGGCGTTACAAAAGGGCGCGAGAACTTTGTTGCGAGAAAGTGGCGACGAAGAATAATCCTTGTCTCTGGCTTACAAAAAAAATTAAGGAGACCGGACGGACCGAATTCTGTTCCTTCTTCAAGTGGAAATATTTGTCTACATTTGTCCGAAACTTGCGGATAATATAAAATTCGAACAATGCCTGAACTATTCTCGGAGAATTCCCATCTTGGACACTTGAAAACGAAAAACGTATTTCGAAGTAGAATTATTTTTCAACGTTTGTCCGCAATTTGAAGATAATAAAGTCGAACAACGCCTGAACCATTCTGACAGAGTTCCTATATTCCGGAAGACGTACGTTCAAGTAGAAATATTTTTCTATTTTTCTCAGCAACCTGTAAACAATAGAAAATTTTAATAATTTCTGAATTATTGCGAGCGAATTAAAAATATCCCCTCAGAAAGCGCAGCGAATACGGTGGCGGTAACAGAAAATTTTGGCCTTTCTGCATTTGCGAATTTGCTTTCGTTATGGACACAGAAAATACGATAAACTATCATAGTACGACTTAATTCGTTGCATTAAAATATTATCTACGAGACGGCATGGGTTTCGTGCGTCAAACTTCGAACATTGAACATTGATTTTGATGCAATACGAATTACTTTTTATCGATATATTCTATGGATACGTATTTCGATCACCAAACGAAATGATACAGCTTGTTTCAATCCGAAGCCTTATAATTAGATTGTGAGACAAGGGGTTAATGTAATGCGTTCCTACTTTAAACGCGTTAAAATCATCGTGAAACGAAACGTCTCGTGCCGCGTAACTCGTAATCGTTCTCTACGACGAGACGAAGCGTGTTCCTCCTGTGAAAACCTTTCTTCCACAAACCATAAAAATAGTGCATCAACCCGACGCGCAGCTTGTAACGCTATAACATTCGCGTTTTCGCAAAACCGATGTTAGCAAATGAAACGTCGATGCCCGTAAAATTACAAAGCAAACAGCAATTTAACGGGTGACGGGCGATTCGTCGTGACGCAAATTGTTATTCTAACTGTTAAAATATTTTATTAACAGTTTGTTTAACGGGTCGATCGGCAGAATTTGTCGAACATATCGGCGCATTTATAAAGGCCGATGAACCGCGAATAATTCCGAATGTTCACCGTTTAATCGAGTAAAAATGGTGACCCGGACTGCCGGGGCTGTTCGCGTCGCCGGAGTGAAGGTAACGCGTTTTTCCAATTGAAATTTTTATCGTATAGATAGTGAGAGGGGGCAAGGAGGGAGAGGTGGTATATTTTCTAGAAAAAAAGGTGAAATAAAAACGAACCTGTTCCCTCTTCAATAAAAAAAAAAGAGACCGTTTAACAATTTGCCCGGATCCGCTGGTGGCTCCAGGTCGTACGCATCATTTCTCATGTGCGCGCCGCGCACGCAGAACAAATAGACGTTCGATTCGGCGCGAGCGCACACTTGCGCGCACGTGCGCATACTTGCGCGCGGATGTACACAGGTACACAGTAGGAGAACCGGGTCAACGTTTCGATTAACGTTCATCAAACAACGGACGCACCGCGGGTACACGACAGTAATCATTTCTCTGCTGACCGATTTTTTGACGCATTGACAAGCTTTCAAATAATGCTCCCGGATACCGATGCTACCCGTTGGATTTTCAACGTCGATAAATCTCCATCGGGCCGCTTCAATCTCCGTCACCGGAATCCATCTTCCCCGGCCGTTTCACAAAAGAGATCTCCTTGGTAAATCAGGATATTCACCGAGCTATAAAATTCTGTTCATGTGTCCGCCCCCGCGTACAACCCCTTCCCCTTCTCTTTCTCTCTCTTTCTCTTTCTCTCTCTCTCCCTCTCTTTTTCGCTCTCGCGATATTTACTGCCGCTTTTTCTCATCCACCTGTCAGCGATGTCGATACGTATCGTACACGAGTCCTTAAACGACTTGTTTAATCCTGCGGTCGATTGCCGCCTTCCTGCGATCAGGCTTTCGAGCAATTCTTTCACGAAATTCACTAACCGAGAATCACTGACTTATTAAGACTGATAATTAATTCGGAATTCCAGATTGCTGCAGCATTTCAGAACCTCCATTTTCTTTTCTGTTCTTCGCTTTCTCGAGCGAAAAAACGTGTATTTATGACGAAATTAATATATCAAAGCTTGCGTTGGTGCTATTAACCCCTGTGCACTATTCTTTTGAAATAATGTTAGTGATATGAACGCTAACTTTTCAAACTAACTATCAAACACAGTCAGAACGGAGAAAAGTAGTCTAACCCTTTGTCGTACAATCTTCAACACTCCACGCAATTTTCATTCTAAAATCGAGACATTTCGAGACCTAGTATAGTTCCATTGTACATTGTTCATTTTCTTTTGCCCATATAAAGTTTATTACTTCGACGCGCAATTCTTCAATTTTTATAGACGTCTCAAATGTAAAGATAACGATGTAAAAGTTATTTGGATATTATTAGTGTCGCCTCAGAGGCGCCATTGCTAAGAATTAAATCATTTTCATACGCAATAATTTGTTTAAAAAACGCAGAAAATTTATATTTATCGTATGCCTGCGTTTACTATAATGTTTAGATTGTTTGTATATAAATGAAAGAGATTTTCTTTCTTCCTTAAAAAAGGGTAACTTTCATACTTCCTAGAGTTTGTTTCAAATCGTCCATTTCATATGCAACGACTCAACGGATTATTTACTGTTCGGAACAGTATTTTATCCAACTGTTCTCGCACTTTTGTCATATTTCAATCTCGATCGGTTTCTCGAGTTGTTGCTCGCCATAATTTCGGGACGGCAGTTCCCCGTGGGAACGAGGATCGACCTTCCATGCTTCTCACGTGTCGACGATGACCAGTCGCGAAGATGTGTCCGGCAGTAAGAGAAAGCCGAGGGAAAAAACGTGATGCGACAAGAAACGCACCTCGAGTGCAGCTTGATTTCGAATGCTGGGGGATCCAGTTTATCCGGATACCGTTTATCTAAAACGGCGATCGTCCGAAGACAGTTTATCCCGAGTGGTATACTGATCCTGTCGTCTACGGTTATGTCGTATGCGACCTTGTCCCGTATCGAGCACACATCCCGCTGAAACTCGAGCATGCGTTACATCTATCGATTCGACGCGGTTCTAAACACCAGCGGGATTGAGGTATTCCGTTTGTTTGGTATTTATTCGAAAAATTAATTCTCCGGTCGCGCCTCGAGAGCTTCGAAACCGTAAAAATTTGTGAAGATTAAAAAGTCTTTCCCCTATCCGCATCCAATCTCGGTTCTACAATGATTTTGGACGTGGACCAACTATCAGAAGCTGGGAAGGGAACGGTGCATTTAATGCAGTCGAGTCTTCCGAACAGTTTGTTGCAATTGGTGCGCGCTTTGCACCAGCGATCAAGTTTCCTTGCCGAAGTTCGAATCTTTATTACACTGCAGAGGTTCCTGCTAAATTGTCTCCGTAGATTGCAAGAAATTAGTTTAGGTTTTTCGCTGTATTAAAGTCAGCGTTGTTGACCGGAAAATTCGTGCCGATTTTGGCGGAAGATTGAAACGCAACACATTTAAGTTTCGATATACATATTTATTAACCCTCACATAGTGAATATATTGCAATAAAATTGTTTAAACGGAAACATTTTTCTTCATTTGCATATATAGGTTTATAATTTCTGATTTATCGTTCCCACAATTTTTATGGATTAAAAACAAAAATTCGACCCATAGAGGGATAAATTGTATAAGTGCCATTCTGTTCCACAACCTTTCGCCATATTTCCAGCTATTTCACACAATAAAACGTATGTCATTTGTTTTCAGTAATTCTAATATATTCAGATCTGTCTTTATGCCACTTACCGAAAATCGGCACGAATTTTCCGGACAACCGAATATTAATTTTTGCAGAAGGACGTGTTAACACGTTTAATGCCACGGGGGTCACCGGTGACCGGCACCGTTACATCGTTTAAGAACGATTATCAATAAATTAACACCATTGAACATTAACGCAGTACTGCCAAAATTAACCAGATTATAGTACGAGGTGAAAACTTTAGTTTTTAGTAACTAATAATTTTGTTCAACAACGCTGATCATTTCTATAAATGAAACAAATGAAACTTGTTCGAAACATGCAAAATTCGCCTGGTATTCAACGTGTTAACAAAACATTTCTACTGGACAGGTCCATTCGGCGAATGTATCATTCGCTGTACTGTTATGCCCCGTCATCTGATAAGATCATCTTCACCCTTTTGCTCAAAAGTTGACTCAGTGTTTTGCTGGCTTAGGCATGGCAGAAGAACTACTTCGGTGACACATTTGTGGCAGGTCAAAGGTCCATGCAAAGAAAGTTAACCTATGCTTCCGAGTTAACCCTTAGCGCTCCAATGGCCCCTCCGAGGCGACAATAAAAATTCCCTTACTATCATTTAAAACAGCTTTTACTGTGTTTTCCTTTAAAAAGTCGGTAAAAATTGAAACGTTGCATGTACGAAAAATGGTAATAAAATTTGTATGCACAAAAGGAAACGAACCATGTAGAATCTCGATTTTGGAATTAAAATTGCTTGGAGTGCTAAGGGTTGAAACAGCAAAGCGCCGACATCCTTTACGTCATACGGTCGTTGCGAAGAGACATTTACTCTAGGAAACAAAATTTTGGAAGGAATTGATGGAAGGAAAATTTATATAAGGAAATATATAGAAATATATATTATAAAGAAAACTTTATATTCATGAAAGGAAATGAATCATGTACAATGGGACAATTTTAGCTCAGAAGAAAATAGTTTCGATTTTGGAATTAAAATTGGAACAAACTTAGATAAAACAATCAGTTTAGAAGAAATTAAAGTCCCTCGCAGTGACTGCTAGCAATCGCTAGGATAACGCATCAAAGGGTTGTGGTTAAATTTACACAAAATAAGCTGAACGACATGATTTGATTTCTTTTGTCACAAAATACCGTTAATCAAAAGCACAAGTTAGCAACCAGTTAATTGCAGTCGCTACAGACTCGACAAACTCTGCAGCATGATTCGCGCAGTTTGCAAAGATTCGCAGTTTACCGATGATGAGGAAAGTTGGTACAAGAAACTATGTCAGCAGACCAATCTAAATCAATGCTCAGGCTTGCAGAGAACGATACATCGAATACCAAACGCCCCCTTTCGAATCTCGACAGCGAGATCAGCCAAGTGAATCTTGTTTTATCCGCGCGGCATTAACATTTAGGGATCAGAGAGAGAGAGCTGGGAAACCGAACTGTCTTAAACCCTCCGTCGTCCCCAAAGCTGCGAGATCCCGGTTCCCTTCTTAAGGGTGGGATAATCGGCGAAGGGTCGGCCAATTTCGTATAAAACCTTCCCTCCACTTCGCGCCATATTTATATCGGTGAAAAGCGCGGCTCGCGTATCTCAGGATAGGAGGGCCGCGTGGAAAATCGACGGAACGGAGAGGCGAATATTCAAGAACGCTCGTCGAGCATCGAACAACAGCCCCAAGTTTATTATTTCAGACTGAAAAGTTTTCTATTAATTTTTGAAGAGAAAGAGAGAGAGAGAGGAAGAAAAAAAGAAAAAGACGGAAACAGCGACGGCAGGGGGAGAAGAAATCAGAAACTTTGAAGCAGTACCAATTAGCGAATGAAAACAAAAATCTCATTATACCGCCTCCGAGTCCGTGGAAGTTTAATATCGGAGGTCAGGGCAACCACTTTTGAGTCGGAAATAGTTGTGGGGTTATGAGAATCGCGTTATTATTGTCGTCGTTTACTATCGTTGTCTCGATCGGTTATGAGGTCTGTTTTGCGTCAGACTCGATACACTGTGAAAATTGCTGATCAACCGATAAATGCAACTACATTATGCGAATTCGCAGACTCCAGCCAATGCCGAGCGCAAGAAGTAACTGGTCAGCAATAGCTTCTAGAAGAGGAATGCGTTTCTGAAGACTTTCCACGAATTTCGTTTTAACACTAGAACTACCAAACCAGTCAAAGCGATTAACATGTTTTAACACTAATTTAACACTAGGCTTGCTAATAACTATGCTGTCCCAGATGAAGCTTAAACATTCTTTATATAGCATCCCCCTAACGAAATTGTTAGATCACGTTATTGCAAGCGAGTTGTTGGATTACGTTTGAAGTTTTTGTTGAAGGATCTATTAGATAATGCTCAGCCACGGGCTGTAGACTACCAAAAATTATGGAATAATCACCGGTAGATGATGCGTTAAGTAAGGGTATTGACACTAGAATTACCAAACCAGCCAAAATGACTGGTCCCTATTTATTTCTTTCGCAATTACTGAAGTTATAAAAATGTTTTCATTAGTAATTTTCCGATGTACTTGTTTAACACGTTGAATGCCACGCGAATTTTGCATGCTTCGAACAAGTTTCATTTGTTTCATTTATAGAAATGATCAGCTTTATTGAACAAAATTATTAGTTACTAAAAATTAAAGTTTTCACCTCGTACTATAATCTGGTTAATTTTGGCAGTACTGTGTTAATGTTCAATGCTGTTAATTTATTGATAACCGTTCTTTTCGACTCTTAATCCGAACGTTTCAGTTCTTGAAGGGGTGATTTTTGTTACTCTAAAGAACCTTTTCCTTTAATAGTCTACGGATAACGTATCTCGAATGCGTTCGCTGTAGGTGCACTCTGATTGGCACGCGTTTTTCGTTAATAATTCCAAAACGAAGCCGCGTACATTTTCCACACAGGAAAAACTTCTTCA
>CM052093.1:16780241-16809996 GCA_028453745.1 Agapostemon virescens | reverse complement strand
TCCGCGAACTCAGTGTTAATGAAATAATTAGGAACCAGTCGTTTCGACCAGTGGTCTTTTCTTGGTTCAGAAAGTGGTTCAAATACTTTTTGGTAATGTAAAAAGAATTTGATTTCGTTGCGAAGGTTTCCTGAAAAATGTTCCGCGAGAATATCCCGACTGAAAACCAAGATTGATCTTCCCGAGCTCTCGATTTACAATGTACAAAGGCATTAACGACGCATTCGTTGCTAGAGGGTTACCGAAAAGAAGCCTCGTTGAATCCAAACACGTTAAAGTGCGCTTGTAAATGTTGCGATTCTATGCTTTAAATCACACCCGGCGACTACGCAAATGAATGAAACCAGATAAGAAAAAAAAAAAAAAAGACGGGCATAAATATGAAACTGCGGAGGAGGAAGGTTTTAAAACGATCTCCAGACGGTTTCACGGGAACGTTAGTGCTCTTAGTTCCCTCGGCTTTGCGGACGTTTATTTTCTTCGAGAAAAATGATGGAAACGTGGCGGCGAAGACCGCGGGGCCGTAACGAGACCATGAGCGTGTTCCCCCGCCCGTTGGAAATCTACTTCGCGGTGAAAGGAATTCCAGAATTTGTTTTTATCCACGACAAAATTAATTTTCCCCGCGAATAAACCGTTCGAGATGAAATCAGGATTTTCCCGTGCGAAAAGAAATTCGTTCGAACCAGTCGAAACATCGAATCCAGCCTAGAGAAGACCGGCCAATCTAGAATTTAATGTTTTTCATAAACAAAAAGTTCCTCTTCGTTTGAAAAGGGTTCTTCCGAGATGAAAACTGTAATTGGAATCTGCAGGAATCACCATTTTATACAGGCAAGATGAAACGGATAAAACAGATAGAACAGATTTAAATCTACGCATTTCTTTAATGAAAAAGTTTATTTTTCAATAAAAAAGCATAATTACAAATCTGTTTCTCATTCGACTTGCTATTAACACGTACCCGCGCCACGTGGAGCTTATACGACCCCCGGTGAACTTTCCGCTGAAATTCAGGCTGCTTGCAGTTCTCATTCGTAAGCGAAAAACTTTTTAAAAATTTATCGTGGAGTCAAATATAGGCATCTTGATATCACGTGTACACGAGACTAGACGAGATACCAACGAGACTTTATACCACAATACGATTCGACAATAAAATAAAGTTATCGTTGCGAACACCAGCGCGTCGTTTCAACTTATGCAATTCAAGTAATCCGCGGCAATCGCGTTCGCGGACTTGACGCAACGGTACCCTTTTTTTTATTTCAAGTAATAAAATTGTCCAGAGTTTCGCCCTGTCCTCCTTCGAATGAACCGTCGTCGCGTGAAAAGGCAGGAAACTGTTTCATTAATCTCGGTTTTCTTTCGAATAAACCTCGGAAGAAAATGTTTCGTTTCGATGAAGTTGCCGCGTATGTTCGCGTCGATGGCGAATCATCCGCTTCGAATAATTCGATCAGACGCGGAGTCACTTGGCTGGATAACACACTGCCACTTCAACTGGCACCATCATGAATTTCAGATTAGTACTTGTTGTCTGCTCTGGGCGAGGAGGAGGAAAAGTTTCCGGGACCGAGCGGAACGGCGCGGCGCGGTTCTTTCGAATCTCGAATGATAACGTTGATAATTATAGTCGGCCGATCGGCTGGCGATGCTAGTTTGCGGGACAAAATGTAATCGAATTTAAAGATCCGTGGCGATAGATACCCGCGGTGGAAAGGCATCGATTCGATGCTAATATCCCGGGTTGTAATTGAATTTCAATGGAAACTTTCCATTCGCTTTGCATCGAAAACTGTTTAAAACGTTCGAGATGAACTCCGGTGGCGGTGCGCAATCGGGAAGGGAAAAAAAAATAGCCAGGGAGGAAATAAAAATAAAATAAGGAGGGAAGCTTGACGGAACACGAAGAATAATACGAATAACCCGGAGCACCGATTACTTTCCGGGGTTAAAGACCCGGGAGCTGCGGTCTCAAACGTTCCCTTCGTTAGCGGTGCTGGTGATAAAGGACGTCTTTTTTGCATTGAAAGCGTTTACTGTTGCCTCGGCTAGTCTATCTGAAAAGAGAGCCCGGAGACCCACTTACGTGGCGGAACCCTTGAATTCGCTAATTAACGCGGCTGAGTCATGATGTCACTCGTCAGGTATATACACGTCTCTCTTGTAAAGGTCACGTCCAGTAGCGTGAAACACTTGACCGACAACACACGGGCCGAGCCTCGGCGTTATATTCGCGCCACGATTTTCCACGTACTCGTGCCGCACGCTCGCCTACCCGCTGCACCCGTTGCACCCGTTGCTGCGACAACAGAAACACAGTCCTGCGATCGTAAAACAAGCTACGAAACGCGCCGAGGAACGCCGCGCACGGCCCATCGTCGTTTTGCCGGTTTCTAGAGCTCCCTTACGCTCCAAGGCAAAAACACATTAGTATCGTGTCACGCGAAATCACGTAGGTGCAGTTCGTCGAGCGACCGTCACGGTTGTTTAAAATACTGTTAATTACATGTACCGTTTTTCAACACTTTATCGACCGGAAGCCTATTAGTAGGCTTTTCAATATTCACGCTGTGTCAAAATGAAGCTTAAAATTCTATTTTTACATTTCAATTTGTAACAACATTATTAGACAATATTATTGGAGATGCATTGTTAATCTGCAATAAAAATTGCTGTCAACCTTGAAAGACCCATTAAAAAGTTTTCAGTCATGGATCATGGACCTTACAAAAATTCTGAAATAATTACCGGTCGATAAAGTGTTAACTTGCCAGCTGTGTAAATATTAAACCGGAAATTATATACAGGGTGTCCCAAAAGTATCGCAGCAGCGGGAAATAAGTAGTTCCTGAGACCATTTGAAGCATCTTTTTCCTTTGCGAAAATTCAATCTGCGGCTTCGTTTAAGAGTTATTAACGAAAAATCACTGGCCAATGAGAGAAAAGCGCGCGAACTAACATGTGCTTGGTCCAGCGCGCTTGAACCATCCGCCGGTCAGGTTCGCGATCAGAAGTGAGGCATCGAGCTGCGTTCGAGTGAAAGAACAAGTCAGAGAGCACGAACTTTCCGAATTTTTTTTACTACGCGACAATAATAATTTTAAGAAAACCGTTGTTCATTGTTATTTCAGAATGTCTAAAGAATAATTACTAATTTTTCAGACCCGAAATAATAAACAATTTAGACGTGTCAGCCATTTTAATTTTCTGGTATGCGTGACATCTCACGCGTACTACATGAAATTTTTATACGATACGTATTGTGAAGATAAACAATAAGTAACCCCGTCGAAATACAAAATGGCCGGCGGACGGTCGAACGCTCTCGTTCGAGCACGTGCTAGTTCGCGCGCTTCGCTCTCATTGGCCAGTCATTTTTCGACCATAACTCTTTAACAAAGCCGCAGATTGAATTTTCGCTACGGAAAAAGTTGCTTCAAATGACCTAAGGAACCTCTCATTTCCCGCTGTCAACATACTTTTGGGACACCCTGTATATACGCTCTTCGTATATGAATGTTCATTCTTCGAGGGTGTACATATACGCCCTTCGGTGCGAAAGGGTTAATCAGGTTGATATATAATGTTAATGGACAGTAATTAAGTAACGTTTATTAAAATAATAAATTAATAATTCTGTAAAGTATGATACATTTCCAAGCATTTTCGAATATGTAAACTAACTATACATTTTTTACACTCCCAAGTGGTTTCTTTAACCTCACTCCAATGGCTCCTCTGAGGCGACACTAAAAATTGTCAGACTATTATTCAAAACAATTTTTACATTACAATGTTTGTACTTTAAACATTTCGGTGACCAAGTATTGGCCAATGGTGATGCTTGATTTTTGTCCTTTGTCTGGAGCGTTAAGAGTAGTGGGAGCGTAAAACGTGAACGGTCGAATATTTTTCGACTTCCTTGTCTTACCAATACAAAATACATTTTTACCGTCGCTCTGACAATTTGTGGATGCCACGCCAACGAAGCTGTTCCTCTTTTGAGGCAAGCCAATCATTGAGCAATTTTGTCACATCGATGCAAATAGTCGGATGGCGCCAAGTCGGGCGAGTGAACCGTATGCGACAGTATTTCCCAACTAAACGTCTCGATCGTTTTCTTGACCGGTTTCGCTGTGCATTATCATGAAGCATCAAATCACTTTGCGTTGCCTTTTAATCCCATTTCCCTATCTTCTGGATCTTTCCCAAGGCTTTCAAACGTATGGAGACGGCTTCTTGGGTCACGTTTAATTGATCCGCGAGTCGTTGCTGCGTTCGAGCGTCATCCTCATGCAACGATGCTTCTAATGCGCCATCTTCAAACTTTTTCGGTAGCCTTCTACATTCTTCGTTTCTCACGTGAAAATCGCCACTTTTGAATGTTTTAACCACCTGAAGCATCGTGATTTTCCTAGAGCATGCACACCGTCACTGATTTCTTCAAATTAAACAAGTAAATCAGAGCTTCTCGTAAATGACGTTTATTCGGCTCAAAAATCGACATTCTCACACGAAAAAATATGCAACACTGATATGCAATCGCTAATATTTCGAGGTTACGTCGTATGACGTTTTAAATTCGACACTAGCCGTCATTACTTACTGGTCACGCTATCTGATTGCAAACGGCGGAGACTTATTTGTACGCCCAATCAAAACTATGCTGTTGTACGTAAGTTGTATAGTTGTGAGTTGGAAATCTTGATCAGATGTCGAACAAATATCTATTGCATGAAAACTTGTATGATTGTGAGCTGAAAATCTTTATTAGATGTCCAAACAAGAAAATGGTGTCAATGAAGCGGTTTGACGCTAACTACATTGACAGCTAGCGCCACGTATGAGCAAATTCCAGTTTCATATTTACAGACTAGGAACAGCATTGCATTACCTGAAGAACCTCGATTATCGGATCAATTAAACAAAATGGTCGGAAGAAATGTCATTCAATTTTAGATTTACGGAGTGCTAAGAGATTTACATTGCTTTGTAGAAATAAAGAACGGGAATACTCTGTTGCTGGAAGAACGTTCCGCGCGCGCTCCTGAACATTAAAAATGGGAGAAGAGAAAGGTAACTGGTTTAATTATTCACAAATTATCGTCACCGAAAAGTTCCCGCTAATAAAGTGGCGTCTTCTTATCGACCGTTTGGCGCGCATAAAAAAACCAACGGAACTGGAAGTTGCGAGTTGTATAATTAATGTTATAGCTACTGTCGGCGATACTTGGTAAAAGTTCCCTGACGAATTACTTGACGCTCTGCCAACCAAGTCGGTTACACAATATCCCGAAATTTGCATATTTATACTAAAATTAATTTTACTTCGAAACTACTTGCCGAGATTTCGACGAAATTTGTGTTACGAGCCTGTTAAATGTTATTTCAGGACGTAATCGGGTTCCGGTTCCACGGATTACTACAAAATAGTAAAGTGCTCGCGACTGGGTAAGTGAAAATGTACAAAATAATAATTTTCCGCGTTTCCTGTCATGAGCCTACGATAAATCGTGGTTCATTTGTTGAATCGAATGATTATTAACCCCTTACCCTAAAACAACGACTCATTGTTAGGCGTGGCGCTTCGAGGCGCCATTTTCGCAATTGGATTGCGAATTTTACTTTTGAGACAGAAATCTCTTCCGTAGACATTCTGCAAGGTAATTTAGCCCTTCGTGATCCCTGGAAAATGTCATTTTGGAAAAGAGCAAGCCTCAACGTCCAAACTGACGACAACCCCCGAGATCTCTGGGTCCAACATTAGGGCAAACACGTCTTTGAAAGTCTCTGGAAGTCGAAAATATTTTTTTACACAGCCCACATTAAAAATGCGAACAACTGCGAGAACGATAACCTTAAAATTCGAATGCACGAATTATAATTTCTCTTTGATCGTTTCTTTGACTACCTTGAAATGATCGTTGCATGGATTCGAATTGATAATATCTTAATTATGTTCGAACGTAACGACATAATCCGGTGAGGAAGTAACGATGGTTGCGAGCGGCATTATTGACCGTTACGTTGTCGTAAATTCATTTGCACGTTAGAACCATGTTTCCGTGTGCCGTCGTTAAAGCTTTCATTTTTCACCGGGCCGCGGTGAGCTGTGCGCAGCACACGCTGCTCGAACGTGTAGGAGGATTCTTACGAGTGTAACGCAATAAAATTCCTCGTTGAATCTCAAGCAGCACTCCATTTTCGCCAGGGATAATTTGTCACCGGAAACTTCTGGGAAAAGTTCAAATTAGTCTTGGCCGATGCAGCCAGCCTGGAGCTTTCTGAACTTTCTTGCAGGCATTCCCGACAGTGAACAGCCACCGCGGCTCGGAATTTGCAACAGGCTTGCGTTGAAAATACAAATCGTATCGTCCGCTAACATTCCTACCGAGAACACATCGACTGACCATCGAATCGGTACAAAATTTCTTTCCACAGGCTTCGCGTTTCATAATCCGAAATAGCAACGTTCCTTGACACTAGAACTACCGAACAATAAATCCAACGATATACATTGCTTCGTGATAATAACAAGACTGCATCTATTCAAACTCTATTCAATTTTTATTGTAAAATAAAATTATTAATGAAAACATTTTTATAACTTCAGTAATTGCGAAAGAAATAAGTTGCATTATTTCCGTTTAAAGGTAAATAAAATGTGACGCGAAAGCTAAGTGAAATGGTGTTAAATTCACTTTCACACACAATTCAAATTCACACATTCAACGTGTTAAAACTTCGTACAATTCTTATTGTAACGTGTACGTAATCAAAAAGAAATACATCCGAAAATTTCTGATGAAAATATTTTTATAATTTCAATATTTGCGAAAGAAATAAGTAGGGACCAGTCATTTTGGCTGGTTTGGTAATTCTAGTGTTAATGCGTAATTTTTAGAAGTCTACAGTGGCTGATTAGTTTTTAATAGATCCCGTTGAAATAAAGCAATGTATGCTGGTTTGTGCTTTCATTCACAAAAAAATTGAGTCTCCTTTTGTCTTTCAGAGAAACTTCATTTATTTCTTCTCCGATATATTTGCACAGTAGATAGGAACACAAAAAAAAATTACAACAATTTTGTACAGAAATTTCGCACACGTGTTACCTATTTGACCGCTCGCAAAAGAAGAAGGAACAAGCGCTACGCGACCTATTACATTTACGCTTAGTGCTAAATATAATGTAATTGAATTTAATATATAGAAATGGCGCAATCAGCCTGAATATCTCCAACGGATCCTTTAACAGAAACATCAAGCAAATCCTTTGCCGGCGATAACGTGATCTAACAATTTCGTTAAGGGGTTGCTATGTAAAGGATGTTTAAGCTTCATCTGGGACAGCATAGTAGTTAATTGCAGCATCCAATTTTCATGGAAGGTGATTGAAACAAGTTTATAAAAGACAATGCGTTTGCGTAAACCACAGAGGCACACTGCCTTGTCCGCGACATGGACTTCCATTTCATCACTGAGACAAATTTAGACTACTAAATTCACCGCAGACAACTATTCATCCTATGCACTCAACTCAAGCAGCGTCATCGATCAACCAGGATCAATCGTTAGGGTGAAGACGCCCGGCGGATCTTGGTATAGAACCTTTCCAATTCCTTTTTCCTCCCTTCTACGGTCAGCTTTTCATTCTTCTTTCTGGACCTGTCCTCCGACACTTTTTCTATCTTTTTGATTCTCGTCTCCATCCTAGATCCTTCCCCTTCGTAGCTCCTAGCTTATATTTCTCCCCTCTTTAAACTTTTGTAGATGTTCCTATTTTCATTTTCTAGAACCTTTCCAAATTCTCTAGGCTCCAGAGAATTAAAACTCTAATTTTAACACTTTATCGACCGGAAGCCTATTAGTAGGCTTTTCAATATTCGCGCTCTATCAAAATGAAACTTAAAATTCTAGTTTTACATTCTAATTTTTAACAACATTATTAGACAATACTATTGGAGATGCATTGTTGATCCCCAATAAAAATTGCTGTCAGCCTTGAAAGACCCATTAAAAAGTTTTCAGTCATGGATCATGGACCTTACAAAAATTCTGAAATAATCGCCGGTCGATAAAGTGTTAACATTTAATCCATCCTGAGTTCAGTCAGTTATCCTCGATCCTTCTATTCTCCTATTCGTCGATTTCTCTTTTCCCTAGTTCCCTTTTTATCATTAGTCTCTAGTTAAATTCCTTGTCGGTCTTTTCTCGGTTCCTCGATTTTCTTAGTTCCTTTTGTATACCCTGGATCCATTCGTTT
The DNA here is from genome assembly GCA_028453745.1 of Agapostemon virescens. NCBI lineage: Eukaryota > Metazoa > Arthropoda > Insecta > Hymenoptera > Halictidae > Agapostemon > Agapostemon virescens. The sequence goes on along the minus strand of CM052093.1, from coordinate 16,801,727 downwards.
CTCAATTTTCTCCCTTTACAGTTTCATATCTCCTCATTCTAGTCCTCTTCAAAATTTCTTTCCTAATACGTTACCAACCTCACATCCTTCCCATACTGCGTTATTCAACTTGTCTCTTTCCTAGTCGCTTCTCTTCCTTAGTCCCTAGTCGTTTTCTTACTCCCTCGTACCTCTTGTACATCCTACAACCATTTGTCTCTAAATTTCTTTCCTTTTACGGTCCTCTGTCTTCTCTCGTACCCTTCCTTCCCTAATCGCATCCCTTTCAAACAGGTCAAAGTTACAACATCGACAGCATTCTCAGAAATGTTACCATCATCGTTAACGTCAACTGATTACCTTTTTGTCTCGCGATTGCCTTTCTAACCTATAACCGCACGGTCACCCCATTTCCCAAAATTTTCTTCCAGACTTTCGTGCAACATTTTTACGCGATCGAAAGATGCGCAAAAACCTAGAAATTTGGAGTCTGAATACATATAAACTTATCTCATCGTGTAGTCGAACGTTCTACTCTCCCTTCATAAAAATCTCTTCACTTTCCTTTCTCAATCGTGCTTTTGACATCGCCCGAAAATGTTATATACAAATTCTCCTGGCATCGTAATTAAAGCCTTAATTCGACATACAGTGGGGGACAAAAGTATTCGTACACTCTTCAAACCTAAATAACTTTTTTAAGATTGCACCAAACGTCTTGACTTTTTTGAGCAATTAGTTTCATTGATTTAATAAATGATATACAAAATAAATTTTGTAGATATTGGAATTGATGTGAATTACATGACTAATAAAAAAGAAACTTTTTAAATATTTTTTATATGAGCCACGCACAAAAAATTTTAAAGACGCATCTGGTAGATCTATGATAGTTATACGCATGCAGAAAAATTCATTAAAATCGATCGACGTATACACGAGCCACACGTGCCATCGAAAATGGTGAAAATCGCAATTTTTCACGATTCTTGATCAGTTTCTGCTTAAACTACAGAAATTCTTACATCTTTCTACGCGTGCCATTTTCTCCCGCGTCAATCGATTTCGGTGAGATTTTCAGCATGTGTATAACTAACACAGTTCTGAAAAACGCATATTTAAAATTTTCATTACGAGTTGAAATAAAAATGTATTAAAAAATGTCTTTTCTTCTTTCCCACGTAATTTCTATCAGTTAGAATTATTTCAAAATTATTGTTGCATATCATTTAGTAAATCAATGCTGCTAGTTGCTCCAGAAAAGTCAAGTCGTTTGGTTCAATTTTGAAAAAGTTATTTAGGTTTGAAGAGTGTTCGAATACTTTCGTGCCCCACTATCTCTTTTCATAAAGATCTCTTCATTTTGCGTTTCTCCTGGATTCTTCTATTACTCCATTCTCTCACACATACTCTCCTGGCATCGTAATTAAAGCCTTAATTCGCCATACTATAATATCGAGGTATCCAGAAAGTTCGTGTCGATTTTTGACGAAAGATTGAAACGCAACACGCATTCAAGTTTTGGTATACACCAACATTTTCTCCACACATGTCTCCTTTCTTCTACGGTCCCCTGTCTTCCCTCGTCTGCTTCCTTCCCTAATCGCATCCCTTTCAAACAGGTCAAAGTTACAACATCGACAGCATTCTCAGAAATGTTACAATCATCGTTAACGTTAACCGATCGCGTCCCTTTTCCATATCCCTTCGCCATAGGAAACCCGGCCAGGGTTGACGGGGACGTCCAAGGGAAATGCTGCGAAGGGGATGCGGAACGCGGCGAAATCACTTGGTCTAGCTGGAACGATAGTCGGCCGTGCTGCAAAGCAGTTTTCGGGTTAAAGATCTCGTTGGAACGGTGGTAAAAAGTCGTGGCGAGTGGAGGATCGATGCCACAGCAGCGACAGCGTGGCTCCAGAGCCAGCAGACGTCGTCGTCGTCGTCCCGTTGCCTTCGTCGCATGTATACACCCGTACACACACCCCCATGCCCCCTATCCGACCCATTGCCATTCCCATTCCAACGATCTCCTCATCTCCATCGCCATCTATGTTCGTCCCTCCTCCTTCACCCTTCCCGCGTTCCACTCCTTTACCCCCGGGGGCTCTGAGGGCATCCTCGTCGCTCGTCCCACCCTTCGCCATCGTCTTCTTCCTTTACGATCCCTCTCTCCCCTGTACACTCCCGCAACCCCCGTTCAACCCTCTAGCACCCTCATCGCTCGCCCAGGGCGCTCTAATACGGCTACGAAGCGACGCGACTGTACTTATGAGAATGTAACCCACATTTCGTCCTAACGTTACTTCCGGTTTGCTCGGAAAACGTATTGTGAGTTACGCTCAATGCCGCATCGATATCTGTCACCGTTAATGGCGTCAGACGGGCCACACCGGCTGAAAGTTTTCGGTCGTTCCGATGCGAATTCGCCCGTGCAGGATGCTCGCGAGATCTCCGAAACTCGAGCAGCTATCCTGCGAACCTGTGATTTCGGGCGGACACCGTTCAAACATTATCGCTCGACGCACGAATGCCGTTACGCTAAATTTCCTGCTACGTTTGTTATCTTCTTTGCTGCTACTTTACACCGAAACGATGTGAAACTTTGAAAGAAGAAATTTAATGAAAGTCAAATGATTCCCTTGGGAACCGGTCGTAAACGTCACGGAACAGCGAAATTCGTCGAGATTGTGGCTGAAACGAACGAAAATTAAATAAACCAGATTCTGTATATTGTTTAGTGGAACTGCAATTAATCTCAAATTGATTCCTTACTGTGTGATGAACAAAATTATACTTCTGGTGGCTATACATGTGGTGGAGAGAGAGAGAGAGAGAGAGAAAAAGGAAGAGGGAGTATTTCGTCCTAGGTTTGGGCGAAAAGAAGATTACAAGGCTGTGCAAGAAGAGAATACATATCGATCAAGACCGCGTCAGGATGAAATGAATAAAAAGTTCTATACCTTCTAAATTAGCGGTAAAATGAAACCCGAACATTATTTTTATCGCACGATATATACTTTTGGGGGGAAGAAATCACGTAGGTGATAAAGATGTACAAGAGCAGGATTCGTGTTGATCAAGATCGTGTCAGGATGAAACGAATGAAGAATTCGATGTAGAAGCTCCCGTGCGTTCTACCTTAGCACCGCAATGAAACCCAAACATTATGCTTATCGCGCGATGTATACTTTTTTTGGGGAAGAATCATGAGGATCGGAAAGGTGCCGAGGAAGAGGTTTCATGTCAACGAAGATTATATTAGGATGGCGAAGACGAGGCTGCGGGTTAGTCGAAATTTTCCGACGGCGTTTCAGCTACGTAATCCGACGTACATTAGGCTAACATCTACGCCGTTGTTGCTTAATTTCGGGACACGTAAACGTGCTTCCACGGAGCGATGGTTCCGAATACCATTCGAAGTTTCATCCGTTCCTGGCTACTCTATTACGTCTATACGTACCGTACATTGTCTAGAAGCATTGGGAATGGTACAATCCAACGTCGGAGATGTAACATCTTCATCTCGGCATCGTTGTCACGAATATGGTTGTCTTATGAGATTCGCTATCTCGCCGACTGCTCTCGTGGAAAACTTAACGGCGCTGACTAGAAGCGGAAAGGTGTTGAACGTTTACAATTGATGAGCGAGTTTAGAACATTCGCGGAACGCGATAATTTCGGTTCGAAGTTAAAGTTTCGCTCGAAATCAATAAATATTGTGAGTGGACAGTGTAAAACTCAAGGGAATTTGAAATGAAAGGTTCCTGAAGGAATTTCAAGTACCGTGTCCCTGTGTCAATTCACGATTTGACGCTTCGTTCTCGAATTATCAACGGAAAGCACGGACCAATCAGATGTCAGTTATGGAGAACAATTTTCGGCTCGACCACAGTGGCCGCACTGTGATTGGTCCGTGGTTTCCGTTAATTACTCGACAACGAAGCGTCAAATCGCGAACCAACAATGGAAAATGTTGCTTGGAATCACCTCTGCAATCTTTCATTTGAAATTTCTTTGAACTTTATGGGACACTCTGTACTTTTATCGATTACGGTAAAATTTTTGTGATTTCCAGTTCGCTTGTTTCGCGTTGCTTTTCCGTGATAATTTTTGTTCGAAGAGTCTGTGAGTTAAACTCTCATTTACTTTATAAAATTCACATTCACTTTATGGGATCATAAGAGGGGATATTACTTTTTACTTTGAAAGAATTTAATTTTCATGAATTAAAAAAGCTTGTATTCGAACAAAAATATTAAACCTCATTAACATGTTGTATAAATTGGTCGACAGTCCAACTATAAAGTTGTTAATTCGTTTGGCTCTATCTCTTTTGGCAACATCGTAGATCACGTATGAGTGACACCTTGTCCAGCTTTGAAAATCCATTTTTATTGCTACACATTGAAACGAACCGAAATTCATTAGGATTTATGGTCCACAGTAACAGCTTTCACGCCAGGTTCGTTGATCCTTGTATTACAATTTTATTTACAGTTTATCGCACATTCGATTTTTCAATGATTTAGCCTTTCATTATACTTGAACATTTTCTAACATCTATTAGGACAGTTCGATCCATTCACAATTTCTTAAAGGCGAGGTATCATTTACAATTCATCTTCGTATTGGTTTCGAACGAAACTTCATAACGTTTACAATGTAAAGTTCAAAGATTAAATTACGATATTTTTTTCAATAACATACTGTCCATTCTGTTTTATTATTCCCTGCTATTTTCCAGAAAATTTGTTTCATCGGCGATTTATCTGATAACACGATATGTTAAGGCGTCGTTCACTGTACTTGAACGATTCCTCTGAATATTGCACTTGGTGCCTATTGACTTCGAAGGACCACCCACTGATGTGGGAATGAATGACTCTGAATATGCAGGACTCCCACTGATGGGATTGAACGAGAGCCTGAACTCGTGAGAGACGATCGACTTGTAGGGTTTAGTTGAAGTTTATTCTGCGTTTCTGTACTGTACAAGCTGTGTAATCGAATCTAATCTGTATGGATACATTTTGCTGCTTATATACTATTTTCATGACCAAGTATTGGCCAATGGTGGTGTTGGATTTTCGTTCTTTGTTTCGAGCGTTTAGGGGTAGTGGGAGCGTGGGTTTTCCCGGTCGGTGGTGACGTCGGCTCGGCGACGGGTGTCGGCAGGTAAATCGTGAACGATCGAATCCGTTTAGACTATCTTGTCTTAACACGATATCTGAACACATTGGTGATCGGTAACGAGTTAACTTGTCTTTTCATGACCATACATTGTTGACCGATGACGAGTTAACTCGTCATTGCACTTGCATTATCTATTTCAATTTATGAAACCCAGGTCGATATAGAATATTGCAAAAGCTTTACGAAATATTTTAACCAGTTAACTGTGATTGACAAGTATACTCGTCATGCGTATAAAGTAGTAACCATTGGCTATTTAAATTGTAATTTTTGAGAAAAACAAAACATATTCTCAAATTTCAAGATGTTTAGAATATTTTGAGGCCATGGCGGAATAAAACAAGCAAACAAAAAATATAAATAATTTGAGATGAACTCATGCGTCACCGTATGCACCGGCTGAAACAGCTCACTAATTCGCATAACGAATTTATTTATGTGCAATGATAACGTTTTTTAGATTGTAGCCTAAAAGGGGCAAAGGCAAAAGTCAGAAAGTTGATTTATAATAGGGTTCCTTCAGGTATGGTCAGTCATGTTTTTATTGCGTTTTTAGTTTAATATGTATGTAATATATGTGTATGTTAACCAAATAAGTAAATATTAGTAATAAAATTGTCAATTTTATAAAATAAACCCATCTTTTTGATCTAATATCTTACCAGCACAACTTACTCTGTGATTGACGAGTATACTCGTCATGGCTCGATTCTGACGCCACAGGTAACTGGTTAAAAGTTACCTGTTATAATATATAAAAAATATGTTCAAACTTTAATTTCATTTCCTTCAGTATAAATAAAATTTATTGGAGTTTATTTAGAATGTTTTACTTTACTTCCATATGCAATTACAAAATAATAACCGGTGACATGGAATAGTTTCTGTGTAAAATTGCCGGTCAGCAAAGTGTTAATACTTTGTCGACCGGAAACCTATTATCAGAACTTTCAATAGTTGCACTGTAACAAAATGAAGCCTAACAAACTGCTTTTACATTGTAATTTGTAAATAAATTATTAAATATCGTCACCGAGGATATCACGTCGATTTACAATAAAAATAGCTGTCAGCGTCGAGAGATCCATTGAAAAATTCTGAAATATTCGCCGGTCTCTAAAGCGTTAATTTCATTTGTGAATTTTAATTTAAAAATCCTAAGAACTTTCGTTCGAATCGAATAATAATCTTGAATATTCGGAGTGTCGCCGGTACGTTAACATAAATCCAGCAGATCGAGGGATAAGAATTACAATAACGTTGGAATCTGATGCGACACGCTGCAGTCGCATTCGTACACGGAATAAAACGAGATCGGGGGGGAGGGGGGACCGGTGCGGCAATAAATCGGCCTTGCCTGCCCCTCCTTCCTCTATTTCTTGAATCTACACGATTCGTTTCGCGAAAGAATACAACCTAATAGCGGTGGCATTTATCGAAGAATGTAGCTCGTTCGAAGAAGCGGATCTCCTTTCCTACACGTCCCATTCAGATCTCCTCGCTTCCACCCACGATTCCGCGTCCTTGTCAAACTAACCCCCGGTGTAATGCGGTCATAGTACGTGCTAGAAAGTACTCCGTAGAGAAAAATGTAACCCACATTCCGGCGGGATGTTATTTCAGAGACGCTCGATAACGACCGCCACGGTCCGTAGGATAATTCTGAATTCAAACACGCGAAACGTAATGGAAAGAAAATGCCAGTTGAATATGAGATACACCGTTTCTGAATTAAACCGGTCGCGTAACGTTGTACAATATGTTGCCAGCGCGGAGTAATTTTGCCTGGCTACGACCGACGAATATTTACCAGTCGTACGCTCCTCAAAAAAATCCCGGCACAAAAGATTCCGCTACTGTTTTTCAACGGTTCCCATTCACGTTTTAATTCCGCCGATTCTGTTCCGTTCCGTGATCGCATATTTTAAAAGGCTCAAATTGCAATGCACTTGAAGTACTTTACAAATATAGTTACGCGGATGAATTTTCACTATGGAACCGTGTAACCTGAAGAGTCACAATTTTAAACTTGAATTGATAGCAGCACGCGTATAAAAGCGTCTTGCTAATAAAACTGTCGATACTTTTTTAGGTGCTAAAAATGTATAAACTGGAATTGGCGAATATTTAAAAAGAACGTACAAATAATTCTCCGCCGTTTGAAATCGTATAGCACAATTGATAAGTTATGGCGGCTAGTGTCGGATGTAAGACGTTATTACGAAATATTAACAATTGTGAATCAGCATTGAATATTTTTTTCGTGCCAAAATGTCGAGTTTTGAGCCGAATAAACTTCATTTGCGGGAAGTTTTGAATTACATCTTTAACCCCTTAATCTACAACTACGGTCATAGCCCGTAGTACGGTGATCGGGCTAAATATAAATATTAGCTGCGACGCCCTTTTAAAATTACAAATATTTATGGAATAATTGATAAGTAATTACAACCTGATACAATAATTGTGGTAGATGCAAGTACTACAAAAAGTTTATTCATACAAAAATTAGTAATACAACATTAATAATATGCAATCGTGTGATACAATTCGAAACATTCTGGTAGATGTAAGGGAACTTTGCACTTCTTACACTCCCACGTTGTTTCTCTACGTCTTTTATTTTTTTTTTTTTTTGGCAAACTCTACAAGTTTTGACGGTCTTAATTTTGATGCTGTTGGGTCAATATGTTTTTGAAAATGAGCCCAATGCTTTGCGTGCAGTCTCTCTGGCATATTTACGATTGGCCCGATCAGCGTATTACACAAGTCGTGCGAATGGCTCGAAGGCTGCTCGAGTTTGTTTACGTTTTCGGCCGAAAATTCTCGAACGTAAATCGTAGGTTAAGGGGTTAATTTGATGAAATCTGCAGCTGAGGCGCATCGACTGCTTGTAGAAGCATATTGCGACTGCCTTAATGAGAGAAGTAGTCGCGAGTGGTTTCAGAAGTTTAAGAACGATGAACTTAAAGACGCGTAATTGGAAACATTATCGAATGCAGTGTAAGTCAAGTTGAAAAAGTGTCAGTTGAATGTTTCGCGTGAAACGCAAGAAAAACTTGCACTTGCATTATCAATGACTCAACAAGGGATTTCACATCGTTTAAAATCATTGGGAATGATTGAAAAGCAGTATAATGCATAAAATGAATAATCGAAGAATAATTTCTTAGCAATGTGAAGGCTCCCAGTTGAAATTGTAAATTCTTCTCGAGAGTCCTACGAATTTGTGAATTTTCTACTTTAACCCTTAGTACTCCAAGCATTTTTAAGTCCAAAATCGAAACATATTTTCGAGCTAAAACGGTACCATTGTACAGGGTTCATTTCCTCTCGTGAATGCAAAATTTATTACTGTCACTGGTACGTGTAACAATCCAATTTTTACCGACTTCGTAAATGCGAACATAGCGATGTAAAAATTATTTTAAATAACAGTAAGGGATTGTTTAGTGTCGCCTCAGAGGCGCCATTGGATCGCTAAGGGTTAAGTACAGAATGGCCTGTTTCTAAAAGAATAAACGTGAATTTTGTCAGTAATACTATATCGAAGTAACGAGAAGAATACGCAAGCGTTTCTGTACGCGAACACTGTTCCGTTTCTACGGCGTTATCTCAATGAAAAAATTAGCACATGTTCCGGGGAATGTGGGATGAATTGTCTGGGAAAAACGTTTAAAAAATATTCACTCGACTGTTTCTCTTAAAATAAATCGCGAGCGTCGTCGCACTTTTCAGCGTTCCAAATCACGCGATAGCCCGCGTCACGAGCAGTTCTAATTAGTACAATTTTAAATCAACCGTGGCTCTTGATTTTGAATCGGTCACGAGACGTTTCCTTAGGGAAAGTATTTAATTAAACTAAGAACAGGGAATGAAAAGGACTAGAGGAGCCGGCGAATGAAGAAGAAAAAACCTTGGAACTCGTTTTCCCGCAGGTTCGTTTTAAAGTTGAGCGAAGTTTCGGTCCCGTTTACACTGCGACCTGCAATCCTGAAGTACACGTTCCCGCGAATGTACCCTTCTTTTTTTATCATATTATTTCGAGTGAAAAAAGAATGACGTTGGGCGAGGGGGTGGTGTAACAATGGCTTCAACGAGCCGGAAATTACTGGGGCAATGGGAGAACTGCTTCAAACGAAGTAGAGTTTGTGGCCCTTCGCTCTAACGACGATGGCAGCTTCTAATGTTATTTCAATCGTAATAATTGCAGCCTGGAACGACGCTGCCGTTAACACTGATTGCCATTTACGGGGCTGCGTGATCGACCTCGTTGCCGGTTGCTCCATTCCCAAAAAATTCCATCCGTTCGAAACTGTGAGCTCGGCATTTCGTAAACGAATGTGTAGCGCGTCTTCGTACATAATGAAAACGTTGAATAATATTTCAATATTATTGAAGGTAATCGTATACATTACGCGCGTTTCGCGTATTCGTATCTCATACGAATGCACAAACATCTGTAGCGTACATTTGTTACTGTTACAGCGTCGCCATGTTACCATAAATTTTCATGCAAACTCATTTTCCGCCGCACAAATTTACGGCAACTCTGTCCGAATAAAAATCTGACCTTCTATGACGGCTTACGGAAAGACAATTTTTCATCTGAAACATCTCAAACTCAAACAATCTCCAAAATTCGAAAAGCGAAAACTAAATATAAACATAACCTAGAAAACCCAAAGTCCCTTCTAATTCAATGATTTACGTTCCCCCGGCCGAGAAGAGGGCACGATATCGGAACGCTAAAAAATGGCCGACCCTTGAAAAGGATTAGAACGACCTTCGCACAGACTCCGCAACTGTGCACGCTCGCCACGAAGGGATTGCGAACAGGAAATATTCAGAAGGAGCGATAAAGGCCCCGTCTTTTACACCCTGCTACTCCATAAACATAAACTTCACAGTGCAACCGCGTTCTTCCGCGGACCTCGTAGATGTAAAAACCTCCCTTAGTATAATAATCTTTTTCCCCTGGCCGTGTCCTAACGGTCGTCTAGTTCCCGCGTGTCGTTCCGCGGAGGGGAACCGTTGGAGTTTGTAATTAATTTTCACGGGCCGTGTGCAGCGTAATATCAACCTCGCTCGCTACACCATTCTCTGTTAATCTCCCAGCAAGAGAGAACATTTTGACCTTCATGGTTATCATGCAGGCCGACGTTCGTGTAGGTCTTCGTCCTAGCCACGCTTTATTAACATAAGACTTTCCCAGTCCTCCAAGAGAATTTACGAGTGGCACCTTAGGACCCCCTAATCTTTCGATTTGCAGTAGATTTGTCCACGGAGAGTGCCTTCTGCGGACTTAATTCCACCTTCAATGAGAAATTCGTTGGGTTATCTCTAGTAAACGTCCGAAGAACAATAGACAGCGGTACAATGGGACCGAAGGGCTCCTTTGTTTTTTAACCTCTTAGGCACGACGCGCCACTATAGTGGCTTCCGCGGACGCCATCTTATATTACGATGCGCCATTATAGTGGCTTTAGCACACTTAATTCTATTATTAACACTTTACCGACCGGAAGCCTATTAGTAGACTTTTCAATATTCGCGCTGTATCAAAATGAAGCTTAAAATTCTATTTTTACATTCCAATTTGTAACAACATTATTGCATTGTTGATTCGCAATAAAAATTGCTGTCAGCGTTGAAAGAGCCATTAAAAAGTTTTCAGTCATGAATCATGGGCCTCACAAAAATTCTGAAATAATCGCCGTTCGGTAAAGTGTTAATTATTAAAGTAAATTATTAATATTAAAGTATATGCATCATATCTTTTAGAAACTCTCTTTATTTTTCTATTGGCGTCGCTCATCCCATCGCCAATCCTATTTTTTAGTTCTTATCGTGAAGCTGCGGTCCTTTATCCAAACGTATTTGTAAATTGCGGATTTTTCGACCAAATAAATGTTGTTCGTCGAAATTGTACGATGCAGACGTTAAATGGTAAGTTATTCACTGTTTCATCAACTTCTTAAGCACGATGGGCCACTATAGTGGCTTCTACGGACGCAATCTTATACAGGGTGTCCCAAAATTAATTCAAGATTTGAATTTGCATTCGTTTTTGCAGTAAATTGTTGGCAACCCTTAAAAAAGAACAATTTGACAGCTGAGAGTTTGGGGTTAGTAAAAATGGAGCGTTATACGATACAACAACGTGTTTTCGTTATTGAACAATATTTCAAAAATAATGAAAGTTTGGCGGCCACAGTTCGAAAATTTTATACAAAATATAAATTGAAAAGATTAATTGAAATATTCAGGGAGACTGGATCAGTTGGAGACGCTAAACACATCGGTCGTCCAAAAACAAGCCGTTCAAATGTCAATATCGAAGCAGTGCGTGAGAGTGTTGGTGAAAATCCAGGAACATCAATTCGGCGTAGTGGACAAGAATTGCAAATTCCAAGAAGCTCTCTACAGTGTATACTCACAAAAAATCTGTGTCTCCATGCTTACAAAATTCAATTAACACAACAACTGAAGCCTACTGACCATGAACAGTGAAGAGAGTTCGTGGAATGGATTATTGAACATCAACAAGTGGATGCCGATTTTTCGAGCAAAATCATCCTAAGCGATGAAGCACATTTTCACCTCGATGGCTTTGTTAATCGCCAACATTGCCGTGTTTGGGGTTCGGAGAACCTACATGTGATTGTCGAACATCAAATGCACCCACAACGTGTCACTGTTTGGTGCGGATTTTGGGCTGGAGGCATCATTGGACCATACTTTTTTGAAAATGAGGCTGGTCAAGCAGTAACTGTTACTGGTGCTCGATATCGTGACATGATAACACAGTTCTTTCTGCTGAAATTGGATGCTATTGATGTGACCAATATGTGATTTTAACAAGACGGTGCCACATGCCATACAGCCAGTGAAACAATTCAATTACTGCACGAGACATTTCCTGGTCGTGTACACTCTCGTTTAGGTGATCAGAATTGGCCTCCTAGATCGTGTGATGTAACACCATTAAATTTCTTCTCATGGGGTTATTTGAAGTCAAAGGTCTATGTCAACAAGCCCACAATCACCCATGCATTACAAGAGGAAATTAAACGCTGCATCAATGAAATTCAGCTACAATTATGCAGAAAGGTCATGAAAAATTTCGACAAAAGAGTGCGTATGTGCCAGCAAAGCCGTGGAGGCCATTTGCCCGATGTGTTATTCCATAAATAACCCTATCCTATGTACTTTATGATTCAATGAAAAAATAACAATCTAAAGACTAAAAACTGTGTTTTGTATTTAATTCAAATCGTGCGTTAATTTTGGGATATCCTTTATTACGATACGCCATTATAGTGGCTTCAGCACACTCAATTCTATTATTAATTATTAAAGTAAATTATTAATATTGAAGTATATGCATTACATATTTAAGAAAAATTATAATTTAGTTACCAAAATCTTCATTTCAAAATTGTTAAAGATAAAGTATACGCATCACATATATAAGAAAAATTATAAAATTTAATTAAAAAACTATTAAAGTTAAAATATGTGCATCATATCTTTAAGATACATTATAAAACTTCATACAGAAAGTATATAAAGTATATAAATGTATAGTTATATGTACATATATAAAGTATATAAATTATATCTTTAAAAACTAAATTATAATTCAGTTACCAAAAACTTTATTCCAATGTATTCTGTCGTTTAGGAAAATAGTCCCGCGCAATGTCCAGCCGTGCCTAAGAGGTTATATTATTCGGCATCGTTTACTAGAATCAAGAGCAATAAAAGAAACAAGGAATATCTGCACAGATATAATTTTACAATGTCCATGACCATTTAATTAATAATGTCCAAGTTCATTCAACACTTTAACTGCTACGCCACTCACGTATGGGCAACGGAATTAATTTTCCACGTTGAAGAAATACGCATTAATATAGTCATCGAAGTAAATTTCGTTTAAATCCAGAGAATATTAGGAACGATTATAGTACCACGATATATCGTACATTTTAAACTACTAGCTGTTACTTCGTTGAATAAAATTACTTTGATTTTATGGGATGACCGAGGTTTGTTGATGTGCCAGTTAACGTGTTAACGTTAGCCACGCCCATCATGGCGTTGTCCACTAAATATTATTTAGTCTCATCCCTGTTTAACGGTACCCACATCCAATTAATATCGTCCACCTCCACTCGATATTGTCTCACTCCATTCAATATTGCTCGCGTCCACTTAATACTGTCTACGCCCACATAATATTGTCTCCGCCCAGCTCGCGTTGTCCACACTAACTTAATATCGTCCACGCCCTTTGACTAATTAGTAAACTAATGACTCAGACTCATCAGTGGCCATCCGGTGGATCTTCGAAAGCAGTTGCAGCAACGTGGAATTTTTCCGAAGGTAGCAGAACATGAAGCAAAAACGAATCCGGAATACCCTGTAGGGCATCGTTCATCGGAGTCAGGAGTCACGAAGCCACGCCTACTCGTCAAGAGTCAATAATGGAATGTTCCGTTCGAAAGGTGCTTAAAAATCATTGAAATTTTAGCGTGTATCCGCGATCGAGAGTCCTGCAATTGCGAGAACAGTCACAGGATAATCGATGACCGAATTACTTTCAAAGATACATATTCTTCGTTTAATCGTGAACGGTTGTAAATTTCGATTCAATGAGCCAGAGATAGGGGATAGATGCCCTTATCGACAATGCTTCGCTGAAATAATGAATGGAGGAGAGATTTAAAGAAGCGGAGGTAGCGAACAAGGAGGAAGGAGGACGAGCAGCAAATAGAAATCCTATGGTAATCTTAGCATGTTCTAGCACACTGACGTTATCTGCTCTGATCGCTATTTCGCACCTCACAGGCGGATAATTTATTATTGCACCGTTCGTTGTGTGTGTGTCTGTGTGTGTGTGTGCGTGTGTGTGTGTGTGTTATCGATCGAGGACGCCGCTTTTAACGTTCGGCTGCCGAGCCGTGCAATTCTGGTGAGCCCGTTTCGTCCCGACCCAAGGTCGTCACATATCGATCCTCATTCCTATTCATTCATCATCTCCAGTTCACTTAAACGCTCAATCCGTTGATTCGCGTTCCAATCTTTCACCTTTCCCCGGTCCACCCTCCGCCATTTTATATTCCTGTGAAAGCGAAAATAGTATTTCACACTGACTCCGAAACGAACAACCAATGAAAGAACAGCGAGATCCGTGAAATTAATCATTCACCGACGAAGATAAAATTGAGATGTTGAACTTTTCTTCAGCTCCAATTTCTCCCTGGATTTACGCTGCGGTCGATTTATGTAATTTTCTTTTCTTTTTTGAGAAAATCTCGTAACGCCTCTTCTACAAATTTATTGCTTTACGAGTATGGCTGAAAAGTATCACCGAGTTTCCGTAAGGTAAACACAACTCGTACTCCGCTCCCGATGGCACTCGACGTAGGCCCACCCAATGGCGCCAAGGGCTCATAATTTATGGGTGGGTTTGTAGAATGCAAGGGTTCTCGCGACATTTCCCGCGCACCCTTCTGACCGATTTACCCCTAACTGACGCACCGGATCGCGGGCGTTGTATAATTCCGAAAACCATCCTAAGCGTACGTAATCGGTCGAGGACCCAAGTGTCCCACCAAATTCCAGTTCTCCTAAGTCGGAATCCCGTATGAAATTAGGAAGCAGCTTGATTCTTCCGCGAGGCAGAAGAGTTCAACCCATTAGCTCACAATTTCCGACTCCGCGAGACTCGCCCACAGTTTTCCGCAGAGCGCGGAACTCGTCGTTCTCTATTATCATCCCCGAGTACTTTTGCTTCTTTCCCCGTTCCCGGCCCTCTTCTTTTTTACGCGGTTACTCCGCAACGTTCGCGAAAGCGTTAAATCATTTCGCCGTACTGTAGCGTCGCAATCAGAGGCACAAATGCCTAGAGTTCTTTTACATGAATATTTTAATGAATGCGGGCTCCTCTGATGCACGGAGTTGTGTACTCCTCTCCCGTACAATGCTTTCTCTTTTAACCAGCCGCACCCTCGTCCTCTTCCGCTCTTCTATTCCCAGCAACCCTTGTCCATTACTCTAGCCCATTGGCCGTGCTTATTTTTACATTTCGCGAAAGTAAGAGAAGCTAGAGCGTGCTCGGATCCGTGTGCTACGGTCGGTGGTAAAGCATCGACGATCCTTTCAGCATCCGCGGCCGAAAGGTTAAAAAGCACAAAACCGAAACTCGATAGGCGGTCGGGTGTCTCTGTGTGAACATCTGTCACAGATACCGTGCGACAACTAACGAGATTAAAGAATATCGCTGCATCGTTTCCCCGTTTGCTCTCTGTGACGCGCAATTTTTCTCCTTTGTCATCGTTTCTATCGGTTTCTTCGTTCTCTAATTTCTCAACCACCGGCTAAGCTGAAGCTTGCCGGAAAGCATGTTAGAAAAGCGAAAGAATAAATGAAAAAATATCTACTACAGAAATCTATGCGATTTCGAAAATACAGCTGATCAAAGATGTTCGAAGTCTCGATCCTTTTCAGCGACGCGTTTAAATAATTGCAGACTGCAGATGTTTACGCAAAATTTTAGGTAGTTTGTCAAAACTGACGCCAAATGATCAAATAGGTTTCTTTTAACGGAATACCAATCTTTGCAAACAAAAATTAAAAAATTTGGGAAACGTCATCTTCACAAATACATTCCGTCATTTTAAAAAATGAAGACTCTACTTTTGTACGCCTACGTTCTAACTGTTTGTTGAAATAAAGCAATGTATGCTCGTTTATGCTTTCATTCACAAAACAGATTGAGTCTCCTTTTATCTTACAGAGAAACTTAGTTTATTTCTTCTCCGATATATTTGCACAGTAGATAGAAACACAAAAAAAAATTATAACAATTTTGTGTTACTTATTATTGTCTTACTTATTTGGATGGCGCAATCAGCCGGAATATCTCCGACACTGTTCATAGATGCATCCGCATCCTACAGAATAGTTCTAATTTAGTAAATTTGTTTGACGAAGTTCGAAAAATGTCTTCCTTTCTAAACCATTATTTGCAGGACTCAGTTTATTAGTGTGATTCGTTTATTTATTAAAATATCTTTGTCCTGCACGAATCGATTGAATTGCATTTCAAAAGTTGGCGTGTCAGTTTAAAATTGTTACCGCTTCTAAACAATCTTTCGATGGATTCTGTGAATCCGAAGTGTTCAAAATCTTCGTTGGAAAATATTCGTTATCGATTATCGAAGGTTGCAACACGTCGAAACGCCCGGTTTCGAGAAATGCGGGAGAATCGCGGCGGGTCGTTTGTCATACACAGGACCGCCATAGCGGAATTGCGAATTTCGGGGAACGGGCGAGCAATGCGAGCAGGAATCGTGTGCTTCAGAAAAATTATCGCCGACGTTTCACTTCATTTCATAAAACTCGAAATTCTGCCGGGTAAAAATTCGTTTTTCGCCTAGCGCGAACACGCGCAATACTGTCGCCGTGGTGAGATTTACGCGTGCTGTTAGCAACTCGCCGTCGCTCTCAATCGGAAGACTCGGAATGACCTAAATCAAAATTGCGCCCCTCCGGCCGCACCGTTCAAGTCGAATTTATAATGCCGAAAGTTGAGGCGCGCGGGAAAAAACGAAGACACTCGGTGTGACCCGTTTCTGTGCAAAAACCGTCCGCCCGGACAATTAATTTATTTAATGTATTCCGACGCTATTCGTTAATACGGAATACAGAATTCGACCGTGTTTAATATATTCAGTTAGACGAGTATTGTTAAACGTGCATTGTTAGACGAATTCTGGACGAGGACTAACGATCGAACTGCAGACGTTTGCTCGAATACCGATTTTATGGACCGACCCGAAGATTTGTACGTGTTGAAATGAAGCAATATATGCTCGTTTATGCTTTCAT
Organism: Agapostemon virescens; assembly: GCA_028453745.1. Taxonomy (NCBI): domain Eukaryota; kingdom Metazoa; phylum Arthropoda; class Insecta; order Hymenoptera; family Halictidae; genus Agapostemon; species Agapostemon virescens. Next base: position 16,784,654 of record CM052093.1, on the reverse strand, counting down.
CCACACAACAAAATTTAGTCTCCTTTTGTCTTTCAGAGAAACTTAATTTATTTTTTCTCCGATATATTTGCACAGTGCATAGAAACACAAAAAAAGTTACAACAATTTTGTATAGAGATTTCGCACACGTGTTACTTATTTGACCGCTCGCGGAAGAAGAAGGAACAAGTGTTACGTCACGTATTATATTTACACTAAGTTAGAAAAGAATCTGGGAAATTAAGTTTTTCGACCGATATCTATCCCTCTCAGAAAGGGACAGTTTGGGGGTTGGCCGATTTCCCTGATCTGCACATTTTTCGTAATTCCATTCCGATCGACCTGGAAATTGTCATACACTCATGCGTCTAGTAGCTTGTAGGTAAATTCACAAAAGAATCGGGGACCTAAAAATTTTTCCCCAATTTTTCACGATTTTCGACAGGAGGGGGGGAGGTTCGTCGCTTCAATATTTGGCAATCTTTGAAGGCGTCCCCCGACCAAACTATTAGAGCTATCGACATGATTCCAACGGGAAAATCTTCCCCAAACCTTCCTCTTTAAGCAGAGCTCTCAATATCTAGGCTAGCATTCTAGGGAACTTCAGGAAGGTACCTTTTATCAACCCCATTTTGCCCATTTTCGCGATTTTCACACATGAAGAAGAAAGTAGAAGACTTAACACTTTATCGACCGGCGATTATTTCAGAATTTTTGTAAGGCCCATGATCCATGACTAAAAACTTTTTAATGGGTCTTTCAACGGTCACAGCAATTTTTATTGCGCATCAACAATGCATCCCCAATAATATTGTCTAATAATGTTGTTACAAATTGGAATGTAAAAAGAGAATTTTAAGCTTCACTTTGATACACCGCGAATATTGAAAAGCCTATTAATAGGCTTTCGGTCGATAAAGTGTTAACAGAAGAATGTAAGAACGTAATTGTATCGTGTTCAAAATCGGACAAATTGAAAAGTCAAATATACAATGACTTTTTGAAGTGTATACTTCAGCCCTATGTAAAGAGTGAAAAATTTCTATTCTTAATTGACTCTTGCGGAGGCCAAACGGATGTACAAATGTATAATAATATGTTTACAACGGACGAAGGAGAGTGCACACGATTAAAGTGATTCCACCTAAGTGTACGCCGTTAGTGCAGCCTTGCGACGTTTATTTTTATCGGCAACTAAAGAAATTATTAAAAAGCATTCAAAATTGTAATTATCTGGTGGAAAATGGTCGTGAAATTGCAAGCAGAGAAGAGGCCATCAGATTACATCTTCTCATCCATAGCCAGTTATGTGCACCGATTTTTGTACCGTGTCGGCGGTTGCTTGTCTGCTAGCCGAGTTTGGAACTGTACGACGGTTCCAATGTAATCTGTGACGTTCTTGAATTTGTTCGAGGTGAAGAGATTTGCTGTATTTATACTATTTTGTGGAACGGCTAGCCTACCAATCAGCGTCGATTATGCGTTTTGAGTAGCTTGATCGCAGATAATTGCTAAGGGTTGCCGTTGCGCCTGGTCTCGGAGCGTTACTCGTGGGGGATGTTTCGATAGTTTACGTCGGTGGAAACGAGCAAATGTTTCGGCTCGCGTTCTACCGGGCGTCTAGATCGAATCTGAGTAAAAACCGTATAATGTCCGTTGTTCAGGGACTGAAAGGGATGCTAGCCATGAAATTGTGAAAGGCATCCCTCTTGCGCGGCACAATAGTCGTTGAATCGCTTGGAATTCTCTTAACGACAAACAGCATCCTCTTCGTCAACGAGGCTAAGTCAGAGGATTCCGCGAAGTGGTTGTCAACGGTGCCAGCTAGCCCCGAAGAGGACTCGCGCCGTCGGACATGAAGTAGTCCGGGGATTCGTGCCGAACAACACCGGCGGCGTCCGGTTTCGTTTATTTTCGACTCGGCAATTGTGCCCGGGCACAACAATACAGAAATCACTGTCGTCTGCAGCGTAAGATGAGAACGAGAGCACCGGTGGAGGCTTGTCGATTAGAACAAAATCGAACACGCAACCCTTCTCCCAATCGCGCGAAGGGATAAGCGTCCATTGTCGACCCTAGACAGGGCACTTCCCCCGAGTCTTGTCCGTGCCGGATATAACGACAGAAGTGTCAAAATTCAAGGCTTCCGAACAATGAGCATAATGGTACAATGGTGGAAAGTGGGCGGCACCTTTGTTCGGAATATCTAGAAACGATCAATTTCTGTCAGCCTGTTGAAAAACATTGAATTCTTTCGAGCTTCACACCTATGGAGACGACGGAGAAGCATTTTGACGCTTCGGAGACGCGTTTATTGTTTTTACGGTGGAGGCTGCGGAACCGGAAGACTCTTCCGACGAAGACGGGACTCGTGAATTTATTCGGATCGGATCCGATCATATTTTATTTCCGTTTTAACGTGCATCGATTTGATTCGTCGAAATCTGCACGTATTTCACCTACGTTTTAAACATTTACATATAAATTTATTTATTTATTTATTGGTTTCAGCACGGACAGAGAGAATTTTTGAAATGGTCATCAGTTTTTGAACTGTTGAATTTCTTAACGATTCTCGTGTATTTATGTTCTTTGTGAAACGAAATTGTGAACCGAATAGCTGAGTACATAGTACGAAAGTAAATTTAGTAGCCAGTTTAAAATTTCATTAAGGAGAAACTGTTTAATTTGCTTGGTACCATCCAGAGGAAAATAAATCTTTCATTGACACGATGAAAACATTCGTTCGTGAATGGTTAAAAATTATCAAAATTATTATTTGAATGATTAAATTTATATTAGTTTCCTATGTCTTGCAACTGGCATAAAGCATTTTTATTGTGCACGAAGATGAAGCAACTAGTTTTAAGGATTTCGAGATAAAGAATGTTCGAGAGACTTTCTAAGGAACAACGAAACATTCCGGCATAATGATGCACCGAAGAAAAATCGTCGAAGAATATCATTATCTGATCATTCGAGGAACCAGCTCATTTCTCTCTAGGTAAAATCCATTAGACCGTTCCAATGACTCACAGGATTCAGACAATAGAATTTACCGAGCCTTTTTGGTCAGCGAACGCTTAGAAATTTAATCGCGAGATTAATCCTATATGTATTATGAAAATGACCTCCCTATGGACATGCAATATGTCTATGTCCAACGCAACAATGTAGCCGCAGCCGTCAAGAGCTTCTTCTATTCGTAACAAATTCATTGAAGTGTAGCGACGTGAATGGTCTGCTGAAGAATATTTACGATACGTTACGACCGTGGACATAAAACCGACGAATTCTGAACAGTGAATCGGTTGAAGAAAGTTTCTGCATCCGTGGAATGTGGAAAAATCTATTTTACAAGGTATGTAAATATGAAACCGGTATTTTTATATGGGAAATCCACGTTTACTATATGAAAATTATACGAAATATCTTATTCGAAGTATTGCCCATCGGTGGGAATACATTTTCCCATACCTCTGACTATTTGTGCATGTCACGCCAAAACAATTGTTCCTCTTTTAACAGGTTGAATACAGAGCCATTTTGCTTAGCTTTCGTATAGCTTTTGTATGAAGCTTGTGCGGTTGTGAGTTGAAAATCATCAGATGTGAAAACAAGAAATTGGCGTCAATGACCCGGATTGACGGTAACGTCGTCGACAGCTAGCGCCACGTATGGAAAAATTCCGGTTTCAATTCTTACAGACTATTTACAGACCTGATAGTTCTCTTCATTTCAAAATTGTATTATTTGATTAATTTATAATATTCGTTCTTTTAGGTGGAACAGTGGAGGTCAGAGGTCGCTCGACGCTTACCGACGTTGGAGAAGTTGGACGGCGAGCTGATAATACGAACGGAACGTCTTATTTAATAGAATAGGATGAAAGTTCATATCTACCCTGTATTTGTATTTACTCTGTTAGTGAAAATTGTTGAGAGAAAAATTTGAATTTTGAATAGAGTATACTGTGCTACATGTATAAAGACATATTATATGTTCAACATTTTTCTATGCCGATACGGATTTAATTTTAATATACGATGGGGATATAAAATGCAATATATAAAATTTGTATTTGTAAAGGTAACATGTTACACGGTATTAAGTCGTTTTTAATTTTTATATATAGAAATAGATCACTTGATGGTAAAACGCGAAAAATTATCTGAAATACCATCGGCAGAAAGGACAACGTAGCCAACCTGAATTACCAACTCTGTTACCTACCGTAGGAAATGTTAAAATGCTTATACACTAAAATCTATCAGACTGCGCTACAGAGAATGTATATCCGAAATTATTAACATCGATAAGCGCTGAGCTATTCAGCGGGGTACAAGATCGACCCACAGAAGGGCCCAAAACCGGTCGGTCCAAAATGGCGAAAATGGGCAAAATAGGGTTGATAAAATGAAGCGTCCTGAAGTC
>CM052093.1:16751569-16768641 GCA_028453745.1 Agapostemon virescens | reverse complement strand
AGCTCTAATCTTTATGACCTTCATGAAAATAGCCAATATCGGTTAGATATGTGTCGTATTTTCGTTCGCGCGATTTGATGAATTCTAAAAAATGGTAGATGATATGAACGCATAAAGATCCGCAGACTGGGGGTAAAGTTTGGCTGAAAAGTCTCGGGAACAACGAGTACCCGTTTCGCGATCCGATGATTCGTCGGCAGATGAGAATCATCTGGAAAAGAATCGCGCCGGTTTCTCATCCCTACACAATCCGTCTTCAGGTACCACACTGACAGATCCGCTCGGCCGATTTAAAGCACGTGAAGATTCTCGCAATTCTTGAACTTACTGTCCTCCTTGCCGAACAACCAGGTCAACATTTGTCTAGCCTTCATGCTGGCACGTACCACGCCTCTGGATTTGTACCAATGGCCGCTACCTTCGGTTCCGTTCGCGGCTCGGTTCTCCGCGTTCCCCTGCACGTACTTCAGGCGAATCTGATTCAGTATGCCGACCAGAAGATCGTCCACGTTGTGGTTGATGCCGACCGAAATTTCGATGAACTTCACCCGGTAGGTGCACGCCATGCACTTGCCATCTAACAGGATGCATAAATTAAATCAGTGACCGCTTTGCTAAAGCCTTGTCCACACTGACGGACAATTAGCGGATCGAGAATCAGAGTGGTCTAAGTTTAACTTCTAAAGATTTAACACTAACAAGGGAACATACTCACATGCGAAAATCCGATTTTGATGAAACTTGTGGGAGGTTATAGCTTTATTGCTTAATTTTAACTTTTGTTAAAATTTTCTTGCGCCGCTACATTTTCCATTGAACAACACACAATTTAAAAGAGAATTCAAATTTTTTCGACCTCTGGTTTCCGAGATATCTCAAAACTACCCCAACTTTGAGGGCTGTTTTCACCCCTTCAAAGTGGATGGTTGCCGATAAAAAAAAGAACACGTGTCAAATATTTTTCAACGAACTATAAGCTTCCATAAGTTTAATCAAAATCGGATTTTCGCATCTGAATATGTTCCCGTGTAAGCCTACATTAGATAACCGATAATAGTATTAACCCTTTGCACTCGAAACTGTTTTACCTTCGAAAACCAAGGCATATCTTCTGATCTCGAAAATTTCATTTTACGTGATTTATTTCCTCTTATGCATATTTAGGTTTTTACTGTTATTCGTCTTTACAACAGTGAAACTGTTATCGCTTTCCTAGATGAAAGCATAGTGATGTGAAAATTAATTCAAATAATGGCGTTGCAAGTTTTAGTGGTGCCCCAGAGTCATCATTCGAGTGGAAAGGGTTAACATAAACCAAGCATTAAATTTGTCTGGTATACTATAAAATTGTCTTATAAAAATGCCAAGATTTCTTTTACTTGGATAATTTGCAATTTTCATGGTAAAATATAATGAAACAAAGAGATCTATCGAATTTATTGAATATTGAATTGTAACTTCAATAATAGGAGTACGAATAAGTCTCCGCCGTTTGAAATCGGATAGCGCAAAGAGTAATATTATGGCGGCTAGTGTTGGATGAAAGACGCCATACTATAAGTTTGCGCATCTGTCAACGAGGTAACCTCGAAATATTAGCGATTGTGTTCACCAATCATTGCTCCTACCGATTACTATTTGTTTAGATTGATGACGCATGATAGCCTGTCCGAGCATCACTTCGCATCATATGAAGGTATTAAAAATTGGGTCGATTCATGGACAGCGTCAAAAGATGATACGTTCTTTCGACGCGGTATCCGGATGCTGCCAGAAATATGGGATAAAATAGTGGCCAGCGATAGACAATACTATGAATAAAACATAAGGCACCGCTATTTCGCAATAAATGCCCAATTTAACACTTTTCCGACCGGAAGTCTATTAATAGATTTTTTCTGTAATAGAATGAGGCTAAAAAACTGCTTTTACATTGTAATTCGTAACGAAATTATTAGATAACGGTACTTAGGAGGCCTTGTTGATTCGCAATAAACATTGCTGTCGACGTTGAGGGATTACGAACTTAAAAGATTCTGAAATAATTGCCGATCAATAAAGTGTTAACATATTAGTGACTGATGACGAGTTAACTCGTCTCTTCATGCTCAAACGTTGTTGACCATTGCACTTGCATTATCTATTTCAATCTATGAAACCCAGGACGATATAGAATATTGCAAAAGCTTTGATAAATATTGTAAAAGTTATATAAAAAATATGTCCAAAGTTTAATTTCATTTCATTCAGTATAAATAAAATTTATTGGAGTTTATTTAGAATGTTTTACTTTACTTCCATATTCAATTACAAAGTAATAGCTTGTGACATGGCATAGTTTGTGTATAAAATTGCAGGTTAGCAAAGTGTTAAGATGAGAAACGGCGAAAACTTATTTGTACTCCCAATAAAATGAAAAATCTTAAAAGAGTTCGAACAGAGATAAAAAGAAGATCGTTTTATTTTTTGCCTACTGACCTTGAGAAGACACTACCCTGGATCGAACCAGGTCCACCTTGTTTCCTACTAGTATCGCTGATTTTCCACGCAGAAAATCCTGATCGTGGAGGCGTTCTAGGTACTCCTCGGCTCTTTGGAAGGATGCTTTATCAATCACGGAATACATCACGACGAAAGCGTCCGGATGTATATTCTCCAGCTCCGACTTTTGACAACAGAAATGCAAGGAATAGATGACGCGTCATTGATCGGAAGTCACAAAAGTTTTCTAGCATGCTAACGTAAAGGGCACAAAGGCTACGCGTTCGTCTGAAATGTTCTATAACGATTCAATAAATCTAGCGAGTTGCATAAAGAAAATGCAAGCTCGAATGAAGTAGCTGTGAATTTCGCTCACCTTCGGGTTCGAAATATTCAGAAATCTCAGCTCGCTCTCCTCGCCGTTCAGCATAACGAAGACGGACTGCTCGCTGGGCACGTCTGTAAATGATAAAGAAAAAGGATGAAAACGATGCCAGAGTTCGTTGTTTCGCAAAAAGAGACGATCGTCAATTTCCCATTTATTTATTCCGATCTACCGAATTTTTAACGACGCGTGGAAAATATGAACCGAAATCAACACGTACATTATTGTGTACACATTATTTCGCATTTTTCGTGTTTGAACAGGTACTAGTATCTCTGATATGTAACTGTGATAATAGTACTTGTATCTGTGTTTCACTCTTTCAACGGAAAGTATAAAGCAAATAAATGTTTAAAACTTATTCCTTTATTAAGCCGCTTGTGGATAATATGCACAGTAATAAACGGTACTATTATAAATTACAACTGATTCTTTCTGAGTGGAAAAAAGGGTTTCGAAGAGGAAGGCTTGCGGAAATTACTATGCAATGTAAAACAGCATCTACGTAAAGAATATGTTACAGGTATTCGCAGGAAAAACAAAAGAAAAGAAACGGAAACCCTTTGTACAATATGCAGCACGTTTCCCTGTAAATTGTGCTCTGCAAAAGATATCACGTACGTGAAATAACATGTATTTCTAAATAAGTTTATTTTAAATCTCAGTTAATCGTTAATAAACAAGCTTCTGTTTTTTACAGGAAAAAGAGACACAAGCAGATGAGACTCTTGTAGAAAGAGTGTAAAGATCCACTTTCAGCACACGTAGTTTTAACCTCAATTAACTGATTACTTAGTCGAGCTTCCCTAAAACTGGATCTCTATGAGAATTGTGCATCGCGGAAGGACATCCACGACTGCTAAGAAGACAGCCTTTTCTAAACGACAAAGAGAAGAAGATTATTGTATTTGTATTGTATGTTATTATATTACACACCATTATTGAACCTCACCCATGTTTAACAGTAGGTTGTAAATTCTTTTCCTTGTACTCCTCATTAGGTTTTGCTCCAAACATAAGTTTGTCCATCGGATCGAAAAATGTTAAATTTACTCTCGTCCGTATATAAAACTGTCCTCCAAAATGAAAAATCTTTATTTTTGTACAATTTCGCGAATTGCAATCGTTTTGAACGATTTCTTTTGGTCACAAATAGTTTATTCCTAGCAACTCTCCCATTAAAATTATTTTTTCTTAATATAATCCTCACTGTTTCTGGATTAGCTTCTTTTCCTAAATGTATTTTAGCTTCGGTAGCTAATTTCGGGACACTTAATTGTGGTTTTTTTTTTTAATTTGTCGTACGATCCAACGCTCCTCGGATTCTGCGAAGATCTTCCGTTTACTTAGTTTTGGTTTATTTTCCACATTATTTCTGGATCTAAAGCGTTTTATAATATCATGAACTGTAGAGTGGTACTGCGTTTCACTATCGATGCAACATTTCGTACAGAAGAACAGTGTCTAAATGGACTTATAACAAGTTCCCGGAGTTCTAATGATGTTTGTCCACATTGTCTAGATAAAATGAAAGTATGAAAAAATGAAGGGTGACTCCCCGCGTTTCATTTGGTTTTCCCACAGGATTACCAACTGTCCGAGTCTCAGTTTGAGGCTAGTTTTCATGACTTTTAACATTTCCATTTTATTTTAAATTACCGTGAATAATTTTTGTCTTTGCTTAAATTTTAATAAATTTTACATGACCTTAAGTGTAAATTATTTAAAATAATTCCGTTTTTCATTTAATTTGTTCTCTTATACTAATAATAACCTCCGAAAGTGAAAATATATAGATGTCCGAGTTTTACTTTGAGCCACTGTAGTTTGAGCCTCAATTAGCTGATTATTGAGCCGAGCTTCCCTAAAACTGGATCTCGATGAGAAGTGTGCATCGCGGAAGGACATCCGCGACGACTAAGAAGAGAGCCTTTTCTAAACGACAAAGGGAAAAAGATGCCAACGTAAAAGACTGTTGTAGAAAAGATTAATAAACGGAAGAACTTCCGGTACACGTAGTTGGAACCCGGTTGGCTGATGGGTAAGAGTCGACGAGAAATAGTGCGTCGCGGAGGACGTCCACGACGGATAAGAAGAAAATGCGAGCAAAGGGAAAGTAATCGGGCCACCGTAAATAAACCTGGGGGACTCGACCGAGGAGAAAATGAATTCGTTGCCCGTTACATTGACGGCCACATGACGTCGTCGAGTTCCACGTAATCGGGCGTCTAAATGCGTCCGTGTCGACGTTCGCCCGTCAATGTCCGTTCCGAAGTGTCGACGGCTTCCACGGTTCATGCCGATACGTAATTCGATGATGTCAGATTGCCACGGTCTGTCTCCGGTTTGACGATGTTCGACACATGCTTTCAAGTCACGTTTCCTTCATTCTTTTTCTTTCTATGGAAATCGAATATACGAAGCCTTTCCGCATGCCTACTCGCTCCGTGGCCGGAAAATGTACGAGCAGACGGAAAATCGGTAACATCCCCTTCACGTTTCTTAATCTTTGAACCGATGGCGAGCTCCATTCGTCGTTGGAGTTCCCCATCACCTGACAGACGTTTCTTATCTTTATCTTAACACTTTGCTGAACGGCAATTTTTCACAGAAACTATGCCACGTCACCGGCTATAATTTGGTAATTGAATATGGAAGTAAAGTAAAACATTCTAAATAAACTCCAATAAATTTTATTTATACTGAATGAGATTAAGTTAATCTTTGGACATATTTTATAAATAACTTTTAAAATATTAACTTTTAAAATAGTTAATTCGTCACCGGTCACCAATGTGTTAATACGACAAAGAACTCATAAAGCGTTTCTCTCGCGTTTCTTAGCTTCGCAGTTTGTTATTATCACGTCTCAGCAATTTTTCATTTTCTTCCTAACATTTTACCGACCGGCGATTGTTACAGAATTTTTTAAGTTTCTTAATCTTTCAACGCTGACAGGAATTTTTATTGAGAATCCCTGAGGCATCTTCAATAACGTTATCTAAAAATTTCGTTACAAACTACAATGTAAAAATAGTTTGTTAAGCTTCATTCTGTTAAGTGCAATTATTAAAAGTTCTATCAATAGGCTACCGGACGGTAAACTGTTAATTTAATAAATAACCTATTGGAATATGGGTATATAATAAAATTACACTCTATTATAGAATATGAAATAAAATTTATATTTTAATAGCTTCTCTAGAAGCACGTTGTGAGACACGTCTTTTCACTTCGAAAGAAATGTTACTAATGAAGGACACAAGAGGAGGAACAGTCGAATATAAACAACTGAGGATCGAGGGTCCATGCCGGGGACAACCTACAATGTATGTAGATTATATATAGATTTTGGATTGATAGAAATGAAAATGAAAAAGCAAATTACTTATACAACTCAGCATTATTATGAATTCATAGAAAAGTGTGGAAGAAGAAATATATTTTTGATAAAACGAATGTCACAGCCGGATTTTATTTCAACTAAACCACTAGAAGATAATTATGGGCACATTTGTTGTTGGAGTTCTCTGTTATCGCCTATCGAAACCTTGACTGATTTCTCGCGGAGGCATCTTCGCATTCTCGACGATCGTAAACAAAAGATATTAGGACGCATTTCCGCGAACCCAACGGTAGTAGAAATAAGGAGAACGCGTGTGCGGTTGTCCGTCGCTGGCCATTCTCAAGATAAAGGTACAGACGAGCGCGTCCCCGGGGTTACGTTTGCGAAACGCGGCAAGTATACCGGAGCTCTAGGAAATAAATGTAACACGATATTCGCGGATATTGCTTCAGGTGATCTTTTAACAAGCGCGTGAACGAAGCCCGCTTATTTCAAGCAAGTAGCTTTATTTTTCTTTGCCCTCGGTATAAAACGTTCCGCCCGGCGGGAATAGACGAGCCCGGGTTTACCTCCGGTTAGCATACGCGTAGTTCAAAGACTGCGTACAATTTGAGAAGCATTATGCGAAAGGAGATGAGGGGAGGGGGAAGGACGATTTTTCCTAGGGTATTTTCGATCGACGAAAGGAATCGAATGTTCCGAGCAAAAGCGTGGCGCGTTAACGGCGATTATTAGAGGCAACCAAGAAGAAGAAGAACGGAGCGAGAAAGCGCGAAAAGCGTAGAGGAGGGCAGACGATGAACAGACACGGAGCCTGTATGATGTACCGTTTATAGCACGGACCGATGCAAAATTAACCAGCTATTTCTGCTCCGGTTGTTCTTGCAATTTTCTTTTTTACACCTTCCTGGAAACGGCCGTGCCCGTTTCACTCGCCTTGCACGCATCTTCCATGCGTTTCATCTCACCCGAATTTTCACACATTTTCACAACGCACCGTACGACGGCCAAGAGGACCAACAATAAAAACAAGAATCAAGCGAACGTATTTATACGCGCACCGGTTGTTGATGAACACCCGCGCGAAAATATAAGCATCGCTTTTTCTACTGTCGTTACCTAAATTAAGAGCTTAAACAGATGTTTTACAAGATATTTCAAACAATGCGCTACGTGTTGGATACCACATAGATTAAGCAAATATTTTTAACTCTTCGTGTTTAACCTGTTAACTGACGAAATATTTCGTCATACACGAACTACTACTGAAATAGTCCTGACGACATTTTTCGTCATGGAAGTTTGCCGTAATATTTTGAACACATTATATTTTATGTAGTTCTTATTCTAGTAAATCAATTATATACGTGTAAAATATATTAAAAATATAAATTTGCGAAAAATATAAGTTTCACCTTCATAAAGCTTCTCAAGGTCAATACAATATTACTAAAATACAATTGTCATATATTTTTCTATATACCCTACGACGTTTGTCTGAAGCGTTCGGTTACACCAGTCACTCTTTTTAAGAAATGGAATTTTGTCCAAAAAACGAACTTTCTGACGCACTCTGAGACATACTCATGGCCGCCATCTTTTTTTGTTCTGTTTGTAGAATCCGACGTGCTTGTCGCTCTCCGTGGCCTCGATCTCGATTTCGCTGCTGAATTATGGGACGAAACATAGCTTCAGCCCAGATCTTCGTTTACAAGATCCGATTTTCCTTCGCCTAATGCACGCGATTCTTTCTTTCGGGAGTCAAGCATCGACCGCGGAGCATTTGCCTTCTGCATTTACTATTACAGTGTTTTGTTTCAGCAGCGAGCAGCATCGGTGCACAATAATGATGTATAATGTTCATTAATTCGTTTAAATAAACGAGAATACATTACTTCACCTTTAATAAAAGGACTTATCGAATCATGATTTTATTAACGCTTTCTTGCAAATATCATTCACATTTTTACTCCATCTTAATTTATAATTGATAAAACCTCAATCAACCATTTCAATATTTTCTATAATATTTTATAGTTATAGTTATAGTTATTATATTTTCTATAATTCGTAATGACCTTTCAATTTTAAACCCTTTGCACTCCAAGCAATTTTAATTAAAAAATCTAGACATTTTCTTTTATCTAGAATAGTTATGTTGTACATGGTTAATTGCTTATCGTGAATATAAAATTTACTACTATAATTCGTACGTACAACATTTTAATTTTTATCGATTTCTAAAAAGCAAACATGGCAATGTAATAGTTGTTTGAAATAATAGTATGGAAATATTTAGCTTCGCCTTAGAGGAGCCATTTGAGTGCAAAGAGTTAAGACAAAATAATATATACACATATAGCGTAGAGTACAAATAAATCTCCGCCGTTTTTCATCTTAAATTGGGCATTTATTGCGAAAGAATGTTACCTTGTATTTTATTCAAAATATTGCTCATCGCTGGCCACTACTTTTTCCCATCTTCTCATAATACTGGCATTCCCCTATTTTTAAATAATATTAAATATTCTTTTTGATCGACCAGAAAAAGAAGGTAGCAACTTTTAAGATGATTTCACAATTTAACTACAGCAACTTGCCGCTGGGATCGTCAAACAAATTTTTGTTTCATCAGATACTTCCTTCGTAATAAGTAGAAGAGAGGTTGTTTAACGACTCGAGAAAGGAGGCCGCGATGCAATAATAATAATAATTCAATAACGATGTCAATTTTAACTTTTACTCAAATTACGTTTTCCGTTTTGTAATTTGAAGTCTCGCTCCGTTAACCTGTTAATCGGGGAATAAACTATTGTTCGACTCGTTTCACAAGGGGGACTTTTTTCTTTTTTTAATACTTATTGTTTATATATAATTGTATACTTTTTACTATTTACTACTGTTACTATTACTCGTCCTTGCAACGATTAAATTTTTACGAATTTCTTTGATACTAGCATAGCGATGCAAAGATTGTTTTAACACTTTAACTGCCCAACGAACAGCCTTAAAAATTCCACAAAATCAAAGTGAATTATTTAATGCAGCAACAATTGAAAACTTAAAATGTCTGACACAAAATTATCCTTCAATCTTCTTTTATTCTCCAGATCTAAATTAAATTTACTGGAATGAATATATTAATATACAAATTTATTTTTAAACATGGACAAACAATTCGGTCACCCATATATGGGTGACATGGCAGTCAAAGTGTTAAATAGTGTAAAACTCCAGCGTTAATCGAAAGAGTCACTGGTACAAATACTTTTAACACTTTAATAGTCTCTAGGTATGAACTGAATTGAGTGCAACCAATATATTAGTGTACAAATTTATTTTTAAACATGGACAAATAATTCTGTCACCCATATATGGGTGACATGGCAGTCAAAGTGTTAAACAGTGCTGCAGTTATTTTCAGTGGTGCCCCAGAGTCACCGTTCGAGTGCGAAGGGTTAACATCTATTGTCGAAGTATTTACATTAACTTGTTAACCGGGGAATAAACTTTTGTTCGACTCGTTTCACAATGGGGACTTTTTTCTTCTTTTAATACTTATTGTTTATATATAATTGTAAACTTATATAATTAATTTACTTGAATATGAACTACATAAAATGTAATGTGTTCAAAATATTACGGCAAATTTCCATGACGAAAAATGTCGTCATGACCATTCTAGTAGTAGTTCGTGTATGACGAAATATTTCGTCGTACCCGGTTAACAGGTTAAAGATTGAACGATGTCCACCGTTTTGTGTTTCTCATCCGCTGTGCAACGTATAACACATTGTATCATCGGGTGTCTATAAAGTACACCGTAACGTGCATAATTGCCACGCGATTAGAACACAATAAATAAATCCAGGTAAAACGACAGTGATTTCAAACGGCGAAGACTTATTTGTACCGCTAGTATTTAGAACCGAAGAAAATCTTACGAGAGTAAAATGTTACGCTGATGTTCCGCGCGCGGTGCAATTTACTCTGACGCGCCGCGTTGAATGTCAAATGACAAAAACATTACCGCGATATGCTACCGTTTATTTATCACTCGCGCCGATGGGAACATGCTAATGGAGTTTGTTGATGTGCTTCGCCTTTGCCAGTGAACATGCCACCTATTTAATGCGCGTTATACCCTCGACCTGCTACCCGTGTAGTACAATATCGCACTCCACACTCGAGACAAACACTCGAATCAAGTTGCAAACCCACACGTAAATCGAATCTAAAGTTATGCAACATATGTTGATAGTAAGACGATCGTGTCCCGGAAACGATATTACCCAGCCTGCTCGTGAAAGGCGTGGAGGAAGCGCATCGCAAGTAGGCTAAGTCGGATAAACGTGATCCCAGTTGTTTATGTAGTGTGCACAGCGTGCTCGGAAGATTTTGGGCACATGTTTCCCTCTCAGAAAATAGAAAACAGTTATCCCGATCAAACAGTATTATGCATTTCATAATCGCAACATTTTTATCACGAATTCACAGACTCCACGGTTCTTAAAATAATCATCAAAATAATACCTGCGAAGGATACTTAAAATTATTTAGATTGTCATAAAATTTGTATAAACTTCCTTCGTGTCGTAACGCAATCCACGATGTTTCTCTAACGCGTTTACGTAACGACAATAACAATTTCCATTTAAAAGATCGTATTAATTCGAATCTTTTATTGTTGCTTCGAAATGCATTTTGCAGTACGCAACTGGGACACCTTTTTCCAGAGATCTCCAAGCAATTTCGAAGCTCTCGGCGCACTATCGATTAGTAAACGATCTTACGGTCTCATTGCGCCATTACGCTCGATTAAACTATCGCCGGGTAGTTAGCGAACAATTAGGAAACAATTAATAAACAGCAGGTGGTCCGGCGACGCCATACAAAATTTCTTCACCTTTTACCGAAAAGTTTCATCGTCGTTGTGACCATTCAACGGTAATAGACAACGCGTCGCTGTCTGCCTAGCACGTAAACGCATTTTCTCATTCGAAGCCGAAGTTACTCATTTGCCTAACAAAGTTTCGTCAACTTTCCGCGCGAACTTACCATTCGTCCCTGTTATCGTGTACAGAGAACGTTGTGTTTCGAGGTAACACGCTGAAAACTACTTAAACGATCGACGAACTCGTTCACGAAGCTCCCGTAATTAAAAACACGTCCCAGACAGTTCGTTTTAGTTTGAATACCAAAAACCGATTGCTCGAACGATGATTCTGGTACTCTGGGTCGGAACAGACCCAGGCACTGCTGGTGACGATTTGTTCTACATTTGTAAGAATGCAATCTCTCGAATAACACGAAGCTGGTCAGAAACAGAAAATCTCTTTTTACATAATGCAATTACGACGATGTAAACGTGTAATGCACGATAACGTTAAACTGATTCGATACGAAGTAGATTCACGAGAAACAATTCAGATTTTTATTTAGGTTCTGGTAGGAACAATAGCCAAACGAAATGATTTGAAGAAAATGTGTTCGGTTAACCAACGTTTTCATTCGCAGTGCTTCGATTTTAAGAGTTCGACAAAAGAGCGTTGTTTAACCTCTTAGGCACTATACGCCATTATAGTAGCTTTCACGGACGCCATCTCTCAAAACGAAGCGCCACTCAATTGTATTATTAATTATTAACTCTTTGCACTCGAATGGCGACTCTGAGACGCCAGTAAAAATTGCCACACCATTGTTTAAAATAATTTCTACATTGCTGTACCCGTATCTAAGAAATTTGTAAAAATGTAACTATTGCAAGGACAAGTAATAGTAAAATTATCCACGTGCGTAACATGAAATACATCATGTGAAATGAAAATATCCTAAATCAGAAGGATGACTAAATTTTCGAGTCAAAGCAGCTTCGAGCGCAAAGGGTAAAGTAAATTGTTAAAGTCAACATACGTATATCATATCTTTAAGAAAAATTATAATTTTATAATCAAACACTTCATTCTAATGTACTCGTGTAAAGAACAGCATTATCCGTCACACATTGCAGTGCTGTATCATTTACACGTAATTCGCGTTGAACTTTGCCGCACAGAGAAACAGCCCCGCGTAAAATTCAGCCGTGCCTAAGAGGTTAAAGAACAACGAAGAGTTATAGTTGAGAGCATGAAACAGGTAGTCGTATAGGCAGACGGAAAGTCAATGGATAAAAATTTGTGAAGCAGTTTTATCCTGACGAAAATGTTACAAACATCGAGCAATATTATTGTTCGCGTCTTGGTAAGTTCATAATGTCTTTTTCTCGTCGTTTCGTCTGTCCACCATTTTCTGCCAAACGATAAATCTCGAAAGTTGAACACTTTTGGCGTGTTTTCAACGTGCAGAAGCAATTCCACGTTGTCGGGCGTTTTACGCGCGACGCGGTGATTCGCAAGTGAACAATTCGGTCGGCTTGATAGTACTCACGGTCAAAAACAGTTTGCCAAAGGTACTACAAGCTCGGAGGATGTCACAAAATTTAGTTATCCGGTGCTCGTGTTGGTGCTGCTACTGCTGCTGTTTGCGCTTAACGAGGTTTGGCGCAGGCGCTTTTATCGCTGGCATTACTCGGACGTGCAATGCAAGTGCATTTTCGAACTCTTATAAAACGATGCCGGACATAAATCGGTTTATTTAAGACGGCCCGGGCGACGCGCGGACGCCGGAGAGGAGTTTCCATCGGACTCGTTATTCCTCTGTTACTTGGCAAACGTAGCCAGGCTGGAGGCAGTTATGGTCCCCCGGCGTTGCCCTTTTCCAGAACATTTTATCACCGGAAGAAAATTTATTGTTTCCTCTCGGCAAATAATCCGCCGATGAGGAACGAGGGAAATCTTCGACGCCGCGAACGTGGCGAACGAGTTAATGAATAACGCAACGCGGCTCGCTAATGTCAAGCATAATGTCGCCTGAATGGTGGGGAAACTAGCTCGCAGCAAGCGACGCAAGATTCCAAACAGTATCTGACCTACATCCTTTAAAAAGCTCTCAGGAATTGTGTGCTGCTGTAAACTCCTAAACTGAATGGAGAACAGAAAAGCCGGCGGAACACTGTCGCGCCCGGCAATTCGACGATAACGCCATTCTGGGGTGCCATAGTTCGAGTAGGTTCTCCGCTCGATGCCACCGGGAGCCTGATCTCTGTTTTAGCTAGGTACCTCGGCTCGATTGACAGCGTCTTACAATATTTCACGTCACCGAGACACGTTCAGGTCCTCGACCTAGATACCCTTGCGAACGTTTTATTATTCGGGAGATAGCGGCCCCGGAAAAGCGAAACAAAAAACTTAACCGCGTCACGTGGACAAAGGCGATCTAATTTTCCGATAGGCTTGCAAAACCGTCGACGAAATTCGCATCTTTCTGAACATTGGAACGGCGGAGTACTAAATTATGCTAATACGCACTGTTTTATAATAATGACAAGGAATTATTCAAAGTTTCTACAGATTTTATGTTAATGTATGTTTTAATGAGAAAATTTATGTAAAAAGTTCTCGTGGGAACATTCTTGTAATTTCAATAGCTGGCAAAGAAGAAATCAGTAACGAGTCATTCTGAGTCATTCTCGACCTGTGGTTCTAGTGTTAGTCATGCGTTGTTCGTTGTAAACTGATCTGGATCAGGAATTTCCTAGTTGTTTCAATTTAACTCCGGATAACTAGAAACTCGAGTATAATTGAACGATTTTTTACTAACAACATAAATGGCTTACTTGTATGTTTTAATGAAAAAGTTTTCATGGGAACATTTTTATAATTTTAATAACTGTCATTCAAGAAGTCAATAAGTTTTAGTATTAATCATGATCGTTGCAGACTGATCTCGATCAGGAATTCCCTGATCATTAAAATTTGACTTTGCATTATCGTAATTAGCAAGGTAGAAAGCAACCTTTGTGGAACTATGATACAGGTTGTTTCATTTTAACCCTAGGTAACTAGAAACTCGAATATCATCAAACTATTTTTATCTGGCAACGTAAATGGCTCACTTTCTAAAAAACAGAATAAATAGAATGTAAAAATTCTATTTGTTATTGATTTTGTTCATTAAAGTATTTCATGGATCTCTAATGTCACAAGATGCTAATATTTTGATTATAGTTTTTACAGAAGCTTGGTTAGAACGGAACGTCACCAGATGAGTTGTAATATACTGTCAAACAAATAATGTTTTGTAACCAGAAATTTGATCCTCCAAAGATAAAGACATTTTTTAAAAATATTAATGATTCGATGTTAGAATATAATAGAGAGCTTTCTTCCATTGCCGAAGCCCTTTCAGAAAAATTCGAATAATTTGTGGAGTTATACGAGTGCGAGTGATAAAGCTTAACCCTTTGCACTCGAAGCTGTTTTAATTCGAAAACCAAGGCATTCTTTCTGATCCAAAATATTTCCATTGTAGATAATTTATTTCCGTTTATGCATCCGGAAATTATTATTATTATTTCCTCATACAGCAGTTAAATTTTTGTCACTTTCTTAGATACAAACAAAAGCGATGTAAAAATTATTTTAAATAATAGCACGGCAATTTCTGTGGTGCCTCAGAGTCACCGTTCGAGTGCAAAGGATTAAATTAGATGTATGGAGAAAAATGAAGTTCGTACGATAGAAATGCCATTCGGAAGGCCTTACCTAATATCTAATATTGTTTATTTAACTTGTATTCTATTTCTAAACTTATATTAAGTTAAATATTATAATTTCAAAGTCTCTGTTTGGAGAATCATTTCGATGTTTGCAAAAATTGCTGATAAAATCATAAAACTCGCAAGGAACCATACAATGGCGACACGTATGAATGACAAACTTAGATTAAATTCCAACTTAGATTAAAGTCCGAAAACCCATTCAATATCGCTTACATTGTTCAGTAAATGAACTACCGTGTGCCGGCGAGGATAAGTCCGCCGAATTCGTAACTTCTATTTTCGATAGAGCGTGTAATTACCGAAGCTGTTTCGTTGCGACACACACGGGTATTTCCGTAATACAAACTCTTCACGGAAATACTGATGCAGCTATGAAATAGAGCAGAAGCGAGTGTCCATCGTGACGAGTGCATCGACAACCGTTGCCAACAAAATTCTCGCGCAAAATAAATTCGATGATTCATCGTACTCGCTGTTATTCGACATGATGCGATGATTCGCCTTTTCACCTAATCGCACTCTGTTTTGGAATCACAAGTCATCGTTGTCCGTGTTTTCACACCGCAGCTTTGCTAAAGCTTGTCCTCTTTCTGCCTCGCATTTCAATCGCGATCAACGCGTATCGTTTCACTGTGGATTTTAGGCATTCACAACGAAAACGTGAAAGTGCAACTTTAGCATGCAGATCAAAGATATTTAAAAATATCCATGTGTCTGTTTCAGGCGATCGAAATTTTTCAGTCCCTGAACAACAAATATTATAAGATTTTTACTCGCATTTAATCTAGACATTGAATGCAACGCCAGCTGAAACGTCTACACCAGTTCACGAAACACTCACTATTCAACAATAACGTAAAGTTATCGTTGGAAATATCAACGCATCATTTTTACCTGCAGTTCGAGACAACCGCGGCAATTACGTTCGCGGACTCGACGCAACAGCAATCGTTAACCTTTTAAGCACTGTTGAATTTTGTGCAGGACAGTTCCTCTGTATGGCAGAGCACATTGGAATGAAGTTTTTGATAACTAAATTATAATTCTTCTTAAAGATATGATGCATGTACTTTAACTTTAATAATTTTGGACTGAGGTTTTTGATAAGTAAATTGTAATTTTTCAAAAGATATGATGCATATACTTTAATATTAATAATTTACTATAATAATTAATATTAGAATTGAGTGTGCTCAAGTCACTATAATGGCGCATCGTAATATAAGATGGCGTCCCCGGAAGGCACTATAGTGGCGCATCGTGCTTAAGAGATTAAGGAAAGAGCGAACAACTTTCCATTTAACGTCTGCATCGTACAATTTAGACGAACAACATTTATTTGTTCGAAAAATCCGCAATTTACAAATACGTTTGGATAAAGTACCGCAGCCTGGCGATAAGAACTGAAAAATAGTATCAGCGATGGGATGAGCGACGCTAATAGAAAAGTAAAGAGAGTTCGAGAATCGAGATTGTATTAGCGAACAAATAGGGTGCAGAACGCGGTCGGCTATCTCTCCGGTTGCATGCGTTCCAGCATTTTAATCCCGCAATAAAAGCACACGCGGAGTGCACTAAAAGCCAACAACTATTTCATTCTGTGGCTTCGGGATTGCTCCAAGAGTACCGGCTGAATCGAGGGAAAAAGGTCGTGCAGCGGCGAGCCAACAATGCGATACAATTCGCTGAAAGCAGGAAGCTAGCGCGACTACTCGTGTCTTCAGCTCCTACAGGATTGAGTTCTTGGGTCGTCCGACGATTTATGCGTGACCTTTCGCTTTATCGAGCGACCTGTCTCGCGACTCTTATAAACTCTGCCTGCCAATACGGAACCTTGAACAGAGCTTTGCGAAAAGTTCCTCTTCTTGGAAGAACCGGCGATTAACTCGTACGTTTCGCTCGCTTTCGAAGTTATCGAGCACGGAGATCGATTAAATTTCATTTCAGGGGTCAGTAATTAAATTATCACCGCAGGACATGTTTTCTGTCTTCTCTCATCGTGTTGTGTTCGTTTAGCTGTCCTTGTCTACCGAGTTTAGCCGAGCTCGAGGCACCGATAAACAGCGAGAACAAGGATTAGCGATTGACACGGACTTTTCAGTCGTTTTCGAAGTTGTCAAGTACAGAGTTTGATTAAATTTCAGTTTTGGGGGCAGTAATTAAATGATCACGAGTAGGACATGCTTTCTGGCTTCTCTCTT
>CM052093.1:16728390-16746569 GCA_028453745.1 Agapostemon virescens | reverse complement strand
ACCTCGTAGTTTAAGTAAAACTAAATAAATTCATTTGGTGTAGGCTGCTATTTATTGTTATACAACGATTATAATATTTATGGAGATTCCTTTACTGAATTGTTTTAATAATGCGACGAAGACAGTTCCCGAAACAAATGTCCATCACTCTGCTGGACTAATTCGTTTTAATAATTCATAAGGAAAATACGCTACATTTAATCGTACATATTAACAATGCCGAAACGAATGGCGGTAGCGATTTTATTAAAACAGTGAAAATTGCGTATTTCGATGTTACTCTCCTAGAAACTCGAAATGTAAATTTTCGGAGCAGATGCGAAATCGGTTGTGACCCAAAATGCGCACCCGAAAGCTCGTATTTTAACGAATTTGTTTATTTGCATTTGCACGAATGCAGGAAGGAACGAATTCTGCGGTTCTCGGTGAACCGATAACCTCATGCATACTTAAGGTGGCTTGAAATCGGGATCGTAAACGAGAAGCTCCGTTTTGTTTGCTCGCGCCGCCAATATCTCTCCTTTCTTTGTGTTGCGAACTATAACGGAACACGCGTGCTATCTACCACGGAAGCAACCATGGAACCAACCACGGAACCAATATTCGCATTGGATTTGTCGGAAAAGTTTTAAGCATGTTCCTTATCCGAGACAGCCTGAAATTCTACGTCGAGAAGATGTCGGATGATTGTTCCCGAAAGGATACTCTGAAATGATAGACAATGGAGAAATGTCACGAAGACTTGATACATACGAGCTCTTATGAAACCTCATTTTACTTAACAACAAATTCTTCAATTTTATTTAAAAACGAATTTAAGGTTCTAAATTTTCAAGTTAAGTCATCTTTGTTATTCATCTTTCCGATTCTATTTTTGAAAATGTTTTAAGTCTTTCGTTTAGGAAACTTCTGCCTCCATTAAAATTGCCAGTTATTTCGTATCGAACGATTTTAATTTATCGATATAAAGCTAGAAAACTCCATTCTGAAATTTAACCCTTAGCACTCCAATGGCTCCTCTGAGGCGACACTAATAATTGCCATACTATTACTTCAACCAACTATTACATTACCATGTTTGCATTTAAAAATTGATAACAATTAAAGCGTTGTACGTACGAATAATAGCAACAAATTTAATATGCACGAAAGGAAATGAATCATCTACAATGTAACTATTCTATCTAAGAAAATATGTCTCGATTTTAGAGTTAAAATTGCTTGGAGTGTAAAGGGTTAAAAAATGATTTCTCTCACCTCTTCGTACGAAGAGATGTTCTTCGTGACATTTTAGAATAATTTTAGCACCGTCTTTACCTATATTGTAGTTTTTTAATGAAAGCTTGAATTAGCGCATAATCTTTGACTTTTTCAAAATGGGAAACACCAGTGTTTCGCTGTAAAAAGAATTCGTACATCCTTTGAAAATTGAATTAACTTTTTTAAAAATTGGATCAAACAGCTTGAGTTCGTCTGAGATGCTAGAAAATTTAATTAACGAAGTAACGAATAAATCGTTTCTTTTAGAAATTGTAAATGATCGAAATTGTGAAGAAGAAAGTAAAGGTTACGGTATTTCACGTTCTCTTTATAGGTCGATAATAAAAATGTGGAACGTGTCTTTTGCAGATCTAAGTAATTTATATATATGCACAAAATTTTGCTAAAAACTAACGAATAACGATCTATTAATACAAGAATGTAGAGGGAGGGCCTCACCAAAACCGAGAGCCAAGATGATGCAATAAATAAAAACTGAAATAACAATATTCGTACGGCTACCAAAAATCCTAAAAACTAAAATAACAATACTCGTAAGAATGTCAAAAAATTTTAAATATTAAAATGACAGTACTCGTAAGAATACCAACAATTTTAAAAACTGAAATAGCAATACTGTAAGAATGCCAGAAATCTTAAGAACTGAAATAACAATACTCGTAAGAATACCAAAAATTTGCAAACTAAAATAACAGTACTCATAAAAATACCAAAAACCTTAACTGAAATAACAATACTCATAGGAATAGCAATATTTTAAAAACTGAAATAACAATACTCATAGGAATAGCAAAAACTTTTAAAACTGAAATAACAATACTCGTAAGAATACCAAAAGTCTGCAAAATAAAATAATAGTACACGTAAAAATACCAAAAATCTTAACTGAAACAACAATATTCATAGGAATAGCAATATTTTAAAAACTGAAATAACAATACTCGTGAGACTACCAAAAATTTGCAAACTAAAATAACAGTACTCATAAAAATAGCAAAAATCGTAAAATCTCAGTTCTCGTCTCTATCAAACAGCTTCGCTTTCGTGTGTAACATTGTGGCTGCTGAATCGACCGTGGCCGTCGCATAAATTCCAATTACGAAGCAGGTGGGTCTCCGAAGGAATTCGAAACGTTGAATGCTCGACGAGCTTACCAGATCCATTTAAAAAATTGTTAGACCTATTGAAACTCGAGACTGACGATTTAACGACGAAGCTCCGTCGATCCGGCCGATTCGACGAAATTTGAGAATCAGCCCCGTCGAATAGGATGGGTAAGGGTGCGGGCGAGACGTCGGTTTCGAGCAATTCGAATTTTAACGTGGTAACGATCGATCGATACGCATAGTCAGGAATACGCGCAGTCGTTAATAATATTGGAACGCCATCTAACGGCAGGTGCACCGTTAACGCCTGTCTAAGAATTACGGGGTACTCGTCATGGGAAAATATATCGGAGCGAATCTCTTACCGTGATCGAATTCGATCGCGATTTCACCTAGCTCGATCGTGTTGACAGTTTCGGGGAGAGTTCGCTCGACTACCCCCGGAAAGGATACGATTTAGCGAATTCGCCGTCCCATCTTTCGGGCGATTGAAGTTCTTCGAGTAATTCCGCCACGGTGTCTCTCTACGGTGACATCGTCTTGTGATTTCGCTCGATTTAACCGTGCCACATCCGCGGCGACCTCCGACCTCGCTGTTGCACATCGGATAATGAGAATCCGTGCTGGCAATTTTCGGCGGCCGGCGAACAATATCCATATTTCAGAAGTTAAACAATGTCACGGACAGACGAACAGTTGCCAGCACGAAATTAATTTCAGTTACTCGACGACGGGATTCGCATTCGCGAGAACATCGAGTGGCACGTTTCGTAAGCTCATCGAATGCGTATCGCTATTCACGCCGATAAAAATATGCGCGACTCGATAATTCGTCTTTTAAAACTGAGCCGAGTGTGAAATTGACTGGAGAACATGGCCTTAGCACGTTCATTGCCACGGTGGTCACCGGTGACCGACACTATTTCGTTGTTTGAAAATGATTATCATTAAATTAATAGCATTGAACATTAATTTATTACTACTGAAATTAACCAGGTTATAGTATGAGGTGAGAACTTCATTATTCAATAATTAATAATTTTTTTTAATATCTCTGATCACTCCTATGAATTAAATAAATGGAACTTATTTGAAGCATTCAACATTCCCTTGGCATTCAACGTGTTAAAATGATAAGATTCGATTTATTTAGATTTCGTACGATTTTTATTTAAATGTATGATTGAATGAAGAAGAGTACTGAACGGCGGGATTTGCATTTGCGAGAACATTGAGTGGCACGTTCCGTATTGCTATTCGCGCCAAACAAAAATCTGCACGACTCGATAATTCGTTTTTTAACATTGAAACGAGCTGTGAAATTAACTGAAGAATATGGCCTTAATGAAATGACAAGATTCAATTTATTTAGATTTGGTACGAGTTTTATTAAAATGTATGATTGAATGAAGAAGAATTCTGAACGGCAGAATTCGCATTCGCGAGAACACTGAGTGCCGATAAAAATAAGCTCAACTTGGAAATTCGTCTTTTAATACTGAACATATCGAAAATTGAAGGTAATTTTATAATTTCGTTAATCGTAAAATAAAAATTCTGGAAAGGTTTTTAGTGTTGAACCTAAACCTACCTTCGCTGGTCAAAAGGATCGACTCCAATTTTATTATTTTGTAATTATAAAAATGGTAGAGATTCCTCTGTTGATAACAATTTAGTACGTTTCTTTATTCAAGAGTACGTTATAATCCACGCCGCAACGAAACAGATTTAATTCCGTCGTTTTTATTAGGTAACGCATGTTAGCCAGTTTAATGCTCGGTAGGTTCAATGTTAAATGGGGTTGACGAGTGACTTCGTCGCCGCGGTTCGTTATCATTAGACTAGTTGTAGGAAACAGCAATTAAGTGAAAATGTATTTCTATACATTTAAAATGAGCGTGGCGTTGCCGTTGGCCGAGCCAGAATACGCCCACTGCAACTGCGCTCTGATTGGTCCGTGTTTTCGTTTGCAACTCCTTAACAAAGCTGAGGCGAACATTTTCACCGCGGAAAAGTTACTTCAAATGATCCCGGTAACCGTTCCTTCCGAGGTTTGCCGCAACAATTTTAGAACATCCTGTGTATTATAAAATAATAACCACCTAATATGCGCAATCTCTCCGGGCTCCAAACAGCAAAGCAATCGAAATTATTATACTCTCCTCGTGGACGAAGACAAGATCTTTCGTTGAGAATTTTAATCCTTTTAACCCTTAGCAATCCACTGGCGCCTCTGAGGCGACACTAAGAATTGTCCTACTATTATTTTAAACAGCTTTTAATAATTTTAACGTTCCAAGTGCGAGTAATAGTAATAAACTTTATATGCACGAAGGGAAATGGATCATGTTCAATGGAACTATCCTAGGTTAAAAAATGTCTCAATTTTGGAATTAAATTTGCTTGAAGTGTTAAGGGTTAAGGTAGTTCTCTCAACTTAGAACAATTTTTATTCTATGTAATCTCTTTTGCATTGCGCACTTGGCATTAAACCTGCTTCTCATACCACGGTAGAAAAACTATTTAATACTACTTTGACTGCCGAAGCAACAGTCTGAAAAATCCCGCAGAATCAAAGTAATTAATTTAACACGTTCCGTGTCAAGCTATTTTTACTCGACTTCTCATACCGTCCATTTAATGTGTAACTAAAAATTGATAATATTATTACAAACTTTTTTGCTTCGTTGTATACCGCATCTTTTACAAATTCTCATTAGTTTGATCTGGGTTCCATATGCATTAATTACAAATATGTTATGAAACATATCATTTCAGCGCATTAAATAAATATATCATCGCGCACCATCGGTGGTACACGTGCCACGGAACGCGTTAGTAACATAACTATTGATAAGCTAAACATTACGAAACTACATATTTCGTCGATCTTCTCGTATTTGCCGGGTATTAATCAAATTCTGTGGACTTACGACGTAGCAATTAATTTTCAAACATGAACAAATAATTCCGTCGGCCATATTTCGGGTACGTGGCAGCGAATGCGTTAAAAACGATCGAAGCTGCAACGTTGAATCGGTTAGCGACCTCTCGCTGCTCGTAAATATAGTCTTAAATTTCGACTTAGAAACGAGCGGTGCCGTTAATGCTCAACTAACAAGCACACCTCGTGCTCCACTTAAGCTCGAAGCACGGTCTGGTGTCGAAGCAACTTCAATGCAGACCTCTTATGTATCCGTACGCCGGCACAAAGATTCGTGGAGCTTCGGGGAATATTTGCAAAGGAATCATCCTCTAAATGGAGCCGGCTAAGCGTTAATGGATTCTCGAAAGTGACGGTACCGGCATAGAACCCGTAATCAACGGCGGAAATAACTGATCCAGAAAGCCGGAAAGTAAACCAGTCAATTGCCGATTGATCTCGCACCTAATGCGTTTACGTGGCATCGCGAGATGTGGGCGTTGAATACGGATCGTCGAGCGCGAACAATGGCAAGAAAGTTCCGTCGAACACAGCTTCTAAGCTTGTGCAAGCCCACTCGAACCATTCTCTGCCAGATCGCTCGGAATTTGATAGGTTGATCATCGACTCTGTTCGACATCGCAGAATCTGCCATAGGATCGTTGCGGATCATTATACGAAAGTTTAATTTTCTGCTTTGGTTGCAAGCAACGGGGCTATACACAGATGCCTTTCGTTCTTTAACCCCTTGCACTACAACAAGAGATTTTAAACCGTATCTTCTAAATATGTGTGTCATTAATTTTCCGTAACTCGAAATCAAATTGTATTGAGTTGTTGTTAATACGCAGTTGTTGGAAAATGTCTATGCACATGCTAGCTACAAATTTTCTTCTCCTGTTGGAAAATTATGGACGGCAAAGAAAACTTAGTCATTGTAACTATAAAATCAATCGCAGTGCAAGGGGTTAATAATTTTTGCAAATTACCGACGGTGTTGTCAGATTAAGATTTTTCTCTTACTTCACCATACCCCTTATACGACGCCATTCTTCTATTTCTGACAGTATTTTCAGTAGAAAACTGTCTTCCATTTCTGACATTAATTGGAACTGCTTTCATAATGAAATTGCTTTTATAGGATTATTCAATCATACGGTGTAATAAAAATCGCACAAAATTGGAATATTGTCATTCTGTAGAACACAATAACATTAGCCAATTTCAATGCTTCGGTTGGTCCACTGTTAAATAACATATGCAATGGATAATTTGTAAGAAATGAGGATATGTATAGACGCCTTACGTTCTTTAATAATTTTTGCAAATTACCGACAGTGTTGTCAGATTGAGATTTTTATATTACTTCACCATATCCCTTCTACGACGCCGTTCCTCTATTTCTAACAGTATTTCTAGTAGAAAACTTTGTTTCATTTCTGACATTAATTGAAACTATTCTCATTATGAAATTGCTTTTATAGGATTATTCAATCACACGGTGTAATAAAAATCGCACAAAATTGGAATCTTGTCATTCTGCAGAACACAATAACATTAGCCAATTTCAACGCTCCGGTTGGTTCACTGTTAAATAACATATGCAAATAATAATTTGCTAAATCGTAGTTGAAGCTCAACAAACGTGGAACGAGCGAATTGACAAGTGACTTACATAAGTGGAACAAATTATCGTAATTAATTAAACGATTAAGTTTTCATGGTATCGAACTCGAGCTAATGAAACACGAATTGAAATCGGATAGCCCCTTTGAGAACGGACGATTCACCGACACAAGAAATTACAAAGCGCGGTCGAGACAATCGAGTTTCACGGACGGTAGAAAATGTGAAAAAACACCAGCGGGGAAAATCGTTTTTCCAGAAAGCGAGCGCCTCGGCGAGAACACGAGCGTGAGTCTCGCGTCTAGACTGCGCCGGAATATTGTATTAATGCAAATGCGATAAATCTGATATGCTCAGCCGCGCGAGCGTCGCCTGTTCGTGCCTGGGACATGTCCAGGACATGTTTAGAGGGTGAAAACTCCGATATCCGTTCGTCTTCCCCGTCCGACTATACGCCGGCTTTGTCCCCTTGACTCCTTTCGCGAGAAACACAAATGAACATGCGCGCTACTTGCTTTCGCTCGGCCGAGAATTAAACTTGTAGCGTCGAGTCAACAAAGACAATCATTGACGAGCCGCTGACATCAGGATAATCTGACTTCTGGCCTGGTTAAACAGCGAATCTCGAGACAACTCGTGAAGCAGTGTCACCTAACCCTTTCGGCCCTCAAGAGACGTACCGGGTGACCCATTTAAAAAGAACCACCTAAATATCTCCTTCGGTCGAGGTGACTTAAAGTTACATTTTGTATGCAATTCAAATCGTATCTATGAGTGAATATGTTGTGAAAAATAGTGTTTGTCAAGATTATATTTTTGAAGATTGTCAGAGTCATACATATATAACTCTATTTCCAGCCGCTGCCAAAGACCCAATAGAAAGCCACCCAGAATGTGTACGTTTTGTTATTCGCTGAGACTGCTGCGCTGGATTATACTGACCGTCATTTCGCGCAGAACTCGTTTCATAAAATAAAGGGGAGCAAAATGTACGAAGTGGCTCCGTTTCTTTTAATCAATTATCGGAAACGGATCGCGGCGAAGTCTTTTTTATTAAAAAATATATTCCTCTAAAGATTGAATCTTCTTGAATCATGAATTCTTGCATGAAAATTGCGGTTCCATAAACAAAGCACAGGTGCACGGTTTTGACCATTAAATAGGTGAGGCGGTGTCTATTAATAAAAGTTTAAACGTTCGAACAGTCCACGGTGCATGCCAAATTGCTCTGACCGAGCATGGCAGCTCCGATACGAATATCGCACTGTGCGGAGATTGTTTCGATGCCACCGAAATCTTTTACTCAATTTTCGCGAATCAATCCCATTCGTTCTCTACGATTTTTTTCGAATCGATCTATTAAAGCTGTTGCGCAACATTGACCAATCACTGACAACGTGGTCGCCGAAAAACCAAAATTTAGGCGACCACACTCGACGACTAAGCTCAGCGAAAATTGTTGGATCATCGGACTCCTCTATCTCATACTCTGAATCACCTACGAATGCAAATATCTTAACAATTTCCTCCGATTCTGCATTTTCAATATTCCAATTGGCGTAATCGTTTCGGTTGAAAGTCCCGAGTCGCTGTTCCAGATTCAACTCCTGAAATTAATTGTTCTGTAGCGAAACTCGTTTCATCCATCACGTCCTTTGGTCGCCAAGAAAATTTTGTCATGCGAAACCGTCAATTGCATTCGATGCGTTTCAACTGTCACCATGATCAACGAGCCATCTGTGCGTCGCTCGCGTTTTCATTGGCCGCGACGACTAGTCGGCGATTTGCAAATCACTCTTAGGTGTTCCGTACAACTTTTAGTTGCCAGCTTGCGAGGACAATAGGCTCGACAAATGTAATCGATTTTCCTCGATCAATCGTGGGAAAGATTGCAAGCTCTGCGACCAACTGTGTAATCGTTAGAGAGTCAATGTTTTGGAATTACACGAGACGTTTAGTGTTAGAAATTGTCTTTAAACCGTATACTACACTGGCGGCTGTACCTCGTGCGCTTACCGAGAGAGCGACATTTCTCAAAAGGAGGGGGGGGGGGGCTACGTTCTACCAATATTAGCCAATCTTTGCGGACGTGGCCCGGCCAGACTATCAGAGCTATCGACATGACTCTAACGGGAAAATCTTCCCCAAACCTTCCTCTTTAAACAAAGCTCTCATTTTTTAGGCTAGCGTTTCAGGGGACTTCAGGACGCTTCATTTTATTAACCCCATTTTGCCCATTTTCGCGACTTCGAACGCCTCGAAATTTTCAATATTGTACCACGGCCGCAATTTCATTCCGATCGAGCTGAAATTTGGTATGCACACTGCCTACGTGTCCAGTTACTTGTAGCCAGCGTTAGAAACAAATCGGAGAAACTAAATTTTTTGACCGTTTCAGGAGTTGGGGACGTGACTTCCCACTCCAGTTTCCCAACTTCGGAAGTTGCCTGATTCCACCGATCTCAACATTTTTCGTAATTCGATTCCGATCGACCTGTAAATTGGCATACACTCTGTCTATTGGTCTAGAAACGTGTAACCAAAATTACAAAAGAATCGGCGATCCAACAATTTTTTCCACTTTTTCGACAGGTAGGGTCGTCCCTTCACCAGTTGGCGATATTTGGCAATTTTTGACGGCGTCCCTCGACCAAACTATTAGAGCTATCGACATGATTCCAACAGGAAAATCTTCCTCAAACCTTCCTCTTTAAGAGGAGCCCTCACTTTCTAGGCTAGCGTTTCAGGGGACTTCAGGAAGCTACCATTTATCAACCCCATTTTGTCGATTTTCGCGATTTTCACCAACCGCAAAATTTCAAAGTCGCGCGGCGGCCTCAATTCGATTCCGATCGACCTGGAAATTGGCATACACTCTGTTTACGCATCTAAGAACGTATATTAAAAATTACAAAAAATCGGAGACAACATTTTTTTTCAATTTTTTCGACTTTTCTCACCAGGGGGAGTACGTCCCTCCAAAATGAGACAACCTTTGCGAACGTTCCACGGCCAGACTATCAGCACTATCGACATGGTTGAAACGCTAAAATCTTACCAAGATCTCCCTCTTTAATTGATATCGCCTCACAGGTTCGTTTTTTTATTTTTCTTTCTTTCGTGCAGATAAAGGTCGTCGGGACCAATATTCCTTTGAACGAAGGCGACGTCATTGATGCACTCCGTGAAACGAAGACTGCAAAACGTCGTATTGATAAATCATGTTATGAGAAAACGTTGCGATGTGGCGAGAGCAACGCCATATTTCACGCCATATTTTCGCGAACAAGTCGTCGCGCCGGCATCTTCCTTAAAGGCAGCACGGCTAAGATACCCTGTTGAATTTCCAAGTAAATATATCCGCCATAAAGTCGATACGGCCGATGAAGACAAAGGGCAAAGGGTTCTTTGAACAACGCTTAATACTCGATATCGATCCATGTTTTTTTCCCTTCTTCACACATGCAAGTGTCGCCTGTAGTCGAACGTGTTTGATGAAAAAAGGTAATTCGGCGCCAATTTTCTGTGCCTGTTCGAATAGAAATCAGTTTTTCGACGCGCACACGAGAAAACAGCACGCACACAGTTACGATCGCTTCTTGTACAAAGGGGAACATGCGATATGGTAATATCGCATTAAAAGGGAACGTAAACTCGATTAAACTATTACTTACGTAACTTTTGTAAGATATCTTATGTAATATTGAACACTTTGAATGCCACGATGGTCACCGGTAATGCGTACTATTGTTTAAAAAAGGTTATCACTGAATTAATGACACATAATGTCACATTGATGAACACATCAATTTGTTACTGTTGTAATTAACCAGGTTTTATCTTAATTATGATTTAAGACTAGAATTAATTCAGTAACTAACAATTCACTTTAATAACGTTGGTCGCTTCTATGAACGAAATAAATGAAACTTGTCTGATGCATGCGAAATTGACCCCTTGCCAGTTTCTTTGCTACTAATTATTATAACATTTTCGTTACCAAAAATGTTACAGAAAAAGAAAGAAAATTTATATTTCTTATACGGCTGCTTTTCCGTCGATACTAAAATATTGATTAAAAAAGAATAAAATTGCGTTTCGTCTAAAAAGAGAGACCTCGCATTTATATTTGTTAAATATCTTCGTAATTTTAACGCAAGTTCGATTATACGCATACAAAATGATTGCTATACTAATTAAAGTAATTATTTTCTTTCGATGATAGAATGTCTGAATTTCAACATTTAAGTGTTTCCGAGCGATTAAATCGCAATTCTTTTAATTGTTAATCCTTTTCTAGCGAACACTTTTTTCCCGAACTTTTTGCACGAAGCTCGGAAGCTTTCTAGATCCTTGAGAGCTCTGTATCCGAACAAGCGCGTCACAGGTGACAGTTTAAGACTATTTTCACAGCGGTGTACAAACCGCGTGCAGCGTACAAATACGAAATTCTATGAACAGACTGTGGATCTTTAGTTAAAACAAATATTTTCCGACTTCGCTTGAAAATGAGGTTTAATGGGAACGTGAATTGTACACAATTTATAATTACCGTGTTTAACACTTAAATTCATGTATGCGATTCCTACATTTTGCACATTCATAGTTTTCTTTCTTTCTGATAGTAAAAGCTTTAAAACATGATCTAGTTCTCTGAGGAGAATGATTTTGATACTAAACGATCCTTGTCAATTTCGCTCAACATTTTCACCGCTTCGCACATTATCTGTCTGTATTTGCTATAATTACTAAATGTATAGTACTAAAATGTTTAATAACACTTCCTGTAAATAATTATCTTCCATCCTCGCGCACTGCAAAGTTAATCGATATTCCTGCAAATAGTCTTTGTATATTATTTGTCACCCGTATTATTAATTACAGTAAATGTTCTCCATTGTGCTAGATATATTATATTACGTTGACTTTAATGTATAATAACAAAATAATGGTTCATTACAAAAGAGAACATTCGAAATGCAGTAACAATTTCCGTGCACCTTCGTCGGTTGTCAATCAAAAAGCGAGCGCAAACAGAAAAGGAAGTAAATATTTGCAAGCGAAATTATACACCCTAATAACAGCCTAACCGCGGCTGAGACTGTTATAGGACAATGTTCGACTATAGAATAACTTTCACACTCGTGCAAGAAATTTAATCCATCAGAAAGTTAACGAGAAAATTTAGAATGTAAAATTATCAATGCACGAAATGAAATTTCAGATCGAAAATCGATCAAAAAAAAAAAAAAGATGCAGTCACACCGATTAAATTTCTCGGAATAGAATTTATGAAATCGATAATGCAGGCTATTTCAGAGAAACGAGAACCGTTGCGATAATAAATTCGAAAGGAAAAACGAAATTGATCGAACCACATGGAAACGTGTATTTATCTGAATCATCGCGGAATCTGGATAAAGATATATGTACGTGCACGTCTGATTCTAACAATAAACCCGGTGCACATGATCTATGCTCGACTATTATGTAAATAGCATGTCCAATAATAACTCTGCTTTGAAACATGTGACGAGACGAGCGACTGTATAAAGTTCTCTGGTCATTTACCTGTCACAACGACCGCGCCATAGGGCGCCATTAATTATGTAATCAAAGCACACAGATTGCAGAAAGAGTCGAGCGATGTGAGTCAAGTGCACGGCACACTATGCGTAATGCACGCTAACTTAAAACCACGTGCGTCGCGCAGTTCGATATCAGCCTTTATCATACGCGAAGCACAAGCGCGAAAATTTCGTCGGTCGAATTCGTCAATTTTTGGAGACAAAAGTATTTCTCCCTGTTTCGGTAAAAGGTTGACGAATGTCGTTTCATTTATTTATTTATTTATTTTTTAATTATCGCTGCATACTTATTGCCTCTACGGAAACGGTAAGAAATTATCGACGCGAGATAATTAGTATGGCATTCGCACGGTAAAAATTAATTAAACCGTTATTGAGAGAAATATATTAACAAGCTCGTTAACATGTTGAATGCAGATCCATTTTGCATAGCTTTCACGTCACATTTTATTTACCTTTAAACGGGAATAATGCAACCGTGCATAAGCAAAAGACTCGCTTAACCCATTTATGCTTTTCTGTTTCAATCGAATCTATTGAAATAGCGCGAATATTTCTTAATATTATATGAATTATCTATAACATATTAATTTGTAAATTTGATACCGTCAGTCCCCAGGAACTGACATAGCATTCCACGTCTTAAGAATCGTTGTTTCGCTGTCTGCCTTCGCTCTTAACACATTAAGTGCCACGTTCAGGCATCGTTGGTCCCTACGGACCGGCGACAGATTTTTCGTTCTGCTATCGCGGCGTGCGTTACGTTACCCGACTGTTTATACTCTGATTCGTCTATCGGCGAGCGGCCCGGCAAGGCCCGCCTGACGGCTAACCGTGGCTTGAACGGAACGGCACAGAAATTCGGCGTGGCACTTAACGTGTTAACCCTTAACACTCTAATGGCTCCTCTGAGGGGGACATTAAAAATTGACACAATATTATTCAAAACAATTTTTACATTGCAATGTTTGTATTTAAGAAGTTAATAAAAATTGAACTGTTGCTCGTACAATTAACTGTAACAAATTTGATATGCACGAAAGGAAACGACCACGTACAATAGAATTATTGGAAGACAGAAAAATGTCTCGAGTTAGGAATTAAAATTGCTTGGAGTGCAAAGGGTTAAAACGTTTCATCGGAGTGCAACGCATCTCATTTACGAAATATTATAACAATTTTTACAAAAGCTAAAACAATATAGGACGTAAAGTTTATTTCACTATCTTTCAATGAAAAACTGTGAACGTC
The DNA here is from genome assembly GCA_028453745.1 of Agapostemon virescens. NCBI lineage: Eukaryota > Metazoa > Arthropoda > Insecta > Hymenoptera > Halictidae > Agapostemon > Agapostemon virescens. The sequence continues at coordinate 16,732,794 of CM052093.1, read as the reverse complement.
ATTTATAGGGAATGGCGGTAGCGAACGTATCAAAACTTAAAATTAGAGTTTGAAGCTTACTTTCTTTGTACTTAGCGATTCATTGCAAATCAAATTTTAATGGAGTTCCCAACGAATAATTGTGTAACATCGTTGTAGGAAAGTTCGTACAAAAACGGTTATCGATGGAGATATTTGACATGCTTTCGACTATGGTATCGATTGTACTCGCTACAAATAAAATTGTAATGGAGTCCTCAACGAATAAGAAACTGAATACATCGATCTTCAAAAATATCGTGCAGAAATCACTGTCATTGAAAAATATATTAACCCTGTATGGAGCCGTGTAACTTTCAAGTCACATTTTAATCTATCAACATTTTATCAAACGATTTCAGTTTTTTAGAAGATAACGTGTACGTCTAAATTATCTGATGTCTCTGAGCTAACAAATAACAGTATTGATAACTGTTAGCTGCAATTAATTTAATGATAATCATTCTTAGACAACGAAATGGAAAATTGTTTAAACTGGTAATTTCTTTTTAATTTGCATATATAGTTTTTGTAATTATTGATTTGCCGTTGCATACATTTTTTGTATTTAAGAAAACATTTTGGCCCATAGAGTGTTAAATTCAGAATTCCAAAGTACAGTTTGAATCGTCTTTGATCGGCTGTATGCATGATGAATAAAATTTTAATGGGGTTTTCAACAACCACGGAACCGCACGCATCAATTCACAAAAGTTCCTATGGCAATAACAGTCAATGAAAATATATTAAATAGAAAACTTTTTAAAATAAACTTGGTTGTATCGACCGTGTTCCCCGCGAATAAAATTTTAATGAGGTTCCCAACGAATACGGAACTGTATATACATCGATCTACAAAGGTTCGTCTACAAATTACCGTCGACAAAGAATATTTTGAATTGAGCGCGCACAGCTTGGAAGTGTCTTGTACGAATTGTGCTAATTGCACAATAAAACTTTAACGAGTTCGCTAACGTATGAAAAACTTCGCGCCCCAAGGAGTCGTCGACGAAATCACTATACCTCGCGCGAAAACTCACAAGCGGATGGACGGTATCGGCGAGGCATGAATTTAGCTTCGATCGGTGTATGCGAAAGTTTTGAAAGAGTCGCGTGAAAGGTCAGCCGCGACACTTTCTGTCGTCGTCGTGACGGCAAATTTCGATTCAACAAAGCAAGTCGACGATATTTACAATTCACCGTTCATGTAAAGCGAGTCAACAGCGCGACCGGTGGGTTCCTTTTGAAAACATCGAGCTTAACACCTGTCTCGCGTTACGGGGAATTAGCGAACTAGCCGATCGACTTACTCGCTGAAAAATATTTAGCACGGAGAGCCGGCGATAAACAACCGCGAACTTCTGCGAGAACAAACTTTCCCTTCGGGAACATTGAAACAGGCGAAGGCGATCTCGCTGCAAGTTCGCTCAGGATTTTGTACACGTATAGCTCTCACCAACTAGGAAAATTAAAATTATTATTGTCAGCGAACGGCGAAGTTTCTAAATTATTTTTACCACGGAATCTGATGTTCTCCGGTCTCGCCGACGTCACCAGCGATAATTAATCTAAGGGTTTTAAACACTGCTGGACACCGAAAGGATTGCATCGGATACTGCTTTGTACTTAACCACTCCAAGCAATTTTAATTCCAAAACCGAGACATATTTTTTACATAGAATAGTTAAATTTACATGGTTATATGTTCGTTTCGAACATATAAAATTTGTTATTATTATTCGTACGTACAACGCTTCAATTTTTATCAAGTTTTTAAATGCAAACATGATGATGTAATAGTTGTTTTGAATAATGGTATGACAATTTTTAGTGTCGCTTCAAAGAAGCCAAGGGTTAAAGCGTTTTATTTCACGACTGATGACAATTTAGGGATTATTGCAAAACGACGCGCAGACTGACTTCAAGACGTTTCGATCGAAGATTTAGTGCCCATAATTATGAAAGTGGTCTAAGTCATATATTTCTTGTTTGGAGATATTTAATGAATTGCATTTGTATAAATTAAAAAATATTATTATAAAATATTATTATTATTAAAAGGTAAAGAATTAAGGTAAAGGATTTGCCTCGAAAACAACTGACTCACCGTAGACAATGAGACAGCCCTTCATAATGGGGTTGGTCATCCAAAAACACCCTTATCATCGCAATATAGCGAATCAATGTTTCCAAGTTGCAATGATTGTGAAACAAATAATTTATAATCTATACTTTATATCTGCATACCTGAAACGATACCTAGTCGAGTAATAATTAGAAAATAAAAATAGTCTGTATTCCTTTGAAAACAGAATCTACATGGACATGTTTTTCTCTTCTCAACGATCTTGTACAGTTGAAAACAACAGAAGAATATTCTAAAATTCTTGAAATGCTTTTACAGTTTTGCATCTGGTCTATTAATTTTTTTCATCAAAGCATAATATCTTTTAAATTATTTCTAATAATTATAAATTATTATTTTGAATTATATCTGTCGCTGAACCGCAATTTCTGTAAACTGGTTTGTAAATTTTAATACACAGAAAATGTTTGCTTGGAAAAAACGAATAAATGATTATTATTTGTCGCAATCTTTCGGACAACCGTATCCAGTCGAACATTTGGACACAGAAACGTGAACCTAGTAACCTTGGCACGCGTGCTGCTTCCAAAATATTATTGTCTCTATGCGTCTTTCGGTAACAATCCAAACAAAATACTAGAGGAATACAGACGTGTGCAAGACAGATTCTCAATGTTTACTTCTCGACCACCAGTCTTACGCAGAAAGAAAAGTGTAGGCACGAGTGGTGCAATCGGTAAACAAGTTAGATTTACTATCAAAATAAAAACTAAGCCAATGAATACGACAGATCGGCGTTACTATAGTCGTCTACACTCGACCGCAACGAACACATTTAGACCGACAATATTTATATTTCTGTTTAGCCGCGATCTAACGTTCGAATCGGTATTATTTGTATGTATTCTTAGAGCCGTTCACATCTCCGCCAAGGTATTGTAGTTTGTTTTTTGAAGGAAGAGCCTTGAGGTATACCGTTCGCCACAATGGCTGTCCACCCACACACGAGTGGTACGGCTAAATTGGTTGAATTGCTTCACAGAGTTAAAAATAACGCCGAGCACTTTCCTAAACGTTTCGCTATCGAAAGTCACGGTATTTGCGGAAAAGATGTTTCGAGGACGCGTGTCTGCGACTCGATCGGTTTCTGCATACAAGTTGCAATTCGAGCGAAATCATTAAAAACAAATTTTTTAAGGGCCGACATGATTTAACGGTGAGTAATCTCTTTCGGATTTGTCTCGTTAAAATCCAGATGCTCGAACGCTTGTGTCTCAATTATGATGTAATGGGTCGACGATGGAAGATGGGACAGGGGGAATCGCTAATGACCCCTGCTGTCATTCAAATGATTGGTCTATACGCCGTTGTTCGTCCACCATCAATCGAAGAATCGCCGTGCGCGTACGACTTCCAGTGGACGATTTCAACCGGAAGCAATTTTCCTGATTTCGAGGTCACTGTCTCGCATCGATCGCACTATTTGGCACGAAGCTCTGTCGATCCGTGACAAATCGTGCGCCATTCGAATACGAACGATTATCGACGTATTCGAGTTTTTATCTCACTTAGCGCGCGCGAATGTCCTGCGAATTTCCATTGCGTAAAGTCTGGACAAATATTGGACAACGTGGGACGGGAATTCTTTTGGAATTGAAATCTTTACATCGGTTCGTCGACAGCGACATTTTCGTCAAGCTTTCTGCTGATTAAAAATTGCATCGATTCTAAGAAAACGGGTAAGTTACAGGAAGAGGTTTTGAAAGTTTTCAAAATTTATTTTTCTTTGATAGAGTATTTTTTTGTTTGAGCAACAGATTTCCAAGGATATTTCTATTTCACAAACGTCTAGGAACGTATCGCCAAAACATTGTTGGATATCTTATAGATTAAGCAAATACTTTTAACTGTTCAGGTTTAACAGTAGAACTACCAAGTAATAAATCCGACCGATGTATATTGCTTTGTAATAATGAGAAAATTGCATCGATTCAGATCAATTTTTATCGTAATGTTTGCCTCGATGAAGAAATTCATTTGAAACTTTTTAGTGAAAATGTTTTAATAACTTTAATAGTTGTTATAAAAAAAATCAGGAACCAGTCACTTTGACTGGTTCGGTAGTTCTAGTGTTAAGTTAAGATAAGTGAAATCGAAATTCTGTCTCCAGCCACGCTATCTCCTAGTTACAGTTACGCATTCGACCCTTGGAATCCTTACTCACCATCCTTGAATTATTCCCCTTGACCCTTCAAACCTTAGTAATCTCAAACAATTCCTATTGGTCCTAATCCTCATCC
>CM052093.1:16711354-16723390 GCA_028453745.1 Agapostemon virescens | reverse complement strand
CCTCTTCAGAAGATGAGCTAAATATTCGAAGACGTCTTCTCCTTTGCTCATACAATGGAACTGACTCTTCGGTTTGATCATGTTTGTTCTAACATCCAACCTATTGCGTTGATATTTACCACTTGTGTCACTGCTTATTTTTATAGAGCTCCTCGGAATCCGAAGACGAATTCCACATCTTCAACTGTTTCAATTTCATGTTCATAGCCCATGTCACTACTACTTTTACTAAAATATGCAAGCTCATTCTTAGACATTTTAGGGGTAATTAAAAATGTAGTTTTAAAAACGCAAAGAACAAATTTCCAGAAAGTACCAGCACTTAACCTCAAAAGTCCTTGGTAGCGATACGTTAACGAATGCACAATGAATGCATACACAAATTTAATGAACAATACTGATAAACGATTGTACAAAAGCACATTTAAACGCTTATTGTCTTTTTATATCTATATAGGCTTACAAGCACCATTCACATATATCTGTTCATAGATTCCTTTTTCCCAGATTGAATGGTTTTGTGAGAACCCACATATGCGTTCATAGCCAAAATCGAATGGTTATGCAAAAACGCATATATGAGTTCATACGCAAAATCGAATGGTTATGCGAGAACGCATATATGGGTTCATAGCGCTCAAAGGGTTAATGTTTGAAGTGCGGGTTTAACTATAACAAGTAATAGAAAACGTGCAGGCAACACTGCGACGACGCGACTTTTTAAGCTGCAGCTTGGGAAATGCGCTATGGTAGTCATCAAAACTGATCGAAACAACGAGTCAGATATTCGCGGAGCTTTTCGATCGCTAAAGTCGGCAAATGCATTGTCAGTGATACGCGTTTACGCATGGGTGGACAGCCGCATTGTGCTCGCACTCGTATTCACTGAAACTCGAACGTGTCTGCTGTGAAAACAAATATAAAGTGATCGGCTACGTTGTGGACTGATACGCGGCGAAATCTTTCAATGAATATTTCGTCGGCCGGTGCAATTATTCAATCGACAATAGGAAAGAATAATATAGCACAACGTCTAGAATAATAACTAAATTTCGATTCGACGTTACGAACATTCCACGTCGAACTTTCCCTCAGATTTAACATACTTTTCTACTTGCTGACACGCGAGTTAATAAACCGGAGTTATGAAATTCAAAATGTCTTCCCGTGCGTCGTAATATTTTAGCTGATAAGTTAACTGGGCCGCTGCGTCCATTAAAATTCAAATGCGTCGCGAAAAAGTTTGCCCGCGTAACGTTTCCTCGAGCATGTAACCAAGTTTTCGGAATGAGAAAGACGGTTCCCGATGCTTATCACCTATACTGCCTATAGTAACGGCGTGCTATACAACGTATTTACCTAACAGCTCTAGAAACCATTGAAAGATTCATCAAGTCACGGATCAAATAGTCCTGACTCGTTTAAATATCGACGCCAAAAAGTTTCTACGACATTCGTAAATCTTCGATACTTAGTTTTCACTTTATTCAAAAAATTCCCTCGATTTTGCCGAATTTTTGTGGTCCCTGAGCGGACAATCAACGTGTTGCTAATTAAACATTCATCACTCAACTGTGGATCTTTATACGTTTACGATAAAAACGATAAAATCAAATGCAAAACAGCGAGAACACTTTTAAATATTACTGTTCAAATTTCGACTTGTTAAAGTTATTAACTTTAAAGCCTACACTAAACATCAAAGTCTTTTTATTGCATAATTATTTAATTCAATCGTATATTGTAATAAAAATCGCACAAAGCTCTGAATGGATGAAATCTCATCACTTTTATAAAATAATATACATTAGATAATTTTAATACTCGGTCGGTTCAGCGTTAAGAGCGAGAACAAACGTTTATTTAGCCACTGCACCTTGCGCTTAAAGCAGATAACATTTGTTATGCCTAAAAATATGCAGTCTGTCAGTCACCGTTTCTAGAAGCAAGGAATAATACTCAGTGAGACTGGTCGTTATTCGTGGAGCGGTTAAGATTAATCATTTCCAGATTATCCCCTTGGTGGTTGCCAAACATGACAGAATGTCTCAAGCGTTCCAGCTGGATGACAGGTGTATCTTTCACGTCGAATCCCGATTGATCATCATCCCTTGTGCTCAACGCCTGGAAAAGGTATACTCATTGTTCTTCGAACGCAATATCTATCAAAAGCGCCTATTGAAATCCGTATCACTGCCAGCTGCTGGGCGCCTTTGTTCACCGAGATCGCGCGGCTAGCACCTTATCCCGAATGATTGTTCGAGAAATCTACACGACGTCGTATCATAGCATTGCCATTGGCAATGCCGAAAGGGTGAGATCGAGAACACCGAAGCACGCGCGTTTCTTCACAAACGAGGGATCATCTTGATCGCAAAGATTCACACTGTACACCCTCACCTGGTCGAAGTGACTATGAGTCGCGATCGCGTGCTACATTGTGTCTTACAAAGTGAGCACTCGGACGATATCGAGTCCTCAGAGTTCAAGAGTTTTCTCCATTAACGCTCTCACTGTCATGACACCCATATGTGGGTGACGGTATTATTTGTCCATGTCTAAAAATGAATTTGTACGTCAATATATTTATTGCAACAAATTTAATTGAGATCTGAAGAATATAAGAAGATTTAAATAACAATAATTCATTAAATAATTTTCTTTGATTTTATGGAATGTTTGAAGAAGTTTGCTTTGTTAACACGACTACAGTTTAATTTTAATTTTTGTACAATAAAAATGTCTATCCGGTTTAAAGTTATACCTAATGTTGAGTCTATACGAAATCAGATTATTGTAAATTTAATAAGAACATTGCCCACAGCGTTTTGGAACTTGATTCACATATGAATGTTTTAGGAAAATACAAAAATTTTTGTATAATAAATATGTCTATCTGGTTTAAAGTTATACCTAATGTTGAGTCTATACGAAATCAAATTAGTGTGAATTTAATAAGAACGTTGTCCACAGCGTTTTGAAACTTGATTCACATACGAATGTTTTAGGAAAATACAATAATTTTTGTATAATAAATATGTCTACCCGGTTTAAAGTTATACCTAATTTTGAGTCTATACGAAATCAGATTAAATTGTAAATTTATCGAGAACGTTGCACACTGCGTTTTGAAACTAAGTTCGTATATGAATGTTTCAAGAATAAACGGTATTTTTTAAAATAAAACTGTTCACTCGGTTAAAAGTTATAGCGATTGGAACAAAGTCAGAAACGGTCACTTTAATATACATGGATCCAACTACCGCGAGGAAGCCAGAAGAATTAAAAAAGAAAGAACGAAAACTATCAAGAAAGAAATTGGCAACGGTTCAAAACGGTTCTCTTCAATTTTTGTGGAAGAAAGACGGCTTTGTTATTCGTAAAATTGAGATTTCTTTGCTGAATACAGAAATAAATTGAATAGAAGAGAATTACATTGAATAGTTAATTTTCGCGTTATAACTTTGCTACTTAAAAAGATATTTAGTAAACGATCTTCATTATGGATTCACCGTGCAACGAGAACCGTCGCTCGATGAACATTTCTGTCATTTTAGAAGTGACAGATTTTTTTTTTGGAGCCGTGAATATCGAACCGGATTTACTAGCAGCTGTATCGAAGGTCTGGCTTTATGACGAAGCACAAGTGATGCGAATTAATTGAATCGATACACGAATACCAGCTCTATAAAGAATACGACTCGCCGCGTTGCGTTGCACCATCGGCGCGCAACAGACTGCGAATTATTGTTCAGTTAAGAACGGCTCTGTGGAGAATCACTTTCGGAGAAAATGAAAGAAAACATCGCTTTTTAAACGCTCTATACTCGGAGCAGAGACACACAGGTTGGCGCTTTTTCCCCGATGGTTAAATGAACTCACACACGGACGGGCCACATACGAACGCGACGCGGGCGAGCGATGACGTTCAAGAAAATGCTCGGTGAACCCTGAAAGAAATTTTCATTTTATTTCACTCGGCTAACCAAGCTTGTAATTAATAATTTTCCATTCGACAAGGTGCCGGCCATTCGTTGTTGGTAAACACGGATATTCCTTTAACGAACGCCGCAGGGTCTGTCATTTATTTTTAAAAAGAGATCTATTTTAAACAACCCGCGAGTCCCTTTTATTTAAATTTCATTACCACGAGACTCGACGCTGATATTTTCTTCTTTTTTCCCCAAGGACAGACTTGACAGCTCGCCTAAATTTAACATTGGATTGGATTAAATCTGTTAAAGTAGAATCTAAAATTATAAAATTTATAGGAACGGACCCCGGCGAGCAAGAACATCGTTGATTAGAAATTAATAAAAATATTCCGTTTAGCGAACAGGATTTATTTGTAGCTTTCCTAAAATCTGATGTCAATTGAATAAAATTTTCACAGCGTTGTGAAACAATTTCGGGAGAAGCGCAATGAATTAATGCACGAGCTGAAAAACTGCAGTATTATTTTGCGTATGTATATTACGCGAGTCGTATTCGCGACACTTGTAAATAATTTAAATAAATAAATAATAAACGCGGTGTTTACGTCGGATGACACGCTTGCAAACACGAGATACATTTTTAGTAGAGAATTCCGACACGGAAATATTAATATACAGTCAACCTTTCACGAAGTTTAAATTGCAATTGTGCTGCAGTCTTGGTCGCATTAAAACGTAATTGCATCTATCAACTAAAAGCTCTGACATCAATCTGTTGTCCAAAATTGTGAAATCAGAAAATACAATTACCGAGCCATTTTATGGCTTGCGCAAGTGACACGGCAAATAACCAACGTTAATAGACACTCTGCGATACAACAAGGTTGTTCAATGGAGAAATAACTATATAATTCAATTAGAATGTCACAGAATTCTTAATGCGATTGCTGCAACTCTCTTTCGTCTTATTAAAAATATTTTTCATCTTCGTTTTCTCGAAGACTACGAATTTATGCATTTATGACAACAACGATTTATTGTAATTATTAAAAGACAACATGCATTTTCCGTTAACTTTTGTTTCTTGCAATAATAATTATACTTTTCCGTATCCATACTTTCATTATCCGAACGATACTATTGTCTGAAGCTTCCATTATCCGAACAGTTAAATCATACTTTTGATGCGATTTAAGTTACTCAATTACAAATTCTTCAATTTATCTTTCACATGGCGTGTTTGATGAAACGACAACTATTGAAAGAACAATAATTATGCAGTCAAATTTCCCATGTCTACACCTCCACTATTTGTAAAATTCTATAATCTGAAGCTTCTACTATTGTAACAGATAAATCACATATTCGCTGTAAATTACGTGACTAAATTAGAAATTCTTCAATTTACCTTCCACTTAGCGTATTTGGTGAAATGACAATTATTGAAAGAACAACAATTACATAGACAAATTTCCTATGCCTATACCTCCATTACCTGACCAACTCTAAAATCTGAAGCTTCGGTTATTCTCACAAATAAATCAAATATTTACTCTAACTTAAGTTACTAAATTACAAATTCTTTAATATATCTTCCACGCGACGTATTCGATGAAACGACAATTATTGAAAGAATAATAATTATACAATCGAGTTTCGCGTAGCTATACTTCTGTTATTCGAGCAAATCTGTTATCCAAACACGCGTTTTATACACGATATTCTTTTTAAACTAACAAAGGTATTTCAAATATCCAGCACTCCCCGGCACACGCTATGTACACAACGATATTTTCCGTTTGCAGTAAACATCTAAATAATTCGTTCGGCAATTGCGCTCGCGATTTCAATCGAATATTTTCCGTCAGGGACGGCAACACGAAAAAATCGAAAGTTTGTCGAACGGTGCGGTGAAACATATCTACGCGGGCATTGTCCACGGGAATCAAGACTACAATCGATACGCTTGGGAGATTGTGCGCCGTGCGAGGGTGACATTTAATGAAAAAATTCCCTTCTCCTATTATAGTCCCGGGGAATAAAGAAAGGGAAACGTATTTCCTCAGGGTAACCGAAGTAATCAATGCGTTCTCGCGCAGAACGGCCGACGAAAATCAACGGCCGGATTAAATAAAACAAACAAACGGTGCGAAGATAAACAACGATGACCAAAGGGATCGCGGACTCACCAATATCACCGCGCATTTATCGACGATGTTCTACGACTTATGGCGCGCCGTTTTACGAAGGGCGTGCGAAGATGAGTAGAGCCGAGATGAGCGCGGACTATAATAAGCCCCGGGCGGAATGAAATACTATGGACTACACCGCGAGGTTAATTTCGACCAGGTCTATTTTGTCCCGTGAAACATAATGAATATTCACTGGAATATACAGTTCAGTCTCTAATTTAAAGGATATCACGTTCAGAATAATGTTCATTCACAATGTTGCTAATTCTAAGCATCATACTCTAACGACATTTAAACAATCGCGACAGAAATTCCATAATATCCTGAGCGACTCTAGCGACGTATTTTCGTTCACCAAACAGGAAACCATAAACGTTCCCTACAATTCCCAGTTTTATCGTTTCACCCCTTGCCACATTATGACGAGTCAGACTCGTGTCGAAGATTTTAAACAAAGTCTAACAAATATAAATGCGACGTCTTTCTTTTTCGACAGAATGCAATGCTATTTTATTTTAATCAATATTTCAGCATCGAAATAAACGCAGCTGTACAAGGAATATCAATTTTTTCTTCTGTAAACAATTTTGGCGACGAAGACGTTGACGGAAACTGTAGTGGCAAAGAAAGTGGTATGGCAAGGGGTTAATTTATAGGTTGTAGGATGCAAAATAAAGTAAAAATTGTATTCACTTTTTATGGAATATTATACTTACAAGAGAACATATTCAGATGCGAAAATCCGATTTTGATGAAACTTATGGGAACTTATAGTTTTATTGTTTAAACAAAATACTTTTGTTGAAGTTTTCTTGCACGACTATATTTCCCATTGAAAAGCATATAGTTTAAATAAAAATTCAAATTTTTTCGACCTCTGGTTTCCGAGATATCTCAAAAATACCCCAACTTTGAGGGCTGTTTTCACCCCTTCTAAGTCTCATGACAGAATAAATAATAAATAAACTTCTTAGCCAAGTGGAACAATTGAAAACCCCAATTGACAATTGGGAGCAAAGTCGAATGTTAAAGGGTTGCTTCGAAACGATTATAAAATGTGTTCCCATAGAAATTTTTAAACATTCAAGGACTCAAATTACAGCTGAAGAGTCCTACTTTATGATACGTTCTTTCTCATGCGAACATAAAATTCTTAGCCAAGTTGAAAAAATTAAAAATCCCATCGACAAATGAGAGAAAAGTCCCATCGACAAGTGGGAGTAAAGTCGAAATTTAAAGGGTTGATTCGAAACGATTATAAAATGTGATCCCAAAGGAATTTTAAAATTTTTAAGGACTCAAATTACAGCTGAAGAATCCTACTTTATGATACGTTCATTGTCATGTGAGCATACAATTTTTAGCCACGTTGAAAAATTTAAAAGTCTCATCGTCAAATGGGAAAAAAGTCCCATCATCAAGTGGGAGTAAAGTCGAAATTTAAGGGGTTGATTCGAAACGATTATAAAATGTGTTCCCATAGCAATTTTTAAATATCCATGCATTCAAATTCAAGCTTAAGAGTCCTGCTACGTGATATGCCTATTCTCACACGAGCATAAAATTCTCAGCCAATTAGAAAAATTGAAAACCCCAATTGACAATTGAGAGCAAAGTCGAATGTTAAGGGGTTGCTTCGAAACGATTGTAAAATGTGTTCCTATAGGAATTAAAAAAAATATTATTCAAAGAACTATAAGCTCCCATAAGTTTCATCAAAATCGGATTTTCGCATCTGAATATGTTCCCGTCTTATACTAACACAGATTTATTATTTTATTATTTAAAGGCAAAGCAATGAGAGCATTTGATGACTTCTCAAGTACTTCTTGTACTGTTTCCCACCGTGTCGAGACATCGATTAAAGAAATAAATGTTTTCGTAGCTGCTGCATCTAGTAGGGTACACGGGCAACTTTCAGTTTGCATAAAAAAGCTCATCCAATCACATTGTTGGTGCGTAAAATTTGCGGTCTAGCAACATCAATGGAACTTGGACGTATCGAATATCAGAGGAAAGTTCAGTTTATCGGTATCGGTCGTTGGCAGCAGATAATTACGAGCTGAAAGTATTTTATAGTTGGTCGAGGAACAATGGTTGACTGGCAGAAGGCAAAGGGGAGGCGAGTGTCCGCGACAGAACAACGGTAATCAATATTATTTACCTGCTTTATGGCAACGAAACAGTTAACGGGGTGGTTATGTTTACCCACATCGACACTGTACTCCCTTCCCTGTTCGTTGACCCCGCGAATATCCGGCCAGAGTCTAGTTAGGCTGTAGTTAGTGCTGCGAGGCGAACGTTCGATACTCGGTTTCGACGCTGCCGGAGAAGTTACGTAGCTTTTTCCTCGCATATTCATCTCGCGATCGAAGCAACAGTTTCGATAATCCAATGGTCCGGTTGAGGCGCAAAAAATTCGCCAACTTTCACAGCGGAAACCATTACCGGCGCCGGCCATTTCGCATTTAGTAATTAATTGCCCCGAATTGGGGATGTTGCAGTTCATCCTGCACGAGCGAGTAGCCTTGCAATGGTGGGCTGCACTTTTTTTATAGATTATTTAACACTTTGCCGGCCGCTGTCACGCTCGCGTGACTTTCCTTTGCCAACCGTTGTCGGCCGCTGTCACGTACGCGTGACTTATTTTCGCCAACGATGATGCTTCATATCGAAGTTTGTATATGTAGACACATTATTGCAGAGACCAACATTTGACGATTAGGGAACATTGGTTGCAACTGTTTTCCCCTCCCAATTTACAAGATCGTCTTTTATCATACTTTTGATGCGATTTAAGTTACTCAATTACAAATTCTTCAATTTATCTTCCACATGGCGTGTTTGATGAAACGACAACTATTGAAAGAACAATAATTATACAGTCAAATTTCCCATGTCTACACCTCCATTATTTGTACAATTCTATAATCTGAAACTTCTGCTAGGGAATATATTATTAGGACATATTATTCTGATTAAGGAACATTGGTTGCAACTGTTTTCTCCTCCCAATTTACCAGATTGTTCCCATGGGAATTTTTAAATTTTCATGGATTCAAATTCAAGCTTAATAATCCTGCTTTGTGATATGCCTATTCTCACACGAGCATAAAATTCTCAGCCAAGTTGAAAAATTAAAAACCCCAATTGACAATTGGGAGCAAACATGTTCCCAATTGGGAACATTGGTTGCAACTATTTTCCCCTCCCAATTTACCAGATCGTCTTTTATTGAAATCTTTTTCCGCGGATGCTTCTATTGTCAGTGGTCAAAAATAAAAAATATTAGAACGCGTCGTTTTGTAAGAACTTTCATTAACTTAATGTTAACATAATTAAAACGTTTGTGAACATGACGCTGTTAACTCTTGGCACTCTAATGGTTCCTCTGAGGCAACATTAAAAATTGTCAGACTATTATTTAAAAATATTGTTACATTACAATGTTTGCGTTTAAGAGGTTAGTAAAAATCGAAGTGTTACGCGTACGATTAATAGTAACAAATTTGATATGCACGAAAGGAAATGAACCGCGTACAATGGAATTCTTCTGGGACAGAGAAATGCCTCGAAGTTAGGAATTCAAATTGCTTGGGTTGCAGAGGATCAAAGAACTGTCTGCATCGATTTTAAAGCACGAAAGCTACACACGCATTTATTTTTATTTATAATAAGGTTCAACGAGTTAAAAACAATGGTGCGGAATGTTTAAAATCTTTTTCACTGGATAGAATTTAATAATTTCGTTTTTATCCCAAACGCCGGAACAAATTAATTTTGTTCTAAACCATTTTGTTTGAGTGTGTCCATGAAACTTTATGAACTGCACAGTTAATATTGTCGAAGCACAAGTTTTTGAAAACCACGCAGGTGTGCAGGAAGAGAGTAAATTGTTTTTCAAACTGTTAATAACTAGCGAGAATTCCGTATCATGCTGTAGAATATATAATTTCACGTTGTAATATTAAAATGCTTGCTGAAATCGTTCGAAGCGATTAAAAAATAATAAAAATTTATCGAAATACCATTTAAAACCAGGGTATTGAAATGGTGAAAAGCATTTTCCGAAATAATTATTTCACGATGCACTAGCGGACATTAGTATGCATAACGGTCGTTACACGATCAAACCTCTGGCAACGATAAACGCATGAAACGAAGTGCCGGATGACAGCGAGAAATGACTAATTAATTCGCATCGAGTAAACGTGGATCGATTAATTCGTGAACGATTGTAATAAAAGCTTATTTTCGTTAAAAACGGAAAAAATAAATAAACATTTACGAGACCACGCGAGAGACGTCGAGATGCCGTTGCATTTCCGCTAAAATCGGTTTGTACGTGTGCGCCCGTATTAATAGCGAATCATTTTAATTACACAAACAGTTTATAAATAATCTCAATGACAAACAGATCGAAACCAATCGATACACGATGCGACGAGCACACAACGAATACAAGGAACTGGCCACAAATCAAGTCTACGAATTACCTATTTCAACAGGTGGTCGAATTTAATTTTACCTCGACGTATTAGCGTTGCTTCCAATAGGAACTTCGAATGATTTTTTTTTTTATAGCGACGCACACACCAACGAAGCGACTCTCCAAGTTAGTCGATACTGTCATCCACGTGCCTCGGTTTTTTTTTTTAAATAATAAAATATCACGTCTTGCGGAATACAACCTTATTTTGCGTCTTGAAAATTGTTATTGCAACGCGAGTGCAACACACACACATTCCATTCTTCGATATGTCACAATCTGCACTTCTCTTCACGAATTCAATAATTTATGTCTTTTTTAAACATACACACACACACACGTATTCCATGCTTCGATATGTCACAATCTGCACTTCTCTTCACGAATTAAATAATTTATGTCATTTTTAAACGCACTGCACCAGCCAAAATGTCGGCCACGCCACTTTTTAAGAAAGATTAGCGCTTTCGCAGAACCGATTTGTACACAATTCAAGATGCGACGTACGCAACGTTCGCGGAACAACTGAAGAGTCCTTAAATAACATTATTATTTGGATGGTGGCCCGTTTTCCAGGGGGAGCCATGAACAGGGTCCCCACCCTCTGCTCTGACAATGCCTCAATTGTTTCTGGCACGCCTTCGACAGACCCACGTTTCCTCGGCCACTTGCCGCTGTTCACGTTCTCCTTCTTGCATTTTTAAATGTGCAACAGTTGCTTAACCTTTGGGGGACCGGACTGGCTGCTATATTGCCCAGGGACAAACTAGAGAATTCTGCGTAACGTGTTGATCGTTTGTATATTCTTCTTATGTGTATATACACGAGCGGTAACTTGGGCCAGCGTTTTTCTATTGCGAAAAGCTCGATCGGAATGTAAACAAAAAACCGAACCGTTTTCATTTAGCACTAAACTTACGATAAGGGAACAAATGACCTTTCTCAGATTTTCTATTTTACAATTACCGAATTCATAAAATTATCTTCACACAAATCGATTTTCTAAAATAGACAAGATTTTCTATTTTACAATTACCGAATTTATAAAAGTATCTTCACAGATCGATTTATTATTAACATTTTTAGATTTCCTATGTCACTATTATTGAAATTATAAAAGTGCCATCCTTGGAATTAATTCAATAGATTTCTTTATTCAATCATATATTGCAATAAAAGTTGCAGAAATTCTAAATAAATTATATCTCGTCATTTTTAGAAGACAATGTACACTAGTTAATTTTAATGATTTAGTAGTAACACTTTTAGATTTCCTATGTTACTATTATTGAAATTATAAAATTGCCATCCTTGGAATTAATTCAATAGATTTCTTTATTCAATCATATATTGCCATAAAAGTTGCAGAAATTCTAAATAAATTATATCTCGTCATTTTTAGAAGACAATGTACACTAGT
>CM052093.1:16693833-16711344 GCA_028453745.1 Agapostemon virescens | reverse complement strand
CAATTTTAATGATTTAGTAGTAACACTTTTAGATTTCCTATGTTACTATTATTGAAATTATAAAATTGCCATCCTTGGAATTAATTCAACAGATTTCTTTATTCAATCATATATTGCCATAAAAGTTGCAGAAATTCTAAATAAATTATATCTCGTAATTTTTAGAAGACAATGTACACTAGTCAATTTTAATGATTTAATATTAACACTTTTAGATTTCCTAATTCATTATTATTGAAATTATAAAATTGCCTTCGTTGGAATCGATTCAATAAATGTGATTATTCAATCATAAATTGTAATAAAAATCATAGAACTTCTAAATAAATTATATCTTGCCATTTTTATAAAACAATATACATTAGTCAATTTTAACACAAAAACATAAAACACAAAGTTGACCTTCGCGTTTCTCTCTATGAAAAAATTAGTAATTCGATATCAAGTAAGTTCGGTGCGATGTATTTTCGTCTAGTTTCAAAAGCAAGCGAGTTATTCGGTAGTGTGTATTCATATTTCGTAATAACCATCCTGTATATACATTTCGTAAAGAAAATTCAATTTTTCAATGGAAAAACGCCAGCCCTCTGTAAGTTTATGCCCTGAGAGTGTAACTACTGAAAATGTGGTTGCAACAGTTTTTCGAACGCCAATAACAAAGACACATTTGTTAGAATCGATGCAGCTACAGATCAAACTGTATTAACCGCAAAGCTGCGATAAAATTGCCAGTTTCGGGTACGAAACGATTCAAGCGACGTTTCGCAGACAGTTTCATTGACATTGATTGTAAGAAGATTTGGCCGAAGTTAGTGGCCGCTACGCTGAACCTGTATTACATGATGTATCTGGCAGCGGTGCCAACTTGATCAAGTATTGCCGGACAATGTGAAAATTCTTGTTTACATTGGCGAAAAAACAAACGTCCGATGGGAAACGTATTATTCTCCTGCAAAAAGGCAACGTGCTTAACCGTGTAATCGTCGTTTCAAACAGATTATGTAATTATCTTATTTTCGACGGAGTTGCAGAGTTGAGAACACGGCCAGGTATAAATAGCAAAAACCTGGCCAGAAATACTTTGGTCGATTGATTGATAAGTTTTGAACTGCTTCGACGAAATAACGTTTCGTTGCGTTGTTTGACAGATTCGGGATATCGCGAAATTCAAAATGTAATCTGCAATTCTGAATTAAACACAACTGCATTTTCTTTATTTTCTGATCTCAATAATTATTCATTCAGACTGTCAAAGATCTTCGAGAAAAATGTTCGTAAAAAGAAGTTATACATGATAAAATTATTTAAATTGATTTGTATAATTTATTCAACATTTAGTAGCTAATGTTTCGATGCTTACGGACTCAAAGAAAAATATTTTAAATACTGTCCTTTTTATTTCTTTATAATAGATATTATTAACATAGTTTGGTAAATCAATGCTTCTAATAATAATTCGATAACTTCGTGTACTTTTTGGATTCACTATTATTTGATTTTTCAAATAGAAAAGCTTGGATGATAAAATTATTTAAATTGATTTGTATAATTTAGTCAACATTTGGCAGCTAATGTTTCGATACTTACAGACTCAAAGAAAAATATTTTAAATACTGTCCTTTTTATTTCTTTATAATAAATATTATTAACGTCGTTTGGTAAATCAATGCTTCTAATAATAATTCAATAACTTCGTGTATTTTTTGGATTCACTATTTTTTTTATTTTTCAAATAGAAAAACTTTACCTTCAAATTTTTGTTGTAAAAATGGTAGAAGAGAAGATAAAGGATGAAATCTACTGGACCATTTTACGTATTTAAGGGATCGTATAAAGGACCATTCTCCTAACGCGGGTCGCTCTTACCGAATAATGTTGTAGTTCGTTTGTGTTACATATGCAATTACACAGAGCAAAAATGATTAATCACCAACGAAACTAAGGCTTTGATATTCAGCCAACTCTCCGGTTCAAATTCGCCGGCGTGCAGTGCAGAAAGCTGTTTAGTTAATTGCATTAAGACGCGCATTCAAGGTTGAGAACAAAGATCGTCTTTCACTCGGCTGTGATATACGGTATACGAAATCGTATTTGGTTACGCGCAGATTATAATATCATATAGTGCACCGCCGCCGGTTTAATGAACGTCGCCTATGGGTGTAATGGTCGCATAATGAATGTTTTCACACAAGGAGGATCGTCGAAGACAGATTTCGCGAAGCCACGCAGAATATCGGCGAGAAATATTAATTTCGCGAGGCTCTGATAAACTCAACGGTTCCCTTGGAGAGGTTCGCCAATGATATTCTGTAATCTAAACCGTCGTGTAACCGGAAGGGAAACGTGCTCCTCAAACGGTCATTTCCGGTAAATTGTTTAATACGGAATTACCGAGAGAATCCAATTTTCACTGAATCCAGCGAAGCGTCTGCCTGACCTTTCACAGACGCAAATTATGCTACCGAGTAGAAATGCTCGATTCTTCCGGAGAAATCGATACTTTGGCTTCGGTGAATCGGTTCCTCCAAAAAGCCCTAATCGCAGAATCGATTCTGCGAGATAGATCTTTTTGTTATAGAGTCGATTCAATTATTGAGAATAATCGAATCAATGGCGCACAAAGGGATCCTATTCGACAGCCCGCTCTTAAAAAGAAAGCTCCTATTTTATAGTTACGATCCTTCGGCATAGAATCTACTCCCCCGAAAGATGCAGCCGCGGAGTATCGATTCGAAAGATCGATCTTTTCGTCCGAAGAATCCGCTCGGAATTGAATCTTTATTTTTGGTTAGAAATACAAAAGTTTAGTTTATCAGAGATAGAAAATTTACTTTGCAGGCGTGTCGGTAATGAAAACACGCTGTTAAAATTTATTTATGCACGTTTAGTTCTTGTCTCTTGCATCACGATAGCAGATAATTAGTGTCAGCTTCCGCAAGCTTATTATCGACGACTGGCGTTCACCCTTGGCCAAATGGTAACACGTGTGCGCTATCTTTAATTCATCGGATGTAGATAGACTTTAGGTAGAGCGGTAGCTAGACCGTGGATCTTTATGCACATTAAACATTTTCCAAATCAGTTCTGAGTAACGTAAAGCAGATAGGAACGTGTTCAATCTTTTAATCGTTTTAATAAATTCAAGAGAGGACAACATTATTCTTCAACTTTGCAAAGAAGTTAGAAAGTTAGAACGAAGTTTGGTACTTGATCCGGTAAATTTTATTATATATGTATACAGTTCGCAGTTTAGTGATAGTTTTATGCGGATTAAGGAGAAAGATAGTGAATCTGTTATGTACGAAATTTTCCTTCGTATTTCATTATTTCTGTTATTCTTTGGTCAAACTTGTCCAATTAGATGCAAGAGCTTTTTTTTAATTCCTATGTTTTAGATACTTTATCGTTGATTATGCTTAAGTGCAAGCTGGCTCCAAGATTTATAATATTCGCGTCGAAAAGGTTCATTACTTTTGGTCTTTCCATAGACTTGCATAACTGCATCATTCAACGAACACATGTCCGGGACTGAATTCATATTTCAGGAGGTCAATGCAGCAGTGCACGCTGCAAAACATATCCATAGCTACTTTAATAATGAAAATATTCCTGGTTTACCACAGCCTGTACGGTCGCTGAACATTGATATTATCGAAAATTATTGGAGCGTTCAAGACCGGAAGATGCTTAAAAAAAATTCGTAGATTAAATTGAAATATTTCGAATGAAAGAAAAAAATAATTAAAAGCTACATCGATTTTCTGTCAAATCGCATACATATTAGGAAATTCATGATGACGCCGGTTAAATGAATTTTCGCACAATGAAAATCGTACAATTATCTGTATTTAATCAAGTATCGCAATAAAAATCGCACAAAACTCAAATAAATTAAATCTTGTCGTTCTCGCAAAAGATATATATTCCAGCCAATTTTAACATGCAGCAAGTTTAGCGTTAAATAAATACCTACCGAGTACACGTTCGTGACGGATCAAATATTTGTTACTCGCTTTGCGAATGTATTTTTCCAAGATATTCTTTATTCTACGGTCTGAGGATACAACAGACTTTTCCAGTAATCGAAAGAAAAAGATGGAGGATTTCGTTTTCATCGCAAGCGTAAGTAGAAACAGCTAGCAGTCTGCAGACGCATTGTTCCTCGCTCGAAAGCATACGTGCAAAGATAATTCGTCGGAGTTTCTAAAGGCGGAGTTCTCCTCGATAAAATTTCACTGTACATTTTCAGACCACTTTTACACGTGATAGCAGCCCTCTTTCGGTTACACGGTGAATTAAAGGGCGGGTCCGTTCATCAAAAGCGAAGCCGCATTAATAATACGGAACTCTCTCACGCTACAGCGAAATAAGTCATGGATCAAGACGGAAGAAACTAGGAAAAATGCGAGGTAAGTGCTGTTTATCCATAATTGAACGTCGCCCGTCGCTTTTTCTAGATCAGCCTCGAAAATTGCCACCCGTGTGCCGGAAGTTTCGAACAGGGTACAAACTAGAACTTCAACTGTAAATATTCCAGTTTATGGTTTCATTTTACTAACTGGAGTTCGAAAGAGTAGCTGGAAACTGTGATCAACCATTACCCTTACGTCCAGACGAATTGGAGCGTTTGATTTTCAATGGAAAATTTTGGAATGAATTAACACGTTGAATGCATTTGTTTCATTTATAGAAATGATCAGCGTTATTGAACAAAATTGTTAGTTAATTAAAACTAAAGTTTTCATCTCGTACTATAATCTGGTTAATTTTGGCAGTACTGCATTAATGTTCAATGCTGTTGATTTATTGATAATCGTTCTTAAACAATGTAACAGTGCCGATCACCGGTGACCACCGTGGTATTCAACGTGTTAAACGAAACTTATGGTACCTAGTAACCTAACGTTTTGTATACGAATCAATAGCTCCTGCTCAACCGATCCCTCAAGTTATTTTCAGAATCTTTTTCCATTGCCAATTCGCAATTTGACGCTTTCCAAGTTGTTAACCAAAAACTTATTGGGATTTGTCGTCGAATCTATTCGATGTAGCCGCACTCTTATTGGTCCGTCATTTTCGCAAAGGTTTTTTATTTTTACATAACCCCAAGAATCCATATTTTATGCAGTACGATGATTGAAGTAGTAAAACATTTTACTAAAAATTATAGGAAATATCGATTACTGTATTATAGAATGAGACGGTCTCGAATGTGATTACTGTTTAATTTCCATTATGCTAGATGAAAAGAATATTAACCCTTTGCACTCGAAGCTGTTTCAATGTGACACCAAAGCATTTCTTTTGACTTAGGATATTTTCATTTTACACGATTTATTTCGTCTCATGCATATAGGGTTTTTTACTGTCACTCGTTCTTATAGCAATTAAATTTTTAGCAATTTCAAAGATACAAGCATAGCGATGTAAACATTCTTGAATGAAATACATCGGAAAATTACTAATGAAAAAATTTATATAACTTCAGTAATTGCGAAAGAAATAAGTAAGGACCAGTCATTTCGACTGGTTTGGTAGTTCTATTGTTAAATAATAGTCTGACAATTTTTAGTGGTGCTGCAGAGTCACCATTCGAGTGCAAAGGGTTAATAAAACGATACACATGTGAAGCAAAAATTATAAAGTTTGTTCTATAATTTTTGCATTCAGCTATTCGTAACTAGAAATATCGTAGACATATAATTCTGTTCTAGTAGTAACTAGAATTATCGTAGACACATAATTCTGTTCTATTTGTAACTACAAATATTGTAGCATTATAATTCCGTCCAATTGAACACTAAAAACAACAATTATAGAAAGTCCGTATATCTAAATCTCGATTACATACCCGTTTGCTAGCTAAACTAATAAACCAACAATAAAATGCGATCGCTTACGAAAGCCAGAAAGGAAAAAGAAAATCTGCAAACAAAAGGTAAGCTGTATGCCAAGCGGACATCTCTAGATGTACACAATCCGAGCTGTTTATTCTTTCGTGGATTCGACAACTTTCTGAATTTCATCGAAATACTATAGAAACACGTATCCGAGATCTCGATCTGCAAGTAAACGTAAGAAAATCGGTGTTTCTATCGGTTTCGCTGAAACGCCAGCTTGATGTTTCGAGATACCGTCATTTTTTCTTGTTTGGTCTCGTCGAACGACGAGCGTGTTCGTGAGGTTTCGTCGTTTGTCACGGGGTTCCTTCGAGGAAACAGCTGTTCCAGATCACATTCGCGAATAAAGGGATCCCCGAAATCTCGTGGAAACCGAGAATCATGCGGGAATTAACGAGTAAACGACTTTCGTGCTCGTTCGTTGGCTCGAGAGAGGGAAAATGAGAGAGAAAGAGAGAGAGAGAGAGAGAGAGAGAGAGAGAGAGAGAGAGAGAGAGAGTGAGCTCGCATGTGCGAGCAAACTGCTTCGGGGAAGTCGTACGACGTCACAACTGTAGATACTCTATTTTCGCTTATCTCACCTCTACTGGCTCTCCACTCTAAACCCTCTCGTTCTCTCTGCGTCCCGCCTGCACGTTTTCTGTTTCCCTCTCCGGATCCGCTGCGCGCCGCGCCGCGAGAAATGTGTATTTCTGGCTCGGATTCTCGACGGGCGCAGGGCAGAGCTCCGAAGACAAATTCGAACCGGAATCCGTTCCGACCACGAATCACGATAAAGCTGATAGAAATCGCTCGTCGATGATCCCCGGAGAATTCGAGAGGAAAACGATCCCCCGGACTCGCACGAGAAACAATCGCCAGCCACGCGAGAAATTACACGCGGAACGTCTCCGGCAACGAAGCCATCCGACGTGTTGGGAGGACGTTTACGGCGAATGGGATTCTTCGTGTCGAGCTTTACAAGGTTCCCGTCCGTTTTCGAGGAGAGACGTTCCATTCTCTCCATTCGGTCCCTTCTCAACGGTAAACCCTTCGATTTAAACCCACCACTACCCTCCACAACGGCATTTCTATCATTTTTCCTTCGTCTCCTAGCTCTTTCACTTTTTATTTATAAACACTCATGGAGGCGAAATTAAAAGGACGTAGAAACGAAGGAACAAATATTTTTATGCAATCGACATACATACGATATTGTTGCTAAATCTTGTGCTTCTGCAACGGTAATTTTTCGAGTTAACACGTTGAGTGCGGAGCCATTTTGCTTAACTTTCGCGACACATTTTATTTACCTTTAAACGGGAATAATGCAACCGTGCGTAAGCAAAAGACTCGCTAGCCCATTTGTGCTTTTCTGTTTCAAGCGAGTCTATTGAAATAGTGCGAATATTTCTCAATATTATATGAATTATCTGTAACGTATTAATTTGTAAATTTGATACCGTTAGTTTCCAGGGACTGACATAGCATTCAACGTGTTAACCTTATTATAGCCTTTGATAATTTGATATCAACCATTTTCTGTTTAACCTTATGATTTTGAATTGTGAGCATTCGTAAAAATGCAACGGAAGGTAAATAATTTTGATATAACGAAACTTTTGTGCCGTTTTGGTGGTAGAGCGTTGCGAAAGAATTTGCTCTTGGTATGTTTGAGCGTAGACAGTGATATATGATTGGAATATGTACGCAATATAGATTAAATATAAAAATTTCATTTCTAATTTTGGTTTTAGAAAGAAAACGTACACTTGTAATTGATAATAAAATTATGCATTTTAAAAACAGAGTGCAACTTCGTGTTACAATTTGTTAAACCGTGCATAGCTCTGTTAGAATTTTTGTTGAAAAACAATGTGAAGAAAATATCCAGTAGAAACCGTCATTGACGTTCGTAGATATCCATAAATATTAATTGATGATATTTAACCCCTTGTCATACTATAACGAGTTAGACTCGTGTTGGAGATTTTAAATAAAATCTAACAAATATAAATATTATGCCTTTCTTTTTGGACGAAATCATATGTAGCTAATTTATAATTAATATTTAAGCATTGAAGTAAATGCAGCAGTGTATAAAATATAAATTGTCTTTTCTTTTCTGTAACATTTTTAGCGACAATGTTATAATAATTTTAGTTATAAAGAAAATTGATATGGCAAGGCGTTAATAAAATAACAAACGAGTTGTAATTTATCCCAGTTACTGGATACATCCTGCACTGTGCAGAGTCACCTATGTAACGTCTCAATTTATGGTACAGAATAAGTATCGTGGTAGAATTAAGAACGTTCGTTCAGAATAATGTGAATTTGTTGCAGCCTACCTTTACTCGTGAGACTGAAGCTTCTGAGCCTGTAACTGTCCTCGTCTTCGCCATCTTCCCTCGCCGACATCTGCGACGAGGTGTCAGGAACATCTAAAAATGCATTGCTCTTCCTGTGATGAGTGTGGTGCATGCTTTGCCCTCTTCGGCTTCCTCTTCTTCTGAGGCCGGGACTGATGTCATTGTCAGTCAATCTAGGCTCGCTGCTGCAGTGGGCTGACTTGACTGTGCCTTGGTGATGTTGCGCGGCTGAAATCGAAAATCAAACAAATACATTAACAAATTACCAACAATCATACAAATATAAATCTGCTTGGTAACTACTAACTACCCTAGAACTTCTTTATATTCTAGTTTTCTTTCATGGCGTTCAATAATCTTAATTTTCATCTTTGTAATATCGAAATGCAATTTTATTCATTTGTGATTAATATTTACGCATTCAAAATAAATCTGGATATAAAATACAGTAAATTGCCTTGTTCTATAGACTGGTCTAGGAATTGTTTCTTCACTTAAAAATTGTTACGATAACAAATTCTATTAAATACACTGTGCACCGTGATAAAAATATAAATTATTAGATAATAAGACAGTTATTTATATCGTGAATGGAGAAGAACTTACGGAGCCATCTACTGTTTAAGATGAGAAAGTCATAATTATTGTTATTGTAACTTCCACATTTCTATTCGCGATTGTGTCTAATAGCTATTTTAAAACAAAATTATTTATTCATCGTTTAGTAAATCAATCCTTCTAACGTCTTAGAAAAGCTCAATCTGCTTAAAATTATGTTTTAAGGCTATGCGAATACTTTTCACACTGACTGTATCTATTAAATTTCTATGCGTTGCGATCAGAGAATATTTATATAGTCAACAGTTTGCTAGATGTCAGAGTTATCGCAACATTTGCAGCAGATAGTCGTTGTGCAACCATATGTTTACACCGGTCTATTACTGCGCGACACCTACGCGGTACTTGGGAGCTTTTAAATCTCTCGAAAAGCGTGCGAGCAATAACGTTTTTACAGTGGGTCATTCTGACCCAGATTCGTCCGCCTTGTTGCATCGCCAGTATCTTATCCTTTCTCGAGCAAATTCAACATCGAATCTACCGAGCATCAAAGTGACTAATACGCGTTACCTAATAAAAATGATACAATTAAATTTGTTTAGATTTTAAGCGATCCTGTGGCGATTTTTGCGATTTATTTTAAGGGAAACTGTCGAGTGAATAATTTTTAAACGTCTTTCAGACAATTCATCCCACATCCTGGGAACATACTAATTTTTTTATTGACCTAACGATGTAAAAACGAATGTACAGAAATTATTATTGCTTAAAAATTCACATTTCGTTTTTTAGAAACAGACTGGACTCGCAACAAAAATTTACGAATTCGACCAGGAACCTTCATATTGCTCGATTGCTCGAAGAAATCGTTTAATTATTTTATAAATGTTTTTCGTTCTTCGATTATTCATTTTATGTATTATATATTAAGAGTACAAATAAGTCTCCGCCGTTTGAAATCGGACAGTGCAACTAGTAAGTTATGGCGGTTAGTGTCGGATGTAAAACGTCATATCGTAAGATTGCACATCTGTCAACAACGTAACATCGAAATATTAGTGATTGTGTATCAGCGTTGTATATTTTTTTCGTGCGAAAATGTCGAGTTTTGAGCCGAATAAATGTCATTTGCGGAAAGTTCTGATTTACTTGTTTAATTTGACGAAATCTGCAGCCGAGATGCATCGACTGCTTGCAGAAGCATATGGCAAGGCTGCATTGAGCGAGAGAAATTGTCGCGAATGGTTTCGAAAGTTTAACCTCTTAGGCACGGCTGAATTTTGCACGGGGCTGTTTCTCCGTACGGCAGAGTTCAACGCGAATTATGTATAAATGATACAGCACTGCAATGTGTGACGGATAATGCTGTTCTCTACACGAGTAAATTTGAATGAAGTGTTTGATCATAAAATTGAATTTTTCTTAAAGATATGATACACGTATGTTGACTTTAACAGTTTACTTTAATAATTAATAATACAATTGAGTATGGTACGTCTTCAGAGAGATAGCATTCGCGAAAGCCACTATAGTGGCGCGTCGTACAGAAAGATGGCACCCGCGAAAGCCACTATAGTGGCGCATAGTGCTTAAGAGTTTAAGAACGGTGAATTTGATGTCGAAGACAAAGAACTTAGTGGAAGGCCGACAGTGTACGAAGACGCGGAATTGGAGGCATTAATGAATGTATATTCGTGCCGAACGCAAGAAGAACTTGTACTTGCATTGTCAGTGACTCGACAAGCGATTTCGCATCGTTTAAAATCATTAGGAATGATTGAAAAGCAAGGAAATTGGGTTCCATATGAAATGACGTCGAGAAACCTTGAAACGCCGATTGTTCATATGTGAGATGTTGCTTGCTAGACATCGGTCAAAACCTACTTGGAGACTCTTAATTGGGAAGTCTTAGCCCACCTACAGTATTCACCAGACATTGCTCCTTCTGATTACTACTTGTTTCGATCAATGACGCATGGCCTGCCCGAGCAGCACTTCACGTCATGTGAAGATAATAAAAATTGGGTCGATTCATGGACAGCGTCAGAAGATGAAGCGTTCTTCCGACGCGGTATCCGGATGCTGCCAGAAAGATGGGAAAAAGTAATGACCAGCGATGGACATTACCTTGAATAAAACATAAGGTACCGTTCTTTCGCAGCAAATGCCCAACTTGAGATGAAAAATGGCGAAGACTTGTTTGTACTCCCAATCATTGTTGTTACAGCTAGGTATTTTTCAGAATCATAGTTCAGGTGTTGCATCGACCCTCGACACTCGAACGGCGACCCTAAGGTACCATTAAAAATTGTTACACTGCTACTTCAAACAATATTTACAGCTCTACGTTTGCATCTAAGAAATTGGTAAAAATTTCACTGTTGCGAGGACGAGCAGTGGTAAAAAATTGATGTGCATGAGAGGAAACAAATCATGTAGCATGAAAGTATTCTAAGTCAGAAGAAATATTTTAGTTTCGGAGATAAAGCAGCTTCGAGTGCAAAGGGTAAACCATTTCCAAAAAAATTGTTCACTATGAAGATTATTTGATATTTTGTATATTTATTCCGTGCAAGATTGATCGAATGAAAGGTGATTTGTTTGTACTCCCGATATATTTATTTAAGAATATATTATAATCTTCGATGAAGCGAAAATAATTATACACGGTTTTTTATTCTGGAATATATTGCAATCAGAATCGCGTAATGCCAATAGAAATTTAATCCTATCATTTTCATGATAAATCGTTTCCGTTAAAATTTTCGTAATTACAAAATTAAGAATCTGAAGGCAGTTATTTGACCGCGCGCGCAGTAGGTTTAGTGTAAAAAGCGGCTGGTTAGATAGAGGGTCGAAAGCACTGAACAGCATGGAACAGCGTGCTCTTTCACATATTCACGTGGCGTCGATATGCGGTATATACCCCACGCATGATGGGGATTGATCACGTGAATATGCTAATGCGTTCAAAGACCTCGCAAAGAATATTCTCCGGCCGTAAATCCGTTCATTCTTCGATATAAATATACTCGCGAATTTTCCTCGACCCACCAACAAATTAGCCACCGTGCAAAGCCTGTGCAAGTAGAAAAAAAAAAAGAATCTTGGACAATGCGAATTTAAAAAAAAAGTTGCTGGACGATGAGAATAAAAAAGAATATTGCTGGACAATGAGAATGAAAAAAATGTAGCTGGGTAATGAAGATAAAAAGAAAGCTGCTGGACAATGAGAGTAAAAAAGAAATGCAGTATCTCCTCAGACAGGAAGAACCCTGACACGGAAGTACCTTCATTTTTCATTTTTAAAAAATCGATTTTCTGTGCACTCGCTTTAATGCAAAACCTACTACGGCGAGTCAAATTATCCTTTTCAGATTGTTTATTTTGCAATTATTCAAATTGTAAATATATTTATTATTATTATTATAAATAATTTAGGTTGCCTTCGTAGGAGTCGATTTAATGGATTTCTTTGTTCAGTCATATATTCTAGTGAAAATCACACAAAATCTAAATAAATAAAATCTTGACATTTTCACTGCCAATTTTAATGATGAGTAGGTGTATTGTTAACCCCTTGTACTGCAATTTATTCTGCGGTTTCAGTACTTCGTTATTCATAATTTTATAGAAGTATGTTTATATTTCGTAGTTATACATCGACAAAGACAAAATAGAATTTTAATTCAATTTAGAAATTAGTAACATATATATTTAATAGATCTTGTTAGAAATCATCACTAATTCGAAGTTATAGACCAAAGGGTAAAGTATAAGCGTTCTAGAATATGCCTTTCGAAACGATTTGTCTAAATGCACAAAATTAACGTAGTTGGAAAGATTTGAAGAATTATAGTCATAATAAAAGATGGAACGCAATTTTCTCTTTTCTCAAAGATGCACAAAACGAGTCAACCAATTACCAAGTTGCCGATGCGACGTTTAAAAGTAAAAGACAAATCCAATTTCCAAAATTGCTTACAGACCAAGCAATCATATTTATAAATTCTAAGATAATAATTTTTTAAATAAAATCGAAGGAAAGAGAAAACCCGTTTAACACTTTAACTGCCTAACGAACAACCTCAAAAAGTCCACAAAGTCAAAGTAATTTATTTAATGCAGCAACAATTGAAAACTTAAAATGTCTGGCACATAGTTATCCTTCAACGTTCTTGTAGTCTCTGGATATGAACAAAATCGAGTGTAATGAATATATTAGGGTATAAATTTATTTCTAAACATGGACAAATAATTCTGTCACCCATATATGGGTGACATGACAGTCAAAGTGTTAAATCATCATTCTTTAGAACCAAAAAATCGAAAAGGCAAATTGGCTCGCACAATTTTCCCATTAAATAACTGAAACGGACAACTCCCGCGACGCGTAAAAATATTTATCCTATTTAAAGATGCACATTAGTATTAATTTGGTCGAATCTTTTTTAATTATCCCGCAATGCGCGCCGTTACCTAGAGGTTGGACGAACCGCTAATTACAATTAAACGTACATCAACAATGACGATCCTCCACGTTTCGCACGAACAAATAGGATCAGCTCGGACAAATAAAGACGATCGATGGTATTTAGCACTCGGAGTTGATTTTTCAACGGGAGAGTAATGTTGACCGTTCAATTTGCATCCGTAACAAGCGACACTGTCAATTAAAAAATCATCAGACTCCGTTCAATCCGCTGTCTCTTTGACTGCGAGAATTGATAAAATTTTCAGTGGAAAA
Source organism: Agapostemon virescens (assembly GCA_028453745.1). NCBI lineage: Eukaryota > Metazoa > Arthropoda > Insecta > Hymenoptera > Halictidae > Agapostemon > Agapostemon virescens. Next base: position 16,697,788 of record CM052093.1, on the reverse strand, counting down.
CATCCGCATAAGGGAGACTACCGGAATTAGTCCAATTCTTTTTCACTTAAACTGTGAGAATTAATAATATTTTTCAACGGGAGAGAACTGCGTCGATAAGCCTATCAGACTCGGTTCAACTCGCTATCGCTTCGGCTTCGAAAATTCATAAAATTTTCAGTACAAAGCAACTGCACCGCGACGCGTGGAGAAAGAAACCCACCGACTCGAAGTTGAAAGTTCAAATACTGCACTGTGGGAAGAAGTTATCTCGCGCGGTTTGTTGAATAATAAATACGGTATTTGTTGTTGCAATATAGTGCGTTTGAAAACTCCTACGACTCAATTTTCATTTAAGTCAGTCGCATGACATTTGGTTCGCTGATTGCTCTAATCTGTGTTAACCTTTGGTGAACTTCTGCACTAATTGTATCGATTTCTTGTTGCACTTTTAAATTTGCAATCAGGTCACTCGAAAAAAATCTACGTTATTCGTTTAATCGAAAATACGAGAAATAAGGGAACGATATTCTAAAATATGTTATAAACATACATTTTTTTTATGGAGTAGACAGATTCCAAGTGAACGACGATATTTTTATATTCGTTTAGAAGAAGATGTAAGATAAAGAGAATTTAGGAACGTACGAAAGTTCGTAAGTGAAATAAATTGATATCTACTGTATAAATAATTTACGAAACGCTCATTCTTCCAGAATTAGTAATTTGTTGGTTGAATAACTATGGTATCTCAAAAAATTGGAGGTGTACAAAAATCTGTCATGCATCAAAGTCTTTCGAAATGGAACGGACAGCGAACGATGAAATTTGAACCATTTGCGTAAGTTCAAGATTTTACATTAAAACAATAAATTTCGAAATAAAGCTCCAACTTTAATAAAAATTACAACTACACATTTAGTAACACTGTAGACTTCGGATGTAAATAAAATAAAAATTGTCTGCGTTAATTCGAAGAGACAACTGCCAAGTAAACATTTCATTCTTTCTTTAATTATTATAATATGTGAAAAATAGTCTCTCGATGGTCTTCGATTATTTCAATTTATATTTTGTTTTAAAATAGTTGCTCATTTTTGTCACGTAGCGTCGTAACCGTGTCAACACCAAACCTGCCGAGCAATAAATATAACTGATATACGTCGCCTCATAAAAATGACAAGAATTATTTTATTTCGACATTGTGCAATTCATTTTATAATTTCAGTATTTGTAACATCAATAGCTTAAAAACGGACATTCGAACAATGACGGTAGGTTTGATGTTGATCGCACATTGTAATTCGTTTGGAACGATATTTTATACAAACACCAGGTAACGAGTTATTTTAGTTAATAGTTTGCATCGACTCCCCAGCATATATTACCCCTCCATTTTTAGAATATCTACCATCTAAAGCAAGGTCTGCGAGATAGCCGCACCGACGAGTCCTTTAGGAGCCCCGGGATAAAACATTGTCTTCAATATTTGAAATTTGATAACCGTATGTAAGCTTCGCGAGCGAATGCGAAGTAAATGTTGGCAATATGGAATATCGTGTAACCTCGACAGAGAAGCAACGAATAAACAGAAAAGTTCCTCTACTTTTGGTAAGCTTTCGAAAGTATGTGTTTCATATTATTAAACTGTGGATTTTATGCATTAGAATATACAGCAGAATATATGGATATATTACTCCGATCTGTTATAATAATTTTAAAAAAAATAGAAATGTATTTTTAAATGATTTGCTTGCAACGGATGCAGAAAATTATTGTATATATATTCGTAATCTCAATATTAGTATATTTCCATTATATTTAATTGTTAGAATACATTTACAATCATTACCACTTTATATTTCCACGAACACAATAAAATCTCAAATACGAACACAGAGTTCCCTACTAATTGACAAAGTTACGGTCGGGAGATAGATTAAATTTCCCCATTATGGCATCTGCTACGATAACGAATCTGCAAATCTGCAACTTGTTTAATATTCCAAGTTCCAGCAAACTAGCCAGTACAGAAGCATGAAAGCAGCAATACAATTATTAAGTACTCGATTATGTATTTTAATATTGATAGTCGAACCGTTTACTTGCCAAATCGATTAACTCCGATAATTAACAAATATTATCATTGGTGCTATTAAGCTGTTAGAAACTTGTGATCTTTTTATTTGAAATTACCCCCCCCCCCCCATTTCTACCATAGCCGTCTAAAATCCACAGTCTACTAAATCAAATCTAAGCATTATCTAAATCAAAGCAGTTGAGCAACGATCAAGTATTTCGACACTGAAAATGAAAATTTTGACAAAAGTATCCATAAATAATAATATCGCCCACGTGTAACCGATGCGAGGATGAATATGTTAACATTAAACCCACCACAGCAGTTCGAATGACCTTTTCGGATTTTGTATTTTACAATAATTTTAGTTATTAAATTCCCTGTATAGAAATCGATTCAATAGACCCCTCCGTTCAATTATACTCTATCATGAAAATGGCAAATAATCCGATTAGATTGAATTGTGGCATTTCGTGACAATACACACCAGCCAATTTCAATGCACGGTAAATTTAGCGTTAATCAATTTGACTGTAGTTCGGTTAGCATCGAAAGCGAAGGAAGAACGTGGACGCTGGTAAGATCGGCGATCCTTGTAACACCTAGAGCCTTCCGAACGGACCCGCCTGTACGATCATTCTTCCCCAAAGATTAAAAGCTCTTATGTTATTATTGCATTACCTTGGGCAGCTGCTCGGCGTCGAATACTCTTATTCGCACCGGAAACACGAGCACTCTGGGACCTGGTGGCAGGTCTGCGTCTTCTAGTGGGTGTGCTGCTGTCGGGTGTACCGCTCCCACTATCCTTCTCCCTGTCGATCCTATCTCGTTCCCTAGCGCCCGAGGGAGGCATCGCCTCCAACATTTGTTCCATGCTGGAGAACCCGGGAGCGCAGATCGAGGCTGACCTCGTCTTCCTCCGTAGCGAATTTTCGGCCATCTTGCCCTCTAGTTTCTCCACGCAATCCCTATAATACTGTCTGCCGGCAATTTCCGACTCAGAAGAGCGGTCCTCACCGAGAGTCCGGTTCCTCCCTTTCTCTATCTTTCTCTTTCACTTTCTCTCCGGGGCCTTCTGTCTCTCGGTGGTCGCCGCACTATCCAACAAACGTTCACCGTTCGCTATTGATATTTCAAAGTCAATTTCCTCCCTGGAACCGTCTCCTATTGCCCATTGAGATTTTTATTGGTTCTCGAGCGTTTGAGCTCGCGCTCTCGAACGTTTTCGTTGTACTTAGGCGACACGAAGGCCAAAAGTAAGGTGCTCGTTCCCCGTGACGCACACGCGCAAACACATACGGACTAGCTTACTATCCCGCACTTTTGCCCTTTCGGAACAATCGAGATTCTTGGAGCGTGCTCGGAAATTGCCCCCGGCCGGATTTATGAGCTTCCGGGGAAGTAATCTTCCGACTGGAGAACCACTAAGCTTCCGGTCGCTTTGATTATCCACGGAACAGACGGTTCACGCACCCACACTCTCACGCACCGACACATGCACACCGAGGGCACCTTTGCAAGCTTTTTTCGGACTCAGTCTTCCGTTGAATCTTTTTCACGCGACTCGTACTACACACAGGCAACACTCATCGATCGAGTGTGGGAAAACAATGGCTGTGGCCTTCTGTCCTAGCGCTACGGGCCTCGAGTACCTCCCGCCGACGAAACTTGAATTCTGAAGCAACACGTGGTATCGTAGACGTTAATTGTAACGGAACAGGACGGATTCGGTGAACCGTTTAAACCACGGCTGCCCTGCCCGAGGCTCGTCAACCTCGGTGGAAATTAAGGGATCACTTCGCGATCCAATAAATACCGAGTTTTACGAATTTTCGACCGGTAATGTACCGGATATCGTACTGACGCGTGTAATGCGAAATAACGGATGCTGGATTG
>CM052093.1:16648918-16677783 GCA_028453745.1 Agapostemon virescens | reverse complement strand
CTTCGATTAAATCTTCATAAATAGGCAGAATATGTTCTTGAATTTCCGAGTTGATGGGTTTAGGATTTTTAAATGAATTTTCTCTAGTCACTTTACTTTTCTGCCTCTTCTAACAGTAATCATGTTGTGGTTTTTGATTTGTAAAATGTGTCACGTTTAGAAGCTATATTTTGTGATTATATACTTGACATGTTAACTCGTTGAATGCCACGCGAATTTTGCATGCTTCAGACAAGTTTCATTTATAGAAATGATCAGCGTTATTGAACAAAATTGTTAGTTACTAAAAACATAAGTTTTCACCTCGTACTATAATCTGGTTAATTTTGGCAGTACTGCGTTAATGTTCAATGCTGTTAATTTATTGATAATCGTTCTTAATCGATGTAACGGTGCCGGTCACCGGTGACCCCGGTGGCATTCAACGTGTTAAACTAACAAATTATGCAAAAAAGTTTGCATTTTTTGAAAGTTCTAATTCTCTTAAATGAAAGAACACGTCGGTGTGTAGGAATGATGCAGAGGTGTTTGTTAAAGAAGGAAACAGTTTCATAAATTATGCAATATATTAAAAGATTCGGCAATAAATTATTAAATATCATCGGTTACAAGTGATCCGATGTCTACGATATAAATATTAGCCCGGTAATACTGTACAGTAGAAAAGTTCGTTACAATTATTGTCTTTCATAAATACCTATTCGCTAATAGTGATCGCTGGAAAGGGGAAGTCCCCTCGGCGGACAATGTTTATCACATACGGTGCGCGTCACCTTTGTCGCAAGGCGGGCTGAGAAGGTACACCACGTCGTTCAATAAATAATCATCTAGCCTAAATAAATAACGTTTGATGCTCCGCGAATAAATAATGAATGCTAAAACGACTATAATGATCAGTGATCGTAATAAATAAAGAAGTTCGGCGAATAAATAAGCGAAAATCAGCCGGTATTGTTTAGCCGGTCTCGTTTCGCAATGATTCGACTATCTTGAGCGATTATCGCGAATGATTTCAACGCAGTCGGTTCTTGTCTAGTCATGCGTATTCTAACACGGCCCCCTTGGCCGTATCGCGAGCGGATAGGTGCTAAATTGATTCGCATCATGCGTTCGTTAATCGATTTGCAAGATTTTCGTTCGATGGCGTCACGCGTTTTTCGCGTACGATCACCGTTTCTCGTTTTTCGCGCTTCGTCATTTCGTTATCCCCGACGTCTCCGCAGGCTGGTCGCTTTGTTCCTCGGCATGTTAGTAATTGAAAACGTGCCTCCAAGCGTGCAGGTAGTCTCTGTACTTGAGGAGCACGCCCCAGTCACGAACGAGCCTCCTGGTGTCGTCGACGGGCTCCCGATCGGTGCTCTTCATGATGCTTCTTTCCACTCGTGTTGGTATTCGAAGGGACGGCAGGGAGACGATGCTGCTCTCGACCTCGCACAGCATCAACGTCAAATATGTCTGTGTCGCTTTCAGCGCGTCGTGGATCTTCGAGTTCGTCTCGTCCTCCACCAGCTCCTCGAACGCCACCGCGAACTTCTGCAGGTCCGTGTGCATCTTCGGGAAGTGGTTCGCGATCTGCAACACGAGACACACGTGTACTAGCATGCCCGTGATCCTGGCGTTAAACGACCGCGAAACTCGTTAATCGACATTGCTAACTCTCCTAAAGACAGATCGTTGAACCGTGCCGCTTCTGCAGGACGTTTTCCGAAGAAAGACAGAAAGACTAAAGAAGACTACGATAATGCTTCGCGTATTTCTAATTGGCAATTTGAAAGGGCAAATTGTGATTTGTTTATAATTTGGTAATATTAACTCCTTCGTCCTACAACAACGAGTCAGACTCGTGATCAAGATTTCGTACCGAATCTTCTAAACGTGTGTTGCCTTAATTTTATTTGGACAGAAGTAACATTGTATTTAATTGGTGATCGTATACGGTCATTGGAGAATAGCTAGGCACGCAGTAACTACAAATTTGTCTTTTCTTTTTGTCGTTCTGCAGAGAATAAAGAAAGTCTAGTCACTCTTATTGTAAAATAAGTCGTAGGCCAAGGGGTTAAGAAAAGGGGAGACACTTCTTGCACAACCGTGATTATTAATTGAGAAAGGAATAGAGAGAATTGCTTTCTTTTTGTAAGGTAATTCTTGAATAATTATGAATCAATTTACGTTCGAGGTATATGTATGGAAGTTACTGTAAGAAGTCTAGCGGCTATTCTTCGGTAAATTTTGAAGGAAGGGCTGAAAGTCAACCTTGAATCAATTTACGTTGGAAACGAAACTTTCGGGACGATTAATTAGTTCTAACGCGTCAGTTAGAAGGATCCGGTCAGTGAGCATCGATGGCAAAGTCGTTGGCAGTACAATGCCCCAGAAAAGGGAGCATAAATTTACAAAGGGAGGGGACGAAGGAATGCCAGTGCAATATGTCAAGGACCGCGTGGTCGCAGGAACGTGCTGATGCAGAATGATTTCGCGGCCGGTGAAAGGGAGAGGGGGGTCGGCAGAAATATCAGGGAGCACCGTGGACTGTTATCACGGATGCGTTATCAGAGTGCACGCATCGCGGCGGACGACAAGCGTGATTACGCAGTCGCGCGACCCGGCTAACATGAGCGGGATGTACCCTGGACCTGAATTGCGCGCGCAAACTTCCGAACAGCCGCGCGTGCTTCTGCTCGCCTACTACTTTATAATAATTACCGTCTCATTAAAATTTGTTATTTAACGTTGCGTTAATTAATTGCAACGACGAATGGTCAACTGATCGCGGGACGGAAAATTGCGCGCGACTCTCGCCCGCGGACCTCACCTGTCCCGGGCTTCGAAGAGAGGATGCATATTTGCACTCTTCCATTTCGACGGCCGACGCGATGAATATTTATGGGAGGGGCGTTCTTAATAATCGCCGGCCACACAAAGGACGTTCGTTCGGATAATCCGTGGATATACACTCGTCGGAGGGAGATTCGAAAGTCGCTTATCCACCTTTAACTGCACGCGTTCCTCGGAGACAGAAGCTCTAAGAAAAACCTCGGACTTTTATTTCATTGCCAATTTATAACGCGATCACGCGAAGAACTAATAGTTTAGGGTATCTAAAAACGTAAATTCTCACGTGAATACCGAATCAGGTTACAAATTTTTCATGCGATCTAATTTTCTAATAGCTAACAGAAATCCACAACAGTTTCTGCTGGATTCGATCAGAGGACCAACGAATTTACATAAATGAGATAAGTAAAAAGGAGATTTTTACCGTAAGAATCTCGATGGATCTATCTATGAAATTGTCGATAGTGTTCTCCTCGCAAAAATTTAAACAACTGCGACAGCATTTTTAAATTTTACTTTGGGCATTTGTGTTTTTAAACTTTCAACAACGATCATCATTAATCTTCGATTAATAAGCAAATTCAACGAGCTTTCTACTTGCTTCTAATTACAAAATAATAAAATTATTTTTCATTGTACAAAATGCAATGAAAACTAAGGAGCTTACAGTCTGAGCTATTTTCAGAGAAAATTTTTGTTACTACATTATGTACTAAGTACAACATTGTTACGTTCTGATGTCACCAATGCGTCGATGTATATCCTCAAAGAATTTGAAAGATTGAACTATAGTGCAGAGATTGAAACTTGTTGAGCATGCATAATCTGCATTAATGGATTATTGTAAAAATGTAACAAATAATTACATAAACTGTCTTATCCCAAAGGATCTAGTAGAAGTACTCTAGAAGAGTTCTTGTGAAGCTAACATCTTAACCTCATTTATGCTGTTTACTTTACAAATCCTTGACAACTTCCAATCTCTACGCGGTACATTCTCTGAACGTCCATTAACTCATTCACAACCGCTGACGTACCGGTACGTCAAGTTCGCACTATCCAAGTCTGCCGATGACGTATCGATACGTCAAAATCTATCCAGTTACAGTTTGGACCGGTTGGTTTAACTCCTTTGCACTTGAAGCAATTTCTTTCATCTTTTTCATATTATACGCACGACACTATTTTCTCACAGAAAACTCGAATCTTTAACCCTTAGCACTCCAATAGCTCCTCTAAGGCCACACTAAAAATTGCCATACATAAACGACTATTACATTACCACATTTGCATTTAAGAAATTGATAAGAATGTTGTACGTATGAATAATAGTAACAAATTTTATAAAATGAACCATGTGAAAATGTAACTATTCTAGCTAAGTAAAATGTCTCGATTTTAGAATGAAAATTGCTTGGAGTGTATTAATAATATATAAATTTGTGTCGTACACTGTTATTGCATTTCTTACCGGTGCCTCAGAATAATTAAGCCTTTGCACTCGAATGGTGACTCTGGGGCACCACTAAAAATTCAAACGCCATTGTTTGAAATAATTTTTATTTTAATATTTATTTAATTTAATTTTAATTTTAATTTTTATTTTGAAATAATTTTATTTTATCGTTTGCATCTAGGAAAGTAATAACAGTTTCACTGTTGCAAAAACGAATACTAGTAAGAACCAGAATATGCATAAGAGGAAATAAATTGAATAAAATGAAATATTCGTGGCCGGAAAATATGCCTTGGTTTTCGAAGGTAAAACAGCTTCGAGTGCAAAGGGTTAGTAGAAGTGCGAAGTTAGTAAAAGTTCCTAAAATCGACGCATGGTGAGACTATGGAACGAGGAAGATCCTAAGAGCCGTGTTGTTTGTCGAAGTGCGTCTAGAGCAGCCTCGGGAGAGGCAGAACCGTCGACCGCGAGAGTCTCTAGAGTTACAGTCGAGAGATAGGCTTACCATTTGCGGCTTGGCGTTGACCAGCCTCTTGATTATGTTCACGTCTTTCTTGCCGGGCACCCAGTTGGGGATGTATTGATGGTCGTGGACACCGATCCGAACCCTCTCGTACAGGTACTCGTAGTCGCGGTTCAAGTAATCGTCCATGGTCAGCCGGTGTTGGAGCCGGAGGCTCTCCAGGTTGGCTTGGACTTCCTCCTCGAAGTTCTCGACGGAGGTTACTTCAATTTCCCTTTCCTCGCCGCAGGGCCGGTGCCAGGTCGGCACCGTCGACCTGGTGGATCGGCTCGGCGCTCCGAAGACAATCGTCAGGAACGATAACAACAGACAACAGCCACGGACGAACATGTTGCGATTTTATCGAGATTTCCACCGGTACACTTGAGCAAAGTCGGGGAAATGATACACTTGTTACACGGCTCGATCGAATCGTGCGAGTGTCGATGCTAACGATAAGCCCGAGATCGTGAACTGAGATTGTCAAACTCTCGTGCCTCCAGCTTATATATGGCATTGTGTAAACAATCGAGCGTACGCACGCACGATCGACGGTGGGGTGGCAGCTTACGTTTTGTCCAGCTTTTTCAGCGCGACGCGGCGACGCGCGCTGTGCGTCGACGATCGAGGTTTAGGATCGAGGGATTTAGGTTTAGATTCGCTTCTGTTTGTTCCGTCGCTTGCCATGCAACAAATATTTCAAATATTACATTGAAACATTGAAACTGTGCTTTTGCATTATTCTACATCGATATTTCGATACAATTATTTCAGCAATTTTTAAATATTGTGCAAAAATTAATAGATCAAACGTAAAACATTAGAAATATTTCAAAGTTACAGTAGAAATACCGTTGTGTTATTTTTAAGTTATACAAATGATTAATGGAATAAATGAATGAGCCGTTTATTTTGAAAGTGGCGTAAGTCCATTTATGTTCGAATCAAGATACTGAAAGGTTTACGTTGGATTAAATTTAAAAATATGGGTAACAGATAACATAGTAGAATAATGTTTTTGGGTTTCTAAGGGTGTCTAATTTATCATCCCAAATAGCATAATTATTTTTAATCTTAAGAAAACACAATTTTAAATCTTAAGAAAACACAAGTCTATGGGAAAAGTAAATTCCCCTTGAAATAAAAATAAATGTATACACTTTTATGTTATAAAGTCAAAAAAATATTCAACTTTTAATCTTTGTTAAATAATTTTTACATTAAAATTAATAGTGTTTTATTAATTGTTATTCAATCTTTTCCAGTTTGTGTATGTGGAAGGGATTTAAAATAACTGTGATGTGCAGGTGGTATATAATGTAACAAATCCATTAAGTTCTTATATTTTAAGTATGTGAGTGTATGTAAAAATGTAACTATTATGGTAACTGACTCGTTTTTTTTTTTAAAACGGACTTACGTCATTTTCAAAATAAACGGCTCAAATGTTTACTTAGCCCCGCGTCTTGCAATTAAATGCGCGACAATTTTTAAATGCATATCTAGCCCTACAGACTAGTTAGCAGTTTTTAATAAGCGTCTTAGTAAACATTATCTTTAAACATGGTTCCTTACGAAACTTATGTTAATCGTCTCTCAAGATGCATCTTGAATAGGCCAGCCTTACAAGCGTCTATAAGAAACATGGGATTCCCCGTTGATTTCTTTCTACGCAATGTTTGAAGGATTTTCGCACCGGAAGTATTAAATGCATCATCGTTGCGACAATGATCGTTAATTGTGCAAAACCCCCGACACGCCTATCTTAATAAACGCAACGTAATTTACGACCCGCAATCGATGCGGTGTCGCGACTGATTAGGCGTGCCGTATCTCGCGTACTGTAACGATCACGTTGTAATCAAATTCCTGTTCTAACGTTTAACACTGCTACAGGCGCATTCTAATCGATTAGAGCATGGTTTTTATCGGGTGTCATGTCAGCAAAATTGAATCCGAAGAGATTAAGTGGAATACATTTTTTCCCTCTGCACGACGAATATGTTTCAGGGAACAAACGCGAAAAATGTCGGGAATCGCGTGTTTCGATGAGTACTGACACGTTTGTCAATAATAATCCTAAAAGAGATTAGTAAATTGCGTTAGCAGAGGAGACTTGTCAGTCCATAATTAAAATTGTCATTCTTATCAAATAATTTAAAAAAAGACGTAAACCATAAGTTGTCGAAAACATTTACCACAGATTTACACCAAATGTTATTGAATGAATTATAAAAATTTTATCGATTGATTTCATAAAATGAAATAGAGAATTATTTAAAGAATAATATCAAATTGTCATTTTAAAATTATTAAAATATTAAGCAGAATTTATTAATACCGTTTCGATTGCACATTTTGGTCGTCGAAATAGCAGCAACGAAAATCGCATAGATTTTTATGCATTTTGCAAGGCACCAGCACACAAACGTACAAGCAAAAATTAATCTGGCTATTTTCAGATAAAAACTGAAATTTCCATAAAGATTCCAACAAAGAAACGACGACAAAAAAATCGCATATCAGCATTTCGTGTTTCAGGGATGCTTTCGGAAACTGCGGCGCGACTATATCGACATCCAAATTTATCTGAATGACGTGTTCGCGTAAACGCGAATAATACCTATTGGTTGTTTTCCCACGTAAATGTTTGTGTTCCCACGTTCCGATGTTCTTCGAAAAACCGACTATACCTGCCAGTTCCGTAAGCTCGTCGGAAGCGTTCGTTCTCCGTTCCGACAGAAGCCTTACGGAGGCTATCAACATGCGCGCATACTGCGCTCTATTTGCATTGTGATTCAGTTGGGAATGTCGTGTCGCGAATGATCATAACTTGTATAACCGCGATGTGATCGCACGCCAGCGTCAACAAACTAATCGAACCGGTAGAATTCAACGGTAACGTCCGCGAGTCATCATCGATATACTTACCGCAATTTCATTCATGTGAACACTGCGATAGTATTCTCTATCGTTACCCCCATAACATTATCATTGACGGCAGAACTGGTTTCTATTGTCCTATTAATTTAGCGTGATTCACCTGCATTTCTAAATATAACCATTTAATTGCATAGCAAGGCATCGCTGTTTATTAATAAATCCATTTGGTTAAACATTGTTGTCTCCGTCTGTGTGTGAGTGTGGCCGCAGTTTGTAAATAAATTGATCCATTCGTATGTGCACTAAATTCATAGTACATTTGCACTTCATTCATGAATGAATTGACATCTACGACGTGGTCTTAGTTTGTAAAGCGATTAGAATAGTAATTGCAGTGTGCTTTAAATTGTTACTTTAACCCTTAGCACTTCAATGGCTCTTCTGAGGCGACACTAAAAATTGTCAGACTATTATTTCAAACAATTTTTACATTGCAATGTTTGTATTTTAAAAATCAGTAAAAATCGAAGTGTTGTACGTACGACTAGTAATGACAAAAATTGATATGCACGAAAATAAATGAGCCACGTACAATGGTATTATCGTAGGACACAAAATGTTTTGAGTTAGGGATTAAAACGGGTTAAGTTAATTTTACAATGTGATTTTAAGTGTAAAATAAGACAATTTAGATCCTAAATTTTAGATCCCCACTTAGATCCTCAGTGTTTCAGATAAGCATAAAATAGAAATCACTTAAAAATTTAGGAGACATAAATAAGTCTGTTGTAAATAAAAATAAAAATCAACAATGGTATTGATGGATTTGGCTTGGGGAACGAGTGTTTTCCGAATGCAAGGAAGCTTGAGAAAATGTTCAGAGTCCTTGAGCTTTTTTATTGAGGATCGTAGACAGGTTTGGTTATTGACTCGGCGAATGGTTTTGGTTTTATAAAATCGAGATCGAAAATGTTCAGTGGCGACGGTAGGTATTTTTAAAAGGTCATCTTTTCGAAGAGAAACGGAAAGAGGAGGCTGCAGGAAAGCCTGACGTCACACGGTCAATAGTTTCGCGTTTATGGTCGGGGTACAGTGATGAAAGCGCAAAAACTAGTGATTGAAGTCAGCGTAAGGTACGCGTTGTACGTCTTCGCGAGTCCTACGTAATACTTAATACGTACATGTACCATATAAGGCAATGCTATAATTAGATTCCCGGAGAATTCGCCGAACTAAGATTAGATTCCACACATCAGATTAGGATGCGACAAAATTCCTGTTACGACGATCACTCTCTCTCTCTCTCTCTCTCTGTATATAATAAAATCCGGGAGACGTAAACTGTATTTTATTTTCCATACTTGTGCGTAAGACGGTGAGAAAATATAAAGCTGCGAAACGGTAATTTTCCATTTTAACTTTTTTTAAATATTCGTAATACATCTATCTATGTATTGTTTTATAATTATAATTTCTTATCATTCTTATTATATGAATTGATATACATTCAATTAAAACAGCACGAAGCAACGAATTGTTATAAAAAAATAGGCTGTATCGTAAAATCAATAGAGTGTACAAATTATCAGTAATTGTTCAATATAATAAATAATATACGATTGGCCTTTCGCGAGAAGCTGCCTAGTATCAAGCAAGAAGTAAATGTACGTTCATTGTACACGTACAATCGTGTTAAGTTAGTTTCCTTCTAGTTTTCTTAGCTAGTTAATTTCCTTCTAGAGATAAATCCAGCAGGTGTTATAAACGCATAAAGATATATAGTACACTCTGCTAGACTGAGATAATTTTCGTTTATATAGGTTGTTTTACAAAAATCAGATACAAATAAATTTCTTTCGTCGTCCGAAAGGTTCCTTGTGATTCAAACTTTATAGAAACATTATTAATTTTTCTCCGAAGTGAAAGTTAACGAATGCAATAAATGCATAAACATCCGCAGCCCGGTTATGGTTGACATATGCATGTCTTTACACGTTAGTGTAGGGAGTAATGAATATTGACTCCACCTTCCAACCCTTCGTGGACTCCTGATACTGGAGGCAGCCGTTCAAGAGACCCTTTGAGCCGATCGATAAAACCCACGAATTTATTTGCACACGGATCGTTCGGCAAACAAGTTAACAAAAGCTCTTTAAATAGAAAAATCATCGGTCGACTGAAATAATTAAATTGAAAATAGCAAATATTTTTCCTTCGTAAAACTGTTTAATTCTTTCAGAACACTGAGGATTATGAACAAAGATACAATATTTAAATTAGTACTCGATATTCCGGTTGCAAAATGAAACGGTGGAAAGGCATCTAAACAATTATACACTCATAAAAGAATTATTTTATTGTTCGAATAAGATCTCGTTCGCACGAGTCAGTGAAAAATTATGCCACTCACAAATTAATTCACATTTTTCAGTATCGCGTTACCAGCCACCACCGCCGCAAGTTTAGTGAACCTGATACCAGATACGCCATTATCTTGTAGCGCACCTATACATTTTTCGCGAGCCATCATCGATAACGATCGTCAGCTCGCGAGAACACATTGCCCGCTTATTAAACCCTGGTCGAATTGATTAAATCGTGGCATTATAAACAGAGAAACAATAATTTCATATCAATTATAAACACTGGGAAAAGTTGTTCTGTTGTTCACACGATGTTACGTCCAATGAAATCACTTTAACAAACAAATTAATTGTTTATTGGTTATTCGCTAGTCGATTAGCGAGATTGTTTAATTATTCCTCGAAGAGACGACACGATCCCTCGCAGCTCAATACGAAAGCTAATGTAACCATTGCAACGAACAAATCAATTTGTTGAACAGTTTGTTTAATTGTTTTCTATTTTTTCGAGGGTGGGAAATGAGAGTTCTCGGCTCAGCTCAATATAAAAACATTGAATTTATTCGAGTCGATTATACAAGTACAGAAATGACAATAAATAATAAATGCGATGGTAACGTGATACAATAAATAAAACCGTAACACTACGTACGTTTACGTGTAAGCCACAATAAATATACCTACTACGTATACTTGATAAAATGCAAATGGAGTCCTTAAAGACTAAGGTGCGCGTGTATAAAAACGTTTTTTCAGTATCACGTCACGTGTGAATACCAAGTACAAAAATATCTAACTTTAAAGTACGCATGTATGCTTAAGTACTGATTCAATACGAAACATTGATTGTCTTTAAATCGACGATACGCATCTTTCCCATAGAAAAATCATTCTTAACTCGTAATGGTCCCTCGATAATACGCGCCTTAACTAGAACAGGTGTCTTTTTTGTTCGAAGTACTCTGATCAAAACTAAAGACAACGAACAAAGGGAAAAATACCTCGAGAACGACGGCTGGGTTCGTCCTTTACAGTTTCCACAGTTCGAAACGCTTGAAAGCAACTATAACAAGCAAATCTATATGCAAAATCGAAATTTCCTGCATCGGAACGGACATTTATGTTTCTTCTACAACTCGAGAATGTTTAGCAGCGTTCTTGACCCTTAAGTGGATTTCCAAAATCGAGTTTACAACAATTATACTTTGCGCTGACGAAGAAACGCAGAGAAATAACAACGGTTCATCGAAATCTCCAAGTATCATGACTTACATAGCTGCCTTCTAGAAGCTATTTGCACTTATTTGTTCAAATCACGCAACATTATATAAGGTAAACGAGTATAATGTGTAAAAAATTTTTCACTCAAATGTGCGAGTCGCTATAAGTACTAACTTTTCGTATGTCTGACGACAGTCCACTCAAGAGTCAAGTTTTTCTTGATATTTTTGTTCCTTTTTGAAATATCAAGAGCTATTCTTGCGGCAACCGCGCAAAATCGGTAATCAGATAACCGCAGAAAGAAAAAATACGAGATTCTACGGAATCGTAGAGTGGGAAGCTCGATAAAAGTAAAACAAAAAAAAAGTGGAAATCCGATTACACCTAAATACGTATAGTACGCGTGGACGTACGCCACTTACGGTAAGTAACGCGCCTATGTATAAAACGTAGGAACTCTGTACGTACGCGTACGCTGGAGATATCACAGCTAAACAACATTAAGCTAGAGCCTACCAATGTTAAAGCTACAATAAATAAGTTTGACAAACCGTCCTGCCCAACGATTCGATCGATGACTCTCTTCCCGCGTGACGCTAATACTTTTTTTTTATTGCGAATAGAATCGCGATTCGTCGCTGTAACAATTGCAACATTTCGTACTTTGTCATCCCTTCATACTCTTCTTCGATATTTAACCCTTAACTCGACAAAAATGCACTCGAAACATGTAGAGAACGCTGAAGAAGCGTGACGAATAAATCTCTGAATATTAAATTAACGTTCGAATGATCAACAGCATGAATTTTTGTGCTCCAACTTAAGGGTTAACATTCGGAATTTCCACGTAGCAATAAATTATGCTTTACGGGGAACCTCCTCGCGCGGCGAATCGACGAAAACACGAGCACGCACGAACGAAACATTTTGTCAAAATTATTCACTAACCTTGTTATTAAGTATATTATTAGATATATAATACTGTTCTGAAATATATTTCTTAATACTGGTCTCTAGTATACAACTGGATTCTCAACGATGCTTCTACCTACGAAATGCATCGATTGTCGGAAACGGCACGCCGGTTTTCGACACACGACCGTCCCCTCTCCGAACGATAACGAATTGGCAAGAACGGGAAAGCATTTCGCGAATTAATGAAATAAATAGAAATCTGCCGGTGATAATACAAGGTATGAGAGTTTCTCTAAGGAAAGCTCGAGGGAAACAGGCGAACGATTTTCTTTCTTTCAACTAGTTCCTGGCGATTAATCGAAATTGCAAGCATTTCAGGAATATTAAAAGCATCGTAAAAAAAAGTGTCGTTTAAAAAATTAGTTTCGAAAAAAGGGCCGCAAAATTCAGATCCATAGAGAAACGAAAGTACGTTGAGGTTGCCTGTTGATCCGCGAAACGATCCATGGATTGTCGACGAGATAAAAATAAAAAGATCATGATCATGAATTTCATGACGCCCCCACCAACTTTTGCTTGTTCCTCAGCAGTCTGTTCCTCGAGAAATCCTTCTTCGATCCCTGAGGCAAGGAACTATTCTGACCGGCGATCATCATACGCCTCCGAACTGGCCTATTCTGTTTCTTGATCTTCGTTATTTTTTTCCCCTTCGACCCGGGACCTTTATTGATAGGTCTCGGTCCGTGATGTTGCCTGACAGAGTCGCAGGTGCCCGGTCCAGGCGCCGTGGCGTTCCTGAAAGCTCTGGTCCAGGCCTTCAGGAATTTCTGGTACAGTCTGATGACGCCCCAATCCTGAATCAGCATCAGCGTCAAGTCGCCCTCTTTCGCCCAGTTCGAACTCTCCGTGACCATTCTCTCGGTGTGAGACGTGGACACCTTGATTCCTAAGTTTGAGATAGCTGTCTCCACTTCGCACAACACCTGCAACAAAACGCGCGCAATCAAACGCAATTGCCAAAGATTCGCCAACTTTTGGATGGTGAAGCGTCTCCGAAGATTCTACTCTGATATTGACCTGATCAAGAAGTTTTATCACTAGATTGCGGATCTTTGTGCAAAATAAAAATTATCTGATTCATTTGTAAGAAACAAGAGTTACATAAAAATGTATTTCTCTTTCCGGTAGTTTTAACGAATTGGAAATTTCACTTTCACTTTTCTGCTATAATTACATAAAATCCGCTATCTATTTATCAGATATTAATCTTAACACTTTGACTACCATGTCACCCATATATGGGTGATGGAATTATTTGTACAGTTTCGAAATGAATTTTCTCGTTAATATATTCATTGTACCAAAGTCGATGGTGGTCCTGAAAGTACAAGAAGGTAGGAGGAGTACTGGTACATTATACATTTCATTTAAAAAATTTTTATTATATTCAATGTCTCATTTCGATTGTATATAATATTTCTGGCTTCTAGTTTCGCAGTCAAAGTGTTAAAAGAGTCAAAGATTTTCGCTGCATTGAGTTGACGCTTTAGCTATCAGAAATCTGCAATGTGTATTCTTTAGGAAATACAACAATTGTTTAAAGTTGAATCATCAAATCCTAGTATATGTTTCGGGACTTCGTAAAATTGTTTATATCAAATTTATTACATTTGTGTGAACTAGTAGAATAATTTCTCGAACACGAAGGTTAAAGAATAGTGTTTCATATTCGATTTAATATGAAAAGAGCTATGAAAAAGATTAGAAAAGGAATTGTTCGTACCTTGAGAATCTCGTTGAACATCTTCATGATGATCTCGTTCCTTCGGTCCATGGTGAGATCAACGTTAATGTTCGATTTCAGACGAAACGCCGTGAGATGATCAAACGTAATAGCGAACCTTTGCAGCGAATCTTGAAGATGCGGAAGCGCACGGTTCGCTTTCTTTTCCTTGTCAAGACACCAAACCTCCTTGGAATACCACTCGAATTCCTTCTCTGGAAGCCAGGACATTTTGTACTGATCTTTCAGCTCTTTGTACACCTGCGAATCGAAAGTCGAGATATTGTTTTGTAGAAATACCTTCTACAGTGCAAACTGTGCACTTGACTTCTTTGCACGAATCGTAATCTTGGCAATGTTTCAATGACAATAGACGGGACCGGGGTTGCTGAACTTTACTGTTAAAAGAGTCGAGCAATCAAAAGATCATCTAAAAGTCTCGAATTTCTAATCAGATCGAGCTAAAGGTTTCCAACGTGTCATAGATTCGAAAAGATTAAGAGATGTAACAATGAGGTGGCTAAAATATCAGTTTCGTTGCATTCCTGCATTTGAACTTTTACGAATTACGTCTGCATTATTGTTCGGAAGACTAAAATGTTTTTGCACAAAACCTTACAAATCGATACAGAAAGTCTTTGTAAAAATATCGATATTACTCTATAGTTAACCAGTAGACTGCAGATTGTATGCACTTATAACAAAGACCGAGTAGGTGTAATGTAAAAATGTCGAACGATCGAAATGATTTAAGAATATCAATATGTATTTGCATTGAATATGCTTCTTTGTTCTCTTTCAACAAAAAAAAGGGATTAAGGGTTTTAAATCGTAAATGGATTAGTCGAGAAGCTATTAATTTTCTGCCGACTCCCATAAGAGTTCGAACACCGTGCGGGGTATTGTGCAACCGTGCTCGAAACCAGGAAACCGGCCCGTTCGCGAAATAGAAAAATGCCAATTACGTTGGTGCGTGGCACATCGTAACAAATGCAAATTGCAGTCGCAGCGGAAAGTAGGACTTTAGCGCTAGTAATGCACCGTCGTCGTGCACACGTGCGAGAGAACCTCTTTGAAGCGGTCGCCCACTCTCTTTTACCTTCGGTACGGTTCAGCGATTAATTACGAATCGCGGTCAGGTCGAGCATTGCGATTTACCTTTGAATATATGTCGTGCACATCCTTGAGATGCATCCTGAAGTGATTCTGGGCGACCCGGAGCTGCGTACGCACCCTCTTTAGGGTCCTGTGCACGCTGTGCCGTTGCGGCATGTTCTTGAACTGCATCTGCACCGGGTTGCCGCACGGTTGCTCCCATCGGTTCATGGTGTTCGAGTTGGTTACGGCGGTTCGAACGCTGTACGCGGGTGCACACGACACCGTGTTCAGGCTCGAACTCAGGAAAAGTGCGAGACTCGTCAAGGTAACCGTCTGTGCCACCGAATCTGCAACAGAAAACCAACACTTGTCAGAAGAATACCCTTCGTATATTCTCGATTTCTTTGATCACTCTATCGCCCCTTAGTCTACCACTCTTTTATTACGCCATCTCTTTTCGTGCTCCATCTTTACAACAAAAAGTTATTTTACAAATTCATAAAGTTTTGAGGGGAAATCAGAGTTTGATCGTTTGCCTCCCCTTAGCCTACGCACTCTTTTACGCCATCTCTTTTCGTGCTTCATTTTTACAACAAAAAGTTATTTTACAAACTCATCGATTGTTCTCCTCCACGGTTTAGTAAAAGGCGAAAGAGTTGTGCATGTTTTGAAGGAAAACCAGAGTTTGATCGCCCTATCTCCCCTTGGTTTCCGCACTCTTTTACGCCATTTTTTATCGTGCTCGATCTCTACCAAATAAACTGAAATATATTCCAATCGTTGCATGGTTTTACAACACTTTGCAATCTGTTTTTTTTTATTATTTTTCCTTTTCTTAATGGAAATATAATTACCTTCGGTTCTTAAATGGGATGTCCAATATTTTTTCTCCAATTCGGACAAAGCATCATATTCTGCGTAAAAAAGTGTTATATCAAGTAAGTTTTACAATTAGTAATTAGTGAGATATATTCATCGAGAGAATAACCTTTGAATGCACTAGGTTTCCTTCATCATTATATTTCCTTAGTCTATGCACTCTTTTACGCCATTAATAAAGGTTTATTCAAATCTTAATAAACAAATCTTTACGCGGCTGTGAACCCATCAATAATGTATACGCTGTGATACTAACTGAAGTTTCTACGAGAGGCAAATGCGATTCGTCCCTCGAGAAAAATACCAAGAAGGATAAGTTGCAAAATAGAATGCAGATAGTTAAGAAATACTTTTTGTTTATTTTTAGAGGATTATCAGAAGACCGAAAAGCGACAAGTGCCTGAAATAAACATACTTAAACTAAAAGAAACTAAAACTCATTCCCCTAAAACCAAAATGGGTGTTTGCAGCAATTGATCAACCATAAGTCTCGAAGTCGTGGATTCGAGTCCCATATGATCGGCAACCCTCTTTTTCCTAGTTTACGAAATACGAAAAAATCGCGAGATTATTATTTTATAACCTGTTGTTAGTGATTATATTATTGTTTGTTTATTCGAGTTGCCCTCCATAGGAAACGTATTTTAATGCCTTAAAAACCTATTCTACAGATTTTTGGACTGATTCGAAATGGGGGAACACCGTTCGCCGCATGATGGCGCTGATGACGATGACAAACGACGACGAAGTGAGCGAACGTTGCGAAGGCGGCCGCTCATGAGCAAAAGAGACGCAATCAAGCAGAGTAAGGGCACGTCTCAGAGAAAAACTGCTAGAGGGGCCAGCAGAATGGTATTCCCGAAAATGTGATGAAGCTATCGACGATGTGTGTTGATGGCCCGAGGCCAGAACATACAAAAAACGATGACGACACAGTGACGGATATTCGAGAGCGAAAGTCGTTGCAGGACGCTAAAGTGTTGTGCGCACCGGACCAAAATACGTGCGGAGGTTAGGAAAAGTCAGAAAAGTTGTCTGCGGAAGCTAAAATCAGCCGCCACCTTTGGTAATTATATTTATCCATTTATTATGCGTTGCATTCGTAGAAAATGATAAACGTTTTAACACAAATGCGACAGCAATTTTGTATATGTTTGGTGATTATATTTATCCATTTATTATACGTTGCATTCGTACAAGATGATACACGTTTTAACACAAATGCGACAGCAATTTTGTATATGTTTAGTCATTATATTTATCCGTTTATTATGCATTTCATTTGTAATAGACGATAAACGTTTTAACACAAATGCGACAGCAGTTTCGTTCATAATTTCTAAGATTAACGTGATTTAACTTCTTATCGAACTTAAATACTTAAAATAAAATTATCGAGCTTCTGTCGCATATAGGTTAGATTACGCCAATGACCGGATATTCACTTTCAATGTCTCATTACAAACTTTTTTAATGCTTTCTTTATTTTTATTGGGTGGTAACAAATTAATTTAGATTCGAAGCATACAGATACACGAGGTTTGTCATCGTAATTGCATTTCTTAGATAATTTTTGTTATTGGCATGAATAGTAATGGGTCTTTGGTATGCAGAGTGCGTCTAGCAATTGGATCTAATTACAACTCGGTTATTGTTAGAGATTTAAAGAAATTGTATTGCAAAATTTCGCATGGTTTAGTAACCTGTATCATACTGCACCGAGATATTTTTCAAAAGTACATCAGAGGAGTTGCAAAGGGCAACCCGAAGCGATTATTGCCATAACCTAAAATTAAAAGAACTCGTTAGGGCGAGTGTATGATTTTTTCGTTTACGCGATTCGAAGATGATCTGCAACAAGCGTGTCATCCAATTATCTCTTTCGATCTACCATTTCGAAAATCAGGAAGAAGTATAAATATAAATGTCCCATAAAAACAAAGCAAGAAAATATTAAATCTAGGATTAAGTACGCGCAAGAATGGGCGAAGGACAAACGAGCAATTAACATTTGTTAAATAAACCGTTACGGACAATTAAATTCGAACGTTCCATAAATGCACCGAAGGAAGATAAAGAAATAAAATCTAGAATCCAGAAGGATTAAGGAACGAGGCAGAAGATGAAGAACAAAGAAGCGACGCGCTGTTAAAGATTTTTAAGTAAACGAGGCCGACACGATAAAATTTGAATGTTCGATAAAAACAAAGGGGGCAAATGAAGAAACAGTAGAACCGACGGGGATTAAGGGGCGGCGAAGTAAAAGGTTAATGACGTCGGATCAGGAAACATATTGCGAATTGTTATTGCGAGAGAAGGTCGTGCCGCGGCTTCCTGTCGAAGCTTGCTCGCGCGAAAGAGAGATTGTCGAAAAGGAAAGAGAGGAACTCTTCCGACTTTCACAGTCGCGGTACCTACATGGATACGTAGGTACCTACGTTGCACCTACGCGCCAATTTAACAGCGACCAATCGTCGCCCCCGCAGTAGGAAATGGGTTGCAAATCGGAGAATCAGGATTTATTGCGCAATTAAACGTCCTGGCTTACGACTTCCTTCGCAATTCCATACTTCGCGAACTCACCCCGAAGGCGTGCGGGGATCTCCTCTCCTCGGACCTTTTTTACGAGGCCAGACCCCCGCCGGTTAATAAATTTCACACGGGGCTTCATTATTGTTCGATTTCGTGTAAACGTAACCGTGACCCCGTCGATTAAAATTGATTTATCCGACGTATTACCGAGGCGCCGAGGAACCGTTTTCTTCGACGAAATAACTCACGCCGCGCGGACTTCGCGCTATACGCGAACAAAATTCGACGATTATTTACTGCGAGAAAGTAGGAAAAAGGTTACATTTTCTTATACGCTCGCTCGCAGATTTCGTGCGCTCCGACACGCTAACAAACGAGAAGGATAGAAAGTCGGTTTCACCAATAATGTTCGCGGACAATATACAACGAGTCACGATAGTGCGCGCGTACTTTCGAACGCGTACTCTTTGAAAAGTGCAAGTGGTGTCTCTAGCGTATCGAAACCCCTTGCGATATTCAGTCTCGCGTCCTCTCGTAGAACCAACCTAACAAAATCTCAATGCCGGTGACTGTACATAATTATTGCTTTAAAAGTTCGCAGATTCGATTGTCGGGGGTCCCGGGTATTCTTTACGCCCTCGGGATCGGCGAGCCCGCTAAGCGCACGGACACGGGGTCCGCCGCGCGGGTAATTAACACGCGTTAATTGCTCGTGCGTGCGTGTACGTCCATCCGAAGTGGCGGTGCGTGTGTTCAGGCGCAACCTGTCACGGCGATTCGATACGATCGTTCGTGCAATTCGCACGTCAGTCACGCGTGAACGAATACACGGACTTGCCAGCGACAACGGCGCACGTGTACCGCCCGATGATGCGCGCACCGATCTCGCTTCTAGCCGCTTCGATCGCAATTAATGATTAATTGGACTTCTTTCTGGCGTCGGGTCAGCGGACTCGCGGCGATAACTCTCCTCTCGCCAATTAAAATCCGCGCGGTTGAATCGCCGCGCGGCCTATTGTCAACGGGAGATGAATCGATCCTAAAACTGTCACGCCATCGATATCTCACTGTGTCGACTGTGAAACGCGAACTCTGCAAACGCACCGGCGCGAATCCGAGAGCCGAGGATACACCGCCGGTTGGCGAACGTTTGACGGCGTTTAATGCGAGGCGCCGCGCGACAATAACTAATCCGTTCACAATGCAAGCAGGCGGGCACAGCAGCCACGGGGCTTGTCAATTGTCACCCCGGGACCATTGAAAATTCTCCCCGGGTCTTCGATCGTTCAAGGAAAATCGAGCCAGCATTCAGACGTTAAACGCGCCACAGCCCTAACGAACGTGCTCCCGGCATTTAAATATGGACTTGGCTTGACAATAAGTCACGATTCGATTAGCCCCGTTGCCGAGAGACTGGAAGGAGCCTCTCGCACGTGTGTATCTTATCGTAAACTCACGCCTCCTCTTCTTCTCCCGGAATTGCACACGCTCCAGCAAGCGTCTCACCGCGCCGCAGACGCGGCTCGTACCCAGAGATATATGCCCGAACTGCGTGGGCGTACGTTAAAGGTGCACCCCATATTGTGTACACTTTTAACGATCGCCGCTTTCAACTGTAACAATTTGCATCGCTACTCAACCGTGTTTCTACGTTTCTGCGGCGAGCGTCGTGGAGGGTGACCCATTTTAATCGACGAACGCCGCACAGCTATCTTTTCGAATGTTTGTTGCTCGAAAATGCGAGTCGCGCGGACTTGTTTCGCTTTCACGAGGAAAACATGATTTTATGGAATTAGCGTGTTCGTAGGTGGACGCGCAAAGAACGTACGAAGGTTAACCTTGTTCGAACCACTTTTTGCAAATATTTGAGGAAATAATTGCATTTATAA
This sequence comes from Agapostemon virescens, assembly GCA_028453745.1. NCBI lineage: Eukaryota > Metazoa > Arthropoda > Insecta > Hymenoptera > Halictidae > Agapostemon > Agapostemon virescens. The sequence continues at coordinate 16,657,427 of CM052093.1, read as the reverse complement.
GTTCATATTGTTTCACAGAGTTTGCACGCTCGGTTTTGATATACTCGTTTACATCTTTCGCATCTATCAATGTTCAGAGGTTTGACGCTCTCTCTCGTCGATCGTCGATATTATATCTTGGTTTTTTTACAGCTCTGATTAATTAAAGAATATCTCAAGACATCCGTCGTCGTGTTAACACTTTACCGACCGGAAGCCTATTAATAGGTCTTTCAATAATTGCCCCATAACAATATGAGACTGAGAAAACTGCTTTGACATTGTAATTTGTAACGAAATTATTCGATAACGTTACTTAGGAGACTGTGTTGATTTGCAATAAAAATTGCTGTCGGCGTTGAGGGATCCATTAAAAAGTTTTCAGCGATGGATTATGAACTTAAAGTATTTTGAAATAATCGCCGGTCGGTAAAGTGTTAATAGTAAAATTCTAGCAAGGAAGGAAAACCAAACCACAAAAATGAGCCCCGTTGATACAAAAGCAAGTCAACGTTTGAAATCGTAGTAATCGTCGTTAAATAGAATAATAGTGATAGCATTTTGTCGTCGCTCGCATAAGACAAAAATAGAATTCCTTATCAAAGCGACTTGCGCGGTTCTGGTATTAAACTGCTGAAGCGATAAATATAGAACTTGAAAGTTAGACGTCACGGTAAACAGAGGATCGGGTTGAAACGTTGAAACATGGTGGAATATTGTGAGACAAGCAGGAGCCGACAGTGTAACGGTTAAAATATTCAGAAATCGTGGAGGACACGGTGGAACTTTGAAAACCGGGCCACATCGTCGAGAGAGATGTCCCGTAAATTGACAACGACACCGAGTTCGTTTTCGGCAAGGATATCGGTTCGATCCGAGGATGTTCTCGCGTTTCCTCGGTCGTTTGAACCAGTCGAAAGAGGCGAAGGTGGAGGCTAATCACCACGCAATCACCGCTCCCGGTGCGGCCAACTCCGACCCGTTCTCAGAAAGCAGCAACCGCCTTTTGCCGCCCTGGGGCATTCACCACCGCGGTACTGGCATAGCAAAACCAACAATCTTCATCCTCTTCTCCGCGGGAAAAAAAGGCCTCCACCATCCTCCACCCTCTTGCCCCCGCCTCCTTTTCTCCAAATCACCGGAGGGCCGACCGATCAGCCGACTACTGGCATCCAGGGAATCCATTGCGAGAATGGCGGCAATTCCACTTTGAGAACCGATCGGGAGATGTCGAACATACGTATTAAACGACCGAGTAAGCAATCTTCCGAACACGACATTGCCCGGAATGCGGATCATTGGGATCGAGATGTACCCGGACGAATAGCACCGTTATTAGAACCCGAACACTCACAAATTCGAGTATTCGAGGGACTGACCCCCATCCGAACGGAATCTTGATTAGAAAAGTATCCTTTACATCGGAGAAACGATCACCGAAATTCCCGATCTTTTAATGAATTGAGACGAACGATGCCATGATCGTTACATTAACAGCTCGATTCTGGTATCGCCAGACTGATTCCGCGTTCCCCGCGGCCATTGCGGTACTCTTGAAAGAAATCGGCAAAAGTATCGTAGATCAATTCTCATTGAGCAGCGACGAGAATTTGTTGCAACTTTCCAAGCGAAAAATATTCCTTTTCGTGGCTAATATTATTTACGGACTTCCTCTTCACTCTTCCTTTAGTACATCTTTTATGCGAAATGCTAATCGCTATGTCTAAAACTACAACTAAATCTAAAACCTGTTAAATCTATTACTGTTTAACCCTCTATGGGCTGAATTTTTGTTTTTAATTTAAAAAAAATTGGGGGAATGAAAAATCAGAAATTATAAACCTATATATACAAATGAAAAAAAGTTTTTCCGTTTATGCCATTGACTGCCACACAAATGTAGCGCATCTTGCCCTGGATGCCACGGTTTTATTTTAACCCTTTACACTCCAAGCAATTTTAATTCCAAAATCGTGATACTTTTCAATGTACAATAGTTCCATTGTACATGGTTTATTTCCTTTCGTGCAGAGAAAGTTTATTACTATAACTCGTATGTGCGACACTTGAATTTTTAGCAACTTCTTAAATGCAAATATAGTGATAGAAAAGCTGTTTCGAATAGTAGTATGGCAATTTTTAGCGTCTCCTCAGAGGAGCCATCGGAGCGTTAAGGGTTAATATAATTAATTTAATATATAGTTTTAATAATAATTTTAATAATAAAAATTGATAATCAATATGTTCTCTACACTATATACATTTTTCATTCATCCTTTCTAATAGTTTCTAACTCAAATAGTCATTTGTAGCCAATCTAAACTTGCAGTACCCACTACGAGATATCTCGTAGCTGGCAGTTTTGGTACAGACGCTTACTACGAGATATCTCGTAGTTGGCAGTCAATGGGTTAAACAATTTTATTGCAATATATTCATTATGTGACTTTCAGCTAACAACGGCCTATAAAGTTTGCACTTCTGTGCGTAAAAGCTTAGGCGTGAAATTCCATAAAACAATTTCCACTTGACGTTAAACATTTTATTTTTGAAATCTCTTTGTTGGATCACATTGCAGTGCATACATATTGGTATAGTCAACTATATTGCTTATAATTTTCTTGTCAAATAGTTTTCGAAAATAGGTCACAGGAGAATGGGGTGCTTCTGGGACATTAAGGCAATCTCCTTTCCAAGGGCGATAACAACTATTGTTGTTCATCTGGGATAGTGGTTGCCTAATTCTTTATGGTCCTGCATCTTCCTCATCTGACGAGGATTGAGTACTAAGTTCTTCGTCACTGTCAATGACATTTATCCGTCGTCGGGGAAATACTATTACATGTTCATCGAACTCGGAATCTAATAAGGAATCATCGGATCTATTACCGCTAATGCGTCTATTTCTAATTCCTCTGTTCTTTCTATCGGATTTTGTATTCATATTTTGGGTATATGAGATCCAATGGATCTCTCAACGCTAACAGTAATTTTTATCGAATAATTTCGTTACAAATTACAATGTAAAAGCAGTTTGCTAGGCTTCATTTTGTTACAGCGCAACTATTGAAAGTCCTAATAATAGGCTTCCGGTCGGTAAAGGTTAAGAAAGCTTTCAGAATTATTTGTTCATCTATAAAAATAAATTTGTACATTAATATATTCGTTGCACTAAATTTAGTCGAGGTCTGGAAAATACGTGAAACTTGAACGATAACTATGTGTCGTACATTTTAAGTTATCAATCGTTGCTTCATTAAAGAATTCACTTTGATTTTAGGGATTTTTCGAGGTCGTTGGTTAGGCAGTTAAAGTGTTAAAAATCGCACAAATAATTGCGTCACCCTTATATGGGTGACGTGGCAGCCAAAGTGTTAAAAGGGTCCACTCGTTTCGATTTCGTCGGAAAAGTATCTTCAGCGGGCAAGGTTCGCGGGCTACGCGAAATCGGTATCGCGATACTGGAATCGTGAACGCTTCTGCGAAGAATGTATCAATCGGTATTCGCATCGTGCGTAACCGCATACGCGAATCGTCGCGTGAAGTAAATCATAGGCATCTCGCGATACAAATATCACGATACTCGTAACGCGGACGTGTATCGTCGTGAGAAACAGTCCTAACTCCTTGTCGTGCAATAAACGAGTCATAGTCGTGATGTAGATTTCAGATGGAGTTTACTACGTATGGATGTCATGTCTTTCCTTCGGGGCAACATGAATATCCATTCCATTGCAACCAATATTTAACATTATACCTAGCGAGCATTAAAAGAGGCCGATACGTGTCATCTTATGCAAATGACAAACGATATTTAGATTTTGCGCAATTTCTATAATAATGTGTGCTCGAACGAAGAAGTTTATACAATATTAATCGCATACAGTGAATTATTAGTATATTGGGATTAGACTATTTCAGAATTTTTCAAGATGCATTGTCCACGATTGAAAACTTTCCAATGGATCTCTCAACGCTAACAGTAATTTTTATCGAATAATTTCGTTACAAATTACAATGTAAAAGCAGTTTGCTAGGCTTCATTTTGTTACAGCGCAACTATTGAAAGTCCTAATAATAGGCTTCCGGTCGGTAAAGGTTAAGAAACAGATTGCGGATCTTTATGCTCTAATAAGACATAGAAATCACATAGAAATTCATTTTTCTTTTTAGCAGTTTCGTTTTCGATTTGACTGCCACCGTTTTTTGTCAGAAACGCATAAAATCGGCAGTTCTATCGATCACCGTAACATCGAACAGCTAGTTTCTCATCGGGACCCGTACGCACGCGAAAAACACCATCCGAAGGAATCGGTTTAACCGGTACCGTGTTTCAAGGTGGTAAATGGGACGCGTTTCAGCATTTCCTTCCCAGTTTCCTCTTTCCTGTCGACCGGAGTACCTACACAGACTGCAAATTTGTATACCGGAGGTGTACCCAGCTCATCCGCGCACCTACGTCGAAAGCAGCACACCGCGCAAATGAGCGACCGCGCGGTGGGCACCATAGAAAGAGGTAGATTATGCGTGGCACGCAACATTTAATACAATACGCACGCGAGAAGGGTCGTCGAGAATAGTTTGCAGAGGCGTCGAGGCTTTCTCCTCCGCGCGAGCGGCGAGATATGATAACGTTGCACAGCCGTTAACCTTTATCATCGGACGGGAACGGTGGTGGTGTCCCGTGTCCCAATAACGCGACCACAATTTCATTTTACCGTGTGCGGCGGTCGGGGCACACCGCCGCACACACCGGCTAAATTCTGATTCGCACGACGCGCGCGCGCGAACACGCGAACACGCGTGAACACATGCAAGGCAATAATACACGTACCGGGCCTTTCTAAAGGATCGCACGCGCTCTCGCGTGCGCTGCCGTCTCGGTAACGAGAAAGGCGAATCGGGTCAACCCGGTTCGCGAATGATGTCCTCCGCCAATGGGATCTGACGTCACGGATTCGCCAGACAGATTAGCGGGGCGCGGGCACGCAGTTATTTGCATTTTGTCTGGCGGGTCTAGCTTGTCGGATATTCCCTGTCAGAGGACGACCCCACCCATAAACAGAGAGAGCCAGCCGCGATACGCCGAGGGATTTTAACTCTGCAGGGTTGCGCGTTAACCTCCATCCTTTGCCATCTACCCGGCAATTCAGAGGCCCGCGCTGTACGCGCCTAGCTCCTTTTGTTCCTGCTTCTCTTCCTCTTCCTCCTTCTCTCTGCCCCCCGGTGCTGCTCCTCCCGTTCGTTTCTTCGTTCCTTCGCTCGCTCGTTCGTTTGTTCGTTGGTTGGTTGGTTGGTTGGTTGGTTGGTTGGTTGGTTCGTTCGTTTGTTCGTTTGTTCGTTCGTTCGTTCGTTCGTTCGTTCGTTCGTCATCGTCATCCTCTCTCTCTGAACGTGTTTGTTCGTTTTCGTCGCCTCCCGTAGCCTACCTGCTACACCGTCGTCGTGTTCCCGCGTAGTCCAAGGTATATCCCCCTTGCCACCCCCGCCTCCTCATCCGACACCACATACAACTACTTGTCTCTCTTGCTCCACGTTCTCTCTCTCTCTCTCTCTCTCTCTCTCTCTGCTCTGCTCTGCTCTGTTCTCGCTCTCTGTTTTTGTCTCTCGCGATTGGAGCGTCTATACACCGTGCCGTACAACACAACACACCGTGTGCGTTCCCGCGCGCGCACAAGCATACGTGCAAGCGGCTAAAGGTGGTTTACGGTATTACGACGATATGGATCACTGATGTCATACTGACGTCATCTATCGTTTATATCCAGAGGTGACAGCCTACCGTTGGCATCGGTGCAAGAGTTGATCGGGAACGACGTTTCACGACCGCATCGCGGCAAGAAAGGAGGAGGGGTAACGGGGCGCTGGAATGCACGAGATCGGCTACTACGGCGTTCAATGTCATCGTCGATTACATTATCTCGAATCCTCGGCCGACGATAGGGCCGCACACGCGCGCGCACACGTGCGCAAGAAAGCACTCGCGCGGAGGCCGATTCTATGTGCGTGAATTGCGGTCGATGGTATCGTGATTCTTTCGCGTTCCTCTCCCTCCTTCTCTTTCTTGCCTCTCTTTCGTCTTCTCTTCTCTCTCTCTCCCTCTCTGTCTCTCTTTCTCTCACTTTTGTTCCCCCCTCTCTCTCTCTCTCTTTATCTCTCCCCCTCCCCCGCCGTGCTACCTCTTTCTCTCTCTCGCTACTCCGTTTCTCCGGCCCCGTCTCTCTGCCTCCTTTCTTTCACGAACGATTGCACGACGGCCTGTCTTCTCCCCTTTTTCCATTGAATGATTGCGCGATTGCTCGGCGTTTCGCCAGATCGAGCAACCTATAGCAACCACACGAAATCATCAATGTACGCTCGTTCTCGATGCGACGGCCTCTCCGTTCTTCAGGAGAAAGCTCCGGTGCCGATCCGTATATTGTTCGACGCGCGATAGGTCGCCCGGTAAAACGTGCACACACATTGGCTGTTCGTCGACGTAGTTCAAACTAGAGGTGCGGATGAACCCGGCAATTTCGGGTACCCGATACTCGAGACTCGACTCGAGCAGTCTTTCGAAGTCTCTCGAAAGTGTGCGAGAACGCTGCGATGGAAAAGTAGAAACGGTAAGCGATGATCAGACGCTTCGGGGCTTCCACGTTCGGTTCCCATGCTGGCTCTGCAATCGAAACTTTCGGATGCAAGCCGTTTTCTTCTGGAACTGATCAGCTGGCCACTTTAACCCATTCGCATATCCCTTGAGCATGTATACGCGCACTTTGTTGGCATTCAAAATATTAAGAATTAAGCTAACGAAGAAAAGGGTTGGCGATGAGACAGTACTTTTCACTTTTTCATGCGAGGCAATTGCGTTATTAACCCCTTGGCCTATAATAACGAGTCAGACTCGTGATCAAGATTTTGAACAGTGTCTTTTACACATTTGTTTCCTTAATTTTCTTTAAACCAAAATAACATTCTATTTATTTTCTATTTATTTTATTAAATAACATTCTATTTATTTTATTATTTTCTTTTTGTCATTTTGCGGAGGATAAAAAAAATCTAGTCACTGTTATCAGAAAATAAATCGTAGGCTAAGGGGTTAAAATCTTTGATATATATCCGATCCAATGCGATGGAACTCTTATTCTTTGCCAACTGTCTGATAAATGTAACTTCAACTTTGGCACTCTCAAAATGGCCTTTGTGAGTACAGTTCTGCCACCTTAGCGATGCAGACCGGTATCGATACGCCGTTCAACCCCTAAGGAAGTTTGCTGCAATGTTCGACAAACAATTGAGCAAGCATTTACATAAGAACATAGCCTAAAAGCATGAAGGTAGAAACCGACGATTAGACTCGCACCGAACCAGACTTCAAAGTCGATTCGACTCGCGCGTTTCCTGCAGGAAAATCGTGCTCCCCTTTTTTCGCCACAGTTTTTCCGACGAGCGTCGCATTCGACTACTAATTGCACTCTGTTGTTGAGGGTTCAAGAAGAAGGAAATCGAAACGGAAAAACTCGGCTCGCTTTCTTGCGCTTTCGCGCGAAGGATCCTCATGAATATTCATCGAGATCCCGATGAGTGCTCGCGACATTGCGCGCAAGAAAAGTAGATTATGCAAACGATTGTGAAATTGCAGTGGCAGTCGCGGTGCGCTTAAAACAGAATAAAAGGAGCATTGTGATTAATGGCCGATAATATACATTATTCATCGCGCGCATTCTTGTCAGTCTAGTTCTTAGCCGCGACAGATCTTTCTTGGAACATTTCGAGGAAGAAACAAGCGCGAGGAAAATGCGGTCTGCTACCGCAGAGTGCGTGTTCGTTCACGCGTTCGTCCTCGCGATTAAGGGATGAATTTCGCATTTCGGCGCGGCGGGAGAAGGGCGGATTCTCCTTGTCTCTCTCGAACTTCCGTTCGGTTATTAGACGCGCAATGGTCCCGGCACAATAGACAGAAAACTAGTCGCGTTTCGTTTCGCTATGCGACGAAGGATAATTTGCGGGTTCATCCTCGCGATTAAGGGATGAATTTCGCATTTTGGCGCAGCAACAGAAGGGCGGATTCTCCATGTCTCTCTTGAACTTCCGTTCGGTTATTAGACGCGCAACGGTCCCGGCACAATGGACAGAAAACTGGTCGTTTCGTTTCGCCGTGCGACGGAGGGTAATTTATTGTTTGTTCACGCGTTCATCCTCGCGATTAAGGGATGAATTTCGCATTTCGGCGCAGCAACAGAAGGGCGGATTCTCCATGTCTCTCTTGAACTTCCGTTCGGTTATTAGACGCGCAACGGTCCTGGCAGAATGGACAGAAAACCGGTCGCGTTTCTTTTTGCCATGCGACGGAGGGTAATTCGCTATTCGTTCACGAGTTCATCCTCGCGATTAAGGGATGAATTTCGCATTTCGGCGCGGCGGGAAAATGGTGGATTCTCTTTGTCTCTCTCGAACTTCCGTTCGGTTATTAGACGCGCAACGGTCCCGGCACAATGGACAGAAAACTGGTCGTTTCGTTTCGCCGTGCGACGGAGGGTAATTT
>CM052093.1:16633964-16648908 GCA_028453745.1 Agapostemon virescens | reverse complement strand
GCTGTTTGTCGCGCGTTCGATTTCGCTACGCGTCTTTACGACCTACGCCGTAAAGTCCCATTCACACCAACCTCCCAAGGATCCTACCTCGTCACGGACTGTTCGCGAACGATCGTTGTGTAATAGAACCAGAATGAAGACGTTTGACCGGATAAGATTCATTCCCGAGGACAATTTCCAACGGAAAACGCGCCGAGGAAAACTTGACCCAAATACATCCGCGCTTGCTCACTCAAGCTGCGGATGTTTGCGCACTTTCCTCTTGAATTCTCCACGCAAACCTGAAAACTCCTCCGAGTCGTTCAACACGGGCACTACTCGCATGATCTATCGTTCGACTTTCTATCAGCACTGGTAGTCTTGGGGTAGACTTTTCGAGGGTGGAACTTTTGGAGAAGGCGAGTTAATTCAACGACGATTCTCATATTCTCGAAGAAACGAGACTATAACCGAGTTTCGTTTCTTCCAAAATAAGAAAACCGTCATTGAATTAATCAGATTCTAGCAATTGTACATAATTAACGGCTTAATTGTTATAATGGGAACGCCAGGAAAAGACTGAGGTGTAAACGAACGACCGATGAGGGTTCAATGATCTATCTCGCAGTTGATATGATGAACCCTTTGCACTCGAAGCAATTCTACTCCAAAATCGAAGCAATATTTTTATCTATAATAGCTCCACTGTAGATAGTTAATTTCTTTTCGCTCATACGAAATTAATTACTATGACTCGTACTTAGGACTGTAACATTTTTATCGTTTTCTCAACTGCAAACTTAGCGATGTAAGAGTCGTTTAAATAATAGTATGGCAGATTTTAGTGTCGCCTTATAGGCGCCATTCGAGTGCAAAGGGTTAACCTTCTGTTGCAGAAGTAAAGAAATGATTGTACGCGTGTACTTGCACGAACGTTAACACTTTGACTGCCATGTCACCCATATATGGGTCAAGGAATTGTTTGTCCGTATTTAAAAATAAATTTGTACATTAATATGTTCGTTGAACTATGTATATTCAGTTGAGTTTTGACGAATAGAAGAAGGTTGAAGGATAACTTTGTGTCACACATTTTAAGTTTTCTATTGTTGCTTCATTAAATAAATTACGTTGATTTTGTGGGATTTTTGAGGTTGTTCATTTGGCACTTAAAGTGTTAAATATTTACACCAGAGAAGCACAATGTTTGTCCAATTTATTAAAAGGAATGAATACAACGTTCGCGTTGATTCCGTTTGATATCTTCGTTACGAGTGCAGATTTGTTATCACACGGGAAATGGTTGAAACCGTGCATCTTTCTTTAGCCGAACGATCGGATTTATAAATGTGAAAAGAATCAACAGGAAGTTTCAACCGGAGGATAGCGATACGTTGGAGATTTTACGAGGAGGGTTGGTCGAAAGCACGATCAAGAAGATTGTTCGATCGTTTCCTGACTGTGTATCGTTTTTTGATTAGCATATCGAGCATTAAAAGCAACGATGCAACGACACCTCGTGAAACAGTCGGTCGATTTTATGACCTTGAGGTCGAGGTCGTTACCGACATGGCATGTTCGACAATGCGCGGAAATCGTAAAGATCCTAAAGGGACGTCGAGGCGTGGTGCACGCACCCAGTGCCATCCGAAAGCCCCGCTGACATCTCTGTATATGCAGAAGGATCGGGCGATCTCCTCGTAAAGGGTCTGCGGTGCGAGAGTACGATTTTATGTTCCCGCAAGTCGAAGAAGACCGCCCGCAGTTAGTCACGGAAAAATCTGTTGTGCCCTTCGATGCGTCGTTCTCCCGACGCAATTTTACGATTTTGCGTCGAATCGTTTCCCTTGATCGGGTAACCCTTCGCAACCTCGGTTCACCGCGTGGCGAACTCTGCACTCGACGATTGTACGAGCGAGTATAATTACAATTTAATTTAATTTAATTACGATCTAATGGTTCCCTTAATTACTTTATTTAAAATCGATTTTGAAAACTACGAGAGTGATAATGACGTGTTCGTCGATAATTTATCAACACATTCGAGTGAAGATGATTTGCCAGAATTTGATAGTGAAAGTGATTTCAGTGACGACGACATATTTGTACGCACAAGAAATCGGGCGCTTCTGTTACAATTTAGCGACTCTGAAAGTGAAGATGAAGAAACAGGTCCGATACTGATAATCCACCTAATATCGAGCCGTTTATGGGCAATTCTGATGTTCCGGTATTACCTAATAATGGCAAATGTATTAGCGATATTATAAAGTTGTTTATAGGGAATGATCTGTTTCAATACGTGGTAGAAGAAACGAATCGTTACCATGCGCAAAATGAATCTCGTGTTGAAGACAGGGTTAACACGTTGAATGCGGAGCCATTTTGCTTAGCTTTCGCGTCACATATTATTTACCTTTAAACGGAAATGTGTTTTTCTGTTTCCATCGAATCTATTGAAATAGTGCGAATATTTCTTAACACGTTGAATACGACGGTGGTCACCGGTGACCGGCACCGGTGCGTTGTTTAAGAATGATTATCATTAAATTTATGGCATTGAACGTCGATTTATTATTGTAGAAGTTAACCAGATTATAGTATGCGGTGAGAGCTTCATTATACAGTAACCAACAATTTTCTTTAATTACATTGATCACGTCTATGAATGAAATAAATGAAACTTGTCTGAAGTACACAAAATTCGCTTGGCACTCAATGTGTTAATATTACATGAATTATCTATAACATATTAATTTGTTAATTTGTAAATTAACGCTAGCTTTCCACAACCCTTCGACAATTCCAAATTTCCAGATTAATTACAGTTAATTTCCAGTTAATTTCCAAATTATTGAAACTGTAAAAATGCATCCATGAGGAATTATTCAACAAATCTAAGCCCCTGGAAATTTCTACCCTAAAACACTCTGACGATTTTCATTGCCTCTTTCTATATAACAATAAAACTAGAAGCGGCTGTAAAAGTACACATCGCACAATTTTTCAAATTTCTCAAAGATTCCTAGCAGCACAGAATCAAAACGATAAAACTGCTCAGGTACAGAACACACGGCAGACTCCGTAGGTATGTTCTAAAACGATTTGTTGCGACAACGAAAGTGGTGTTCGTTTGAAGCTATGTAGTAGTTGCCCTATTATCCGCGGAGCCGCCGATTAATTCGTCTAGCCGACAGTCTAACCGGTGATATTTTCGGATGATCGATGCCCGCGTCGGACGTCTGTGTCGGTTCGTGAAGGCGTGGGGACGCGTGAGGCATAGGATTAAAATGTCTGGCAGAGGTTAAGTAAAAGTTACGTCGTCGCGAGATTAACTCCTCGGTCCTTGACAATAATGTAAATCCTTCGCGATGGACGGCGTAGAGGCGCGCTCTCGCTGGATCCCCTTGAGAGAGCCGCGATGTATGTAGAAATTGAAACACGATCGAGTCATGAGCACGTGGTATCGCGTGTGTAAACGTGACTGGTTCAGCGCGGCGGCGTGTCCATGGCAAGGCGTTCGTGTGACACCGTGTGTGCACATACCTGTGTATACCTGCATGCAGCTGTGTATATACATATGTGTATATACATATACACGTGCGTGAATGCGTGCGTGCTTCGTTTCTGAGAGACGAGGCACGGTGGCTGTTCCCTGTGTTGCGTCGATCATTGAACCGACTTTACAACAATCGTATTGAATCAAAGTTGTCGGTGGTCAGGCACAAACTCGCTCGCGCTCCACCCACGAACCGTGACCGAGAGCCTTTGGATGCGTGGCCATTGTGCTTTTTACTCTCTCCCTTTCTTGCTCTTTCTTTCTCTTTCTCGTCTCTCTCGCCGCTTGTCTTATCGCGAACGCCGCGCGGAAACGATCGAGAACCGATCAACTACTCGACAAACTAACCAGCCCAGCTCTTACGACGATGCGTATCTCGGTAATGAATTAATGTAACCCGGCCGAGGCGAGGCTGAATCGGATTTTCGCGTGACAAGTCGATTTTATCGGGCATTATTGATCGATGCTGTCGCGGTCCTCGGTATCTACCAACTCGATTTAGGGTAATTAACGCACTCTACGATTCACGACCGAGAAGACATGCGTATGCGAAATCCGCGAGTAGCGTATTCTCGCGTTTGGCTATACGTGTTTTTAACACGTGTGCGGATATGCAGGATGTCTGAAAAATGTTTGGACTGGGGTGATTTTCGAGAATATTTTAAGAAACATTTTCGTTTGCGAAAATATCATATGCGTATTCGGTTTTCGAGCAATTAACGAAAATATATGGACTAATGAGTGTGCGGTTGTATCGAACAAGATTTTCTTCGTTCATTAGAACATTGTCTGACAATCAGGAACACCAAACTACCAACCATAATCATGTTTATCAAGCGTATTCGGGCATTTAGCTATCTGTGTTCTTAACACGCGTGCGTTTTTCGTGTACACGGATGTGCAGGATGATCGAAAAATGTTTGAAAGGGGTGATTCCCGTGAATATTCTAAGGAACGTTTGCCTTTTCGAAAATGAGAAATGTGCCTTCGGTTTTCGAGCAATTAATGAAAACATATGGACCAATCGGTGTGCGGTTGTATCGAACTACATTTTCTTCGTTCGTAAGAACATAGTCTGGCAATCAGGAACACCGATCGGAACCAAACTGCCAACCATAACCATGTATCTCAAGCGTATTCGACCTGAGCTACAGTGGCGATCAATAATTGAGATACTTCACTGTCCTAAGGTGATGTTGCAGAGTTCAATCGATATTTCCGCATGACGAATAATTTTCTATACTAAGAAGACGATAACGAATAAATGGGTTTATTCGTTGCTTGAAATAAATTTCGTCTAACTGTACTGTGATGGCTGATCGAACCCTGTAACAAGCTATTAGTGTTTTATACTTTCAATGTAACGCGATCCGAGTTCCATTCGTCACAGTTGTACGCACAAATTTGCTACAAAATTGAAAACACGGCGTCCTAATATCCGTTGGCACCTAATAACAAAACTGTTCGCGTAAAATATCGTGTAAGGTCCAATAAATCACGAACATTACCATATAAAACGAATGCGATATCCAGAAACGAAAATTTCAACGTAGACCTTTGCAGTGCCTAAACGGGGAGGCCATGCATCGGAATAAATCTTGCGGCAAGGCGTTCGTATCGCTTGGATAATTAAAACGCAGGCGTTAGATATTCGCGACAGTTTTCGCATAATATCTAATAAAGTGCCCGCGTGGCAGGCCGGCCGGCATGCATATATCACTGGAACCAGTAATGATTCAAAGGATATGCGCGAATCCTGCAAAAAAGAAATTGCTTTCCGCGTCGTTTCGTAGTTGAAAAACGTTGGTTACGATTTCTACTGCACGGTTCATTAATTGCCCTAGTTGCCGAAGCGTGGACATTTTTCTCCGTTGGGAATGTTAAACGTTGTAGATCTCGCGCGGATCGAGATCTACGGTAGAGTCGCGGGCTGGCATATGCGATAATATACCTTGTGTTCCTTCTTTCGATCTGGGATCGAGGGATCAACGTGAATTATAATAAAGGCAGAACGCCGAGGAGAAAGAGAAAGAAAGAGAGAGAGAGAGAGCGGCCGGTCTCTCGCGCTTTGACATGAATGAACGCATCGCTCATTGCGTTCCCCGAAGGCAGAGCCTAGCAATCACAGGCGGAGGGAGTCAGGTGGCGAGAGATCGTAGATGGTAGCTTATCTCTCGAACGGTCGTACGACCATTCCTTATTGCACGTTTCGTAATTGGCCCGACTTCAGAATCAATATACCCCGGGCTATCGGTTCAGGATCGCCGTTGATGGTACCTTCAAACTCGACCAATTATCGGCCGACGCTAAAGGACCTCAAACTGCTAGAACACGCTCAAAGGTTATGGCTGGACCGCCGATATTTTACATAAACGATAATGCGCGACAGACTCGCGATTTTCAACGGGCAACGCACGCCTCCCGCCAATTATCGGCTTAAAAAATAGTGGCCGCATTGTTTCACATAATTTTTAGCGTTTGGCAAATTTTAGGGCCGGTGGATTAAACGATAGAACAACTTTGGAACGATTCGCGTTCGACGCAATAAGTATACCGCGGATTTTTATGGAAAATAAATTTTGTATAGTGGTATTATGCGTTTTCAGATGTTTGATAATTATAGGATTTTGTGTATTTTCGATAAACATTGTATTTCGAGCTTTTGAGAATATTGCATTGTTGCCGAAGCACTAAAATTATTAATCCCTTGCCCTACGATTTATTTTCTGATAACAGTGACTAGATTTTCTTTGTCCTCCGTAGAACGAGAAAAAGAAAAGACAAATTTGTAGTTACTGCATGCCCTAACTATTCTCCAATGACTGCGTATTATCAACAATTAAATAAAATGTTATTTCCGTTTAAAGAAAACTAAGGAAATACATGTTTAGAAGATTCAGTTCGAAATCTTGATCACGAGTCTGACTCATTAGGGCAAGGGGTTATGGCAAGAAACAAACTTCTGCGTAGCCCGTGTATCTAGCAATTAAGCCACGCAAACGTTATTTTGCATAAACATCCGCAGATTACGTAACGCGTGTATAGAAGTCGGAGATTATTCGAAACGAACAATATTTAGATACGATTAAGTAATTGAATTAGCAAAAATGAAATCAATAAAAATTGATAATCGGAGGATCGCGTGGTTATATCGTCGAGTGCGCGTTTAACGTTCACGTTAAAGAAAGATCACGATATTATTTATGGCTAAGGGTTTCCGAGTGAAAAAAATAATAAGAGGATCACGTTTTACATGCATCGCGCTAGTTTACAGAAGTAAGAGCATTTCCACTGGCATAGTCGAGATTTGCTTGAGGCTCTGTTATTGCCATCGTAGGTGGTGGAACGGAAGAGTGTGCATCGAGGCCTCGTAAAACTCGATTTGCTGCGTAGCGTATAATTTAAACATTGCCTTATTCTGCAATAAGGGTACCACCCGCACTCGGAACTTTTAAACGCGTGCATATAGATCAAAAAATTCGACAAGCTAAATTGCGAGATATCGGAACGGTCGAAGCAATTATGACTGCGAGAGAGATAAACTATTAAAGAACTCGGGTATCGAACGCGACTCGCGAAACCTGATTAGATAAACGTTGCCGGTTTGTATCGCTACATACTTCTCCATTTCTTATACAACTTCGTAATTGAAGGATTTGTTAACATATCTTATAACGTATCTATCAATTACCGCTGTTCACATGCACGATCCCGATTCTTCCTACATTAATATCCACTAAAACAGTCATTTGTTTTTCCACCAACGAAGAACATTAGTAGTTTTTAATTTTTGCGATGAAAGCGTTAAATTCTTTCCACAATTCTCGTGTATTCTAGTCTATTCTCGTATATCCTGCTGCATCCTAGGATAATCTTGTACATTCTGTTATATTATGTCATATGATGATATATTCTGCTTTATTCTAGTGTATTCTGGGATATTCTAGTATATTTGTGTATACTCTGGAATATTATGATGCATTCTAGTACCTATTAGTCAATTCTTGTTTATCCTAGTGCATTTTAGAATATTATTGTATATCCTGGTGCATTCTAGTATAATCTTGAAAGAAAGATTTATTCCTTTGATCCGGAGAGATCATAGTCTTCCTCGAACGAACTAGTAAGATATTTAAGAATTATATAGAGCAATTTGCTGAAATGTTTCTTTACACTAGAAACCAATTAATAGGTGTTTATGTTAACCCTCTCTGGGCCCGTGTAACTTTCAGGTCACATTTTAATTTATCGACATTTTACCAAATAATTATAACTTTTTTCATGAAATGGCGCATAAATCTTAATTCTATAACATTGCCAAGACAACCAATATTAATATTTATGACCGTTGCTAGGCTCGTCAACTCGAAATAACAAAATCAATGCTGTGCAAACTGGCTGCAGTAAAAATAAGCGAAACCATTTGATCCAATTGATATTATTTGTGCTTTTGTCAGTGATTACCAAACTAAAAATAGTGCACATAAAATAGCTCTGGGTTCGTATATCAATAACAACCTATTTGTTTGCATTTCAATTTTCAATTTGTTACAATTTGTTAATTAGTGAATATATTGTAATAAAATTGTTTAAATGGAAAAATTTTCTTTTCTTTCTTAGTTGCATATATAGGTTTATAATTTCTGATTTTTCGTTCCCCTATTTTTTTTTTGGATTAAACACAAAAAATTCGGCCCATAGAGGGTTAAATAAAAATTGTCTAGATTGATTGCAAGAATTATTGATCTGAATAAGTTGATGTATCGATAGCCTTTCTCGATATTCTTTTTCGCAAACGCGTAAGATCCGCTGCCAATTGATCACCGTCAAAGGTTTCCACGATTTAAGAATGTTATATAAGGAATTTCCTAGATCTCGAGCGGAAGTCTGATAAGTCATTATCAAACGCTTCCCATGCACTTGATGCGCTAATTCTGGCGAATAGAGTAAAGAATGAAGCATCCGAGCGCACGCTGGCGAAAATCGCAATCTGCGTTACTTAAATAAACAGCATCGTAATATTTTCGTGGCGGGTTATCGGAGTCAATTTTTTCGACGTAACGACCGAATCGGAGGAAGCAGCCAGCGAGTGTATCGCGTACAGTTTGAAACCATCAACTGTTTTATGTGGATGAGTATGAAGGAACGCGATACGAGTGATGCGCGGACGCGGCTCAGACCGCCCGACAAGAAACAACTTCTGGTGCCCCGACGCATTCGTAAATCCTTGCAATTAGTGGCTCGTTAACGGATAACGAAACCCGCAGTTAATCCTAAATTGTAACAAGTGGAACATAACCTTCCCCTGCGGAGCAGGCATCGTTGAAACGATACCCTCGGCCGGAATCAAGGCAGATTCCTGGGAAACCGGCGTAGCGGTTCTTACTAATAGTTCTCTCGCATCCACCGAGCGAAACCCGAAGATTCTTAATATTTATTAAATCTTCCTTCGATTACGACAGCTCTGTTGTCTGTATTAACTTTTACGCTTTCAAGTAGAATATAACCGCGCACTTAAAGACCTGTTTACATTTCGAGCTGCCTTTTATATGCCTGATAAATTATATCGTTGTCCGAGCCGCTTATCTCTCGCCTCTTTCTCACGTGGACACAAACAACTGCATTTTACGATTCTGTTATTACACCTACAGGACTCCGATACAACCGAATTTGTCCCTTGCACAAAGTGTATTTCTTTTGCGACCTGCACTCTCGTCAGCCATTAGCATCGATGGATCAACCATTCCGTCGCGGCACGCGTTATCGGATTTTTCACATGTCGCATCGTTTTAGAAAAATCGTTAGAATTCGTCGAACTATATCGAGTATACTTTTCAAGAGTTTTTTTGCAGTTATTGTCAGACAATGAATTTACGAGATACGTTTGCAGACTGCTGACGCTCAATGCACAGAAATGCATTTTACGATTCCTCTGACTGCTTGTAACAGCCACTGATCTCCTGCAGTTACTTTCATAGTTCTATAAAAATCTTCATAAATCTTAATAAATCTTGATAAGAATTTTGTAATAAATTGTTCTATAATGGTCAAATTTAATTTTACGATTCGTAATAAGAATCGTTACAATCAAACGGATTAAACAATGAATACCCTTTAAAATGGCGCATAACAAGCAATACAGGCATCGCGACTCGTCAGAAGAATTATTCCGAAAACATTAAATTGAAGGCTATAATTTTTGCATAGTACCAGCCTAATAGCTTAACAAGTACACTTTAAAATAAAATAACAAGCGCCAGATTATCTTTTTTACTTTCTGTTTCATTCCATGAAATTCCTGTTCGAAATTATTAAACGAATTACATTTATTTAAGCAATCGTTATTATAAAAATCGCGAAAATATAAATTCAGCTTCGCTATTTTTACAAAACAGTATATAAGGGTTAGGTCTAGAAAAAAGAAGTTTCCAAGAGGCTCGCTTGGATAATTTTAATCCTAAAACGCCAGGGTCCATGGAAGCCTACTTTAATGGTAAAGATTACCTAAAAATGGAATATGCTTTGATTTTCCTTCACGTAACAAAAAAGTGTATTCTTTTTCGAACCATTTTGCACGCGTGGGTTGATCGCACCTCACCGGTCTTCCGCGTTCCTTTTCCACGGTCATTCGGGGGTAAGTTTCGCACATGACCTCAACTTTCGATTTCGCATATAACTTAACCGTTATACATAAATTTGCATGTGACCCGTGGCCCAGATACGACGATAAAATTTCCCCGCGTTTCGCCATAGCAGAAAAACGTTTTCCCGCATCGGTGTTCGCGATAATCCGTTTCTTTATCGGTTTGCACGGGGAACGGCGTCGCCGATACGCGAATCGTAGCGTTTGCGTAAGGCGAAAGGGTGGCAAAGGCAGGACCGAATTCGCGTTATCAATTTGCTCGTAAATCGTGGAACAATGATCGGCGAGGCCGCCCTTGTTCGAAAGCGGCCGTATCTCGCGGTTGGACAGAAGTCGATCGGGCCGATGGCCTGTAATCGGTAGTCAGACGGGTAAACCTGTCAGAAAACCAGACGAGAATGCATGAAACTGAATTTATCTCGGGCTCGGCTCGGAGCCGAGGACTGTTTTACCTCGTCCTCTGTGCCCGAGACGAGGCGAGCCTGTGTAAGAGAGCTCGAGAGAAACCGGCGACAGTAAGTGAGCACGATTAACAAATTGTCAGAAAAAGTAACCCCGCGGACTTGCCGGCAAAATCGACGGCACCCGATGACGTACCGATACGTGGCCGACATGTGTACGTTACGCCTGTGTACAGTGTACCTTGTCAACTGGATGCACATCGACTACCGCCTACCACGCTCGACCTGTCACGTCTTGAGTAATTTTATTGGAAACGGCGAAAAAACTCGCCGAGGAGAGAGAAACAAGGCGAACGACGCACAGTTTGCCATACAGTCGCAAAAACACCGGACCAAATTCATAAATCTCTTAATTCTACATTTCGACGTCTTCTATGTGCGCTATTTCGAGACGAGGGAAGGGAGATTTGAACGCCAAACCCTGATACAGAAGAAGATCGGATATTGTCCACGAATGACGAGAATCGATAGGTGCCAGTTTAAACTGGTGGAGAGATCGAAAGATTTTGAACACGAATAGTTATATTATAGTTAGACAGTTGAATGATTGTTAGAAGAAGTTTATTAGGGTTGTACAGGAACGCAATAGTTCATTTCAGGGTGTCAAGGATTTTAACTGTACTGTGTAACGTTGTGTTAGGAAGATTTGAGTTAACGCTTGTCTGTAGTCCAAGATGGCGTAGCAATATGGTCGTTCTAGAATTCTGTGTTTGATCTCGAACATTTTTAGCAAAATGAGTGACTATGGCAAAGTTTGCGCACGTTATTAAGTCAAAGATGGCGTAGCAATATGGTCGTTCTAGAATTCTATTTTTGATCTGGAAGATTTTCAGCAAAATAAGTGACTATGGCAACGTTTGCGCGTGTTATTAAGTCGAAGATGGAGTAGCAATATGGTCGTTTTAGAATCCTGTTTTTGATTTCAAAGTTTATTCAGCAAAATGAGTGAGTACGACAAAGTTTGCGCATGGTATTAAGTCGAAGATGGCGTAGCAATATGGTCGTTTTAAAATGCTCTTTTTTATCTTAAAAATTTTCAGTAAAATCAGTGACTATGGCAAAGTTTGCGCACGTTATTAAATCCAAGATGGCGTAGCAATAGGGTCGTTCTAGAATCCTATATTTGATCTCGAATATTTTCACCAAAAAGAGTGATTATGACAAAGTTTGCGCACATTATTTATAAATAATGTATATAGTCTTGCACACTTTGATAATAAGGATGTATACAGTGTAATGGACCTGTATACTTCGAAGAATCTGTAACTATAGCGTGGTACATTGAAGAAAGAAGCTGAAAAACTGTTTGCATCACTGTGCGACGGAAGAGAACGGACTGTATGTTACAAGGCACTGCGTGTTTGGTAACGATCTTTCGGTGACCAGCTGATTTGATTATCTTTGCTTATTGACCCGTGTCAAACAGATTATCCTCGCCGATGTTTTATCTCGCGCATACAAAGTGTCCCATATTTAACAGATAATGCCGGACGCGACGATAAACGGGCCACGATTTCGCGGTGAACGCCCTTGTGTGCCGAGTATTTCCTCAATTTTTATTTTTAACCCTTTGGGAACACTGTTTACGCATTGAGCCGACTCATCGAAATTTTTAACACTGTGATTACGGATTTCAAACCTTTCGATCGAAGAATTTTAAGCTGTTTATGGAAAATATTGAAAGATCTAAATGGTCGATGAATTATGGTTACGTGTATAATATTGGCTGGCATCGATTATGTAAAAAGAGTCGATATGGATTCCATAATCTGTACAAGACTCTGAAATCGTTCCGAGCCTGAATGAAATGTGAGAAAGATTCGAAAGATATTATGTTGTTCAGGATGTTTTAAGAACTGCTCGTAAACGGCTCTGTGGCCAACGTTGCCTTTATATCCTGCGGCTACTATCTTTTGTTTTTCACAAATTAGATACGCTGGAATAAATGAACACTGTACAGTTCTCGGTAAAAAGGCGCATACATATCCGGTATTTCATTCTGTTGGCCGTCAATTTGAAAGAAACTGCGGCAGAAGCAAACCGATTCATCGTGGAAGCTTATAGTGATTATTAAACGGCGGATCTTCATGCGAACTAAAAATTTCCTGCACCAATGGTAAGAAGTAGAATGAAAATAGAAGGTTTTTCTTTCCTTCAATAATTTTAATGGCTCGAAGATTACATGTTGTCATTTTCCCATTCTGTTGTCTTTGTTAATATTTAAAATTTTTAAAAGTCAATATTTGTTAATATTTAATCAAATTATATTAATATAATATTTAAAAAAGTTTTGTCGTAAATTCATAAAAGCTGGTGACTATACATAAACGGTTAAGAAGAGAAAACAATTTTTACTCCTCTTTTACTGTTAATTTTTACCGTAGGTATTGTTGCAAAAAATTATTTGAAACGTAAAAGTTTCTTAAGAAAGAAGCGAGATTTCGCTGGAATTTCAGAAGCAATTATATCGCAAAATGCAGTGATTTCGTTGCAATTTTGTTACGCCGTTCATCGGATCGGCCAGTTTAGCAACAAAGGGCCCACATAATGGCGATCAGAGTGTTTCGTCGTAAGCAGTCTGGGTAGTGGCATAATATTTTCATTTCACGGTGGAATGGCCGTCTGTCCGACATAGTATGTCCAGTGAACCCTGATGAACCCCAAACCACAATGGAGTGCGTGTCATCCTTAAATCTGTTTTTTTATTGCTGCCTTGCGACTCATAAAGGGACTCGAATTTAGCTTCGGTAATAACTCGAACCGTTCGAATTCATCGTTTAGACGACGACACACGTTTGACTGTCGTTCGTTCGTCCGTCTGTGTCATCGACAGCAATCGAATAAACTATACGAAACAGTTTTTAATTATACTATTTTCTGCAGAAGTGAACGGGTCGCTGTAAGGATACGCGATTCGTGCAATTTCGAATTGGTCTCTCGCTATTGCACCTCTCACGATCGCATCGTGGCGTGCAATTTCTCTCCGTGAAATCTCGTCGTTACCTCCAATAAACTGATCCAAATTAATTAAAGAATATCAATCTATCTTCCAAACTTCGAGTTCCAATTTCCCGACGTCTCGGATTAAAACATATTACGTTAACTAGGGTAGCAACTTATTAATGCAAAGCGAATTCTAATGCAACTTTATTTCTGATATTTATTTTTTACTTTTATTCCGATGCAATAGAAGAATCAATACACAATATATATTTAAGTACAATGTTTGAGATTCGAGGTGGTTGTTTTACCGCGATTTTACTGTATCACGCACCCCTAAGCGATGCCCACGGGACATTGACGGATCGCACTACCCCGCGTTGAGCCAGACGCAACTCTCGAAAAGCGTAATTCTTTACAGCTAACTATCTACACAATCATAGATTCACTAAATTTTAATTAACCCCATTAAATTTCTGTAAAAACTTTGCCTACGCTCATTTCAAAGAGTGAACTCTCAACTCTCAAACCCTCGACTTTAATTTAAAAAATTGTCCACCTTTCAACCCCTATAACTTTCTGTAAAAACTTTGCCTGCACTCATTTTAAACAATGAAGTCTCAACTCTCAAACCCTCGACCTTAATTTAAAAAATTGTCCACCTTTGCACCCCTGTAACTTTCTGTAAAATCTTTACCTGCGCTCATTTTAAACAATGAAATCTCAACTCTCAAACCGTCGACCTTAATTTAAAAAATTGTCCACCGTTGCACCCCTGTAACTTTCTGTAAAAACTTTGCCTGCACTCATTTTAAACAATGAAGTCTCAACTCTCAAACCCTCTACCTTAATTTAAAAAATTGTCCACCTTTCAACCCCTATAACTTTCTGTAAAAACTTTGCCTGCACTCATTTTAAACAATGAAGTCTCAACTCTCAAACCCTCGACCTTAATTTAAAAAATTGTCCACCGTTGCACCCCTGTAACTTTCTGTAAAAACTTTGCCTGTGCTCATTTTAAACAATGAACTCTCAACTCTTAAACCATCGACCTTAATTTAAAAAATTGTCCACCTTTGCACCCCTGTAACTTTCTATACAAATTTTGCCTGCGTTCACTTTAAACAATGAAGTCTCAACTCTCAAACCCTCTACCTTAATTTAAAAAATTGTCCACTTTTGCACCCCTGTAACTTTCTGTAAAAACTTTGCCTGCACTCATTTTAAACAATGAAGTCTCAACTCTCAAACCCTCGACCTTAATTTAAAAAATTGTCCACCTGTGCATCCCTGTAACTTTCTATAAAAACTTTGCCTGCTCTCATTTTAAACAATGAAATCTCAACTCTCAAACCGTCGACC
>CM052093.1:16613044-16633464 GCA_028453745.1 Agapostemon virescens | reverse complement strand
AAACTGTATAGCAAGTGACCGTTTTCAGATTTTTCAATTTGCAATTATCGAAGCTATAAAATTGCGTTGCTTCTGTAATCATATATTGTAATCAAATTCGTACAAAATCTATATTAATTAAATCTTGCCATTTTAATACACTAGCCAGTTTTAACACTGGGTAGGTTTAGTATTAAAGCAGGATTTAGATTAAAAGCATTTTAAATCTTATCAGACGTATTATTACCAGCTTATCGAAACGATTAAAGCAAGAAAGAAATTTCTATTTGGTTCCTGTTCATTGAAAACGATTCAAATAATTTTTATTTTGCGAAAAACTCGCATGGAACGTGGGAGGCAACGCAATGGCCGCCGAACCATTTTCACGAAATAGATATTAGACCGTAGTAAGGAGTAAAAGGACTATGTATGGAACTACGTAGAGAACTATGTTGCTATACTTATATTGCAATCTAAGTAGATACTCTTCGCTAATGATTATTGTGGGCTTCGCTTGTCTCGAGGATGCTACATTGCAATCTAAGCTGATGCTCTTGGTTAACAACTGTAGCGTTGTACGAAGAACGGGCCTGCGATTTAAGAAAAAGGGTTTAAAAAATGTGAAAAGGCAACTGTTTGGTTGCAAAGACAACCTGGGACCTGTTCAATTAAACTCCGACGATGAAACGAAACAGGAAATTGCAAAGAACAAACCTGTGCGTTCATTTTAGTGAGATCAACTACAAGTTTAGTACTTTGTTGTATCTAACGAAACAATTTAACAAGAAACCAATCTTTCAAACACTAAATTTTAGCAATTCGTCCATAAAGCATCGACTAATGTTGCAGAAAAGAAAAGATTACCAGAGATTGTTAAAAAAACCGTTGAAGTTCTTTATGCAAATGAAGAGTCTGTTACACCGCATCGTAAAGCCAAGAGGGTACCCAGGAAAATTAGGAACGAATTAAGAATCTCATTAAGCCATCCGATCTCTTACAGTGCGCACGCTCGGCAATCGCCATAAACGCGTAAAATGCATAAAATCTCTGCCCTAGTAACGAGCCCAATCATGTTCAACGAGAAACTCGATATTTGTGTAACGGTCGAAGCAATCAGCGTCGAATTATGAGATCAGCATCTCGGTGAAATTTTTACAAGCGGGAAGACAATTGCACGTAATCATACCGTTACAATTATTTTCTAATTAAGAACCGGGAACGCTTGTGTGCGTGCGTGTGTGTACGAATACGTGTGTTGGACGTCGGTTCTCGACCGAGGCGAAAGAATAATAATTCTGAAACACAAGACCACGACGGGTATCGCTTTACGAAAATTTCGATTTGGTCTCGTTTGAAATGCACGGAGCAGTCTCTCTCTCTCTCACTCTCTCTCGGCTCGTTTCTCCCGGTAGTTAATTTATTTTCCGAGGCGATTTGTATCTCGGATTGAATTCCTACCCCGTGATAATTATACGATTGGTTCTATCCAGGCACTGGATGGTAATTTACGGTCGCGCAACTATTAAATTCATTTCAATCGGAGCGAGATAGTTTCGCCGTGCTCTCGACGATACACGATTCGTCCATAAGAGACCGGCGCGTGTAAAATAAACACGCGGCCGATATTTGGACGAGGGAAAAAGAGAGCCGGCCTCGTGATAACTTTCTTCCCGGGCATCGTTTCAGAAGCCAAATAAACACACACGGGGAGCATAAGCTCTCGTTGATTCGGCCGGCCGCGACGCTTAGTCACTCTCTCCTATACTAATTTTCCCTATAAAGGTCTTTCAATGATTGACGAGGCATTAGAGATATACGCCTCGACTCGACGAAAGCGTTGTCACGCGAGTACCACAACAAAGCGACACATCTCGCCGCTATCTGACGTGGAAACGTTACGCACGAACACCAGACGCGTCGTTATCGTTGTCAGGAAACGACGCATAGTACTCCATAAGATAGATGAAATTAATCCGGAAATTTTCACCTTTTCAACGATCGACAGTCTTCTTTGAACATCTCCCGATATAAAACGTTATTTCGTAGTTTCTTTATTTTTAATTAAACAAGTTTCATTTGTTTCATTTATAGAAATGATCAGCGTTATTGAATAAAATTGTTAGTTACTAAAAACTAAAGTTTTCACCTTGTACTACAATCTGGTTAATTTTGGCAGTATTGCATTAATGTTCAATGCTGTTAATTTATTGATAACCGTTCTTAAACGATGTAACGGTGCCGGTCACCGGTGACCCCCGTAGTATTCAACGTGTTAATCGAATCGGTTAAAATTGTAGAAGTTATATAGTTCTTTCAAAAATACTCAAAAATTGCTCAGAAGCAACGAATGAAATAGAATCTTTATCCATGTGAATGTAGTTGTACCATGAATCGAAAGAAACAAAGTATCCGAGTATTTAACAAAATGGCGACATATTAATTCTGGAATATTTTAGACTGTCTCTTTAGGTTTGAAGGAAAATTGAAATGTATCAATATTTGTTAACGTTTTTGACTCGATTTAGCTTTTCAATATATAATCTTGTTGAATAGAGAAAATCGAATTGATTAATAACGTATAATTGACAGAGACGTGAAACTTGACTGTTATTTTGCGATTCTGTTCTGTGCGATGGTCAAATCGGCTTGAATCCCCGAACCCGCGCTGTTAGCCAGGTTCGATTGTTATTAATCGATAGTTTTAGCGCACACACGTCAGGTGCGCTTTCTTCGATCGAGTATCGCACTAGCGAAAACGAAACGCGTTCCGATATCGTGCGCGAGATTAAATATCTGGGCTCAGACAGAGTATAGACTACTGATAAATAGCGTTTAAGCTTTCGCGTATGTCGAAACAATGACTCAAATAAAAACGCGGGTACAATCCAGGGAAAAATTTTATCGAAATTTCGTCGGCAAACACAATGAGTCTCACCCTCGACGAGTGTGTTTGACCTGGCATTACCGAATATTACTCGCGAACAAACAGGTTCGTGCTCGTTGCATGCGCCGCTGATAATAAACCGCGATGAAATAATTAGTTTAACGATCCCCGATGACGTTTCTCGCTAGCAATGATAAAATTAAGTAGATTTGTTTAACGGAATGAAAAGCGACAAGATCTGCGCTAAATTACTCGTCCGATCTTGTTACATTTTCGTTTACCACACGGTAGTCGCATCGATTTTCATTCGCATTAATGCACAGTTCGGTAGAATTGTCTTTCGCAAAAGTGTCCGCAGTCTAACGATAAATTCAGAGTCCCTAATCGCACTTTCCAAATCGAGAGATTGCATCGAAGGAAACAATATTGATTACAACGACCAACGTGTTACGAAGCGACACTGCCATTAACTAGACTGCGGACCTTTACGCGAAGCAAAAATTTTGTGAAACAGAAATTGCATGGAAGTTTGTTTCTTTTCGTAAAAATTTCAGTAACTCGCGAATATAATCGAGTACTTGGTTATCGGTTTAGCGTTCTACCTGCACATTAATGACAGAAAAAAAATAATATCCGCAATTTTTGTAACGTTGTTGGATGTAAAACGCTTGGGACGATTTATAGTTGAATACCGGGACGAACAATGGTTCCCGAGTGAAAGAAAGCACCGATCCGAGGGATCCTCGTCCGGCTAACAAAATGAGACGGTTCGCAATCAGTCCGTCAGACACGTTCAGAAAACTGCAAACAAACGTCGCGGAGCGGCGCGGCAAGAGAAAATAGTATAATTGTCGCGCGGGCAAAGCGAGCGAAAAGAGGCGTCTGAAACAGCGAAAGGAATCCTCACGTGTCACTGCATCATTATGTACATTACGGCAAAACTTGCTGTTGGCTTCGCCTTGCCGTTAGTTCTTTCCTGCAATTGATTCCACGAAAAACCTCGCGATGGGAATAAATGGCAATTACGTTGGCGCAGTGGAACAAACACGAACGCGACTGAAACGAAAACAAAAAAGAACGCGAAAATCGTTTCTAATACCGTTCGAGAGAGCTGAACGAGCATATTGGAATCGTTCGTAGGCTTGTCGGTCGTCGAAAAAACGTCCGAGAACTCGAAGGAGGAACAATATTAGCTTAAATATTACTATACAATGTATGTATGTATATATATATATATATAGATATACGCACGCGCACATGTAAATAATGTATGTATATACGCGCGCGCGCGCGTGTGTGTGTGTATATGTATATATATACGGAAAGAGGTAAAAACTATAGAGAAAGTGGGTAGGATTTAGCAATGTACACACACCGCCTTAGTGTGGCGAGGGCGAAAGCTCCGGCCACCAGCAGCTCGAAGATCATCTCTTCCTCGTACTCCTGCAGGAGAGTCCTCGGCGTCTGCCGTCGATTCCGCTCGCTCTCGCATCCACTCGCGCACTATCAGTTCCGAAACGATTGTGATAGATATTCCCGTAATCGGTCTATCGATCGGTCTCTCGGTGAAATTGTTCTCGCCGATCGTTTCTCGATCGAGTGTAGAGAGCACGCGACAGACCGCGAACGACGATACGAGACCACGGTTCGAGGAGACGGTGGGCAAGCAACAAATTGATTTCAGATCGATGTCAGCGTGACGTAACAGCGCACCAGGAATCTCCACATCGTGCGAGCGAGTCAGCGAATCCCGTGACCGGTCCCGGGAACGATTCTCAGCCCCTCGTGCTCCACTGGCAACGAGAGACAGAAGACGACACCACTGTTCGACGTTCGAATGACGCGCGTCCGCGAATTAGCCGAAGAGCCGCTTCGTCCCGTTGACATTCGAAACGGCAACGTGTTCCTGTTATGTTAGGGTCCCTTCGGGGCCTGTGCTGCGACTTCCGAGCGGGAGAACCGATGCGGTTGACCATTCGGCTTGCCGATCTCGTGGTGACTGAGTGGGTCCTCGGTCGCGGCTCCCAGTTACTCACTCGGGCTCACGGACTTACTACTCACCTCGTCCTCTCGCTGTTGCTGTTGCATGCTCTCGCTCACCGGCACTCTCGGTCCCACCTCCTTCCCTCCTGCCTGCACCTCCTACGACACCACACCTCCTCCTTCCTTCCCGGCGAGCCAAGACTCGATTCTACTCCTCCGGCTACCTCTCGGTCTTCCCCGCCCTCCCACCGGAGAGCGCACACACCACCCTCGCCGAACCTTCTTGCCACTCTGTGCGCTCAGCGCTGAGCTCTGCGTGGGAGATAGATACGCGTACTGGCCCCCCCTCTTCCCCCTGTGCCCACGATTATTTCGTTACCCGACTAAATTACTCCCCACCTTTCACACTAATTTTCCTCACCTCGCTATTTTGTATTTTCTCGATATCGTATCGTAGATCCGTTTGTTCGTTGGCTCATTTCGGGGTTTCTTTGTGCGCTAATTCTTTGATAGTCTCTTTCTGTACTGGCCCCCGGCTTCGATGCTTTTCACAAATTTTATTCATCTTCGTGAAATTGTTTTTGCGGTTAAAACGGTTTCAGATGACAGTAGATTCGCATGTTTGAGGATTTTGTATTTTCGCGATTTCGTATCAGACTTTCATAGATCCGTTTTGTTAGTTAACTCATTTCGAGGTTTTGTGTGCTAATTCTTTGATAGTTTCTTTCAGCTAATCCTGTATAGGCCCTCATCTTCGGCGCTTTTCACAAATTTTCTTCACCTTCGTGAAATTGTTTTTGCCATTGAAACGGTTTCAGAAGAAGTAGATTCGCATGTTTGAGGATTTTGTATTTTTTCGAGATCGTATCAGACTTTAATAGATACGCTTGTTAGTTGGCTGATTTCGGCGTTTCGTTGTGCGCTAATTCTTTGATAGTCTCTTTCAACTACCCCGTATTGTCCCTCATCTTCAACGCTTTCCACAAATTTCCTTCATCTTCGTGAAATTATTTTTGCCGTTGAAATGATTTTAGAAAACAGTAGATTCGCATGTATGAGGATTTTGCATTTTTGCAATATCGTATCAGACTTTGATAGATCAGCTTGCTAGCTGGCTGATTTCGGCGTTCGTTGTGCGCTAGTTCTTTGATAGTCTCTTTCAACTAACTCCGTAAATTTCTTTCGTGTTCAAGGATTTGAGAGCTTGAAAATTTTGTGATACAGTGGTTGTTTTAGTGACTTTTTATTAACCAGCTCCGCTGAGTTGTTTTATAATTTTGTAGACGCACTTATTCATTGTCAAATTCGAGAGTTTTAGAGAGCAGCGACTCTTTGATTGTTGTTTGTTTCTAGCTCCGCCTTCACCACTTTTCCCCTAATTTCTCTTTTCTATAACTTTCTATTTTACAAATACAGTATTACAGAATCGTAGATACATTCGTTAACACGTTGAATACCAGGGTGGTTACCGGTGACCGATTTCGCTGTTTGAGAATGATTATAATTAAAGTAATAGCATTCAACATTAATTTATTACCGTTGAAATTAACCAAGTTGTAGTATGAGGTGATAAGTTTATTATTCAGTAATAATTTTTTGTAATAATCCTGATAACTTCTATGAATGAAATTAATGGAATTTGCCTGAAGCTTATAAAATTCCCTCGGCATACGTGTTAACTAGATCGTTTATTTTCATTAAAATTCTCCCACTTTTCTAGCGTGTTCGTATTTGGGCATTGTTGCTTCAAAAACAGGAGATTTGTTAGCAAATTCAGCAGAGTATAATTTTGCTGACAAACCCAACTGCGTTTCGAAAATATAATTTCATCATCCGGTACGTAAACCCCGGAGCTGAAAGTTTTTTAGTGGCTTGTTACAGATTCCATCCACTCTTCTGCATTTTATTGCAGATTTACATTTCATTAATATAATTTCGAAGCAGAGTAAACGAACTCTTGAAATTAGCAACCCTGTAGGCTTTCGAACGAAACAGCTCTCGTGCCTGCAACTTTGAATACGTTTCGAAAACTGTATCTCGGTTAATTTGCAAGCAAATTGCTTTCAGTTTCACGTGGAAGGTGTAGTTGAAATTCGATAAAAAAAATGTATATTCCTTGCAACATGTCTGCTAACGAGAATCTCAACTTTCCGGCTAATTAATAAACATTTCGTTTAATGCACCCTCGCTTTGTCAGAAACCACCGTTTGTTTGGAAACGTGCCTATTCGTTTGAAATCGTGTCATTCTAAGCTTGAAAGAAATTTTCTTTTTCTAGATTTTCACGTCGGAAATAATCGACTTCTCGCACGATGCAAAGAATTCGTGGCGAGCCGTATCAAGGAAATGGAAACGCAAATGCGCAACTTTCCTTCCACCTGTCATTTCATCGATGAGTAAGTACAGTTAGAATATCAGATTAAACGGAGCGATAATGTCGAGAGAATCCGTTGACGACGACAGAAAGTCGAGGAATCGGTTTATGGCACGATTTTAATCTTCAAACACGTTTGAGTCATCAACGAATTTACTGCTGAATCTTACTCAATGTTCCTCTGAAAAAGAAGAGTGTCATTGCGCGTGCGAACCAGATAACTCGGACAAGAGCACTCGGCGCCGTTGATACGAACTAATTAATTATCCAATCGATTAACCGAATTGTCTTTCTAATTTTTGAAACATACTCCGGCTTAAATCAAGAACACCCGACGCTTTATCGATCTATCGAAGGGAGACAGGTTTAAAAAGAACGATGACATCTCTGGAGATGGGGTGATACGGTCTCGCATACGTCACTGATAAGACGTTACGTCGACGATTAGGTGCGTCGCGCGACGCATTTAACCGGATGCGGGGAACACCGTACCTATACGTATACATTGCTACATGCTTGGCAGCTGGCGATATCATACACCACTGCACGAAAGTTTAAATGTGTTTTATCCTTCGATGCTCCACCCTTTTAAATTGCAACTACTCGTCTCAGTTATAAATGGACCGCGAGTTCATTTTAATAAAACTTATTGTAATAAAATTCGCGGTTCGGTCATAACTGAAACGAAATGAGTAGTTATAATTTCAGACGGTAGATAAATTTAAATAATCTGAGAATATAAGCACTCGCTTAACATTAAAATTACCTATAATTAATATGTAATAATAACATGCATCTATTAAAACTTCATACAATTCTAATTGTAACGTGTACGTCATTAATACTTTGACTGCCATGTCACCCATATATGGGGGACAGAATTATTTGTCCACGTTTAAAAATAAATTTGTACCTTAATACATTCGTTGCATTCAATTTAGTTGATATCTGAATAATACAAGAAGGTTGATAGATAACTATATGCCATACATTTAAAGTTTTCAATCGCTGCTTCATTAAATAAATTAATTTGATTTCATAGAATTTTTAAAGTCGTTAGTTAGGCAGTTAACGTGTTAAAGAAGTACATTAGAAAATTTCTAAAGAGGACATTTTTATAACTTCAATAATTGCAAAAGAAAAAATTAGGGACCCGTTAAAATGAGTGGTTTGGTAGTTCAAGTGTCAAAGAAGAAGCTACGGAAAATAAAAATGGATTCCCTTTTGGTTCCTGCGTCCTGCATTTGATGCATACAATTTTTATCTTGCATAAAGATCTGCAGTCCAATTACAAATACATTAAACACAAAATCTAGTAATTACTATAATAGACAAAGAAATCATGAAACTTTAACATTTTAATACTTCGCTATGTAACAAGCGCTACGAACAAGCACCTAATGTAAAAACTGGTTTCCCGATGTTTGTTAAACAACGAGGAAAGAATTGCACGTCTTTTGACATGCAAATGAGACACGAATAGAAACTGGAGAACTATTAAAAGAGTTTATAAGGAACGATCGAGTAATTCTATGAAACAGAGGCGCGACCATAAAAGTGAGAACCAAAAGCCTGACCTTCTAACGAATGTTCAAGTAGTATTTTGAAAAGCGCGATAATTGAGGCGAGAAAAGGTCTGCAAAAGTACAGTGCGCTATCTGTACAGGTAAAATGGATTACTATAATGTCCCAGGACCTTGACACAGTACAACTCGGCCGGACTGAAGCCGAAACGATCGCGTTCCCCCGCAAAACAGCGAGACGCTGTTCCGCGAGTTTCGGGCCCGTTTCTGCGGAGCCACGGCCGGTCCCATTAGCGCGTGCAAATTATTCGAATATTATGCGCTGCAAATTAGAAAGCACCAGGGAGGTGGCCCGTTTGTAGGACCCCGGGGACCGTGCCGGTCGCCCCGGGATTTTAATTTAGCGGTTTTTTAACGTTCGGCCCCCGGGAACACGTGAAGCTTCTCGGGAGGACGCATCTACAAGGGGATCAAATTACCGCGTCAATTACGGTGTCACGTGGTTAATTAACCGGTAGTCTGGCGAGTCGCGGAACACATCCTTCCGAATAGCGAGTCATTTCGCAGGTGAATCATCTCGTTGCCCGTGTGCCGTTGAAAAGAATGGTTACACGTAACAGTACGATGCCCGTGTTCAATTACAGCCTTGCTCGTTGATGACGGCCGTCGCGAGCCAAATCACTTTTTAATGCTTCGCGTTACGTTAGATCACTATAGACGAGCCATACCGACGCGACACCTTCGAAATTTACAATCCTCTACACCTTTCGAATTACCTTATTTATTATTTCCATTTCTCAAGCCCTGTTTCACGCATCCCCTTTGCAACCACACGATTTGTTCGTCGCGATCTTCCTATTCCAATTAGATTCTATTTATATATTATTATTTGCTATACTGCGTACCTTTCGCATTACGCTATTTATTATTTATATTTTTCAGGATTTGTTTGCCATTATCCTTTTGTAACCAAATGATTCCTTCGTTGTGATTTTCCTTTTCTAATTAGATTCTTTTTAATTCTATTGATATTTTTGATATTCTATTTATATATTATTATTCACGATCCTGCATATTTTAACGTTACATTATTTATTATTCACATTTTTTAGACGTTGTTTAACACTATCCTTTTATAACCAAATGATTTATTCGTTGCGATTTTCCTTTTCTAATTAGATTTTTTTTAATTGTATTGATATTTTTGATATTCTGTTTGTATATTAATATTCACGATCCTACACACATTTTATATTACATTAGTTATCATTCACAATTTCCAGGTGTGGCTTGACACTATCCTTTTATGACTAAGCAGTTTCATCAGATTGTAACGTTGACGCTCCAATTATATTTTACTTAGCTTGATTAATACGTTCGTATTTAATATGACTCTATATACACTGTTCTATTTAATTCTGCACTAAATACTTTATTAATAGACTGTGCAGTTTTAAGCTAAATAAAAATTGTCCTTGAACCGTTTTAACGAGCCGACAACAGTACAATCGTGTCCATAAATTCTTCCGACGTTTCGCCATGTATGCATAAAATCCGTAGTCTAGTCACTAATATATTCTGTTTAAACTTGTTCGAACCTCTGCCAGTTGCATAAAGAAGTTGCATTTGGCGTGGTGTTTTCGTAACGCTTTTCGCGTCGTGTAGGTTTTATTTTTAAGCTTGTACAAGAAAAAAAACTAATGCAATTGCGGAAGGTAAGAGTGTTGTTCGTTACAGTGTAGTCGCGTGTCAATAGCGATAATGTTTCGGCCAATCGAGTTGCATTGTCAGACTAGTTTTTCGATAAGAATCAACAACGGCGAGTAATGCCGGCAGGGTTTCCCCGAGTTCTATCGTCTTCATTATGTAATGGCGGGGCTTTTTCCGAACGGTTCGCGTACCTTGATAGAAAAGATGGAAAATTCTCGTTACGCAAGGCTAGCAGCTTCGGAAAACGCCCGATTTTCCGGCGTTATTTCCAGTTAGCAGTTCTCGCTAATTATCGAAACGGAAACGTACCGTTGC
This sequence comes from Agapostemon virescens, assembly GCA_028453745.1. NCBI lineage: Eukaryota > Metazoa > Arthropoda > Insecta > Hymenoptera > Halictidae > Agapostemon > Agapostemon virescens. The sequence continues at coordinate 16,622,697 of CM052093.1, read as the reverse complement.
GCGGCTAATTTCTTCGCTCGCTTTGCCAGCATCGCGAAAACGTCTTACTAGTCTCGCACGTTTCTCGTTGCTGCTGATGAAATATCATTTTCTTTGTTTCTTTTGTAACTTGTGTTAAATAATTTGTGTTAACTTAACCCTTAGCACTCCAAGCAATTTTAATTCCAAAATCAAAACAAATTTTTTCTCCTTAAAATAGTTCCACAAAATTAATTTCCTTTCGTGATTACAGAGTTTATTACTATTACTCGAATTTGCAACATTTCAATTTTTACCAACTTCTTACATTGCAAACATAGCAATGTAAAAGCTGTTTTAATTAATAGTAAGGGAATTTTTAGAGTCGCCTGAGAGACGCCATTGGAACGGTAAGGATTAACCCTTAACACTTTGACTGCCATGTCACCCATATATGGGTGACAGAATTATTTGTCCATGTTTAAAAATTAATTTGTTCGCTAATATATTCGTTGCACTCAATTTAGTTCATACCTGAGGACTACAAGAAGGTTGAAGGATAACTACGTGTCAGACATTTTAAGTTTTCAATTGTAGCTTCATTAAATAAATTACTTTGATTTTGTGGAATTTTTTAGGCTGTTGGTTGGGCAGTTAAAGTATTAAATGCACTTTCAAAATGTACTGAGTACTGAAATTACTCAATTAATATTGAATAGAATTCACCTATGGTAAATAGAAGCGTAGCAAAGTTGTGTAATTTCATGTAAGTCTATAACTGGTTATTAATAGTTGCAGGTTAAACAATTTGATTTTCATTGCATCAATTCCAACGCGTAGTTCGTTTAACGGTCAAAGAATCGAGGCACTCTAATGATTTAAACAATCTTTCTCTTTTATTCCATCGTACGATTCAATTTGATACCGAGAGGCAAATGAAATTGAGATAATTAGAGACGGCCGAGGATTAATATCTCGACTAGAAAGTTCGCTTTACTCGTGATTTATTTACGGTGGAAGCTTCCCATAAAACAATCTGCTTTGTAAATTATCGCCTGAGTGTGTCTAAATGATGAATAACTCCGGTATATCGTGTAATCGGTCGCACTAATGCGTTGCGAGATAAAGTCGATACACGGCAAGTAGCGATCGGGGTTAAATAGGTGGCGTCAAAAATGATTCATGCTAGATAAATTCTCGTTATTCTTCTCTAAACAGTTCACAATAAAATTCCACTGCGGAATGCACAATAAAATTTCCAACCTGTCGAAACACGATCATCTTTTAGAATGCGGATCGCGATTGAAATTATCGCCTGTTACAATTAACTTGGAACATTTGTATTCTGCATAAAATTCCATTCTCTAGCGATAAGGATGAAGAACATTTTCGAATACAATAGATGCATTCACATTTTTCCAAATTAATAATTTCATTAGGTCATTTTGCGCAAATGCACGAGCTTCCAGACTGTGTCGTAATACACAGAACAGACGCAAAGATTTTGCATAACTTCTGTCCGATTTCGCATAAATTATTTAAATGTTTCGATCTCTTCCTCATGGACTGATTTCTACCACGGAGCTTCATCGAATTATTCTCGCTCCTTTTTGCATAACATTAGCATATAATTTACTTGCTAGCTTGCAATTAACGTCTTTCCTACATTTTTTGTTTATCATTTCACTGTCACGATGTCCATTAGAAATTTTTCTCAAACGTTCCGATCTTTCTCTCCCGAGCAGACCCGACATACTGACATTTTCAAACTTATTTTAAATTTCCCTGTACATACGACCTATACAGGTTGTCTAAAAAATATTGGATAACCTTGAAGTTGTTTTCAAGGACGCGGCTGCAGCGGACGTTTTTCAACAACGCATTTTTTTTTGTTAATAACTCGAGAAAAAAGTCGCGTATGACATTTTCGCAAAGGGAAAATAGTTTTGTATTATCGAAAAAGAGATTCCGATTCTCGATGAATAAAGATCGCTGAAGCAGTACAACGATTACCCGACAGTCCCGTAATTCAGATCGAAAAACCGTCGAGGAAGCTTCGGTTCTTTCATTCACTTTCGAGTATCAAGGATGAAACGACCGATAAAAAAAGTTTACCGGCTTCTGCCGATGTGAATGGCGGTCGGAGCTCGTTGCGAGGAGCCGTGGCACACGAGCGATTTGCTACGGGCAAGTTTGCGCCTCCTTGATGCGAGGAGAAGCTTGAAATCCATTAGTTTCGTTAACGATAAGGATCAGGATCCACCACCACCGCCGCCGCGCCGACCACGAAAAATAAAACCTAACCGCGCCGGTCTCGGTCTCGGTCCCGCGTGCTCTCCTTCGGCGAGGAATTACTCGCACGACGACAGAACGCAACGGGAAAATTGATGTCCGCGGGAAAGCAAAAATTATGCTACGCTACGGGCACGTGATTATGCTGGGATTGATGGAACCGACGCGGAATATCTTCTTTAACCGATCGTCGGCCGGTTAACATCGCACTCTTCGATCTTTATTGCACCGTGCTCTTTCTAAACGCTGATCGCGCGCGTTCCTCGGAGATGCACAAAAGATTCTAGGACGACACTTCGTTCATTTTTCAATTACGCTACGGACCAGCAAATTATGCTTTATTTATGTCGCGTTTTAACACTAGATCTACCGAACAGTAAATCCAACGATATACTGGATTAACGATATATACATTCTAATGATAACGAAACTGCATCTATTAAAATTTCATACAATTCTTATTGCAAGGTATACGTCATTAAAGAAGTACATCCGAAAATTTCTGATGAAAATATTTTTATAACTTCGATAATTGCGAAAGAAAAAACTAGGGACCAGTCAAAATAACTGATTTTGTAGTTTTAGTGTTAAACGGAAGTTTTAGAACTTGAAAATCAATTTATTCTACGATCGGTGGCTCAAATTTTATTGGGCACTGCGATGCCTGGAAAGTGTTGCTTTTTACGGGCGTCGGTGTGTAAACGTGTTAACAAATTTTTGAGAAATTTTAGTATGCGGAACGAGAAGATGTTTTATTGTTTGAAAAAAGATAATGGATGAAATTTCATCCGAGTACGAGGATTAGGATGATTTTAGATATGTGGTTTCAAGCTGCGAAACTGAGGAATGTCTGAGGGAAATTAATCATTTCTGCAGGAAGCTATTTTAACTTTAGAATTAAATTATTTTAACCTGCAAAAGATACTAAATGTCTCGAATATTTTAACTGTTTTATTTTCTATCTATTTAGTATTCTAGACAAAATTAATCTTGGAAGCTTTAACCTTCGGACACCGCAACATTTTTACAATTTTATAACTAATAATTTTTAACAGTATTCATTTCTTAATTCATCAAATTTGTAAACACATTTTTGGTGGTACGTCTCGTAGAAACTATTCACATAACATAATCGTTAGAAATTGACTAATTAGATTTGAATAATCGGCACTCAAAATAATATTCAAAATATTATTTACCTTATACAATCTGTACGTAATAAATTACGAAACACTTCAGGAACGTATGAGATGTTACAAATAAAAGACATCACGTAAACTATAAATATTCTAGACCGGGAGAAATATTTAATTTCGAATCGACACCGAATAATTACAATTCAATAGTTCCGAGTGCAAAGGGTTAATTTTCTGTACCAAAATAGCCCCAGGCTCCGCCAGTGGAGGGTTGAAAAAGAAAGCGGTAGAAATGGATTACGTTCCAAATTAAACCGAACCCTGAACGTTCCGATAACGAACGATCTTCCGTATCTAAAAATGAGATGGAGGCCTGATCGAAAGGTTAACCCTTTGCACTGGAAGCTGCTTTGACTCGAAGACCTAGATATTTCTACTTCTGAGGATATTTTCATTCCACATGATTTATTTCATCTTATGCTGTTTTTACTATTACTCGTCCTTGCAATAACTACATTTTTACAAATTTTTACAATTTTAAAACTTGTTTTAAACAATGGCGTGGCAATTTCTACTGGCGCCTCCAAGTCGCCATTCGAGTGCAGAGGGTTAATCCTCGGGTTTCCTCGTTTACGAAGCGACCGAAACGGAACGTCCGATGGGAACGTCGCGCTCGAAGATTCTAAGGTGAAAGCAGGGCACCGTGCTGGAGGGATGAAGCAAAAGAAGAGACGCTATTTTCCCTTGCTAGGGATATGTGCAGAGTGTACCGATCGATTTTTCAGTGGCATCGGCTATTTTAAACGAAGCCACGCACCGCACCGGCGGTGTTTGCCGGTAAAACGCTTCGCTTCCTAGAAGGTTCGCATGAAACCGAGACTGATAGTGAGTCATTCTCACCTATTCGCATTCTCCGTGCTCGATGTTAATCCACCTTGTCGACGAGCCTGTGCTTCTCGATTTCACGAGCCTCTCTGTCCTCACAGCCTTTCCTCTCTTGCTCTTCTCTCCCTCTATCCGTCTCTCTCTCTCGTCTCTCTTCTTTATCTATCCTTCTCTTCTTTGCTCTCGGTCTCGTAGGACGGGTAACACAAACACCCACACACACATACAGCAAAACACGCGTGAGCGCGAGCGCGAGCGCGAACTCGAAGGGGGTCACTCGAACGATTGAGAATCGTGATCAGCGCACGCTCTGTAAGGACACTCTCGCCGTATCGGATTAATGAATGACTAGACAGGAGTGGAACTATGAATGAACACCGCATAGCACACTAGAGTACTATATAAGCGTACACATTGTGGGCGTCCTCCGCTCTCGGCCAATAAGATTCCCTTGCAGTGACTTGCACGCGGATTAATACGATTACATCTCAGCGCCGGGCTTTTTCGCGGAAATTCACCGACGCCACGAGATAAACACCGCCGAATGCCATGCGATTCTTCCCGATCGGCGACGTCACTTCCGTCTATCCAAATTCACGGTGACGATCCGCCGGGTGATTCATTCGATACGAAATTGACGGTTCTTTTCGTAATCGTGACGACATCGCGTGCCGAAAATCGGAGAAACTAGGCTATTTGTTACAATTAGCTCTTCTTTAGAAACTTCTTGCATGATCGTGTGATGTCACCACTCGGGAATTACGTATTCGCCCGATCCCGGTGATTATAGCTGGCGCATATTGTTGCAATTCCTATTTTAGCCGACGTGTTCTTTCGCCGCGCGAATTAGCCGTTCGATGCGTGTACGTATTCGATAGCTTTTTAAGTGGTTCGAATAAATTTTAGTGGCACGACGAAGTTGCTTGCACATATTGCATTATTCATATTCAGCTGCATGTTCTTTTGTCGAGCATGGCATTCTTACGTCGTTTGATATTGAATTTTCATATTTTTACTTAACATGCGTGCTGTTTGGACAGCTCTCGAGCGACCACGGTAAAAATTGTTGTATCATTGCAACGATAAGATAATCCAGGACTTAGAAAATGCTCGCTTTCCTAGTTACAATATTAGTTTACAATTTTGCTAAACAAACACGAGTAATTGCAACGTTAGCTTAAATCGCACGCGAATGCGTAAAGATTCGCAGAAACCGTTGGGAGCAAGTATTAGAAACGACTGTGCTGGGAATTGTTTTAGTTTTCATGTTTTTGCTAAACATGCCTGCTATTTGAATAGTTTTTACTTGTCTAGATTAAAAATTGCTGTTACAGTGCAACGATAAGATAATTCACGTCTCGGGTAACCCATTTTTCTTAGCTTGAACGACAGTTTATAGTTTCGAAGTCAAGATTGAATTAACATGTTGTTTTAAATATTCGCGAGTTTTAAATGATGGTCAAACAAGCATGGCGAGTGATAGAAAAATGGTTTCCAAGCGTGTAGAATAAAAATTGCACGCGAGATGCAACAAATAAGATAATTGCAACTTTCGATGATCGAACTTTTCCGACTGTCATAACGATTCGCTGATTTAAATTAAGATATATGATTCATTGACGTTACCTGAACTGGGAAAGATGGTGAACAGCAGCTTCGACTTTATCGATTTGAAACGGTCTAACTCCATGATTGTCCTTAGTTTTAAACAACTGCCACTGGCGAATTTCGTGAAAAATATTTCGGATTCCATGCTCGAATCGGTATGCTTCTCGGTGTTTTCTAATTGTGAGACTAATTAAAAGAACTCGGTGCAGAGTGTCTCGGCAGTTGGTATCAGATATAACGTAAGCCTTAATGAAAAGATATTGCAGTATCGCGAACAGACCTGTATGTAATAGAATAAGAGAAACGGTCTTTCTCCTGTTATCACCGTATGACTCACGCCCATTGTTGACCGAAGCGTGTTTCGAGTCAGCAGATAATACTTATCAATTACATCATTATTTAGATATTCACATTAGGTTTCCTGTTGATTCCACGCATGTCGGTCGCGTTCCATTCTCGAGTGGAAGGAGAATTCCTTCCTTCTGTCTAATCATTTTCGGTCAAGTACTTTGCACGACAAATTATCCGCGAGTTCACGTTTCAAACGTCTCCCGCTAAGCATGAAACGTACGGACGTTTGGATAAAATTTTCTCAATGCAACAATAGTCCCCAAACCTTGATCCTTGATTGTGTCGTGAAAGATTGAAAAACCGCGTTCTCGATTTGCACAATGTAAAATGCGGTGATAAACCCTCGTTGAAAACTCAGCATTCCATTTAACTTGAATCGCTACGAGCATCGCCGATTTGCAACACTGTTCAAAATGGTTGCATTTTTGGTAAGAGTTCTATGGTATGTTTTTCAACCCTTTGCAATCGAAGCTGTTTTACCTTCGAAAACAAAGACATGTCTTCTGGTTTAAAAAATTTCACTTTAAGTGATTTATTTACTCTTATGTATATTCAGATTTATATTATTGTTCGTCTTTACAACAGTGGAACTGTAATCAGTTTCCTAGATGCAAGCATAGTGATGTAAGGATTATTTGAGCCCATAATTATGAAAGTAGTCCAAGTTAAAATTAAAAAAAAAAAGAGTTTATCAGTTATTTCACACCATATTATTTTAAACTAAATTGATTCAATGTAATTTTTATGACCTTGTCAAAAATGAACCATTAGATTAGTGGTTGTAATTTCAACATTACGTGGAATTCATTCAGTGAATAAATTCACACAAAATTTTATATTCATAATAAATTTTCGTTAATCAAAACTAAGAAAATTCTAAATTAAAATGTGGCATAATATAAAAATATTTTTTAATTTATACAAATGCAATTCATTAAATATCTCGAAACAAGAAATATATGACTTTAGACCACTTTCATAATTATGGGCACATTTCAAATAATGCCGTTGCAATTTTTAGTGGTGCCCCAAAGTCATCATTCGAGTGCAAAGGGTTAATCTATACAGAATCAATGAATCCGAAAAGATAGTAGACCCATTATTTTTACGAACTTTGGAATTCTCTAGGTTCTCCATTTTTCGTTCTAACAGCAGAAGCTTCGCTTTCCAGCGAGGACTATCCAACTGTATTTTGTGTTCGCATTGCTGTGACAGGTTTTACACGACACGCCAATGTAACGGCTGCGGCGCTGAAAAGGTTGCCATGATTATACGCTGTTCGATGAATAAATAAAGAAATGCGATTAAAACAAAATTTCTCCGTGATGTTAAAGGATGTCTCTTCGCATCCCAAAAAGATTTAATCCCCTGTCATCAATAGCTCAGAAAAAAGTTTTTACAAACGCCACCTGCTTTTATAACTGTTACAGGAGAATCTCGCCGAGTTTTGCATCATTGAATTATCTCAATGTTTCTTGTGCATAGAACATCGATTAAAAATTACTGTTCCCTTATACTTTTGTGGCAACTATGTTTTCAGGAGTAGCAGAGACTCTATTATCTTTCCTATTATCGTCTCTATTACCTTTTTTGACGTTCTCGCTGCTGTCGTTTCTATAATAATCATAAATTTTGAAAGTTTTTACTATTTTTATTGAGAACATTTTATCGGACGTCCACGATAGCACCCATCCGCGCTAATTTGTACAATTTCGTGGCAGTCCTCGGAAAGAATTCGCGAACTCCGTTCATTTTCATCGTCGCCGGGGTGGTCTCGATATTCAATACTCGCTGAATGCCGTTTGCCATCGACACTCGTTATTATATCCGCGCGTGCAATAATTATTACCGCAGCCGTGATAAATCACAAACGTTCCTCGCGCGCAGAAATATTTTACAACTGTCATTTGAAATGGTTCTAGCAGAGCAACTGCTTATTTACGCTCAAAAATCGGAGCAAGGAGACATTAACCGGAGTATGGCGAAGTCAAGAGAGCCGGTGACGCAAGCGCCAGTGAACTTTGCGTGTTCCACAACGAAGAAAGAATAAATCCCCGAGAGATATGAAATCGTCGGCGGATTTATATTTCGAGTTCGATGCAGGACGGGACCGATCTTTTCGCAAATTATTGGCAACATCGGACGGTTTCGGTCGTCGCGTGCCGGGGAACCCTGGGACACACTCGTTAGTCAAGGACTTTCGGGGTCTCCCACTGGTAATCCAGCCGAATCGGGACCGGTTGGAAAGTTAATTAAATCATTTGGCCTGGCAATCCCGTCGCGGTTGACTCTCTTGTACGCGTGCGCGCTTTACAACCGATCAAATGCGTCAAATTATCTAAACAAGTTCGTTCGCGCGTGCGAAGATTCTATTACCATGGAAATTCGCTGAACCTTATGAATTTCCTCGACTACCGCCTCTCGAGTATTCCAGTTTCGTCGTAAGTGCGTGCGTTAACGCTGAATACGTCTGCTTCAATTATAAATAATTTCATTTGCTGACGAAACGGGTGACGCCATTGTTACACTGAGGATCTTTGAGTTACAAGTGACAGGAGTAAGATAAAAATGTTATTTTTTGATTAATAATTTGAATAAGTTTAACCCTATTCACTCCAAGCAATTTTAATTCCTAACTCGAGACATTTTTTTGTCATAGAATAATGCCATTGTTTACGTGGTTCATTTCCCTTCGTGCATTTCAAATTTGTTACTATTAATCGTACGTGCAACACTTCAATTTTTACTAGCTTCTTAAATATACCCATAATTATGAAAGTGGTCTTAGTCAAAATTAAAAAAAATTAGTTTATCAGTTATTTCACACCACTTTATTTTAAACTAAATGTATTCAATGTAATTTTTACGATATCGTAAAAAATGAACCATTGGTTGTAATTTCAACATTATATGGAATTCATTTAGTGTTAACTATGAAAGTGGTCTAAGTCAAAAATTTAAAGAAATTATATAAACATAACTTGAAAATGGCGCGTGGCTCTCTGTGATGCGTTTCTGAACTATTTAATACAAACATTGTAATGTAAAAATTATTTTGAATAATACTCTGACAATTTTTAATGTCCCCTTAAAGGAGCCATTGGAGTGCTAAGGGTTAAGATAACGTATCGATATCCTTAAACTGTTTTCAAAATGTTTGTTAAATTTCCACACCGCAGAGGTCCTAATACGTCTGCTAATCGAATTGCCTTCATCGTATATAACTGGACTGCAGATTTCGTGCATTGACCATAACAGTGACAAAATTTTTAATTCATCCTGCCACTATCAGCTTATCAAAATAGTTAAGCGGAGGATTCAATTTCTGTCCAGTTGCCGTTCTTTGAGAACGATGCAAACAATATTTATATTTCGTCTCCTCTCGTAACAAGACGACTTCGAATAACTAGTAAGTTGTGCGTT
>CM052093.1:16573217-16603044 GCA_028453745.1 Agapostemon virescens | reverse complement strand
AGTAAAAATATATTATATTACGTTTTAGATAAAATTTTAGTAAAAATTATTATATTAAGTTGCAGACAACCGAAACATTTTATTCGCAAAAATGTTACCGTTTACTGAAAATAGTGTTTCATTTCCATTGCGGTGTGATGGTTATTGAAATAGCATTTGAGATATTTTCTCTCGAAAATTTTATTCGGCTCTATTCACAATTCACTCGCGGTTACGCGTTCTCGTAATTTATTGATCACCGCGAACGGTTTTATGGGTCATAAGGTTTCGCGAAGTGCATAGAGTAAGAATATTTCATATAAGAAAACAAAAGTAAATGCTATGTGAATGGCTGCATTTACGATCTCGTAAATCCGATCGAACCGCGTTATGCAGTTTCCCCGCTTGTAATTTCTACTGGTAACTGGCGGGCCAATGGTGTTAGGCGGGCAACCTATGTGGGCAAGATCCGAACTGCCAACTTAGGATCCATAGAAGGTGTGATTCGTATCCAGTGACGTCACGTTGCAGTTCTGGTGTTTCATTGTTTAAAGATAGACGTGTATCACTGGACGAAGGGGAGGCGAGTTACGGAAGTTTGCGCCAGTGGGATGCAGTACACTATAAACGTTGCCAAACGCGTTGGTGTACGAACCACCACCTATCGAGTGTCACGCTGTAACAATTAGCTAAAAGGTCCGTTGAACTTTCGCCGGATACGTTGTAACACCTCGAAATTTTGCCAATACGAATTACTCGATGCCAGAAGCTTGCCAAAATCAGAAGAATTTATTTTAACACTTTACCGACCGGCGATTATTTCAGAATTTTTGTAAGGCCCGTGATCCATGACTGAAAACTTTTTAATGGGTCTGTCAACGCTGACAGCAATTTTTATTGCGGATCAACAATGCATCCCCAATAATATTGTCTAATAATATTGTTACAAATTGGAATGTACAAATAGAATTTTGAGCTTCATTTTGATACAGCGCGAATATTGAAAAGCCTACTAATAGACTTCCGGTCGGTAAAGTGTTAACTCGAAGCGACACAAAGTTCACTCGGATTACTGACACTTTTGACACTTTAATTGTCGAACCAACGATCTCGAAAATTCCGTAAAATCAAAGTAATTTATTTAACGAAGCAACGATTGACAATTTAAAATATACGACACATAGTTATTGTTCAAGCTTCACGTATTCTCCAGACCTCAAATAAATTTAGTGCAACCAATATATTAACGTACAAATTTATTGTTAAATAAATCATTCAAAGTGTCAAGTATATAAATTGAAACTAAATAATCTAAATGTCCCAAAGAAATTAAAGCACCTCGATATTTGCAATGATATAAGAATACAAGAAACAAAAGCTGACGTAAATATAACTATGCTCGCAGAACGAACGTCGAAAGCTATAAATAAATTCGAAATCGTAGCGAAGAAATTAACATAAGCGGAATTTACCAATAAACGTCATTGCCTTCGGAATTTGCTGTTTCTCGCGAAGACTTAATACGCGTTTAGCCTATAGTTATGAATTCAGGAGATCGAGGATTAGTATCATTGCGCATCCAAAGAAATATAATTGTTCTAAATGTTTAGGAATCCCGGGGAAATCCTTTGATCGAATCTGAAATAATTGCATAACAAGATAGGCATCTGAATTATACCGGTGAGTCAATCAGCATCCATAGTCTAAGAAAGATTACCCTTCTGCTCACGTTCTAACCGATTCCTCTTTTTTTCAGGGGTACGGAGATAGAACAGGTAAGTAATTGTTTCGAGATTACAGTGGGAATCGTAATGATTAGGAAACGATAACAATCTCTTCGTGACTCACTAACTTCCGTTCGAAACGTTCTCTATTTTCCGATGCGCGCGGGTAGCTATTGGTCGTTATCAATGACAATGATTCAGTGCTGTTTGCATAATAACATCATACCGATCAATTTGTCGTTGCTAGATAGAAGATCGTTTGAATCCATAGTTGCGACAGATGCAGGACGAGGGGAAGGGTTCGCCGTAATATGTATGATCCCGTTCGGTTGAGTTTTTCGAGAGAAAGAGAGACGATAATGAAAAAGGACCTAGGCGTTGAATATACGCGGTCCATTATACTCGTATCATCAACATTCTTGAGCAAAAGTCATTACCGGTCTCTTTTGTATCCGGTGTTCATGATATTTGTACCAATAAGCGATGAGTAACAAGACGACCAGAAATCCCCGCGAAATGACGTATCATTACACGCGTGTACGCGTTTGCGTTCGCACGGAGGCTTCGGGGATATGAAAGTATAAAACGAGAAACTGCGGCCAGAGAGGAGAAAGAAGTGCCGGACGACGAAAGAAGGGCAAATATCGCGTTTTTCGCGATTTTCTCACGCAGATAATTTCGACGATTAGCGCAAAAACGGGGTCCACGGCGATGCGATGCGGCGGGCAACGTCTGCGCGAGGAAACCGAGAGACAGAAATTGTTTTGCTGGTGCCGTATAATTTGCAGGGCCGCGGCCATCATGTATCATTTGCGGAAATTATAAATTCATTATTTCACAATTATTGTAATGTATTTGCGAAAACGTCGATCCCGACGAAGCCCCACGAATATGTCCGAACCCAAAAGAAGTGTGCACGCCTCCGCGAGTATTATACCTTCGGGCCCGTGCGAAATCCTTCACGCGACTCGCATCGTGTCCCTAGAATTTTTAGTTAAACGATTCATTCGTATAATATTATAAACTTTTTTAAATTATGCAAATATTTAAAATATTAATTACAGCTCGAACAAGCGACACGGACGGTGTAAAAATTCTGATACCAAAAACGATCGAATTCGATGAAACAACAAATAACCAAAGCATATTAAACCCTTAACTTGTACGCTCGAGTTAATTCGAGGGGCGTTGTATTTTATGCTGCTATAATTTTTCACACTCGAATATAGTCGAGAATTGAAAATAACAATGTGAAAGCAAAGAAAAAAAATCATTTTATTCATATTTATCATTTACATGGGATTGTAAGCTATAACACTTATTTAGTCAAGAATAAAATATAGCCTTTTTCCATGGAACAAAAGCGCAGTATATCAAAATTTTCCCCAAAAGAAAATTTGGATTATTTTTGTATTTAAAAAATTTTTTTACCAAGACAATGTTCTAAATTGTGTTTTTTTACATTTAAAAAATTGATTTTCTTTTGGCCGGTTTTAAAAAAACTGTGTGTTAAGGGGTTAAACTATACATAGACGATGCATGTGATAATTAAAAGATAAAACAAATTTGCAACTCTTTATGCACAATAAAAATTGTTTGGATCAGTTCCACGAGACAGTTGCCAAATAGAAATGTGTTTCTTCCTTTAATAATTTTCAGAAGTCGAAATGCATTAGTATTTTTGAATGTAACTTATGCTGTCGTTAAATCTGAACAAAAATGATATCCCAAAAAGAGATTTGTCCTCCGAATGAATGTAGAACACAAAATTGTGTAATTCGCAAGTGCCAGATGCAGCGTATTAATCGATGCCACGAATTAATCTGTGCAACCAGCGCAATGGCGGTTGTCCTAGTATAATGAAACGAGCATTACAATGGGGAATTCATTGACCAAGAAGATCTGTCCTGCGGAAGGCTCGATCAATTGTTGGAATCGTGAAGGATTGCAGTCTGTTGTACGCAGTCTGGAGTTATCGGCGCGACTGGAATTAATTCGTCTAGCGGCGTGAATGCGCGCACACCTTCGCCGATGCGTTATTACGTTATTCGACTGGTAAAAGCTTTTAAACACGCGTTTTACGAACGGCTACGCGACAAGACGCACCGACGCAGTTGGTTTAACAAGTAAATCGGTGCATCGAATCGAAGCGACGGTTAACAAGTTTCATCGAAAAGTTGCACCGTAGGCGATCGAAATTCGCTGGTCGACCGTGTCCGCCACGGGACAACAATACTTTCCTTCACCGTCTATTTTATCTGCGTGATATCCGGCTGGCTGAAAATAATCCTCCTTGTGTATCCGCGCTTTATTGATTTCACGTTTCGTCACCCGTCTGTGAATTTCGCGCGAAACTTGCCACATGTCTCGCCTTTATCGCCTGCTCCGGCAGAATGCTCGCCGAATCGGCGACAAAGCTCGCGAAACCAGTGCACCGAATCGCATTATCCCCGAGGAATGCGCTTTCGATAATAGAAGTTTATAATTTCAGCACGAGGCGTCTCTGCTGTTTACGAATGAACTTTGAATTTTCTACATTTCTGACGGAAATGAGTCAGACGAATCAGGTTGTCCCAGAAGATTACTTCGCTATCAGAGTTCCTGCGCTATTTCTATCAATTGCCTAGTGTCTATGCATTTTTTGGTGTGCTTCTTTAGGTATTTATTTTCGTTGCTTAGTGATTTCTGTTTACAAAAATATTTTTAAAAATTGACTATTTTTTTATTTTTATAAATCAACGGTGTTTCCACTAATGAGTGTTCCAAAAAGTGATCTAAATAATCTTTATTTTATGTGAAGATGCTATCAATAAGTCTTCGTACGTGTACGTTTGATTTAGATGCTTTGATCAAATTAATAATAGAAGTGGAGAATCGTTCTCGTAGAGTAATATGACTTTCGATAATAAGCTTTTGTAATTTCGTGAAATTAGATGACTCTGTTGCGTCAGAATTATCGTGATTTCGAATTCGTTGGCTGCAGCCTCCCTTGTTTTAGGCGCGTTTATCGAATTAGTGACACAATCTCACCGCAGTAATGTTATCGTGGAGGAATGCTACTTTCGATAACAGACGTTTATCATCGTAAAGCATCAGGTGACATCATTCCTTCTAAATTCATCAGATTTCATTCTCTTCGAATTTTCTAAATCTGCACTTTCATAAGACACATGGTTAAATCAAGAATAACGTAACCTTGAAACATTGATACAACATCGTTCGCTTTATCTGAATCCAGTTGTTTATCGGTAGACTGCAAATCTTTGTGCTGAATAAAAATGCCCTATCTCAATTGCAACCGGTTGACTTGAAATAGTCATCGGATTAAACTGTAACTAAATATAACAAAGTCGTGTTTCATTCACGTTTCTCATAAATGTCTGAAATCTGCAGTCTACTTACATCGAGCAATCGAATCTTTTCAGACTGCAGATTTTATGCGCTCATGAAAAAAACTGATTAAAATATTATTACACTATTTCCAACAAGTGCAACCGCAAAATAATGTTGGTTTATCTGTTGCTTTTGAAAAGCTGCAGATCAATTATTAAATTACGCATTGTCACGTGTAAAACTGTAAAAACATCGTGTCGATCATTCCGAGATATATCGGTAGCATTTCGTCTCAGCAGATGACACGAATCGATAGAATTAATAAAAACATTGTATAACCGGGCGGCATTATCGCGCAGGAATCCGATTATCGATAATAGAATTTTATAATTTCGCGGCGGCAGGTGTCGCTAAAATTGTGTCCTATCGAATGATTCAGCGAGAGTATTGATATTTCTGTTTTCGCGTTTCGTTCGATTGTTTTCAACGTGGGAAATTCGAGTCTCGAATAATTCACGAAACATAATAATTGTCCGTATCTGCGAGGGAAACTGGGCGAGCGCTGTGATCTCACCGCTTGTTTAATCTACCTGGCTCGTCGGTGCTCGTGTCACAACTATAATTCACGCGGGACAGGTTGACGCGGGCCAAACCTTACGAATTTGAATATGAAACTTACGACTGTCTACGGCCGGAATCTGCATTCATATTGCTTGCAGCCCAGCTTGCAGGCCGAGGGGTATCATTGTGACAATAAAATTGTCGTTTGAAGAATTATACGGAGATATTATTCCCTAAATTATGGAAGAGGCGGTTATTTAGCACGCCGGGGTCCTTTGTGAATGTTTTGCGAGGCCCGCGAACGATGTCGTTCCGTAAATTGCGGGTCGTCTTCGTTCGAACACGTTCTTCCTTACGAGGTTCGCGAGACCGGACCGATCCAAAAGTTCGTGCTCGATTTATCAATTCGATACAGATGTTTTCCTTCGGCGTCGCGTTACACGTCTATCGAAAAATAGCACCGTCACGCGACATTTCGGCGCCGGACACCGTTCATTTATCCCTTAACACGTTAACCCCTTGCCCTACAGCAGACTCGTGATCAAGATTTCGAACCGAATCTTCTAAACATATGTGTGCCCATAATTATGAAAGTGGTCTAAGTCATATATTTCTTGTTTCGAGATATTTAATGAATTTTATAGAACATTTTATAAGGTTCATTTTTCAAGAATCTCATCCATTGAATTTTCAGCCAAGAGACAGATTCGCCCGCGGTATTTTTTACTCTTCTAGTGATTTCGTTGAAATAAAATCCGGCTGCGACATTCGTTTCATCGAAAATGTATTTCTTCTTCTACACTTTTCTATCAATTCATAATAATGCTCA
This sequence comes from Agapostemon virescens, assembly GCA_028453745.1. Classification (NCBI taxonomy): domain Eukaryota; kingdom Metazoa; phylum Arthropoda; class Insecta; order Hymenoptera; family Halictidae; genus Agapostemon; species Agapostemon virescens. The sequence continues at coordinate 16,596,618 of CM052093.1, read as the reverse complement.
GGGTTGTATAAGTAATTTGCTTTTTTTATTTTCATTTCTATCAACTCGAAATCACGGTCATTCGGTAGAAAGGAATGACCCGATACCAAAAATTCAAGTTATGTTTATATAATTTCTTTAAATTTTTAACTTAGACCACTTCCATAATTAACACCAAATGAATTCCATATAATGTTGAAATTACAACCACTATCTAATGGTTCATTTTTGACGATATCGTAAAAATTACATTGAATAAATTTAGTTTAAAATAATGCGGTGTGAAATAATTGATAAACTCATTCTTTTTAAAATTTTTACTTAGACCACTTTCATAATTATGACCACATATTTCCTTTAAACGGAAATAACATTTTATTTAATTGTCGATTGTGTACGGTCTTTGGAAAAAGTCTAGTCACTGTTATTGTAAAATAAGTCGTATGCCAAAGGGTTAAGCGCTACACCAATTTTGAGGCGCATTTATTAATTTATTAACAGAACGTAATTTGTTAAGTTCCTTATCGTATTTTGTACTGTCAGTCACCGGTGACTGACGGGGCGCTTAACGTGTTAACTGTTATGCAGGTAAACTGGTCGGGCAATGTCATCGATAATTTTTCCATATTCGAGATCATCGTTTCAACCGTTTGTTTATTTATTTTCTGTCACAATTGACATTGAACGACCTTCGTTCGGAACGTAAATAGAAAATCGTATCGTTGTATGAAAAAGAATAACAAAGTTGACCTTGTTCGTCTCTTCGATGCCACCATCTATAAAAAGAATGAGTAACATCAGATTATGAGCTCTTCGATAGCAAGTTTGGCGCGATGCATTTCTTCTATCTTCGCAAACAAACGCGTTGTTAAGGCGGCTTGTTATAAATTCCTTGCTCGGTATGATTGATTGATAAAACTGTGCGTGTCAAATTTGCAAACGTCTTTGTTCCGTTGCGAAATCGGGCGCGAGCTTTGGCAATTATTCAACGCTATGGGAGCGACGGTAACGGAGCCGTAAGGATTACGCGATTAATTGATCGCAGGAACTCGCGCAGGTTTCCCCGCGCGGAAGTTAGTCATCGTGAATTTTTGTGTGCTTAACGGAATCGGTCACGGATAGAGGACGCCTCGTCGAAGAAGGGAAAAGTCGGAAGTGCCGCTCGCGGAATAAAAACTATGCCATCTGGTTTCCGGTCGACGTTCTTTCAATAAAGCCGTTGTACGCTTTACGTGGCCGGAATCGCTTCTCGGAATATATCGTATTCAGCCGCGGACAAATATTTAGACATGGTCTTGCAACGTCGTCGCGACGTCATCGTGACGTCGTGCGAATCGACGATGACGCAAGGTCGTTTCATTGAGCAGCGCGTCGATACACGCGGCAGACGCTACCCGCACGCTTCGCTTGTGTATATTTCGGAACGATTGTCGTTAATTTTGTCTATTTTTGTCGGTGACGAGTCACGCGACGTTTGTTGTGGTGAGGAATCGTAAGACATAACATCACGATGACCTTAACCTTGCACATGCAAATTCCTTCTTCTGCACATGCTGATATACTGCCGTCGCGAACGCTGTCATGTATAGTGAGATACTTTTTTCGCGCAGACGTTCAATCTTTCGGTGTTACTGCTTGAACAAATTATATTTCTCAAAATTTTCAGATTTATAGAGAGAAAATGTAAATAGAAATGTTCTAGCTTCGTTGCGACAAACTGGAGCAAAGCAGAAATTTCTTTTCTTAATCCGCGCACGGCGGATCATTTTTATAGTGATCGATGCTTAGGACCGTTCACAGGTTTAATTATTAATTTTTTTTCTTTTTTAATATTGTAGGGATAATTTATCTGCTAATCAAATAGGACCACTAATTGTTATCATTTTTTAAAAATGTTTCATGTCCCATAACTGATTTATTTGATTATAAACCCACGGAAGCATCGATAATGCTTCCGTTACCTGCAACAAGCTACCGAATGAAACAGATATCGCTGGTACAAGTGGATATAAAATTATACGACACTTTACGACGTTACCTTGCGGCTTCCGTTGCCCGGATTTTCTAAACACCTACACTCACAGTGGCAGCGAGCTAAAGATTTAGCAATTGGTAAGCTTCAGTGTTCGCTTGCAGTTCAACTATCCGTGGACGAACTATTAATCTAAGCATATAAAAACGCCAACGATCGCATCGCGCAACGGTACTAACTGTAAAACGTTCTGACACGTGACCAAACAATGTTGAAGATCGCATAGCAAAATACTTGCAGCTGATAACCAGATATGGAGCGAACAAGTTAGAACGAAATAAAAGAGGATCTATCAATTCGAGGATTGTGGCCGGGTCCATTTCTCACCGGTAACCTGGTCGTCAGGTGAATTAATATTCGCGGACAATCTATTATCGAGATGCAAACGGTTTAAAGATCGATGCTGTTGGGAAGAGCATCCGAAGAAGGTCCGAGCATAACTCGAACGGCCCACTGGCTAATGGACGTGTCGTCTCGTTATTAATTGCATCCACTCGCGACCTAATTCGGCCACATAATCGGTGTCTCGGTCAAGTTTTGACTGGTGACGTTGATAATTGCGGGGAGGGCCCGATTAATACCGACCATTAGGCATCGGGGAACGTTGAACGACGGATACCGATGGTATTCGATGTAATCAGAGCCAGTGGAACCGCTCTGGTTACTTGAAAAGACCACCGAGGCTACGCTGATAGCGGTCTTTTTATGACAAACGTCAAATTGATAGTTCCCACCGAACGGTACAGAGGGAATTTATTAAATGCATTAGTCTGGAACGCGATTAGGGGAAATGTGCCAACGTTGCACCGAAGAATTTTTCGGTTCACAGAGAAGCTTGCTTTGTCACAACGAATTACACGCACACTGCCTGTACCTATAAATACATATAGCCAAAATTAAAAAAGAATCGGCGATCCAAAATTTTTTCCTAATTTTTTCCAATTTTTCGACAGGTAGGGGGTCGTCCCTTCACCAGTTGGCGATATTTGGCAATCTTTGAAGGCGTCCCTCGACCAAATTATTAGAGCTATCGACATGATTCAAACGGGAAAATCTTCCTGAAACCTTCCTCTTTAAGAAGAGCCCTCATTTTCTAGGCTAGCATTTCAAGGGACTTCAGGACGCTTCATTTTATCAACCCCATTTTCGAGGTTTTCTCCAGCCCCAAAATTTCAAAGTCGCGCCACGGCCGCAATTCGCTTCCAATGGACTCGGGAATTGAAATACACTCTATCTACGTGTCCAATTACTTGTAGCCAAAGTTAGAAAAGAATCGGCGAAACTAAATTTTTTGTTCCTGACCTAATTGAGACATCGATTATACAATTATGTTGGTAACTCTTAGCACTCCAATGGCTCCTCTGAGGCAACACTAAAAAGTGTCAAACTACTATTGAATACAAATTATACATTACAAATGTTTGTAATTAAAAAGTTAGTAAAACTTGAATTATTGTTGTTACCAATAATAGCGTGGCAATTTTTAGTGCTACCTCAAAGATGCCATTTGGCTGTTAAGAGTTAGCTTTCTTTAAATTAGTCACCGTCTAAGTACTCGAGAACTTTTTCTTCGGATCTGTGATCAACAGCATTTAAACAAACATATTTATGCATTGTGTAGTTACTTCATTCTTTTACTATTTCAAGAAAATTCAAGCAGTTTGCTCCACATTTGAAATGGTTATTCGTTTTTAAAGGAGGTACGAATACTTTTTACATTGACTGTACGTTCTTCAAAATGTATACAATTGGCCAAATGATAAGGTGGCATCTTATTTTAATATTGCAACACGGTTTTGCTACAATGAATTATTAATACGATGATTATCATGTTGATCACATAGGTGAAGACACGATTCTCCATTTATCTTTGACATTTAATTTTTGTCACATGTTTGTGTGAATTTGCACATTTGGCTTCGCAAGATTTAAAAAGGTATGAAGATACAGCCACTCTGTTACATTTTAACTTTTCATTTATTCAATGATTCATTGAACTATATTTTAATATCTAGCAATAAGAAGTAGTTATACAATTACAAAATTTAGTTTGAGAATACTAATGTACAGAATTAACTTCTGAAAGAGAGCGATAGCACCAAGAAATTACAAGGAACTTCTTCAATTTCCCAACTGTGTAATATTAACCCTTTTCGGACGAGGATTTTTGAAAATGTTGGAAATATTTGCTCCAGAAAAATAATTCTTACAAAATAAAGATTACTACTGATCTAATGTTACTACAATAATTAAATTATATCGTTTGCAACTTTAAGGATTGCATATACAAACCTGATGTCGCTAACATGAGGACACATTCGTCCTCAAAGGATTAAAGACTGCACACTGAAAGGATTCAATGCGATCGACGTTCAATAGCTGTATCGCGCGTGCTATTTAATTCCAGATACTCTCAGATGTTTTTTACCTTAATAATGACTCTTTTTGGACTTTCTTCTAGTTAGACATGCGTCTCAGACCACTGGAGAACTCAGCTGCGTGTAAAAGCTCGCGGAAGGGAAAGTCCACGATGACATCATCGCCACGGCTATGGTCTCCAGAGAATCTGGATCAGAAATTCGTGGTAAAAGTTCGATCGAAACTTTCCACGAATCGAGTAACAGTCATGAAAGTAACGACGTAAGTATCGAGTAAGCACGAATGCTTGAAATACCGGGAATCTTTGGTAAAAGAAAACAAAACACTTTTTTACGTACACGTTTCGGAGACTGCTTTTTAATTCTTCAAATTAATCCACTCAAATATTCATTTAACGACATTTCACACAGCATCGTTCACTTTCATAGTTCACAAATACACTTTCTCACGCATCTACAAATTTTTCAAAATTTCATTTACACCATCTGATTTTTGACAAATACATAACCCACTCTTGTACCGAACGTTTCTTTTCAGCTACATTAACTAACGGGATAGTTTATGGAAAACAAGTTTTCCATGTTTAATCTCTTAAGCACGATAGTGGCTTAGCACACTCAATTCTAATATTAATTATTACAGTAAATTATTAATATTAAAGTATATGCATCATATTTTTTAGAAAAATTACAATTTAGTTATTAAAAACCTCATTCCAAAATTAATAAAGTTAAAGTATATGCATCATATCTTTAAGGAGCATTAAGAAGTGCCTAAGGGGTTAATTTCTGCATTGGAAAAATAAGGAATGCTGCTGTTCAGACATACGACTGACCTGCATAAGAATGAAATATATTTGCGTAAATCGCATAATCTAATTGATAAGTATTCATTCTTAATGGATAACACAAAACTTTGAAATTCTTCTTTACAAATATTTTAGGTATTTTATATTATATATAACTGTTTCGAATTATCAATCCTTACACCTTCTAATTTTTATTTAATTTATTCTAATTTATTGCTCTTCAGTATGTAGATTCGATTATTAGTTGCTCGACACTCCTCCACTTTCAGCTATCGTCTGAAACTGATTTATGTAATTTTAAACCCAGAAGAGCATCGATAATGAGTCGATTATCCGCAACAAGTTCGAGAAAGGATACAGATATCGCCGGTACACGTGCATATAAAATTATTCGATACTTTACGATGTTACCTCGCGGCTTTTGTTGCCCGGATGTTCTAAACACCTACACTCGCAGTGGCAGCGTGCTTAAAAATTCCGCGACTGGTAAGCTTCGGCGTTCGCTTGCAATTTAATAACCACCGGCGAGATAAAGTCCGCGAAATACGAAACGGGGAGACTCTTTGTATCGTTGATAGAAATTTAAACTGGTCTCTATAACGCGTGGAATTAATGAATGCCGCCATTTAGATGGAACAGGTGGAAGATAGCGGATAGTAGGGTCTTTTTATCGTGAAGGTAAACCCGATTAAAGCAGTTCAACGCGTCGTTCACCGCTGCCCTACATCAGCGAACTATAGCTGCGTATCAAGGAACAAATAGCTGCGGATTTTCGAAATTGACAAGATTAGGGTACTTGTGCCAACTAACTGGTCCTGTAACACTAGAACTACCGAACGGTAAATTCAACGATACATATTGCTATGCAATAATAATAAAACTGCATCTATTCAAATTTCATAAAATTCTTATTTTAACATGTATGTCATTAATAAAGTACATCCGAAAATTTCTGACGAAAACATTTTTATAACTTCAATAATTGCAAAAGAAAAAACTAGTTGGCGGTTCTAGTGTTAAGCTTGCTAATCAATGAATGAATTAAGAAATTATTTCATTTTCGTTTCACCTTCTTTCTCATGGGAATAGTTTTGTCAAGTTCAAAATGTTAAGAAATATTAAAATTAGTTAAAAGATTAACTGTGCTCCCAGTTATGCCTTTGAACTCCAAGCAATTTTAATTCCAAAATCGAGGTATTTTTTTAATCTAGAGTAATTTAATTGTACATGGTCCATTTACTTTGTGCATATAAAATTTAATAACACAACACTTTAATTTTTATCGATTTCTTAAACGCAAACATAGTAATGCAATAGTTGTTTTGAATAATTGTGTGGCAATTTTTAGTGTCGCCTGAGAGGAGCCATTGAATTGCTAAGATTAATGTCTATATTTCTGCTTTGCTTTTTTAAAATAACCGTGCCTATGAATTTTTTAATGTAAAATTAGAAATATACAGATGATGGGATTGACAGATTCGCGCTGTTAATTTGTATAAAAATATAAGTATGTTCATCGAAGGATATTAATATGGAGTATAATGCTATTCCATTCACACTGCATGCGTCTCCATTTCGTTTATACCATAATCTCTTTCACATAACCGTACCTTCTGATGTCTCCATTTCTCAACTTCTCGTCTCATTTCTTCCTCGTGCCATTCATTCTTCAGCCGCACTGACAATAAAAACAATTACTCTCGCAAAATATAGTCTTTGGTATGAACTCCGTGAAATATTAAGTAAAACTGGAGATTTTCTGCAAGGTGGAAGATTAACATTGTAATTGCTATTATATTATTAATAACCTGCAATCATTCTTCTTGCGTCGATCAATTTAGAAAATTGATTAACGTCATTGGCTGCTTGAAAGACCGCATTGGCGCCGTCATAAATATGTAAAATCCGCAACCTAAATATCAAACAAGATGACCTGATTTTACGTGATGCGAGAACACCGGTCGATATTTTTATTTCAACATTGGAACTATCGAGTGCTAATAGCAACATTCTCAAAATGATTAATAAAAGCTTCGCGATCCTAGAAATCGAAACTGCAACAAATAAATATTTATCGTCCGAGTCGCGGCGATTATTCTGATTATTTCTCGCTGTATTGTTAATTAATTAGGTGTTCGATAGGTTGAATAGCGTTTTGTCTGCGGAGTTATACATTCTGAAATGTGAACCGCTGCTAAAAGTATGCGATTGCGAGCCTGGGTAGCAGCATTGATACAAAGATATGTAAATTAGGGACGAGGTTCTGGAGCATAGAACAGAATGGCAAAAGAGAGGACGTCGGCACGAGAAGAGGTAGGACATCTAGGTGCCCCGCTTATGCGAAACAGGACCTGAAGGATGAGCTCGGATGAGAGCACGTTTTATTAGCGGGATCGGCGCCCACGCGGATTTGTCTATTAATTTGCCGGCCGTGACGTCACTTCGTTAACAGTTACCGGAATACCGGTTAATTCCTGACGATTTGTCACCTTCGCTGACCGTAAACCATGGGAAATTGCCACTGTCACTGATTTCGACGGAAACATACCATAACATTCGTATAATTTTTAACGATGTGTTACGAACCACCGAAAGCGACAATTTTGCATTATTTTATGAGACTAATGAGAATTTTAATTCTAATTCGAATTTCAATTTGAATTTGATAATTAAAATTAGATCCAACGTTCGGTTGCCAAAAATGGACCTACGAAGCTTGTGACGGTATTCCAGAATGCTTTGACCGTTACATTTGCAATCGTGCAATGTATTAATAATTTTTACCGCGTCAAATTCTAGGAGACACTTAACGATTTTATACATTCACATGTTAATCTACGTCCATAAGGTAAATTGATTATTCTTCATTTTCCTTCGGTTACTAATACTAGAACTACCAAACCATTCATTTAAACTGGTCCTTAGTTTTTTCTTTCGCAATTATTGAAGTTATAAAAATATTTTGATCAGAAATTTTTGAATGTATTTCTTTAACACTTTAATTGTTGAACCAACCACATCAAAAATTCCAAAAGATTCAAATAATTCGTTTAATGAAGCAACAATTGAAAACTTAAAATCTATAATACATATTTATCCTCCAGATCTCAACTAAATTTAGTCTAATGAATATATTAACTTACAAATTTATTTTTAAACATCGATACATAAATCATTGAGGTTGTTGGTTGGCCAGTTAAAGTGTTAAGAGAAACCTTAAGTGAACGCCGTTAGGGAAACTTCATGTACATGTTCGCTGATCGAAGATGTACTTTTTCGGGGAAAAAAAAATCCCGGACTTGATTTCGCGCTGACACGAGAGAAAACGCGAAAAAGTCGGTTAAGAAGTAAAAGATCGGAAGAGAAATGAGTCCTTTATGGTTCCGTAAGCGATCTCTGAATATAGGCTTGCTGTCTTTATAATTAACGAGCCAGCGCCACGAAGTATCTGTTATTTGGCGTGGCGAGGGAGGAGGAGGGGAGCGGATGAGAGGAGAAAAGAGAGGAGGAGTTGGTGAACGCGCTTGTACACACCCTCTCACGCGGTTCCGTCGGCATTCTAGAAATTCTGTAAGGCAAACAGCCCGTGCGGATATACGCGAATTGTGCTCTGCCACCGAGAGACAACGGACAACAGCGAAGGTGACATCTTGGTTCTATCTGTCACCTTTTCGTTTCATTTTTCTACCGGCCCATAAAGGCCTGAACCACCAAAGCCTTAACAAATCCACGTGTGCGTCAATTATGCATTATTCATGCATAATAGATCCGTGCCAGACTGTTTTCTAACACATTGACTGCCAAACTAGCAGCTAAAAAAATTGCATAAAGTTGAAGCAACTTATTGAGTGAAATAAAAATTGAAAAACTAAAACCTAGGACGCTGAGTAGTTTTCCAACCTTCTTGCATTTTCTGGGCCACCGTCAAATTGAATACAACGAATATATTAACGTGAAAATTTATTTTAAAATTCCACAAATAATTCCGTCACCCTTATGTGGGTGACGTGGCAGCCAAAGTGTTAAAGAGTTTCCATTCGGACCGCGTGGGGCGTATACGATCCACACTTTTGCAATTAACACTTTACCGACCGGAAGCCTATTATTAGGACTTTCAATAGTTGCACTGTATCAAAATGAAACCTAACTAACTGCTTTTACATTGTAATTTGTAACCAAATTATTAAGTAACGTTACTGAGGATGTCACATTGATTTACAATAAAAATTACTGTCAACGTTGAGAGATCTACTGAAAATTTTTCAATCATGGACAATGGACCTTGAAAAATTCTGAAATAATCGCCGGTCGGTAATGTGTTAACACTTTGACTGCCACACCGAAATCTCATGTTTTTCTGGAGGACGTCACGGGAGTATTTTTCTTATTGAATGCATATAATGGCAAAATAATAATAAATTGATGATATGAGACAACATTAACCTAATCCTCGAGTGGTATATAAAATTAGCTTTAATAACGCTTTGACTGCCATGTCATCCATATATGGGTGACGGAATTATTTGTACTGTTCTTAAATAAATTTTTACATTAATATATTCATTTGTAACAACGTTGATGATTATACAGAAAATGCAAGAAGGTAGGGGGACCACTTTACGACATACATTTTATTTTTTCAATTTTTAGTTCAGTCAATATCTCATTTCGATTTTATAGAAATTTCGTGGCTGCTAGTTTGGCAGTCAAAGTGATAATGGAACGTAATAATGGAAACATTTGAATGTACCCAACCGTACCAAAAGGTGGATCATTGAATTGTAATGGTATACCTATGAGTATTCAACAAATTCATTTCTATTTATTTCTATTAAAAAAATGCTATAAACTTTGGCAGACACATTCTTCGTATTTTTATAAAGTGTATTTTATAATTTTATAAAATCTTTTGTAAAGTGTTGACAAACGTGATTAGATGTAGTCCGCGCCCTTCTCAGTATATTTTAGTCGGGTATTAGTTCACGGAAAGATCTAGTTTCAACCGATTCAATGACATGGAAATTTTTTTAATCGATTCCACCTATTTTATGGAAATGATTCACTGTGCGGCGGCGGTGGTGGCCGCTCGCGAAACCCTCGCGATTACGTTATAGAGCCACGCAAACGGGAACGCTGATTTATCTGGCCGGTTTACGGGGACGCGCGCACGTAATTTACCGCGACTTAATTGCATTTAATTCAAGCGGCGCAATTGTAAATCACAAAGCGTCGCGCTTGTTGCGCGTTGCGCGGGTCAGTCACGCCTTCTGTCGATACAATGTAATTACGTCTATCAGCGACTCTCCAGAGTATCGCGGGCCACGTCGAAAGAAAAGTAAATTGCAAAATAAAGAAATAACCGCGTTGCGCACCCTTCGTTCTGTTATGTTCCCTCGACGCCGATACGCGCCAAAATTGCACTGTCATCCCGCACAACAATCCATCGACTGCCGACTAGAACAGTTCGGACCGATTGAAGATGTTAATCGATAACTAGACTGCAGATTGTATCCATTTTTAACGGAAGAGAATAGGTCCGGTTTACAATACCGGGTCTGTAAATACCAAACCGGAATTTGCCTATACGTGACGCTAGCTGGTTGTCGTTAACGCCATTTTCTTGTTTCGACGTCTGACAAAAATTTTCAATTCACAATCACACAAATTTCGTACAACAGCATAGTTTTGAAGCATAGAATTTTGTGCTTGGAAACTACGATTTGCGGACAGCATTGATTATGTGTTACCATTTGAAGAAAACCGCTGCGTAATCGCATCGAATGCTCGTCGAAGCTTAGGATAAATTATTCAATGAATTACACGCGGATATTTGATCTGATTGCCCGAGTGATTTTGAAAGAAATTGCAGTGATTTAGAAAATGACACGAAAGAAATATAATAGAATCTGATAGTGACAATAACTTGGAAGAAGAGTGGAACGAAAGTAGTGCAACACCAACCTTGGAGGTTTACTTAAATATTCCACGTGTAACTGTTGAACTGGACCGATGCGTCGCGTAAGTTAACTATTAAATAGGATTTATTAAAGTTTATTTATATCGTTTCACTTCCACATCCAATAAATAAATTCTCAGAAAAATTGCCGCTCAACAATTTGTTAAAATCAACAAAAGTAGAAATAAGTTTCTTGTGACAGTCTACGTGTTACCAGATGGGCAGTTAGCGTTTAGAATCGATGATGATAGAAAATTACAGAAATGGCACTTGAGCGATGCTGTAAAGTTTGATAGCGTTGCAGTTATGATACAAATAAATACATAACAGTGCAGACGATCGGATTGAGTGGCTACCGGTTGCAAAAAGGAAGCTCGCGTGGTCCGAGCGTTGACGAAGGTGTACGTGTGTGTCTATTCGAGCGGTGGTTGTCGACGCGTGCATTCACGTGTGTTGCCACGGGATTGGTAACGCCCGTGAAATCGCTTATTGGTTGCCAATCTCTTTGGTTTTTGCCCATAAGAGAAATTCGCTCGCACGGAGGTGTGGTACCAGTTTGTCGGCTAGATTTACGAGGAGACCGCCTTGAAATTATTGTCGCGCACTTCGCCGGCAGAGAGACCGTTTCTCGCTGAGGAACCGCGAATAATGCGAGCCCGAGAGCTCGTTGCTAGCAAAAAGAAACGCCAATAACGATCCTCTCGGCTCGCGCGGCGCGCGGGTTTGCTCTCTTTGGTCAACCTGTTCTCATCGAGTGGCCCCTCTCGAACACCCGGAATGAATTCCGGATTTTTTTTGTTCCGGATGGGACAATACTATCGTGATCGAAGATGGATGCCCGCGGTTCGTGCTATAAATTGCAGTATGCAAATTTAATAAGCGCGCTCGCGCGCGTTGAGTTTCATCGTTGTTCGGCTACGTGGTTTCATTGCGCTCGCTCCGGTCTCGCGTCCGACCGTATCGGTACACCGTCCCCGGCGAATCTTGATGCGTTTATCGCAAATGAATAATATTATCTACTTGTTAGCGTTATCATAGTTGGCCGCGACACGCCGAATAATCGCGGTTTCGCTACCGGGTCCCAAAGTTCATTTAGAATTTATGCGCCGCACCGGCTTACCCTCTGAGCTCGATTCGTCTGTGGTTCCTGGGCTTTCAGAACTGTTCGGTTTTCATATTACTACATTTAAGTTTAATTATAACTCTACCGCTTACCGAAGTTCTAAATTTGCGCCTGTAGCAATAGATTTGTTTATTCGATCAGATTTTGTAATTAACCCTCTATGGGCCTGTGTAACTTTCAGGTCACATTTTAATTTATCGACATTTTACCAAATAATTATAGGTTTTTTCATGAGATGACGCGTAAAGCTTAATTCTATAACGTTGCCAAGACAACCAATATTAATATTTATGACCGTTGCTAGGGTCATTAACCTAAAATAACAAAATAAATGCTGTGCAAACTGTCTGCAGTAAAAATGAGCGAAACAATTTGATCCAATTGATATTATTTGTACTTTTGTCAGTGATTAGCAAAGTAAAAATAGTGCACGTAACAGCTCTGGGTTCGCATATCGGTAACAACCTATTTGTTTGCATTTCAATTTTCAATTTGTTACTGTTTTTTTATGATACAGTTTTGTAACATTGAGGTTACAGTAGAATATTATGGCAGATTTCGGTACATTTAGGACAAAGCTTGTGTTTTCTCCTGTTTTCAGATTTATACATCATATACCCAAAATATGAATGTACAATCAAATAGAAATAACAGAGGAATTAGAATTAGACGCATTAGCGGTAATAGATCCGATGATTTCTTATTAAATTCCGAGTCCGACGAAGATGTAATAGTATTTTCCCGACGACGGAGAAATGTCGTTGACAGTGACGAAGAACTTAGTACTCAATCCTCGTCAGATGAGGAAAATGTAGGACCACAAAGAATTGTTTGGCAACCACTACCCCAGACGAATAATAATAGTTGTTATCGCCCTTGGAAAGAGATTGCCCTAATGTCCCCGAAGCACCCCATTCTCCTGTGACCTATTTTCGAAAACTATTTGACAAGGCAATTATAAGCAATATAGTTGACTATACCAATATGTATAGATCCACAGTAATAATGACTGAATGAAGGGTTAAAATTGCGAAGAACATTTTCAAACATTTTAGAACAAGTTGATTAATAATTTTCACTTTAGTGGATCCTGCAGATCAACAGCAACAATAATAGAATGAAGGATTAAAAATTGCGAGCAATATTTTCAAACATTTTAACACAGTTTAGTTAATAATTTCCATTTTTGTGGATGCTGAAGATTCACAGTAATAATAATAGAATGAAGGGTTAAAAATTGCGACGAACATTTTCAAACATTTTAGAACAAGTTTGATTAATAACTTTCACTTTTGTGGATGCTGAAGATCACTCGCAATAACAATAGACTGAAGGGTTAAAAATTGCGAATAACATTTTCATACATTTTAGCATAATTTGGTTAATAATTTTCATTTTTTGTGGAGCCTGAAAATTGTAATCGACCAGAATACAATAAAAACTCTCATGTGGATACATTACAATGCACTGCAATGTGATCCAACAAAGAGATTTAAAAAATAAAATGTTTAACGTCAAGTGCAAATTGTTTTATGGAATTTGACGCTTAAGCTTTTATGCACAGAAATGCAAACTTTATAGGCCGTTGTTACCTGAAAGTCACATAGTGAATATATTGCAATAGAATTGTTTAACACTTTGCTGCCATGTCACCCATATATGGGTAACGGAAGTAATAAATGGGTAACGGAGTAATAAATGAATTCGTACCTTTCCAGATTGACAAGACTTACTGGTTCTAAGAAAAAACAATATATTAAACTTTTTAAAACAATCAAAGACAGATGACGAAGGATTCTCCAATACTTCGAGCGACGTTCATTTGACAATGAAAATTCGGATGGCCGTCAGCAGGCGTATTGAATTCTTCCGTGTCTGCCATTTTGTGGTTCGCTCGCATATTTTTCTCGTAACTACGCTGAACTTGTAGTCCGCGAGTACAAACACATCTTGATTAAAGAAAGCTAATAAAAGGTGACTGAGTAACGCTGAAAAGTAATTTGATACGTGTGCAAAACGAGTAGAGCGAATACAAAAGCGATAAGTAAGTCCCTTTTATAAAAAGCGAACAGAATGAAATTAGAAAGTCGACTTCGTGCACGCGTTCTCTACTGTCCGTGAAAGGGTTAAGTAAAATGTGCGCTTTAACAATGAATCGAGCCCGGAATAGATGGCTTTAAATTGTCCTAGCCGGCACAGTTTTTCCGCAACCGCTGTCGAAGCAGTTTGTCACGAGCGTTAATTCGTTCGAGATTTGTGTTCGGCGTTTGAGATTCGAAGGAGAGTAAGTACCTAGCGAGTTAGCGTTAACTGTTCAGCCATGAATAATAATATCTAGAAGTGTGCGTCTGTCGCGTTACAACAGTCACTTGGCTCTTGCCTACGATTTATGCTGAATCTGAGAACACATGACATCATCCCGCAGACAGCTCAATTAGTTGCATTGGTTTATAAATACTTGGACACCGTGTTCGAACTTGTCGTTGCTGTTCGAACATTTATCACGGTCGTATATCGATGGATACCAGCTTTCGCGAAATCGCCACATCGTTTTTCCTTTAGAAAACACCATTTTCTTCCGCTCTCTCTCTCTCTCTCTCTCTGTATTTCTCTCCGCCTAGAGAAATAGTTATCGACACTAGACTTGCGGAGCAATGCGAGAAATTATTCTAAAGAATAATAAATCTGTTGACTCATTCCTCATGGAGGCGTCTTTACAATTTGAATAAGCGAGAATGAAAATTATTAGGACGGATCCCATAAATCTAACGTTAATTCTCGAACGATGAGAATATTTAATTAATCTAACGGTGAATCTCACGGTGGAAATAAGAGAACATCGAATCACAACTTGTTTTACCCCAATTTTTGCGAGTCGTGTAACAGTTAGGCTTCGAGACGGCCAAATAGGGTTAGAACAAAAATTCCGACGTGATTGCGTACCGGCATAGTAATCCCGCATTGTGCCTAGCGACACCGTAATGAGAAAGATAAATAAAACGTCTGTATTAGTTCATCATCTATTAATATTTCGCTACACCGAGCAAAAGGCTTCTTCTTGACACGCATCATCTTTCTAATTTCTTCCCCTTCACTATTACGCTCCGTCTCGCGAGAATCATTCGCGAGAGTCGCATTATTTATGATCGAACATGAAATTGCCAGCATCCCACGCTTTCGTATAGATTCGCCTTAACGCCGTCATTATTGTCACATAACTCGTTGCATTAGCGCACGTCTCAATGTATCCTCTGCTGCAACTGTTACGGTTGCCCTTAACGCGTTTTTAATCTCCTACATTTGCGGAACACTCGCGGAAGTGTGCAAAAATGCCTGTTGCAAATGTCCGTCAAGAATTCCATATTCTTCGAATGTGCCGGCACTTCGCAATCGCGTCGTACTTAGGGGATTTTCAACCCCTCTCACATTCTTTAATTTGTCGATTCTGCGTTCCTACAAGCTCTGAAATGTCTGATTTTTTAAATTGCAAAATATGAAAGCTTGAACGAACGCTGTCTCTCAAAATAACTCGTATCAGTTCAAATTGGGCGCAGATATTTTAGATCAATGTTGCGAGAAGAAAATTGCGAAAATTGAAAATCGCGAAAGTACTTCTGAACGAACAGCGAAGTTTAACGGAAAAATGGATGCAATTCTTCGTTCGAAACCTTTTAACGTTTCAATGTTTAGGAGTGCGGTCAGAAAATTAGCGTGTTCGTTAAATGTTTTACGGGGGCGATGAAAACGTGGTAAGTACACGAACATAATAAAAAAGGTTGAAGTCGGTTAAATTTGGTGAATTTTTTAATCGAGTTCAGTCATAAATTTGTTCTTAATCTCCTGAAACCGTGGCACTTTGCACTTTCCCGGGCCGACTAAACGTATTAGCGTCTTTTACGACAGGGATCCTTTTTTTCGGGCAACAACGGCGAGAAACGTTGGAAGAGTTATGAAGGCCATCAGATTTATTTCCCCCTTTAGATGTAGTCACGATGTTCGAGAGGCCCGTAACAAGTTGGGTTAGGATTGACCTCGTCTACCTGCCAACACGAAATTGCTTGTTGACCAAACTATCCTATAAAAAGGAGTCTATTAAACCGATGTCGAGGCGCGCACCAAATTATCATAGGGAGCCTAAACTGTTGTAATCGCGTGTCAATGTAACCGTATCTTCCCTAATTTCACTTTGAAACGTATTAATGGCCACATTCGTTTCAATAAATTAACGACTTTTCTTTAACATTTTATTCTGCTGTTGAAAATTTGAAACGAGCAAAGTGCATTTTTGAAATATAATAATAATTAAATTTACTTGCGAAATCGAAGGCCCTTCCCACTATAAGATTGTCAAGATAATATTTTATTTTGGATACAACACTTTTGAAAATTCCAAGCAAACATAAATGCATCGCGCGTTGTCAATATTCAAGTTTATGCGAAGCTATTTTCATCTGCCTCTAATTTCAGACTTACAGATATTGGTAATTAAAATTGCTTAATAAAATTGCTTTACATAGTATAGGAGTCAAACTTCTTCTGTAAAGTGCACTCTTAGCGATTCATAAATGCGCGCAAAATTTATTTGAAATTTAACATTTCCAAACATTTTGAGGAAGCATAAGGGTATTCTTTCTAATTCAACGATGTACATTTATATTTATCTCGTTTTACATCTAAAGATAGGAACAACCACTTTCAACGATAATTTGTAAATTTCGGATACCATTTAAATTCGTCGATGAGAAATTCAAGATTTCTTACGCCAAGTTGCTGTCGAACGATTTTAAAACTTCTTCTGTAGAGTGCACTCTTAGCGATTCATAAATGCGTGCAAAAGTGCAAAAATTTGAATAACAAATTCCAGGGCTTTTCTCGCGAAGCTGCCGTATAAAATGCACGTTCCACGATGAACCGCTGCAAAAAGAATGCCGTTAATGCACGCGAGAGGTCAACACATTTCTCGCGAAGCTGCCGTTTGATCTGCTCGAACGTTTTCGAAAATTCCCTCCGCACGATGCGTTTCATCCGATTCAACAAATCGGCGTTGAAAAAGAGGCGCGCGCGCAAGAAATCTGAGACTTCTCTCTGGGTTCCGAGCGTGCTCCTTTTCGACAATTGCCAAGCTGCAACAATTACGCGTGCATTCTCCGTGGTTGATGCACCGGTTCGTTCGACGTTAGACGGTGCAGTCATGGTCGGCGCAATTTTTCATTCCGAGAAACACCGTCGAGGTGACCTGTTTTTGCGACGCGGCTGCCGTTCGTCGTTTATCGAGATACTTTAAAGCCTGATTCATCTACGGATGTCAAAATTCGCCTACGCGACGCAACGATGCGTGTTCTGAATCGCGCCGTGCGTCTGTTGCTTTCGCGAAACGCCCGAGCTCGGGCACCGGTTTCCCGTATAATTTAAAAGCGTGTCCTCCGTGTATCATCGATTTAATTCTTGCGACGGTGATATCGTCGCGTGCTGTCTCTGAACTCTCTCTCTTTCTCTCTCTTTCTTCTCTCTTCCCTTTCCCTGTGCGCTCTCTCTTTCTCTTTCTCTCTATTTCTCTCTTCTTCTCTCTATTTCTCTCTCCTTCTCTTTCTCTTTCCCTCTGGACTCCCGTGCCGGGGGCTATCTCGTTCGAGGAGAACGTTGCTGCCACAAGGAAAAGGAAGAACTCGCCAAGACGAATAGAGCTTGTCCTATCGCGTTCACTGTTCACGGAAAACAAATGGTACCGAGGGCCGCCTACGTTCCCTTCGGCATCCCGACGAATTATTCGCTCCGGTTTTTTCACCCGTTCTACGCCACTGCGCGCACTAATGATATTTCGCGATCTCTGGACTCGTTACGGCATCAATGATCTCGACGATACACTCGTGATAGATGAACTATCCGTCCGCGAAACGGATTAACTCCGACATCTCGACAGGATCAACGAATCCTTCGATCTTTCTGCAAATCCTTCTTTTCTCGCGGATCCTGCTTTCGAAAATATTCGTACAACCCTTTCGCAAAGCCGACTCACATTTGCTCGAGCACTTTCTAAAGGTGAATTGTTGCGTTGCTAATAGGTTGCTTGCCTCTGTCGTTGTTCGTCTTCAAATCCTTTTGCGATACACTCTTTTACAGCGAGCGGGACGTTTGTTTACTCAATTCAGATATATTTGATTTTTGGACGACAGTGGAAGATATAATTTACAAATTAATATTTACTACTAAATAAAACGCTCTATTTTAGTCTCTGGACACTTGTATTTGAGTTCGGTAAAGTTTGAGGAAATTCCATGAAGTTTACAAGTTAAAAATCCATAAAATTCGGAAAATATTGCATTTCAATTGCAATTTCATTGCAAAAGAATTAAAAAAATTGTTTTTCGGCTTAGCTCGATAGAAAATAAGGTTCGTTCTATGAAGGTTCTGGGGTTCAACACAATCCGCTTACCAACAGTCATTCTTGTCTGCCCCACTCCGTGGCCAGGCCTTCAACGAACCGAATCCCTAAATTTTGGTGAACGCGAATTACGAAAATGTAATATTTGTACTTCATATTACACGATCTATATAAACCCGTAATCAAACGATGATTATTCTTATGTGCAAACATTGTTTGTACAAGAGAAACTCTCTCTTCTATGTTTTTCACAATGTTCTAAATCGATGTTATTCGTATGATTTTCACCGACAATCGAAATACAATTGGCGTTACTTTATATTTTCTCTATTTCACAATATGCTGGTTTTTGAATTTTCTAAATATCATTTTTACGGGCTTTTACGAGCTTCTTCTGGAGCATTAGGAAATTCGTTAAATTGGCCCGGTATTTTTCGCATGGGTACGATACTTTCGCTCGGCAGTAAAAGGGTTAACCCCTTGGGTACATTTGACGTCTGAGACACGTCATTCACTTTTTTCCCCTAGGAGCGGATGACGTGTCTAAGACGTCAAACAAAAAATTAAACTTTGAATTTATTTCATTTAGTTTTATTTTGTTGTTATTAATTTATTTTTGTTTTGCAATTCTAATTAGTTGAAGACATCTTAATACTACATATGTCACCAATATTTTAGAAATAAATACATTCTTAAAATGTACTGCCTTTACATACTACTCCAAGCAACCAAAAATTATTTCCGTTCCACATGCAAATATTTTCTCAAATAAATCCGTACCCAAGGGGTTAATCGTTCGATCACCGGGACGTTTGTCTGAATGGTCAGATGCAAGAGCGGAACGGTGAAAATTGCGTCGATCGTTGCGTTCGACGCGTGTCTGCGGCGACCGGAACTGGCGAGACCTTGATCGCCGGGCCAGTTGGCACCCTCGAAGATCCGATTGAACCTCAGCGGTAGGTACGACCTTGTTCGTTGGTGCTCCGCGAGGTGGAAGGCGCCTCGAGCTAAAAGGGTCGATGACGAGAGAGTTCGGAAATGCGCGTCCCACGTGGGTGAGTTAGTGCAAAGCCATCCTTCCTCGGCGAGTACAGTCCTCACACGGGTTCGGTTTCCGAAGCGAGAGGTTCAAGTGAGTCTGGGGGAAGGATAGTGGCTGCTAAGAAGAAGAACAAGAAGAAGAAGAAGACGCGGACGAAGAGGAGGAGGAAAAGGAAGAAGGAAGAAGAAGGAAGAAGAAGAAGAAGAAGAAGAAGTGGCTGTAGAGGGACACGGTGGAGTAAGCTCAGGTGTTCCGTTTCTTGAACGTGGACTCTGCGCGACGCGACGGTTTGGCGAACCGCCGATTCATGGTGCCCGCTCTCATCTTTGCCCCACCGGGACATCCTGCATGCACTCACACTACCGGCCCACTCTTTGAGGCCCTCCTCTCGAATCAACCCACCGTTATCGCCCTGCTTCGCCGTCTGAGCAACAAATGTTAGCGTCAACGAGGTTTACGGTCTTACCGAGAAAATTTAGCTCCACCACTTACCAATCCACCACTGTGCAACATAATTGTATATTTCGTATCGTAACTGGGCCCCCGATCTTCACACGAAATAACATTTCTCTATATCGATTTGAAAAAAGTAGGAGATGTATAAGATACTAGTCTTAGCCCTCTATGGGCTGAATTTTTGTTTTTAATCCAAAAAAATTGGGGGAACGAAAAATCAGGAATTATAAACCTATATATGCAATTGAAACAAAATTTTTCTGTTTAAACAATTTTATTGCAATACATTCACTATTAGATGTAGTTATTACAGCACCTTCAATGTTATAGAAGAGAAAAGATAATTTTATCTTTTACACTGCTGCATCTACTTCAATGCTTCAGTGTTGATTACAATTTGTTGGGTGCAATTGAATACAATTTGTATTTGTTGGACTTCATTTAAAATCTTCAACGCGAGTCTGACTCGTCGTAATATGGCCAAGGGGTTAAGGAAACTTTTACCCGTAATTATAGGGCGCGATCGTGGGGAATCACATATTTCATATCATAACGAGACCTCGGGTTTATAACGTGTTTATTCAATATAATAAAATTATTCCACGATTTCGTGAAACGAGAGATAAATCTTTGTGTCTTGAACAAATCTTTGACAGCCTTTACACTGTTATTGGTATGTCAGTATAGTCGGGTATAGTCAGTATAGTCGTTAGATTGTCTAATAAAATAGCGTCAAAAGCTCACATAATATTTCCAAACGTTCATTCGTGAAAATTGTTATAAAACTATCTGTGGATCGAAAATTCGTAATTACTTAACAACGATCAAATCGCTGAGAACAAAGACAGTCTTCACAGGTTGTAAAACTGTCTAATAATTATTGCAGAACTGTACTGCATGTTTTCTGTCATAACGCTCATATAAGTGGATGTTATTAGGCGCCATGCCTTATCGATTACAACGTAGCCTCCTTTTTATCGGCAGCACTGACAGCGATACTAATTAGTTCCCGCATTCGGTAGCGAGCTTTACCGTGTGACTAGACTACCGAAGCCCGTAACGAAACTATTTCGCGAAGTCGTCTTTTCTTGTACAAACGCGTTACACCCTAATTGGTTTCTATTCTCCGTAGTAAGATATCTCGGTTCCAGATCGATAATTGCAAATGTTGCTCCAGTTGCGGCGACTTACCGACGAAATGTTGAAACATACGCCGAAGTATCGGAAAAACTTATTGTAAATCTCATGCGGCGAACGATCGCTGCGATTAGATCTTTGATTTTAATTTGTAAACGAATTGGGAATATAAATTTGTTTGGATTATTCGGATTCAACTTCTGTCTACTTAAAAATGCAAATTAATTTGATTTCTTTCGGTCACTTCGTTCGCGATTATTTATTATTTGAAACCATTATATTTCTGCAACAAAAAATCACCCGAAAACGATTCTGGGCTCATTTCGAAATGAAAGCTTTTATTTTTTTGTATGTTGTAAAAGGGCGAAAAGGAAAAAGTGTTCTGCTTTGAAAATTTATCAATGATATTTATTAACTCAATTTATTTATTAACTCTGCAAGGATTGGAAACATTTTTTTAAGATTTCGAACCGACACAGATTCGAAAACGAAAGTCTCCCCTTTATAAGAAACTTTTTAAATTTACCATGCGATTTGCTTTCGTTGTTTTATTTATCTTCCAATGAGAAGTGTATTTTATACGACAGTATTGATCAGGGGAAATTAAGAAAATTCGAAAGGGATTAGGCATGTACTTATGGTACGCAGCTACCAGCAAGCATAGCGTGCATAGAGGATACGCCAACGCCGACAGCACGAACGTGACGAGTGCTACACACGTTTCGAGTGGAGATCCATCATGCGATTCAATACGTGCAAAGAAGCACCTCGAGAGACAAGAACGATTACGACAGCGATTGCACATCATCCCTATGTATGCTAACTCCCATGCGGAAGACGGTCGCCCGTGGATCATGATCAGTACGTTACATGCCAGGGAACACTTATGGTTACCGAATATATTTCAAGCATTCTGCAATGTGTGTACTATATGTTAAACGTTCTGCAACAACTTGTTCAGCAAACGGGACAACCATTTGCAGAAACGGTTTTTCAATTCGATCATGCTGGCCCGAAAGCAATGCGACAAGTGAAGAATCATAAACATGATTCTTAATGAGAAAACATAAATGAGATATTTGAGATGTTCCAGTTAGATGAGAATTTATTGAGAGCTGTTTGATTTATTTCTCCAAACTGTATATGCAGTTTCATCTTCCTTAATGGGCGAATGGCAATAGACTTTTTTTTTTAAAACGTTCATCGAAAGAAAAATCTGAGCCTAGTTGCTTTGCAGTAGGCTTTTATTAAGATTGATATTTTTCTGCAGCTTGAAGGGTTTTCTAAACAAATTTTAAAGAATGGTCGAACTGTTGGATGACTTTCCGTGTGACACAAGCTTATCCTTTTACGGTATGAATTATAAAGAAGACTTCTTTTTAAAAGATTCTATACAATTGACAGCAACATTTGAGGAAAATTGATTCACAACGAAGTTTCTTTAAAAATGGTACTTTTGTGAAGTTTGGACAAATAAAAGGTTTGAAGAAAGTTCTAAAATGTAATGGGGCTAGTGGTTAGTTATGGGTATAACATTTCTCTTTCACTGTATACATTGCAAAGAAGTCATCCTATGAAAGGTTTCGATTAATTGAAAAGAAAAATCTGAGGGCGTCAGTATTGTGACATTCAAAAGTGCAACAAAATTTAATGCAACACGAAGTTGTGTCTATGTAATAAGAATTGTAAACGACCCCTCTTTCCAAAGGATTTCGATGATATCGGTTAAGAACTTCGGCCGTACGAGTTTTGCGACGAGTTCAGTGTACAACATCAACGCGACTCTTCCCGCTAACGAAAAATTCACAACCGACAGCAAACTTTGAGGAAAATTGATTCATAACGAAGTTTCTTTAAAAATGGTACTTTTGTGCAGTTTGGACAGATAAAAGGTTTGAAGAAAGCTCTAAAATGTAATGGAGCTAGTGGTTAGTTATAGGTATAACATTTCTCTTTCACTGTATACATTGCAAAGAAGTCATCCTATGAAAGGTTTCGATTAATTGAAAAGAAAAATCTGAGGGCGTCAGTATTGTGACATTCAAAAGTGCAACAAAATTTAATGCAACACGAAGTTGTGTCTATGTAATAAGAATTGTAAACGACC
>CM052093.1:16535048-16561047 GCA_028453745.1 Agapostemon virescens | reverse complement strand
ATTTAATGTAGCCATTTTTATAAAGCAATATTGAACAGCAACTTTCAATGTTTGGTATGCTTGAAAATGACGAATCAAATTTTCCAATAGGACCATTTCTCACAACAGAAATCGCAAAAAACGTGTACACATTCAGTGTAGTCGTTTTCATCGGGCGAGATATTTCAGATGCATTTGATGCAGAGATGATCTTTTCAGGAATGGAAAATGGACCATCCGCGACGCTGGTTTTGAGTGGCGCTGTACGGGCAACTAACACCGATAACTCTTAAAATTAGAACTGATCTAACCGAGAGAATCCCGAAGGCTTTCGATGCGAGCGACGGATTCACGCTGGTTCGCAACACGTTTATCGGGTGTATTGAATATCAGTGATTCACCCGGAATCCTCGAGACTCGGTGGTCTTCGCCCGTCGGAAGACCTGTCCGATGAATCAGCTGAACTGCTGAATTGGATCCACTAAATTTACACGTTCCCGAAACTTCAGTCGATAAACTAATATTAGATCGGTTTTGTCCCACCGCGCCGCGGAGTTTCTCACGATGCCGTTTTAAATGACTTCTGGTAGCGTCTACGAGGAAGGTTGCCCGGACTGGTTTTAATGAATATTAATACATCGGCCGGCGGATCGTTTTAGCATACTTATTTTTTTCCTACAACGGGACCGAGTCCAGCGAACAAATAAATTATTTCAAAATTCTATTCCGCCACCGTCGTTTCGCGCCGTTTCGCTTCCATCGGTTTCTAATAAGTGGCCGTTTGATAGTCGTTTTCGCGGTTGCTCAAGAATCAGCACGTGCATTGGAAATTGCATTCCTAGTCGATTAAATTATTCCTTGGTGGTATTTCAAGCACCAGAAGAGCAGACGTACGGTCGGCCATGGTAAATATCGCCGACACTGACTTACTGCATTAATCATTATAAAATACGTCCTATTATGCCAATAACAAGCGATTGTAGTCGATGCACTGAACCCTACAAATGCGAAAAGCTGCGATATCGATCTTGGAAAATGGTGAAATTACCGATACCGCTTCTAATCAATATTAATTACTGCTGTCAACATCTATAATCGCATTTTGTAACTCGTGTAATGCGTTTCTTTAGCTCGGTTTCTCGACTTCTATTAAACTTCCATCGGTTGTAACAGGATTACGTGTTTCTTTAAAATAGTTTATTTCTACGTCGGATGTAAAGCAATTTTAATATTACATTTTTTTACAATTAAATTCTTGTTAGTTCCAACTAGATTACAACTTTCTTTTAATATTCTCTTCTTTTGGAAATAACAAAAGTTCCACGATGACGAATTATTTTAGGACGTTCGTTAATAGAAAAGAAACACAAAATTATATATGAAATTGACGAATAATTTTCTATTCTCTAATTTTATAAATTCTCGTTCGAACAAAAGTGTTAATCCCGACACCGTTTCTTTATCCGTTCTTATCTGAACGTCGCACGTGATTAAGATTCCTCAGTCTACATCTGAAAAAGAACCAACTGAAAAGTTCCCCAATGCTTTGGATCCGTGATAAGAAAGTCACATTTATCGGGAGACAATCGGATCGTTGCAATACGAATACGCAATTTACGCGAATCGGTTAGACGTCTGCACGCTTATGGACGCGAATGTAAACCAACGAACGTAACGTGTCTGGCCCGAAAAAGCACAAGTCACTAATATCGGGTTGTATCGCGGGTTGAAAGGTCACGGCGACCTCGGTTCGGAAATTGAGGGACCACGGCCACAGTAAAAACGTTGATTTGATGCTATTTGAAGGTAGTAAAGGTGCGTCTGAATTCGCACGGAATTCGCGGGGTCCGAGGAAATTGATCGAGTCGTTGAAAGCGACGAGAATCACGCTTGAACGCCCGCGCCTTATGAATCAGTCGCCCGGTAATTGCGGCAAGATCAGATATAACGCCGCATACGAGCCGTCATTTATCTGCAAAACAAAGTTCTGGTGCAATTCGTGTTTACAAACGGTCATCGAGGTTTTATATTACCTACCCGGCCCAAGATAAAACGGTATTGATCGCCGATGTTGCGGGCACCTTTGCTTCTGCGGGTGACATTAACTCATCGAAGGCATGCGTTGATAGTCTGACGTATCGAGAGTCTGCAGAATCGATAGTTGTCTACACAATGGGCCACGAAACCATTCGAACGTCATCTATACAAGAATAACTCATTTACATTGCATGCAGTACCAGATGTAACTATTTTATATTATTTTATAGAAATAATGAGAACGCGCCTGCCCAAAAGTTTAGCCATTCTGGAAATAATAAATACCCGAAGAAATAAATTTGTTGAATGATTCCTCGCGAATACATTTTGAAAATCTTGGTGTTAAAATTGAATCAAACGTCGTGGCTACTTTGGGCAATTAGAAGCATTGATTTGAGAAATGACGCGTGGAAATGATTTTGAAAAAAGTCGCAACTGATAAGAATTGCGCGACGAAATAAAAAGGACTGTATAGTAGTAGAAAGCGTCTCGGAATACCGTAAAATCTGCATACTTTATATTTCGATTACGAGCACAAATAAAAAGTTTTAAAAAGTGCTTTTTATTTTTTCATGTAATTCCTAGCGATTGAATGCAATCTAATCGGTGGAAAGGAGTGAAGTCGTTTGATTCGATTTTTAACAAGTTATTCTAATTTAAAGGGCGTTCGAATACTTTCCTGGCTCGCTGTATGCGTATACCATACACGCCGTTTTAAGAGCAGTGGAATGCGAACGTTACCTGATAAGACAAAAACCAGCACAAATTGCTTTTTCATGTGTATCATTAATGTGTTGCAACTTCCGTTACACGATGCGTGTTTCACGCTCTTTCGAAAGTGTTAATGGCAGAACAAAGAGAGTCGAGGGAGACCGTTCTTCGCGAGTCTAATTATTCAAGATTAATCATCGCAAGGATGCCGGACTGATCACCTCACGTGAACTCTAAACGCAGCTAATCTTCATTTTTCAAAAGCGTACGAAGTTAGCGCAGTGATTTGTTAAAGATAACAATTCTATATTACGGTAAAGAAAATAGGATGCTTGATATTCGTGAGAAATCGCTCGTGACTTCCCTTAGATTTTTTACAATTTTATAGTATATATCACGGTGAATTTTCTAAAATTTTTGGGAATAACGTTCACGTTTATTCATTGTAGAAACGAATTTCCGCGCTGATATATTTATCGTACGAAAAACGAAGATTTAGGAAATGCAAGAATGTTGAAGAAGTATTTTCTTTGCCACACAGTTTAACTTCTTTTGCCGAATTACTATGATCGTATGAAATATTCGTAGATTTAAATTCTATAATTAAAGATTTAAGTTCTGTACTATCAAAGATGAGACTTCAGATCTTCAACCGCTTGCCTTACGATTTATTTTACACAATGCAATGATTAGAATTTCTCTGAAGTTCATAATGTTCTGAAAGAAAAAGAGAATTTAAAACTATTGTGTGCCTATATATTCTCCAATGGATGTACATCAACGATAATCAAATGAAATATTGTTTTGATTTAAGAGTAATTAACAAGATACAGATTTATTAGTCTGACACGATGTTGCAATGCAAGGAGTGAAGTGAAACAAACATTTTCAATTCAATTTATTCCTTAGAAACAGAAATAAAATTCTACTGACAGTGGTCATATAGCCATGGGGGCGCACACAGGCATGCAATAACCAACAAATTTTTATTTCATTTTTAAGAAAAATAAACGGCGAAGAATTTCCGATTGCTGTAGCCATAAAACGAACGGTGGCGCAGGAAGTTAACACTTTACCGACCAGAAGCCTATCAATAGAACTTTCGATAACCGTGCTCAACTAAAATTAACGAAAAACTATTTTTACATTGTAGTTTGTAACAAAATTATTAGATACCATTACTGCTTCGTGGTTTCTCAAGAAAAATTGCTATCAGCGTCGAAAGATCCATTAAAAAGTTTTCAATCATGGACCTTAAAAAATTCTGAAACATCTCCAGTCTATAAAGTGTTAAGAACATGATTATCAGATGTCTTCGCAGCGCTTGTTTCCTCCGATTAACACGTTGGTGATCGATGTTATTAAAAAGAATTGTTAGTTACTGTAAAATGAAGCTTTCACCTCATACTACGATCTGATTAATTTCCACAACGATAAATCGATGTTCGATGCCATTAATTTAATAATAATCATTCTTGAACGACGCGATGGTGCCGGTCACCGGTGACCATCATCGCATTCAACGTATTAACCCAGAGAATGTTTATCGTGCATACAGGTCCGTGATCGAACAATATTGCTCCGGGTTACGAAGAATTGTAATTAACTTTGAAAAGCGAATCGCAGCTCGTAAATCTTTCGATATTCGAAGAAACGGCAGAGATTCGACGGAACAGAATCCGGATGCGACAGAATTACGTTTTTTCCCTGTTCGAAGACAAGCCGCGAAACACCCGGTGGCGAAACGTGACGCTACGCTCGCATAATTAATTTCATTTGAAAACTAACGTGTCACAGTGGAAGCTGAACCTTCGGCGTTGAATTCCTTGCATCTATTTTCCCAGCAGCAGTTACCACTTGAAAAGAGTCGGCTTTTGCCACGCATGCATTAGTCGCGATAGGGATCGTGCAGGTGGTATAGTTCAGACGTGACACGATTATGTCATCGGTCGGATAAACTGTTGCTCCAAGAACATTACTACTTCACTTATCCCGACGGTCCGAGCTTCTCGTGGATCAGCATCGAAACACCTGCACGCTTTATCGGCTCGGTTTACCGTCTTCTCGGTTCCTCCTACCCTTTTCTTGTTGCGCCCTTATCACCGAACGACCGTCGTCGTGCCTTGTGTTTACCCTAACTGCGTCATGCATTTCACGCGATGCCGTGCACATTATCTTGCCCGCGGGAAACGGCCCCTTGCTATGACGCTCCAAAAATAATGCGAATTTCGAAGAACTCTTCGTTGGTTAAGATGAAACGCCCAATGAATGAACTTCACCGTTTACCCTATACACGGCGGTCCGTGAAGTTCAACGCAATGCGAAATGGAAGATTCCTCGCGTGATTTGCTAATTGAAGTTTCACGCTTTCTTTGCGAATCGTTAACCCTTACTAGTTTTTGTTAACGCTAGAACTACCAAAACAGTTATTTTGACTGGTCTCTAGCATTTTTTTTCGCTATTATTGAAATTACAAAAATGTTTTCATCAGAAATTTTCAGATGTACTTCTTTAACACTTTGACTGCCACGTCACCCACATAAGAGTGGCGCAATTATTTGTGCGATTTTTAAATGAATTTTCACGTTAATATATTCATTACATCCAATCTGACGATGGTCCAGGAAATGCAAGAAGGTTGGAGAACTACTCAGTGTCATAGATTTTGTTCTTTCAATTTTTATTTCACTCGATAACTTGCTCCGACTTTATGCAATTTTTACAGCTACTGGTTTGGCAGTCAATGTGTTAATGACGTACACGTTACAATAAGAATCTTATGGAGTTTTAATAGATGCAGTCTCGTTGTTGGATTTATTGTTCGGTAGTTGTAGTGGAAATTGTTGGAATTGTTGGAAATGGAATCGTTTGGAAATTTTACGAAGTCTTCTATTTAAATCATTACAGACAAATGAATGTTTATCATTCAGATTATTTATTTAAAAAATGTGTTTCTCTATTTGAACGAAGACTCAGGGAACGCTTCGGTATTTTTCTACGCAGATCCTTTCATCTGTTGAAATTCAACAGGTTCGTGAAGATGCTGATACCATTTCAGCGGTTATTTTTCTTCTGAATCTGATAAAAGGGTTAGACAGCCAAGATGGAGGAACGAACAACGAAGCGCCGAGACGTTTTTAAAATAAATTTAGTGCATCGAATAATGTATAAAATGTTAGCCTTCTTTTAACCGAACGCTGGAACTGTCGAACACTAAATGCAACTTATAAATTAAAATGGTAACAAGATTAATAAATTGAAATAGATAAATTCATTCGATTCGGGCTTCGAGTGAGGTGGTTTCCTAAAAGAATGTCCATGAAAGCTTTTTAAATTTAGTGCATCGAATAATGTATAAAATGTTAGCCTTTTGTTAACTGAATACTGGAACTGTCGAAAATTAAACGCAACTTATAAATTATAATGGTAACAAGATTAATAAATTTAAATAAATAGATACATTCGATTCAGGCTTCGAGCGAGGGGGTTTCCTGAAAGAATGTCCATGAAAGCATTTTTATTATTTCAATAATTGTACAAGAAGAAATAAGTAATCTCGATTAATCTGGTAGTTCTAGCGTTGATATCCTAAATGTTTAAACTGCATTCTCATCGTGTACCAAAATAGTAATTTCATGCGAGACTACGCAGATTCAGACACGGTGATCTATAGTTCCGTGTCAAAAGATGCAGTGTCACTAATTCTATGTAAACTTGTCGAGTTAATGCTAAATATAGGAAGGAATTTATTTTCGTAGCAATTAAATCAAGGAATTCCCTTAGCTCATGAAAACCGCTTAGTATTATCGCGGTCTTTGATGTGTATTGTAAACGAATAAAGGGGAATTACTTAGATTCCGTATCTAACGCACACTTCTGTCGTAATTGTACGATCATGCAGCGTGTAATTCGCTGTCAAACAGACGGTCAGGGAATCCCCAGCGTGTCTCATAAATGTATGTGTTTATGTTAACAGTCCATCGACGAAGTTACCGAGAATGTGGAAAGGAAATGACGTTCGCAGTTCAAATTCGACTTACGATTAATATCGGTGCGAAGAATATACGCGTGTATACGCTTAAACGCTGAGCCCGTTCGCGGAAGATAATGCACAATCGACCGAGGGATTGATTAAATTACCGATTATCGAAACTGGTCGCCAGGTTTTATGGTAACATGACCAAACCGTTTCGAAATCTCGCGCTTGAAATCCCGGAAATATGGGAAACAACTTCGATATCTTAACGACGCGCGAAATATGTGGCTTATTGGTTATTATCGCGAGTAACAGCTCGTAATTCGCCGCAAACTATGTGCGAGCTTCATCCGGTTAAATCATAGTTTTCTTCTTTGACTCATAACACCTTCTTCGAAGCCCTTTTTCTCCGTATTATTATCCGAAGTATTTCTGAAATTAAATAGACCATTGCCAAGATGAATTATTTAAATAAATTACAATTTTATTCAGAATTGATTTTGCTATTAAAGTTGAATGTTATTTGTGCGAATAAACGTATTATTTGAAAAATCAAGCATTATCGTAACGAATAAGTCGATTAGATATAAATATTATTTAAGATAATATATAATGATGTTTTTATTTATTTATTTATTGTGATTCTATTGAAAACGTCATTTCTTGAAAAATCAAATATACTTGGGTAGAATAATTTGATTGCATAAAAATCTATAAAATTGATCTTGCTCCAAATAATTTAAGACAGCGACTATCTCTTTCATTAGAATTTCCAGGTACAAATTCAACAAATAATAAACCATTCCACTGGATGTTGCTGTTGCATAGATTGCACGTGTAATTTGTGTACAGATTATATACAGACAACGTCTTCTACTAAATTTCTCAATTTTAACGATCACCGAAAAGATCGACTCGAACGAATGCGCGAAAACAATGAGAAACACCTACACGATTTTACCCGCATCGAAAAGAAAGTTTCACGTGCGCGACATTAGGAGAGCTTGCCCTAATTGTTCCACGATTTAACGTCGCACGGAATGAATTCATTTTTGGCAGGCAGGATAAATTGCAGCGATCGCGAACCGCGCGTGAACATCGGTAAGGAGTATCAACCGGGGCGAAACAAGGGTGCAGGATGAATTAGCACACGGTTAGTTGAATGACTAAATTGCGTATGCAAATGCACCATTAATCGAACTCCGTGGAGTAAGGGAAAAAAAGAGATGTAGAAGGAAAAGCAAAGAGAAAGGTAGTTGAAAGAGCAGTAAAGCCCTCCTCTGGCCTACCCACACTCGACCATACGCTACCATAACCGGCATGACGTCACTGTCGTGACTGCACTCACCCATCCCACATTCTTCTCTGTCCCCCTGCTTCCTCTCCCCACTCTCCTCCTTCCCCTCCACTTTTACCAAGAGGGCCCCCGTGAGTGATTATCAATATAAAAATGCGGGGCTGAATTTTGAACGATAAATCTGGGAGGGAGGGTGGAAGGGGGGAGGGTAGGGGGAGAGAGGGGAGGAAAGTGATGAGCCGCGTGCCATCGAGAATACCAATCAGCCAGTCCGACTAGATGTTTGCTCCCGATCTGCATAAAGATAGAGGCGCACCGAAAATTATACCGAAATGCACTGGATAAAATGTTCGGGACTCGGACCCCGGCTTCGGGATCCATCTTGTTCCGCTTGCTACTAACTCCATCTCCTCGTTTTCTCACCCCTCGCAGCTTTATTACCGTCGCCTCCGAGAACAACCTGCTCCCTCGAAATCGCGAAGACGCAAGGTAAACGTCCCTATTCGCAGCCTCCATTAAGATTTTTCTTCTTCATTCGCCCGTTGCTAGACACCGCGTCTTCGTCGTACTTCAACCCCCGGCGCATGTAAAAATTGGGACCAGGGCGACATTTACCTTAGGCCATTTCTCGAATCCACGTTTTAGTAGTGTAGCTAGTTATTGTTCCTTATTGACCGATAGTATCGTAACGTTACGTTATCGTAAGAAATAGCTGAAACGACGAAGACTTTGCTTGACTAATTATTAAAATAAATTTCTTTTTGAATTTAGTAACGGTTAGAAAATTTTATTTTACAAATCTTGTAACGTTTTTACTGTCTGATGCTTCGTTTACACATTCGTAAGTTTATGTTTTAAACAAATACCATAAGTGTACGACAAGATCAGATTATATCGACGAAGTAAAATGGGTGCCACTTCTGAAAATCAGAAGACGAGTCCAAAATGTTTTCAGTCCTTAGAAAAAGGACGTCGGAAATACTCTTTAAATATCAAAAAATATTCGGTATAAATTATGGCGAAAAAGGCCTGACTGAATCGGTATTAGAAATGAGGAAAAACGAAATGTTTATAATAGCAAAGATTTCGAAAATTTTATTATGGAACGTAACAGTACACCTCTCGAATGTCCATTTGGAATCTTCTATAATCGTATTCGTCGTGGACAATGTTGACCTCGCGTCACTAAAACTCGGCAAGAAACGAGTGACGGTGCGCCATCGAAAAGAGGGATCAACATAATTTAAGAGACGACATTTAACGACCAATTAAAATATTAAATTACCTCTGGCTCCGCTGGAACTATGGTAATGATTGATGTTGAAGAGGTCGACCGTGGCTGGCGTCGAGCACGTTGCATTTTACATGAAACCATCGTGACTATTCTAGATCCGGAGCGTGTGAAAACTACGTGACAATTTAATAACCTTCCGATGATCTGATAAGTTGATGGCTCGCTGTATATCACTGCAGCGGAGACCAGTTTTCCACCCACACTGTTTCTTTATGTCGGGCAAGAAAACGAGAAGCAAGAAACCGACGGAGATGCCTGTCAGCCTACATTTCCCCATAAGAACCGCGGATTATGCCAACGCGGTCTTTCGAACTCAATTTAACAATTTACTGGACACATATTAATACGTTCTAACGACAATTCTATACCTTAAAGAAGCTCTACCATTTTCTTCGGAATTAGATCTCTTGGAAGAACTTATTCTAACCAGAATATTTTCATTCTGCAACTTATCGCATATGGATACCAGCAAATTTTCCCTGTCCAAAATAGCTTCCTAGTTTACGAATAAAATTGTTGTCGTAATTGAAGAACCGATTACGACCATGTTTACGATTATAATATCCAACAAAGATCAATTAAGAATTTTTAGAATTTTTCAATTTCTAAATATCAACAGCAAAAGATAACTTAAACACTGGAGCTGACTCCTTTTGGTACTAAAATAGAAAGAAATATATTAACTAGTAACGAAATTCAAATACGCTTTACTGCGATCTTTACAAGAAGGAATAATTGAATAAACTGTTTCCTTATTGCATCAAACACACGACGAAGCAACCACAGTTATTACAACAAGCTGAATCGTTCGTACATCGATTGATAGATCAGATTGGCTTCACTGAAACAAGATGGGATAACAAAATCAAAACCGCCTATAAACCGTTCGATCTTTGATTTTTCAAAGATCGATAAGCGATCATCGATGAAGGCGTTAATATAACAATTAGTTTTCCGGGGGCCGTATTCCGATTGTTTATTTCGTTTCGATGAAATTGTTTAGGTTTTTGCCAGCGACTCGAAGACACGCAGAATCTCGATTACAGCTAATCTCGATAGCTACGGAAAAGGGAGTAATTGAAGCAAGGGAGCTCGGGGAACAGTTGGATACCTGCACTGTCCGCCGGCATCCTAAGATCTACGCCACGGAGGTGTTTATGCGGTTTCTGAGAAGCGCACTTCGTTTTTGCTACCACTTCTATCCCTTCGTTCCTCCGCCGGTGTCCTCGTATCGAAGATCATTTTCTCTTGCTTACCTACCGCCTTTATTTCTCTGGCTGTCGCTTAATGACTGTCCAGTGACAAATAAACCTGAGCAGCTACTTCCAGATGTTAGCCCTCGGCCGTTCTTTTGCTTGTTCGGATAATTTTCTATCGGCCAACTGGACTCCGGCTTTGAACTCTCCCATGTTTCTAGGCTGCCAGCAATTGCCATCAAGAATTACGACCACGGCGAATCACGCCGCGAATATTTCGTGCCTGAACCACTACAATATTTGGAATTGCGAAGCGAAACGTGCCCGTGCACATTTCCGACCAGGTCAACGTAGTTTATCGACGGATTGCGGATCTTTAAGCAAAGTAAAAATTGTCTAGCTCAATTACCAACAATGAAAGCCAAGTAAAATGTTCTTCCATTCTTTAGCGATCTTTTAAAGAGTAAAAACAGTGCTCGATAAATATATGTATTTCGTTGTCGACATAAATGTATAAAATCCACAATATAATTAATTAGTTAAGCTTCTGTTCAAGCATATACAAAATCACTTTCAAGTGCTACAGAACGTGCACGTAATAACGACAATGTTTCAGAAGCAGACCTAACCAAGTAAAACGTTCTTTCTTTCTTTAGTTATCTTTAAAAGAGTAAAAACAGTGCTCGATAAATATATGTATTTCGTTGTCGACATAAATGTATAAAATCCACAATATAATTAATTAGTTAAGCTTCTGTTTGAGTACATATAAGATCACTTTCAAGTGATACAGAACGTACAGGTAATGGCTACAATGTGTCAGAAGCAGACCTAACCAAGTAAAACGTTCTTTCTTTCTTTAGTTATCTTTAAAAGAGTAAAAACAGTGCTCGATAAATATATGTATTTCGTTGTCGACATAAATGTATAAAATCCACAATATAATTAATTAGCTAAGCTTCTGTTCAAGCATATACAAAATCACTTTCAAGTGCTACAGAACGTGCACGTAATAACGACAATGTTTCAGAAGCAGACCTAACCAAGTAAAACGTTCTTTCTTTCTCTAGTTATCTTTAAAAGAGTAAAAACAATGCTCGATAAATATGTGTATTTCGTTGTCGACATAAATGTATAAAATCCACAATATAATTAATTAGTTAAGCTTCTGTTTGAGTACATATAAGATCACTTTCAAGTGATACAGAACGTACAGGTAATGGCTACAATGTTTCAGAAGCAGACCTAACCAAGTAAAACGTTCTTTCTTTCTTTAGTTATCTATAAAAGAGTAAAAACAATGCTCGATAAATATGTGTATTTCGTTGTCGACATAAATGTATAAAATCCACAATATAATTAATTAGTTAAGCTTCTGTTCAAGCATATACAAAATCACTTTCAAGTGCTACAGAACGTGCACGTAATAACGACAATGTTTCAGAAGCAAACCTAACCAAGTAAAACGTTCTTTCTTTCTTTAGTTATCTTTAAAAGAGTAAAAACAATGCTCGATAAATATGTGTATTTCGTTGTCGACATAAATGTATAAAATCCACAATATAATTAATTAGTTAAGCTTCTGTTTGAGTATATACAAGATCACTTTCAAGTGATACAGAACGTGCAGGTAATGGCGACAATGTTTCAGAAGCAGCAGGTGCTTGTGTCTGATATAAAATAATGTGTTCGGCATAGCTGTTATTTAATGTTTTGTTAGAACATTGGGAACATGCGGAGACCGGATCACGCAATAATCATGTCGATGGTGAACCGATAAGTAATATTCCAATGTTAATGTGAAAGTGGTAACCAGCAAATATCTGTTTCCCGACACCTCCGTTTTCAAGTAATACGATCACGGGACACTGCGTCGATTGGTACTGCGGTTTGATTAAATGTGACTTCTAACTCTTACATTCGTGTGACGTAACGTGCTCGCAGCGTACAATAACTATGTAAATTAATATTTCCACGGAGCTTTGCCTACCGTATTATTCAATGTGGAACAAAAGAAGCAGTGAACGCGTCGCGTTAAGCATCAAATGAAAGACTTACGTACTCGTCGGGTACGTAATTTCTTGTTTTTCTTCGTTTTAAGTGTCGTTCAAGGCTGAACTTTATACATTACACCATGCATTGCAATCTTGCTGGGTGTCGGCGTGACTTGTCGAGAATTGTAATTCACAATTTTATCTTGCAACGATTACACGATTAGGTTAGAGCAAATTCGGCCCGATTCCTGTATTTAATATCTTCCTCTCGTGTTTTAGTAATATGAACATTCCTAGGCTTTGTGCATTAATAGTGTATTTGTCAAACGAACGTTAGCGCATTTCTTAAATGAACGTCAGTTCATTTGAATTTTTGTATTCTATCATTCTGTTTCAACTATGAACCGCGTAGTATGAAAACAAGCTTGAAAATCTCTAATATTCTTTAAATAGAAATTTTATATACCACAAAAAATTGTGGTAAAATACTATGCGCTGACGGAAACACGAAAAAAGTATTTGAAGATCGAGCTGCGTATCGCAGTTGTGTTTCAACAGACGAATAAACAATGCGAGTACCAATTGCCACTTGGAAGTCAACAGAAAAGTGCATCTAGCGAACCTGTGACTTGTGCGTGACTTAAAAAATGTAAATAACAGACTGACGATTTGGAAGCCATCAGAAAAACGCACCTAACAAATTTTTTACTGCGAAGTTATCGGAAAAATGCAAATGACAAACCTGTGACTTGAAGATAGCCCCAAAAGTGTAAATAAATAAAAATATTGGAGATCGTGAGAAAAATGTAATTAGCGAATTTTTTACTACTGAAGTCGCCAGAGAAATAGGAGTAGCGAACCTATGAGTTGAAGATAGCCCCAAAAGTGTAAATAAATAAAAATACTGGAGATCGTGAGAAAAATACAACTAGCGAATTTTTTACTACTGAAGTCGCCAGAGAAATGCAAGTAGCGAACCTATGACTTGAATACGACCCCAAAAAAAAGTGTAAATAACAAATATAAAATTTGGAAATCGTGAGAAAAATGTAACTAATGAATTTTTTACTCTGAAGTCAACATAAAATTCAAAGTATCGAATCTGTGACTTGAAAGCGACCCAAAAAAAGCAGATAACAAATTTACGAATTGGAGATCGGTTAAAAAATGTGAGCAGCGAATTTGCGACTTGAGAATCATCCAATATGTGTGTGTGTTTGTGCGGAGGGTAGAGAATGAAATAAAATAATAAAATAGCGGCGGTTTTACGTAACGAAAGTACCCGAAAACGTGGCACCGTCTCGTTGCCTCTTAAAATGGATCGCACGAGTGGACAAAAGGGGTCACAGGTTGAACGGGTACCACGTTCTCGAGGAAGATCGTCGGACGGCTCCGTTGATCGACCGATATTCAAATTCGCGCGGTATCCTTCCCGTGGAATGCAGGCCACTCTGGCGGCCTGGGAGGATGCAGTCTATGCGTGTGGCAACTGTGCAAGACGTACAATGTCACCCCGTCGGGACCCCATCGTCGTATACCGCCGCCATTATACCGGCCATTTCGAAATTGGAACGGCCAAACTCCAATTTAAGATGTCGCTACATCATTCCGGGCATAAAAGGAGGCGCGGATCCTCGAGGATAAACCTGATCACCTAACAATTTCTTAAATCCCCGTGGCGGGGACCTTGAACCTCGTTGTCCCCCTTTGATTCTCTGTTACGATCAAAGACGATGATCGGCACACACCGTCGCCCGAGCCGTTACTCTGTCATTGTTGCCATTAACATTCCATCGGAACAAGAGAGAACGTTAGAGGCTGGTTCCGATCTGGTTCCAGGTTTAGCAGTTCAGCATGCGAAACCGGCCGGGCTATACTAAACGGCGTTAACCGCCATTTTCGTCGGTAAGCCATTTCTTTTAAGCATGATCGCGCACAGAGCAATGAAGGCGGATTAGCATTACGCGCATATTGTCGGCAACGAAAACATACGATCATACGTTGGCATTTTCGACGGCCACCGACCGGTTCAAAGCTTTGCTGATTCCGTTGCTGATCTCTGTTTACGAACCTAGACCTTACTACCTTCTGCGGATTCGAAAACCGACCGAGTTGTCTTACTTCTCCGAACTTTTACTCTACGATTGCTACGTTGTCACCGGACATGTCACGCGAGGTATTATGGGATTTTTACGATCTCTCAAAGACGACGTTTAACCGATCGCTTGCCAACGGATTTTGAGAAAGTTCGAGCGGAGAGTAGTTGCGGAACACCGCCTCATTTGGTTCGCGTTACACCAGACGATTGCGTTTTTATAATTAATTAATGGTTGGTCTAAATAAACTGGAAAGTTTATAATATCGCAAAGTTCACCTCGAGACTTGCGTCAATAAAATCTGAAATCAATTTTACTCTCAACCTAATTCATTGAAAACTAATTCTATTCGACTTGCGTCAACAGTTTTCAATGAATTAGGTTGAGAGTACTAATTTATTATTTATTGCACACAAAATGTCGGAATCAATTTATTTCTGTATTCCGCACTCGTTAGTGCAATTTCACTGAAATGCAATAGCAGATGAAACAAATCTAAACTCGTCATCTTCTTGGAGTCTACGAAGTCTTCTTTTCAATCGTGATCTTAAAAGAAAATATTAGATTGTTACTAATGATTTCATACCCATAGTTTGTCAAATTTGCACACTGGCAAATGATCAAGCTAAGGGAAAGATAAATAATGCCATTCGTAAGTTTCCATTTTAGAAATAATTAAATGGTATTAACCCCTTGGGTACGGATTTATTTGAGAAAATATTTGCATGTGGAACGGAAAT
Organism: Agapostemon virescens; assembly: GCA_028453745.1. Lineage (NCBI taxonomy): Eukaryota > Metazoa > Arthropoda > Insecta > Hymenoptera > Halictidae > Agapostemon > Agapostemon virescens. The sequence goes on along the minus strand of CM052093.1, from coordinate 16,545,727 downwards.
AATTTTTGGTTGCTTGGAGTAGTATGTAAAGGCAGTACATTTTACGTAAGAATGTATTTATTTCTAAAATATTGGTGACATATGTAGTATTAAGATGTCTTCAACTAAGTAGAATTGCAAAACAAAAATAAATTAATAACAACAAAATAAAACTAAATGAAATAAATTCAAAGTTTAATTTTTGGTTTGACGTCTTAGACACGTCATCCGCTCTTAGGGGAAAAAAGTGAATGACGTGTCTCAGACGTCAAATGTACCCAAGGGGTTAAATGGACATGTAAAATCTATTAAAAAATGTGGCAAATTAATACAAGGGAGAAAATAAATATATTCCGTTTATAATCTATTATAAATTTAAATAAATTGCGACGCGGTCGCCGGTTGAACGGAATTGTTTTAATTTTTGCTTGCTTGCAACTATATAATTTGATGAATCCGATAAGGTTGAAAGGGTAAATTTGTACTACAGGTTCCACGAGAGAGCAAGGGAAAACAGAATCGGACGACTATCTTGAGCCAAGGACCAAGGACACGACGGAACACGGTGTAGACAGTCACCCATACAAAAGCGACCATAGTCCACAGGTTATATTCCCACGTATGGCGCCCCAGGCGGGGGTCTATAGCGATACTCCTGAGACCCAAATTAAAGCTGTTGGTTACCTCCTACAAACTGTCCGTGGCTGGTCCACCGCCGCTGCATAATTAGAGGAACGTCATGTAATTGGTCGTGAACACTCCCTTTGTTCGTCCTTCCTGCGGAGGACCCGCGTAAAATAGCTCTCGTTCCACTTGCATGATTCTCCAAAAATGTAATACTCGCCGCTCGAATTGGAAACAACTTGAATTCCCTATCCGGAACCTCAAATTCCTTTGCTATAATTTTTCACGAAACTCCAAACTCGGCTACGGCGAATTTAACGCTAGAATAACAAATCCAACAATATACATTACTTTGTAATAGTAACAACACTACATCTATGAAAGCTTCATATAATTTTTATTGTAACACGTACGTTATTGAAGAAGTACAAAAATTTCTGATGGAAACATTTTTATAATTTTAATTATTGTGAAAGAAAAACCTAGGGACCAGTAAGAATTACTGGTTTGATAGTTCTAGCATTAAAGCGATTAGGTTCTCCCGAAAATTCGTTTGATTTTCGGCTGATGCGTAAGAGATGGATTTAGAATGTTTCGTTAAACAATGAGACGTTAACGAAAAGAAGATTCGAATTAAACATCTGCCTCGATTGCAAAAGACAGCGAATGAAATTGTTTTTCTTTCTTTAACAAGTCCGATAGGTTGAAAATAATTTTTAAAATGTTGTTAACCTTTTTACTACTTTAAATGTCTACCGATCACGATTGCCTAACAATTTTAACACATTAACTGCCCAACTGACGACCTAAAAAATTCCATAAAATCAAATTAATTTATTTAATGAAGCAGCGATTGAAAACTTTAAATGAATGGCATATAGTTATCTGTTGACCTTCTTGTATTCTTCAGATATCAACTAAATTGAATGCAGCGAATTTATTAACGTATAAATTTATTTTTAAACATGGACAAATAATTATGTCACCCATATAAAGTGACATGGCAGTCAAAGTGTTAAACACGTACATTACAAAAGCTGCAGATCTTTGATATATTTTAAATTGAACGAAACTAATTAAATCGAAAATGAGGAAACTATTTTTAAGGGATAAACGAGGGTTATTAGGTTGCGACGTCGAAGAGTGAACTATAGTTGCTGTTGCAACAAGTTGCTCGAGCCGACGTTGAACAAAATCGGTTAACCACAAGGAAAGAATGCGACGTTTTCTTCCAACGATTTTTTAGGGTTTCCTTTGTAGCGAACTGAGAAAGAGAGAGAAAGAGAGAGATAGAGAAGAGCGGCCACTGGTTGATCCAGCGATTAAAAGAGCTGGGCAAAGGTGGGCCAGAACGTTCTACAAATCATAAAATATGAAATATATCGTCGCAAAGTCAGCGAGACGAGAATTCATTTGGAAACCGAGAATGGAATCTGTAGCTAGCGATGGGGTTGACGTCGGAGAAGATAGCACGACTGTCCAGCGCGTGTGAAAAGAAGTCACCTATTAATGTTTTACTGCTCGTAAACGAGCGCCGTCCGAAACCGTGGAACGAAACGGAAACTAGAAATATTTTCGTTCTTCGTGAAGCGTGAATATTTAGTTAACGGTCGTGACATTTATTTCGTCGGAGGACCCGATTCGTTAACGCGGCTCCGTGCTCGTTCAAACTTGCCTCTTCAAACTGTGTCGTGTTCAATCCAAAACGGAATGCCTGGCATTCGTGAACCCATGCCACGATTATGCTTTTGCTACACATTTTTTATGGTAGTTTTGATACCGCGTAACGGTGCGAGCTCTCAAGGAAAACGACTTTTATGTTCTAAACTCTTGGCTTTTATTTGACTTGGCTAATAGAATTGCAATAGATTCATTCGGTCCTTCGTGATTATTACACCGCGGATTGTTATGCATTTATGTGCATAGAATTCAAAATTTATAAAGATGAACAATATAAAAATTTACGGAGACAAAATTTAATGCTGTCCGAAGTTCAGCGCTAAAATATTTGAATCGCTGCTTTTTCGCTGAAATTCTCATAAATTGTAACAACAGAATTTATTTTGTCGTAGAAGCAAGCAGTGCTAAATTTATTCGTGTTTATTATAAATTCATAAAATCCGCGATCGAACGATATTTAAGTTTCTAAGACGAGAATAAAACGACGTAAAGAAACACGAGGCACGTAGCCGATGAAATTGCTGTTTAGGCTACCGTACTGTGTCTCATCGCGACAAAATGGCGGAGATCCAACCACAACGCAGACGGTACCTTCCGTAGTATGTAAAAGCTCTGAAAACTATTTCTCAACATAACTAATTACCCGATGAATTTCCAAATAGTAAAAAGAAACGAAATAACAATCTTCTTTTAAATTTATCTCAATTTAAATGTAATTTTCAATTTCTAAAATTAATTCTATCCCCCTAAACCAGTCGACGAATTACATTCGGAAAGTAAGAAATGGCTCAGAGTGAACTCTCGCATGCGAACATTTTTTACCCACTTTGCCTTCGAGTTACAAACATCTTATTAAAAATTCTGTTTGCACTGCGTCCAACAAGAGAATCAACGTTGGCCTTAAGAAAGTAGGTTAGTAAATATATAAAACAAAACGAATGCATTTCGACAGGTGTAATCAGGAGTGTTGCGAAATCGTCAAAAGCCGTGTAGGGGTTAATAAATTATGGTGTTCGGGCATTTTAATGAACACCGACAGGCCAATCGTGGACGTCCTGCATTTCGAAAGCCCACTGGTAGAAAATACGTCCACGGATATGGATCTCGCGGTTGCAGCAGAAAAAGAGCACCGTTAGCAAGCAGCCTAAGACCCGCCTCTCGACGATCCGTAACGTCGCGGACGGCAATAGGCTGAATAAACGCAGCAAGTAGCCAGCGATCGGTTTTCGTGGAAGTCAGTTGGCAAATCGGTGTCGGCGAGCATAGTCCTCGCGCGAACCCCGAGGACACGATCGGCCATAAGTGTTTCTGCCACTTTTCCCACGACTTCTCTACTCCAGCGACCAGATTTTTCGTTTTCACCATTAAAGCTTTAGGACGCGAACCCTGCTTCTCGAAAATTCTTCCTTCATCGTTTCGCGAACGCTGCAAGCATCGAACTAGATTTCTTCGGAGTTAGAAGATATACTATAAAAAACATTTAACAGCTGCCAGTCTCTAAAAGACGGACGCTTGGATGTCTCGAAAAGAATTATTAGCACTCCGACTGGTGACTCTGACGCACCACGAAAAATTGGCACACTATTATTTAAAAGAATTTCTTTAAAAAATTATTTAAAAGAATTGATACAAATTTAACGGTTGTAAGGACGAGTTACGATGAAAAGAAACCCATGTTCATAAGGTGAAATAATTTATGTAGAATTAAAATATCCTAGGTCAAAAGACAAGCTTTGGTTTTCTAGTGAAAATAGTTTTAAAGTGGTGCTAGGTCTTTACTAGGTCTAAGAGAATGTTAGCCTCTGGTTACTCGGCCTAATTTAACGATTTGCCCTTAGTTAGTAGGTCCAAACTGATAATAGGCCCTACTCAGAAGCCTAAGATCATAGTCTAAGCTAAGATCGAAGCCTAAACGGATGCTAGGCCCCCAGTTTCTAGACACAAATTCATGCTAAGCTCTGAATGCCTCAAATGTCTGATTAAGATTCTTTTATGCTTTCCGGCTTGTGTTTCTTCGACGAAGCGTCTCTTAAACCTTGTCTCTTGCGAAGCGAACGCTGAAAACGTGCAAACGTTGCCCACAATGTACACACATTGTAAATTGGTCGGTAACTTCGAGGGAGCTGATTTTATGAAATTTTAAATCATTCGTTTCGGGAATCGCGCAGTTTATCGCCCATTCGTGGCGCATTCTGGGGAGGCTAAGGTGGCTAACGTGATATATCGTTTTGCAAGGAGCCTGTTAGACGTTTACACGCTTTCGCTTGAATTTATTGTGTTATCGCAGGGTCTAATTTATACGTTTCTTCGGTCGACGAGCTGACCGAGGTAGGAAACCATTGTTTTTGGGCATTCGGAGTTCCGCGATAGATCGGAGAATTTTTCTACTTCCGTTTCTGAATATTATCTAGTTACATGGGTCGATTGACATAGCAGCAAAGCGTCAGATATATTGTTAATAATGTGGGTTACCAATTGCAAAGAATAATTTCCTTTGTATGTAATAACGTTAACCGAGAAACCTTCGATACCGGTTGAGCCTTCAAGTAGTTTCGCCAATCGACATGGGGGAGACTCTTTCCTACACCCTAAAGTTATACAAACAATTTAGTTTATTGACTGAATTTATTTTATTTTATTTCACCATGACTATTTAAATAAGCGAAATAATCGTTTTGAAACCGATACGAATTGTTTCCTCAGAGAGGAGTGCATTTTGAATTTTTATTGGTGCATTAGTTTAAACCAAGGGTGCTATTGATTTTATTATGAAGTACGGCATGGAGGAATTGTTAGAATGGTTTTTAAGTTTGTTAGTTGTGCTTTTATAGAGGAGCATAGGTTTTCGAATGCAACACCTTCTACAGTGCAACCATGCTGACAGGAATGCTGCAAGGAAAAGGACATCAAGGCGACCGGAGCACGAATATCCTTGGAGGATATTTCATTTTACCGTTAGCATTAACAACATTTACTTGCACACATTATAGTGATTTTATTGAAATTTTGTTTAGATAGTTGCGCATAAATTATATTTTCTTAATTTTATTATAATTGGTACGCACACTGCTTTATATTTAAAAAAACGATTGCACAAAACATTATAGACTAATATTCATTTATCTTCATTTCACATTTCAATTCTGTCAATTTTTTGGCAATTGCATTTATTACACGAATATATTAAATCGACACAGCAAGTTTGACAACTTTTAACATACATAATGAATACTTTTAAATAAGTTTTTAAAATAAATAATAAACAAAACCATTGCATAGTAGCATCGTGCAAAGAAGTCTTTTTAGACGCTGTGATAATGAAGCCATTTTTTAACATTTGTCACAAGAGACATATTGAATATTATAATTCCAAAAATTGCACACTTGAACGTTCGAAGAATGTGCAGAAGTTATTGTAAAAACTACTAATAATTTTCTTTAAAATTAAAAGAACTTTGCATATTAGCCCTTTTGCATATAATTAGCGAGTCATGTACAGTGTTAAAGAGCCCACAATTAATTACTCTCAATCTGTAACACTGCGCTTCGATGCTAAACGTTTACCCTATATTCCACAGCTTCCACCATAACCAAACGTTACAAAAATTCAGCTGTCATGCTTTGGGAATGCGTTTCCAAGAGGCTGAGCCACAAGAAAATGCAAAAAGGAAAGTAAACGATTTTTGCAGGCCGTTAAACTAGGCAGAGCTCTTCATTTGTCGAGCGTTGGTTGGCTAAACAGTATCCAATTACACCATAATAAGCAATAAAAGCGTAGAGTTGGCCAGAAGGAAGGTTCGCCTAAATTCTGGGTCGGTTGCCGTGGATCTGGTCGATCGTTCCGAGCGCCTTGGGAAAGTATGCCTTATCTACATTCTTATTCGGCCCCGTGTGTGCTCCGAATGCAAAGGTAACCCTGTTATCGCGGCGTGGCCATCTCCCACGGGGCGGTTTGTTTTATGCGCAATTACTTGATGAGTCATTTCGGTAATTGGGGCATATTTTTCCGGAATTTATTGGCCATGGGAGCTAGCCGCCGCCGCGCCGCGCCGACCAAGATTAGCATAAACCGAGGATGACTTACTCGTTCTGTCCACCGGCGACATTTTAACGAGCGTAAACTCGCCGAGCTTTATTCCCCGCGAACGTTATCAGTCTTGTCTACCTTGTCTTGCGTTTCGTCCTACGCTCTCGGCGAACCTTTTCGGCTGCGAACGTGCACCGCTTCTTGCCTCCGTTTGACATCTGATCGGCCTTCCGCTCCTCGCTCGCAATTAGGCGAATATTTCGCCACGGACCAGCCCCCAAATTGCCACGAAATTCGTACGCGTCGCTAAAAAAATCTGCCAACTGTAATCGGCAATTTTTCTCGGATATTTTCACTTGCATCCCCTCGAGGGCAGACGGAGACATTAAAGAATTCATTTTAGGGAAACTTTTGAACTTTATGCATTGGGAATTTGAACACGTATTTATTGTATTGGCATGTGTGACTTTTTTAGAAAAATCCACGGGATAACACGATTTATATATTTTTATTTTATATGGTATATTTGCAATGACGTCGGGTGATGGTTGATACAATCTTCTTAGTTTCTGCGAAAACAAAATGTCCGAACCAAAAAGAAATTAAGACTGTGATTATTTAGGAAGGGGAGGTATTTTTAAATAAAATAGTCTCTCTTTTCATCAGACAAGTTTCCATGTTAACATGGTGGCAATCTGGCATATCTGTTTTGAAACTACTTTAAGTAATACGTCCTATAAAAATGTGTGCTATTACGTCAAACATGTACAAACAAATGTACAAAATTTTGTCTCACTTGGTCGAATGATCTCGAAATTAATTTAAAAAATTTAGCTTACACCGTTCACACGTCTAGACCAGATTGCACCTGCAACAATATTTCTAATCTCCATAAATTGCTAGCACTAATAAATGTTTTATAATAAAAACAGAGGTTTCAAATCAATTTATCAGAGCACGAGGGCATTCACCAGATTACTCACCGGTCGTGGGATTTTCCTAAAATCCGACGCTTTAATTTGCAGAAATAGAGAACATAGTATCTTTTGATCAAAATCGATGAATATTCATGCACGGCTGCTTCTGCATTCGTCTTTCGTGGCCGGTGCATTAGCCGGAGGTCCGTCTCCGATGCAAACGGAGCATAATGTCCAGGAGAACGTTATCGTAAACTCGGAACCACTAAAAACGGTAATAAGCGACAGAAAAGAGGAAAACGGATAAAGCAAGGGAGACCGAGAGAAGAAAAGAGAGAGAAAGGGAAAGGGGGGAACGGTGAAATTGAGTTGTCTCGAGGTGCCGGGTGAATCCTCCGTGAGGTCCTCAGGCAGGTTAGGTATGTTAACAAGTTAGGCGATACTGAGATAAGAGTCCTGCGCGATCCTTTGTAGAGTCTACGGTAACGCGACACCAGAAACAATCCAACCTGAACGAACCAGGTTCTCCCGAGGTCCATTCTCTCCCCTTCTTGTCTCTCTTCTTCTCTCTCGTTCTCTCCGTCTCTCCCGGGTACTTTGCTTCTATCAACTTCTTATCCGGCTACTCCTGATGCTGATTCTACTTGTTTCTTTCCTCTCTTCCTCCTTTTACTTTGTCTTCTCGTTTTGCTCGTCCTCGTGTTCTCTTAGCCCTCGAAAAATAAAATGGGTAGGAGCTCAATGAACACGACCCTGGTAGCCGCAGAAGAGCGCCGTATCTCTCATTCATTCGTGCGAGATCAAAACCGGCGCGGCGGAGTGAGGCCCCTCTGAAATGTAAGACCCTTTTCTTTCCCACGTTAGCTCCCTTTTTTGGAGCCGGCGCTCTGCCAGCTTGTTTATGAAAATGAGAAATTTCCTCGGGCCTGCCGTAAAACACCGCGAAAATCGCTCCGGCGGAAACCTGTCGACAGACGACGCGGTGAGAAGGCATTTTATAATGAGAGCTGCTCGCGCGTTAACGCTCGAACGACCAGCCGTAATTGTTGCTTTTATATCTTTTAATTTGTAATTGCTGGGAGCATGCAAATCCGTCTACGAAAATGTCGGATCGATTTATTTGTCTGAATTATTATCTTTATAATAAGAATTGTTGAACATCTTCTTAAATACATTTCCGTTATTTTTAAGAACATAATTTTATAGATCTGGGATTGAACAGTTTTCAAGTGAAAAATGGAAACCTGTTTTGGCACCATTGTGTCACTTAAGAATGGTCATCGTTACATTAACTAGATTGAAACATGTGATGAGAACTTTAAACTTCATTATGCATTGTTTAACAATTCTCTTTGATAACGCTGATGGCTATGAATGAAATAAATTAAACTTGCCTGAAGCACACAAAATTTGTTCGGCATTAACGTATTATTAACATGTTCATAGCCTCCACGATTATTTAAGTTGCATATTGCATGATATTTAAAAAGCTGCTGGAAAATAATTTAATGTTAATTCTTAATTAACATTCAGATATTTAAAGAGCTATTCCCATTCGAAGAGATTCGAAAATTGATTTATTTCAATTGTATTTATCGAAAATATAGTATACTTGAATTCGTTGTGGCAGAGTTGTAACAATGTCATGCTATAATGTTACAATTTGCTAAAACAACATGTAAAACGTTGAACGTATTTTTCTGAAAACCAAGCTCCACTAATTGTCTGTTCAAATATCACTACAATAAATTATTCCTTTGCAAATAATTAAATATTGTCTTTTATAAATTCTTTACAACAAACACATCGAATGTAGCCACCCCTCAAAATAGAAGATTAAAAGAGTATTCGTTTAATAAATTATAATTTATAAAATTGTACGTTACGGAATTCTTCAGTTTGATAAAATATCGGAACGTCGATGGCGAACAGAACGCTATCTCGAGACACGCGAGTCAATAATTCCTCTTCTTGTTAGAGACGCCTCGATCTCAGATAATTATCCGGTTCAAAAGACGACTGCGCCGGGCGTCTTCAAAAATTACGAAATGATTTGTGACGCGTCCATCGAGGTGCCAAAGTGTTTGACAACATATCACGCTCGTGTAAAGTGTCCCCGTTACGGATGCACCGACATCTTCTGGCAGGGTAGGCGTGCACTTGCGTGTAAATGGACCACAGTGCGTGGCGGCATCAACAAACGTTCGCTCTCGTACTTTGCTCGCGGCCACAAATCACGTCGTCACACGCCCTTAATTCTTCACGGTTCTCGGCCGCCACCAACCCCGGCACACCTTAACCTTACAAGCTCATACGTGTGACTTATCATCTCTTTCAAATCGACTGCTCGTTAAAACTTGAACGAACCGTCGACACTGAACCCGAGCTTTCGCTGTCTCCTTTCTCACAAAATTGTTATTGGCCGCAAGAAAAAGTTCTGTCCTTCTTCTCCTTATAAATTCAAAGTCATCTGTTTACGTGGTCCATGGCTGCTGTCCGATCAACTCTAAACATATTTGTAATACCAAAAAATGTTACCCTATGCCTGTCTTCAAATATGGTTCCCTGATCTGTATTTTTCTTCTAATGAAAAATCACCATTTTGAGATTTATCAAATCATCTTTCACTGGTTTTTTAAATTATTGCGACTTCGTCAAACATATCTAAACTGTGTGGCTCTCGTACAATACATTAAGCATGTTTGTAATACGAAAAATTGTTACTGTATATCTGTCTTCATGCATGGTTCACAAAACACTGTTGTCTCCATTAATTCTTGAATTTGTGAATTTCATAAATCAACAAATTGTCACCGTTATCTGTATTTTTCTTGTAATGATAAATCACAATTTCCAGATTTATCAAATCATCTCCCACCGGTTTTTTAATTACTATAGCTTCGTCAAACATGTCTAAACTGTGTCGTTCTCGAAGAATATGCAATGGCTCAAATACTGCTTCGATTTCGTACACTGTGCAATACATTAATATTAAACAATATTTAGATCAGATAATTTTAGACATTTTAACATTAGATACTAATAGCCTACGTAGGATACAATCCCTCAAAAGCGACGCAAGTTTTATTTCAACATGCGTCGTCATCTATCAGTTCCATGCTTTGAAAATCAACATAAAAAACGACAGAATGGATCAACGTATAAAAACTTGTTTAAAAAGGCAATTCTCACTGTTGTAACAGGAAAACATATACAATCATTTTTAATTATTATTTTATATTTACCACCAAAATTCCAACAAACTGATCCCTCAGGTTCCTTAAATATTTGAAGACTCGTCGATCAATTTCGAAAAATACCACGGCATATATCGTCGCTGGAAATTAATTTAGGACACTGTTAGGAGTGGATCGAATGGGGTAACAAACTGTGGAAAACACGGGTCGAATGCGGGGCATTAGGTATGACAAACGATCGATTTGGTGGAATCA
>CM052093.1:16507613-16535038 GCA_028453745.1 Agapostemon virescens | reverse complement strand
GACACGGCGGATCGAGAAGTGGCCCTCGACTTGTGGTGTCAGCAAGGAGGGTACCAGAGATGTAGGGTGCGTATTCGAGGCATTGGTTCGACATGGACCGTATAAGCCGTGGATTTACGAGGCTCGCAGGAGGTAGTCTTTCATTGATACGGTGCTGGCAAACGGCGTTACCAATAGTGGGAAGTATCAGCGCCAAGGTGATTTCTCTATTAGCTTTGGGCAGACCCCCGTAGTGCAGGTCTCGAACCCCCCTCCCGGCTAAAGGGCCACCTTGGAGCTTTGTGGGTAGCCGCCTACCGGGGCTGACAACATCATGATTTTACTGTTTTTTTTTCTTCTTCTCTCTCTCCTTTTTCCCTTTTTTGACCGATCAGATAGACGACGGGAGAAAGAGAGAGAGAGAAAGAGAGAGCGAACGTGCGTACGAGAGAGAGAGAGATGGGGATAGAGATAGATAGAGAGACCTCACGGTCGAACCAGTCAAAGTGGCCGCTTTTAGGAGCGAACCGAACTAAAGCGCGAGAAAGCCGACGCGAGGGAAGGTGGGAGTTGAGGGAATGGTTAGCTTTTGTAGCAGTGTAAATGCATTTATACTGGTTTTGTCGGTGAGGATACACGGGCTCTCCGGAGGACGCGTCGCTGCCAAAGGGTGGGAAAGTGGCAGCACGGCACCCTCGCGAGAGAGACATAGCTCTCCACGACATAGCTTCACGTCCTGCCCTTAGCGTATCCCACAGCCGAGACAGGGCCGTGACATTTTTTCGGTTTAAACCGGATCGAGATTACCAGGCTCGATATCGTTCGGGGCCGCGATGGAACGTGGCCCCCGATCCTAGTGGGGGTTAACTGCTTTTCACGCTCCTGCGAGCTATCGGACTCGCATCGAGCATACCACTACGTCATCGTCTCGAATTCGTGCCACATTGTTCACCAAAATCACCTGTCACAATCATGCCCTTCTTCCGTAATTTCCTGTCACTCGAATCCAGCGAGACTGTTGCACCTGAATATCGGGTCGGACTCGCGGAGATAATTCTCCGCGGAATTTAACCCTTTGCAGACGAGGATTTTTGGAAATATTTGGAATATGCTGTTCGGAAAGCCAAATTGTATATTGACATTTCAAGCGCGGTCTCGACGGGAAATTTAACGGTTAGTTGAATAAAGTTTAGCTAAACTTGTCGCCAGTGACTGACAGTATAAAATACTGTTATTATGTATTAAAATTCTGTTAATAAATGTAAAATCGGCGTAGCGCTTGACGCATTAATATTTTCAGTTCTGGAAAAAGATAAAAATATATATTGCTCTTTTGTTAGTGCAATATGGCGACATTCGTTTTCTAAGGATTAATAAATATGTGTGTTATTTGTTTCCTTTAAATTGAAACGAAAGTCTGTTTTGTAGTTGTTAATGCGCAGGCGTTGGAGGACATGCAAGCATATAATACATATGTTTCTCTTTCTTTTTGGAAATCGTGATTGAAACCGTGAAGTAAATCGCAGTATGAGAAGTTAAGGCGTTTGTCTGCTGAGCGAATGTCGGCGTGTTTCTTATTTGCATATTTATATTTAGTAATGAAGTTTACACGTTACACTGTAATCTAGTGCATTTCAAGATGGATACATCAATGTTCAGTGTCACTAATTCTATGGCAATTGCTTTGCATCAAAACAGCGATAGTCGCCGGCGACCACCATGGGGATCAACGCGTTAAGGGGCTAATCCCCTTTCTGCTTCACAAAATGCTTCGATTGTTACAGATGTCAGTGTTTAAACATTTTGTAATATGTTTTGCTATATCTCAAGGTAATGCATTGTAATTTTCATGCAGTTATCTTCATTATTACTTCAATTATCGTATCATTCTTTAGACATACGACTCCTCACGGTCCTCGAGATATTTTACTGACGCATTGATCAATTTTCTTCAAATGTTACGCACATTTAATGTAGCGACTGCTTTCCTGCGTGAACTAAAATTATGTCAATGTTGACGACTCAATCAGAGCTTGATGAATTTTAATGAATTTCTACTTTACCTGTAATTCTGTTTAAACATTTCGTTCTGCATCTTCCCAGTTCACAAGATAAAATGGATCTTGATATGATTAATAAATAGCCAAACGTTAAAGCAAAATTTTAAAACATTTGATTTACAACAACAGAACCATAGCTTAACTATTTTTAATCCCACAAATTGTCTAAAATCAATGGCTCTAATTTTATACATTTTTAACAAAATTAAATAGCTACAATTTTAAATACTGAAAAGATTAAAATTTTCATTGCAATATTATTTTGGCAATTTTCATGTTGCATATAAATCCGCAGTCTAATAAAAAAAAAAATCGATCGAGAAATAACGTTACAAGACATCTTGGTACATCAAAGAGTCGATCGTGCTAAATTTCAGTATTATCTTCTTGATAATGCATTTGGCGTTGAATGAAAATTCTTGGATGCCTAAGTTGGACCAACTTTGGTCGCAAAAGGTGAAAGTACGTCCAAATAAGACGTCGTTATCGCAAGATCGATCGAACGTCTACGTTGAGCAGCGACCGTGTCAATTTATGCTGCTAACGAGGCTCGTGTGCAAATTTCAGTCAGAAGTTGATGCGCAGCAGGATTTGTACGGGGAGTACGTAGCCGAAAGAAATCGAGAGTTAAATTAGCACAGTGTCCACTTAGTGGGGGCGGGAAAAGAAATAAAACGAGAGAAGCTAGGCGGTAGGAGGGAGATGGTTGAAGGAGGAGGAAGAGGAGTAGGATGGGAAGAAGAAGACGACGACGACGACGACGACGACGACGACGACGAAGAAGAAGAAGAAGAAGAAGGAGGAGGAAAGAGATCAATCGGAAACCGGTGTGGCTCCCCCTGCCCATAGAAGAATAGTTCTGTTTGTTTGCGTGCTCGTGTGCATCCGTGTCCGATCGTGTTTCACGAGGGTTCGGTATGTGTCCCCTGCGGGCCCGACAACTCAATAACCACATACAACACCGAGGAATAAGGCACTCTCTCGGGACCCGAAAACCGTCGTGTTTGGTCCCGACGATGAGTCCCCGGGGCTACTCAGGTAGGTCCCAACGAAACGACGGAGATATCCTCCAAAGATCGATGTTTCTCTGTCGGGCCAGGAGCGTCTCCGTTTCTCCAACGAAGCACGATCTTCTATCCGACACTCCCTAACTCCAGCACCGTTCGACATTCTCACGCTAATTGGCCGGCAGCGCCCTCCCTGTAATTTCATTAAGGGGGTCTCGTGCCCACGGTGAGTTTAAGGCCCCGCAAACGCGTCTCTTTCTCTCGCTTCTATCTTCCTCGGGTCAATCCATCTCCCTCTCTCTTTCTCTCTTCCTCCTCTTTCTCTATCTCCCCCTATTCCTGTCTCTCTCCCTTTCGGTCCGGCAGACCAAATATTTGCCAGCTTTGATGACTTTACGGAGTCGAACACGCTCGTGAATCAGAGAATTGGGAGCCAATGTATCCTTCAAAGGATCCTCCGTCGCCCGTACCTCGTTAATCCCGTCAAATTGTCCCCCCGGAGTGTCCATAGACCCTCAATGAACGATCATCTCGCCACAGGACTCTCCCCTCGCTATAAAATCTTGCGCATAAAATGGCAAATATTAACAACCTCGATCAAAATTCGAACCGCTAACCCCGGGCTAAGATTATTCGATAAAAATTATCGGCATCGGTTATTCACTGAATTATTCGGGCATTCGTTGAAAACGAAAAATGGTATTGCTTACGCAGGATGGTCCGTCGAATTATTTTCCTCGGCTGCGATAGCACAGGAAATATTTCACTTATGATTTCATTTAAATCGCTAATTGAAAATTAGATGGGTGATCAATTTATTTATGAGCGTCGTTTTGTAACATTTCTCTCTAGGTCGTTTATAATCTCGAGTTGTACTATTTTTAAATTGCAGGAATAATTTTACCGTAATTAATTACAATTTGCATAAATGTCAATTGAAGTGTTCCCTCGTCTTCATACGTTAACTAATAATTTTCTATCGTATCTAATTCAAAATCCAAGCTCAAATAACAACCATGAATCAATACATAACCATTCCAGATAACAGTTACAAAATTCGGACTACATTCTCCACGCTGCAGATTTTCCTGCATATTTTCATTTTTCCAAAAGTTCGACTAAAAGAAAAACACCATAGACCGTCTAGAAGATCGTTTATGGTAGAAACGAATAAAAAACAATCATGTTCCTTTGTGTTTCGACGCTCGCGCATGAGAATCGCGTTAAAGGAACAAGCGGTTGTTGGCGCATACTAATTTCCACGGTGGTCCAGCGATCTAAACGGCGGAAAATTGGAGTGCACGGTTTTCTCGAGACCGGTTCCGCCATTTACGAAGCGTGACCGTGCAAAAGGCGGCGCAGAATGATTTTGGGAATTGAATTGCCTAAGACGGAGATATTAGATCCGCGTACACCTTTTGACAGTCGGCCCCCGAGAAAGACGTATCTCGTGCGCCATTTGCTTTCACGCGTTTTGCGCCGGCTCTTTGTCCAGGCAGTAGGTATACGCGTTTTCGAAGGTATACCAGATATTCCTCTTTCCGTCGGAATCGCCGTGTGGGGTCTCAGGACACGCCGATGAATGGCGTTGAAACGACAATGGGGCCTAGGAAGTGTACTCGAGTGATCCACCGATCGTCCTGCTGGTTCCCCGGGAATGCGTCCAACTCCGAAGCTCGCCATCCTCTTGTCTTCTTACCCTCTTTTCTTCCCTTTTTTCCCTTGGTCGTCTCTCGCCGACACTTAACTTTAAGCAGTCAGATACAATACGCCGCTCCCGACAATACCCACCCGCAATCCGCCTGCACCCGATGCGATTTTGATGCACTGACTTTCTTCCAGACCCCTACGATTTCGCCAAACTATTCTTTACACGGGAAAGCGCAGCGATTCACATGCACTCGCTTCCAATAATATTTGGACACTTAAATCCAACGATATACATTGCTTTGTAAAAATAACGAGACTGCATCGATTAACCCTTTGCACTCGAGTGGTGACTCTGAGGCACCACGGAAAGTTGACTCATAATTATTTAACACTTTAACTGCCGAAATAACAACCTGAAAAATTCTGCAAAATCAAAGTAATTTACATAATGAAGCAACGATAGAAAATCTAAAACGTATGACACATAGTTATCCTTTAACCTTTTTGTATTCTCCACATATCAACTAAATGGAGTGCAACGAATATATTAACGTACAAATTTATTTTTAAACATGGACAAACAATTCTGTCATCCATATATGGGTGACGTGACAGTCAAAGTGTTAAAACAATTGCTAAATCACTATGCTTGTGTTTAAGAAATTTGAAAAATTTAATCTTTGTAAGGATGGATAATATTACAAAAATTCCATGTGCATAAAATTAAGTAAATCGTATAAAATGAAAATGGCCTAAATCTGAAGAAACGCCTTGGCTTTCGAGTCAATTTTTATTGTAAGGTATACGTCGTTAAAAAAGTACATCCGAAAATTTCTGATGGAAACATTTTTATAACCCTCGATAATTGGGAAAGAGAAAGCTAGAGATCAGTCAAAATGACTAATTTGTAATAATTATTTTACGGACTCATCGATTGTTCCCCTCCATGGAAATCTTTAGTAAAAGCCGAAAGATTTATGCGTGTTTTGGTGGGAAACCAGAGTGGTTTGGTAGTTCTAGTGTTAAAAAGACGATAACTTCTTCTCATAAGTTTTGAGAAAATTACAATTAGTCAGAATTGCGGAGAAAATACTAAAATTGTTTCTTTACGACTGATTTATAATTATCTACAGTAAGTGGCATTAATATTGAGACACTTTTATAGACACGATAACTTGGTTTAATATTAAACAATAGGATTGTTATGAGAAGTTGAAAATGTTATTGAAAAAATGTTTCAGACGAAAGTTGTATGCAGATTGCAGATTTTATGCATTTATGACAAAATTGATTTAGAGCAATGTAAAATGGTCGGGAGATTAATAACATTTTAAAAAGTTAATTCTTATATTATTCTTGATGTGTAAAATGTTTATTATCCTTCATTTTGTATCTTTTTTCTTTGTTGCTTTATCATTTGACTTTGCAACGACCTTGGAACGTTCTGTGAAGATTATCTTCAAAGTAAATACAACTCTTTTTAACACACGCATTCCTTTATATATGATGAAGATATTGCAAATCTTAACGCATTAGTGACATCTTGAAATTTAAGATTTGCAAGAATATTTGCATGTCTTTATTTAAGGTTTACATAAATTCTCCAAAGAATACTTATATAAACTTCTACAATTTAATTACTGAATATATATTCAAAAAGTAAATTAGTGCCATTCTTTTATTCTGTCTACAAGAAGTAAAAGACACTTTCCCCGTCACAATAATTAAACTGTTTGGTGCACAAAACCATCTAAATCTAGATCTGAAAAATTGTTTAACGCTTTGACTGCCAAACTGGCAGCTCTAAAAATTCAATAAAATCAAAGCGAGTTATTGAATGAAATAGAAATTAAAAAATAAAATGGATGACATTGAGTAATCCTCCGACCTTCTTGCATTTTCTGTATCACTATAAAGTTAAGTACAACAAATATATTAACATGAAAATTCATTTACAAGACGCACAAACAATTCCGTCACCCATATACGGGTGACATGGCAGTTAAAGTGTTAATCGGCAAGCATATAAAAAACAAACAATTCACAACGCATAAAAGAAAATAGAAAACGTCAAGGACAAAAATTGCACTGTATCATTCCAATGAAATTTTCAACTTTGGTGAAACGACTTGAAAAAAGTTGCCGAATGTAAAAAATACGGGATTGTTGCAAATATTTCGCACGGAGGAAACGGTCCTCGACTCGGAAAGTTCTAACAAGGGTCGCAAGTTCGTTCATCCTCGTCCTCGAGCTTACGATCGCGACTCCGACCGTCTCGAATGCTTGCTCGTGAACAATGTACCGGAGCGTGCATACAATTTGCCAGCACATTGTCGCCGAAGTCGTGCAACGTGTGTTATTGCATCGTCTGCCACGTTGCGCGGATCCCATCAGGGCTCTTTTGAATGGTCTATGTGGCCAAGACGTGCCTCGCCGTGCGATCTGCTTGCTAGCGTAATCGCGAGTACCATGTTCACGACCAGAAACTCAGCGAACGTCCCTCGGCGAACATTCCTTGACGTTTCTCTTCGACGACGATGAATAAAACTGTTTAGCACGCCGGTAATATTCTGGAAATAATCGTAGATCAACCCTTTTACTCGTTTCTCCTTTCAATTCGATACGTTTCCTGTTGCTTTTCGGAAAGTTATTCGTAGGCTGCGGATTTTATGCATTTATGACGAAACTGCATAAATGGAATTTCAAAGAGTAGAAAGATTCAAGGGAATTAGAGAACGTCGACCCGTGTAGTTGCACCTTATTGAACAGTTAATGAAAACGATTTTTATTTTGCGTAATTGTCTGCAGACTAGCTATTCGGTTACTCCACATAAATAATATGACATTTTTCATATTTTTAAAACAATGAGGTGGAGGCAAACATTTATTCTATAGGCTGCGAAAATTTACGCAAGTACTCTGCTAATTATTTTGCGTAATTGTCTGCAGACTAGCTATTCGGTTACTCCACATAAATAATATGACCCTTTTCATATTTTTAAAACAATGTACAAAGGTACAAATATTTATTCTATAGACTGTGCAAACTTTACGCAAGTTCTCTACTAACTAAAGGACTCCTTGCTGTAAAAATATACTTAACACTCTGTACACATTGTTTCTCGTTTTCTATAATTCATAGAATAACGTATAGAAGACTATTTTACGTTGAAAAACATAATAATGTATTCTCCTATTAATAACACAAGCCTTTGCACAAAATTAATAGAACACGTCGCTTGATGGAAATTTAAAAAATACAAATCTCAGAGAAAGCTTAAAAGTAATGTTCTAACCAGAATACCTGAAAATTATAAAAATGTTTGAGAATTGTAGAAAACTACTCAATAAATTCGTTTAGTAAAAATTGCAGAGACTGTAAACGTAGTTTCACTTTTTTCTCCAAGACTTTTATATTTTTCAATCATTTTAACCGCAATGTTTACCGCTCACCACGTACAAATTGAGATAATAATTATAGAATCGTTTTGAGACGATTTAT
Organism: Agapostemon virescens; assembly: GCA_028453745.1. NCBI lineage: Eukaryota > Metazoa > Arthropoda > Insecta > Hymenoptera > Halictidae > Agapostemon > Agapostemon virescens. Next base: position 16,526,840 of record CM052093.1, on the reverse strand, counting down.
TCGTCTAAAAAAAAGGAGAGCAGTAACGGAGGAGCTATACAAGACGTTTAATGGTCGAGCGTGTTAAAAAATGGCGGAGACGTCTCGTAGATCTCAGAAGCGAGATGCGCCGGCCAGCAGCCAACCCATGAAATCCTGATTTCCCCGCAGATTATGTTCGCAGATCGGCGAAGTATGAAGAGCGTGAAACCGAGAGGGCGGAGCGTGACGCCACTTGATGCTACTACTCAAGTAGCACGAGTAGTTTCACGCCACTACACTTGTCTAACAGGTCGTAACGCATTGGATGGGGGGGACGCTGACTAATTACGATACATTGCACCAAGGGAGCCATCGCCAGTCGATTCTAATTAACATGTCCCTTGTGCCCGAGATTCGGTAAATCTAGCCAATAAGCTAAGTTCAAACGTTTGCAACCAGTTTGACAAATGATTTTTAAAATCCCGAAAAGTTAGACAAGAGCTCTCACAACAATCTGTTGCAAATGCACTTATGCAATTGAAAGATCCACTATAAATACGAATAGAATCATAAAAAAATTAGACTTTTAATAATTCTGACACCTCGTGGTGTCTAGCCATCATTCCACGCTTTACAGAATTTATGAGAGAATGTCATTTACGACAGAAACGAATAAGTATAATTTGCGATAGTTAAAAAATTAGAAAAATTGTAGAAATTAAAATTAAAGATATTAAGTAGGGAAATTAATTTCTATTTTGCTCTTATTTGTCACAATTTAGGTAGACAAAATTTATTTTGCATACATACTCGCTGTGCAGCTACGATTATATTTATAAAACATTGTTTTCCTTGTGCGTTATAATTTCCGTGTAACAGAGAGAGAGAACCGTAGCATAGCTCCCTCTTGCGGCGGACGCCTCAATTAATAATGCATTCAATAAATGCGAGTGCTAAGTGCTCGAGGCGATAAGGTGTAGATTAAGTTGTGTTCAGTCTAGAGATAACGACCAAGAGAAAGAGCAAACATTTTATATTCCGCAGATTGAAAAACGATGGCTAATATTGTATAAAGAGACGTCTCGTTCGTATATTATCTCTGTCAACGAGGTGAGAAGTGCGTTTAAAACGAGAGGATAATGTTGCGACGCTCAAGAACGCGTATTAACTATCAATAACCGGATTCACCTGATACGTGGTATCTCGAGTTCCTAGAGGCCCGGAGATTCTCAATGAAAATATTTTCTCTCATTCAGCTTAGCCATTTCCTCTTTCCGATCGCGGCGGCGTCGCTGGACGCGCATAAGTGTTGTTCATTGAGAAGGGCGGCACAATGCCCGATAACTAGCAGTTTCTGTCGTAGTGAAAGGTGGACGATCGAGAAATCCCGATGGGTCGAGCCCGTCTCGTTTTACGCGGACAGTTTCCTAGGTCTCACGTTTGTACCGACACTTTGCGTGAACATACGCGCCGCTTTTCGGGGATGCGTCGGTGAAAGGAAGACAGCACCGTTGACAGGAAAAAGAGAAGCGCACGACAAGCTGGCGCCACTTTTAGGGCCATCCAAGACCTTTCTCCATCATCCTCCTCCTCGTTTATCCTGCTCCCCTCGTCTAGACCTCTCTCTTTTTCTCTGGTCTACGAGGGCCGGGCCCTTCTATCTTGGTACCAAACAGGCCGACAATCCCTTTCGGATTTGGCAACATTCCTTCACACGCTAAATGCGCAACAATGGGCTTGTTTAAGCTATGATTTAGGGGCCGGCTCGTCGCTTCGACGCTTCGTCCATCAACCACGGTCATCCCACTCTTGTGCCACTCTTTCCTTCTCTCTCTCTCTCTCTCTCTCTCTCTCTCTCTCTCTCTCTCTCTCTTTCTCTTTCTCTCTCTCCCTCTCTCTCTTTCTGCTACGCTCTTCCCCCGGCTATCATCTATCTTCGATTCAGTGGGAAAACTGAAGCACCTTCCTTTGTGCCGTGTTTTCCTTTTCGGCGGATGCGCCCTTTCTTCCTTTCGCTGGACGGTTTATCGGACGATCTACTACGCGCCGTTCCTTTTCAGATTAGAAATATCTTCGACGGCGGTGCTCTCCGTGCTCGATCGGCCGAACGAAAGGCTTTAATTCCACCGCAAGAAACGTTTTCCCATCGACCGGTTCGCCACCTTCAACTTTTAACCTGTCGCTGTTCCATATCTGAAACAATCCAATTTTCTTCACCATCCACCTGTTCGATTATTCGAAAATATATTTTACCGTTTATACGATGGTTAAAGAACACCTTTGTATTTTCTTTCTCTGTATAAACGCGTTTTATCATCGCATAGGAAATTCGTTTCTAATATAAAACACTGTTTTACATTTTCTGTGAGAAAATAGTTTTCTTCCATTCTTTGGAGGTAGAAGGACATTCTTATATTTTTATATTACAATGTTTTATTGGTATAAATAATTATGATTATTCAGGGATATATATTCGTGGAGGATCTTGGATTCCGTAGGACTTCGAAGTACGAGTCACTATTACTACTACAATTTATTTTCTGATAACAGTGACTAGATATTCTTTATCCTCCACGGAATGACAAAAAGAAAAGTCAAATTTGTAGTTACCGCGCGTCTAGCTATTCTCCATCGATTGTATCCGATCAGAGATTAAATAGAATGTTATTTCGGTTTAATGAAAATTAAGGAAACACATGTCTAAAGGATTCTGCTTGAAATCTTGATCACGAGTCTGACTCGTTGCTGTAGAGCAAGGGGTTAAGTTTGCCGTTATTGTATGTAAACATTCTTTATGCGGATGCAACGATATGTTTTGAGGAAACTGCAAATCGTGAAAAGAATATTTAAGACGTTCCGCTGCAAGCGCCATTTTAATACGCTGAGGATTCTCTGCTTTCTGGGTACTTGAAACATAGCAGTTTTAAACATTGCTCGCACAAATATCTGAATTTGAAGAACACCTCATAGAAAACACTGAATTTCTAAGATTGAACGAAGCATTATCACCGTGGATATTCTGTACTCTCTAAAGCATGCCTTGCCATTGTTATAAATTTACTATCAGGTTTCGTACAGTCGTAGAAATAGTTTGTGCAAGTCAGCCTCTCGAAGACGCTACTTTTAAAGACGACAGTAGGAAGAATGGCGTTCGCGAGACGTTTTAATGGTACATCGAAGAACGTGCAAGTGCCCAGATGGTTTTTCGTTTGGTCTAGTTTGCGAACGTCCGTAAAACATACAGCAAGCCTCCGTGCAGGTCATCAGCACCGACGTTGGCGACTCACAGGCTCGATATCGTCACCTTCGAATCTTTGAACGTCTCTTCAGCCAACACGATAGTACCTGGCACTCTCACGGGACTAACGAGAAACGAGATTCCCTTGCCACCCAACTGCTACAATCGATGGCGCATTCATATATACCATGATACATATAATATATACATGCACAGAGTCAATTATCTAGCTCGAGGGACTATTCGGGTTGTTCTACTAGGACAGAATGTAAACGATTCATTAGGACAGCCCCATTTGGCAGGGCCATCGTCATTAAGCTGCAGATTCTTCTGCTTTTATTACATTGTGCGAAAATTGAAACGTTCATACCGAACAAAAGGTATACAATTATTATCGAACGAAATTTTCTAGATTTCTAAGATTTTCTAAATTTCTCCCCAAAAACTGACAATTTGTGGAAAAACTCATATATTGTTGAGCATTTTATGTTCTTCATTCGGCGTTATGTTTATTTCATAAATATGTTTGTTCAAATTAATAACTATTTAGAAGAGTACAATTTGGATAAATCTGATCAATTTGTTGTCCAGTCTGCTCGACAGGCAAACTTTGACTTCTCTCGATTGTCTGTCGGTACAACAGTTCCGTGACAACCACTAGCTTCTATTATTTTCTCAAGGGTTGTTCGCCATGCAGTAATTCTTCATTATGGCGGCTCACTTTATAGGGACAATCGCCGTAACAATATTTATTTTCTTGGGACTCTTTTGGCAAACGAGCGATACGAAAGATCTTTCAGCAATATTGAGGCTGCAGAAGTGGTAGTTAGAACTGTCTCCATTAACCCTTTGCACTCGAAGCAATTTCATTCCAAAATCGAAACCATATTTTTAACTATAATAGCTCCGTTGTACGTAATTGATTTCCTTTCGTGCATCTGAAATTAATTGCTATTACTCGCACTTAGAGCATTAAAATTTTTATCGATTTCATAACTGTAAACCTAGCGATGTAAAAGTTGTTTAAATAATAGTGTGACAATTTTTAATGGCACTTTGGAGGCGCCATTCGAGTGCAAAGGGTTAATAATTTCCTTTTTTTATTATATAAATCTTTTTAATGGAAGAACCAGTGGTTTTTTGACAAATTTTAGTAGTCACGCTAATTGATACTATATAGATAACTCAAGAATAATGTGTTGCTATCTTTTATTATTTTCTCAAGGGTTGTTTTACATGTAGTAATTCTTCATTATGGCGACTCACTCCATATGGACAACAGCCGTAACAATATTTCTCCACGATACATGGAATACAATGACTATAGCAATTAACTACCAAATAAAACGAACATCCAAGGAAATATTCGAGCGATACGAACCATCTTTCAGCAAGATCGAGCCTGTAGAAGTGGTAGCTAGTGCTATCTCCATTAATACTTTCCTTTTTTATCGGATGCATTTTTTTAATGGAATAACCAGTGGTTTTTTTTTTTAATTTCAGTAGTCGCGCTAATTGATACTATATAAGTAACTCAAGCATAACGAACGGACGAAAGTGTGCGCAAACCGGTAGGGACAGTTTGGGTAGCTAATATATTATCGCTCCGCCTGTGATATATTTGACACGAGTGTCAGAAAAATTAAAGCAATCCTTCTGCGTGTATCGCCGGTGGTCCAAGCTCGCGATTCGAAAGCAGACTCCGTTTGTGGTAATCGGAGATGCCTGGATACAAATATGCGTGCATTAATAGAGAGCTGTCTACGAGGTTAAGAGACCGGGACAAGAGTAGCCAATATATTTCAGTCGTGAAATATCACGAATTTTTTCAAGATGATTCGAGTAATTCTGCTGAGATTAATATTCACTTTCGTGGACACGTCAACCCACTCCCGTTGAAATACCATAAAATTGAAGTAATTTGTTTATGGGAGAATTAAAGATTCAACATTATTCATAGATAATGCAGTTTTAACTCTTTGCGCTCCAAGCAATTTTAATTCTAAAATCCAGACATTTTCTGACCTGGAATAGTTCCATTGTACATAGTTCATTTCCCCTCGTGCTATAGAAAGTTTATTGCTATTACTCGTACATACAACACTTCAATTTTTAAATTGTTAATCACAAATACAGTTATGCAAAAGTTGCTTCGAATAATAGTCTCGAAATTTTTAGTGTCTCTTCAGAGACGCCGTTGGAGCGCTAAGGGTTAATTATTTGCAGTTTCTAAGACTCAAAAAGTACGTTTAACGTGTTAGGAAAATTAATCTTCGAAGCAGGAAAGGTAATTATGCGGTTCATGGATATTTTATAAAATGAAAATAATATTATCTTGTTAATAAGTAGGTTTTCCTGCACTCCACATTTCTTAATTTATAACTGATGTGTAGATGCTGAAGATTCGTAACTGCGTGACATCGAAGAAGACATGAGCGCTGGATTTCGGTGACTTCGATGCTGGGTAGAGAGTCACTCGAGGGTCGATGATGAATGCAAATCACGTTTAAACCTCCAGTGACGAAGCAGGGTATTTTTTACCGAATTATAGTTGGCATGTCAATCTACTTAGTCACTTACTTACCCGAATAACATTCTAACTATGCTCTCAAAAGCATGCAATTTTATTCTTCCTTAAAAATTATAACACTAGGTGAAAATGATGTTCTTGGGGAAAGTATTCAACACCGTGACACGTAGAAGGTTTTGTCTTCAGAGAAATCTGGTATGCTCATTTTAACGAAGTGCATACAACAAATAGTTATAATATGTTGCATTTAACAAAGTGTGACGAGTAGACAGCACATTTTTATATGTAGAGTACAAATTATTCGCAACGATTACGATAAACAGGGACCATTCAGAGATTTCTTTCATCCTCCAATAATCTCGATAAACTGTGGCTAGAATTCACTCGTCTCATAAGTTCGGAGCACAGATGTGTTCACAGAACCACAAAAATTGTAAAAACTGATAAATGCATCTCAATTCCTTTAACCAGTTAATAAATATCCTACTCGTCATAAAAACGTCAAATACAAATTAATCGTATGCTCGAAAAGAAAGCAGATCTTAGCAGAGTCATCAAAGTCACGCATTGCACAGACGAATCCTGCGCTAACCTCTATTATAACATTTATTCCGTGCAATATATCCTACGTTCGCAAACACCTTTCTTTCTCTTCTACGAATAAACGTTTGAAAAATATTATTCAGCTTTATAAATAATGTTGGAGATATTCAAGCTGATTGCGCCATCTATTGAATTCAATTTAGCACTAAGCATAAATATAATAGGTTACGTAACACTTGTTCCTTCTTCTTCCGCGAGCGGTCAGTAAAATAAAGTAAAGTAACACGTATGCGAAATCTCTATACAAGATTGTTGTAATATTTTTGTTTCTATCTACTGTGCAAATATGTCGGAGAAGAAATAAATTAAGTTTCTCTGTAAGACAAAAGGAGACTCGATTTATTTTGTGAATGAAATCATAAACGAGCATACATTGTTTTATTTCAACAAATAATCGAAATATCAATGCACAGTTCACTGTCAATGAAAATGTAAATTGAGGTCGAATCACCGGGCATGTGGAATCGAGATTTACCTTGACTCCGGGGATTATTTCTGAAGTATGTGCCGAAACTCGTTAATCTCGAGGGAACCGGATCGTCCGAAGACATTTCGGTACAGTTACAGCGATTAATTTTTAATTGGTCGAACGAAATTCTCGAACGTTTAGCGAGCCTTTTCCCGGAGCTCGGATGTTCGTTCGAGCGCGACAAAATGGCGGGCCCGCGTGGTTCCATAGTGTTCGCCAGAGACGCCGTCATGAAGGGACTCGAAGAGAGCTACCTACCGACCGGCTTTTACCTCGGACAGCTCTGCCGAAAGAAATACGATTCCGCATTGCGGGGACAGCTCTGTTCTGGAAGTAAAGAGTGGGTGAAATGGAGGGGACGAAGAACGAGAGAGGTTACAAGGCGGGACAGGATAGAACAGGACCAAGACCCCCCACGGTTAAACCTCGCACTTTCCCACGTGCGGGTGATCCCGTTTCATCCCGCCGACGAGATCTCTCCTCACGTCGACTCTGTATATTTTGCGCCCGCCGACCCTGCTATATCCCTAGCAAAATACCACAAACGGAAGAAACCGAATAGCTGTCTCTGGACCGCGCTGCTTACCCGACGGATCCTTTAATGAACCGTACCAACAATGTCCACAACAAAATCCAATTATTCCCAAGCTCGACACGCGAAATTCTTCTCGTGTATCAACCCGGCAAAATTGTTTAGTGACGCCAAAAATACGTGGCTTCGCAATTTATAATAAAAAATTGTTTACGGTTGAAACCTTCGCGTCATCGCCGGGTATTCGGGTACCTACTACTTTTTCTCACTTTTCTTAACCACTTGGCCTACGACGTATTTTACAATAACAGTGACTAGACTTTCTTCGTCCTCCGCAGAACGACAAAAAAAAAAAAGAAATTTGTAGTTACTGCGTGCCTTGCTATTCTCCAATGTCCGTATACGATCGACAATTGTGCCCATAATTATGAAAGTGAATTATGAAACATTATTTTAAACTAAATTTATTCAATGTAATTTTTACGATATCGTCAAAAATGAACCATTAGATAGTGGTTGTTATTTCAACATTATATGGAATTCATTTAGTGTTCATTATATTTTATTATTTTACTCGAAATGATAAAAATGGATTACTTTTTAAAAATAATTAATAAATGTTCATGAATTATTTCATTAAAGTTATTGTTTCAAATAAAACTCATATGTAGTTCGTCATTGCTTTAAGTCATTCATAGGACATCCGGTTAATTTTGAAAATGGTCTAAGTCAGTTCAAACTTTAAAAACAACATTTTCGTATGAAATTCACACAAAATTTCATATTCATAATAAATTTCCATTAATCCAGACTAATAAAATTATAAATTAAAATGTCGCATAATGTAAAAATATTTTTTAATTTATTCAAATGCAATTCATTAAATATCTCGAAACAAGAAATATATGACTTAGACCACTTTCATAATTATAGGCACAATTAAATAAAATGTTATTCCCGTTTAAAGAAAATTACGAAAATACATGTGTAGAAGATTCAGTTCGAAATTTTGATCACGAGTCTGACTCGTTGTTATAGTGCAAGGGGTTAAACAGTTAAAACTTTATAGAAGTAACGAGAAATGATCTATCCAGATTTTTAGACATTTTTTAAATAATGTGAAAAAAGAAATTTGTTGAATAACTTCTGAGAGGAGCTCTGTACAATTTAAAAAAAATGTTAAATATTCCCGTGAATCTCCTGTTGAAGTCGTCATTGACGAATAGTAAAACTATTGCAGATTTTGAAATTCTTGCATGATGTCTGATTAATTTACGTTGTCACCGAGTATCGTAGAAAATTTTGGTTATTGGTAGAAGCGGTTAAAGAAGTGGTTCAGTAGTGTTAGTGTTAATACCTTCCCCATATGAATCGTAATGGAGGATATGGGTAATGCATAACAACCTGTACAACAAATGTAAACGGTACAGAGACATTATTTGAATTATTTTCTAACCAAATAATTTTAAATATTCAGAGTAAAAATACATTCGCCACTGTCGGAGGGTAAACGTGCAACATGAATCGTACCGAGCAGGTGAAACAGTATCTCATCCAGTGTCGAGATATTTTTATGCAAAGCATTGTTACCGGAAAATAAAAGATTGCTCGTCGTAAAAAGAATCACGGTGTAGATCTTTCAGAAATTCGACAAAATCGATGTTGGAAAGCATCGAGTATCAAAGTTGCGGGCAGTTTGTCTCAATTATCCGGTTGACTGGGATCGTTTTGGGAATCGATGAAGACGTCCCCGGGCTGTTTCTCAAATAACAAAAAACACCGTCATTGTTTACAACCAGTCCTTTATCTGTCGCCATTACCGGCGTTCCGGGATCGCCGGCTCATAATCGTGTAGGAATCCTCTTAACGTGCTTTAGGTGCAGTAGGTATACGGAACGCAGGCGATATTATTGCGTCTGACAAATCTACATGGGAGCCGGAGTCATCCGGGGAGCTCAGCTTCCTTCTCCAGGCCGGTTTCTAATGCGGCAAGCTCTTTGGGATTCTTGATAGTCGTTTCGCGGATGTTAACAAGGCATCAGCATGAGCCTCGTGCACAGCTGCGGTCGGCAACAAGTGGGACGATGAAGAGGAGAGGCGCAGCACCCAACAGAACTGGACACGTCGATTCCGAAACGATTCACGGTAGGTTTTGCGGTTTGCTGAACCTTTCCCGAAAGGTCTTCATCCTGTGCTCTGTGTCTTATTTTAGACTTTTGATGCTTCCTCGCTCACCTGTTCGCATTTGCAATCTCCTCTCTCGCACCGTCTCGCTCGAAATCGCGTGCGACCAAAGCCCGCGATCAACCTCCACGAAATCATTTCATTACAAACTATTTCGCGGTTCTTCTTCAGAATTTGCCGGTGGTATGCTTTCCGCAAAACCAAAACTCTTTATTTGAGATTTGTTACAAGTGGATAACCGATGAATTCTTTCCGATTCGGTTATCGTGAAATTTTAAAGGCATTTCTTGCTTCTTTGGATGTTTTATAGAATTTAAACTTCTTTTGCGTTGAAACATCAAGAAAACTTTCAAAGGTTCGCTCGTAAGGATTTCCAGCCAACCATCTACGTATCGCCTGTGTGAAAGGGCTCGAAGACTCGAAAGTTGCAGTGGACAAAGTGCAAAGTGCAACGCGAAGTTCGAAGCGTAGCATCCGTCGAAGAGTGAAGAGTCGGAAGACAAGGTTGAGGATCGCTCGAAGAAGTCTCGTTGCGTGATCAGTCATAATTCGTCGGTGAACTTGGAAATCCCAGCAACACCTTGCACCTTGCACCTTTCGACGTTTGCAAAGCGGGACTCGTAGGAACGGCGCCTCGTGTTGTCGCATTGTTGTGAAAACTAAGAGACTAAAGGGGCCAAGGCCTTCGGATCCAAAGTGGCGAAGCGACCAGCGGAGTGCACAGTTATACCTGCAAAAGAGCTCGGTGCAAAGAACCCTTAACCTGCCGTTTTATTATTCGCAGCACGTCGCAGTTTGTCTACACGCCTTTGCGACACCTTAATCTGCCCCGAGTTTTACAGCTCCGCTTAACCATTGGGCGCCTTCCGAGCGTCCACCTGGCCCAGGGGTTATCCGGTGTGGTGGTTCCGCAATCGACGGCTGCATAGAACCTCATTTTTGGACTGCAACAATGCCGGGAAAGAGCGTGCCGGTACCTTTCACCAGGTCGATATTACCTTTATTTTCTCCGAGCGCGTTTGTGCGGTCGTTTGTTTACGAGTACAGAGACGGCTCTAGAGACGATCGCTCTATTAATTAGCGCGTTCGTCAACGGCCAGCAGCTCGTTAAAATTGCTCACCAATGTACCAATTCAAAATGGTACTTTGTTAAAATGCTTCGTCCACGAGGCTCTTCTGTTCACGGCTAGCATGTAACGACGTTATTTAGCGCGTTCGTCAAGCAGCGCGTCAAAATTGCTCACCAATGTACCAATTCAAAATGGTACGTTGCTGAAATGCTTCGTCCGCGAGGCTCTTCTGTTCACGGCTTCCATGTAACGACGTTATTTAGCGCGTTCGTCAAGCAGCGCGTCAAAATTGCTCACCAATGTACCAGTTCAAAATGGTACTTTGATAAAATGCTTCGTCCGCGAGGATCTTCTGTTCGTGGCTTCCATGTAACGACTCCTGGTAACTTTCCCTTAGTCTATCGTCGATACTGCACTACAACTTTGATAAATTTTCTATTAACTTCAACGATTTATCAGAATAACTTACCAATAACTGTTTCAAATCTGGGATAATATGTTCACTTTGAATTTTTAGGTGACAGATACCTCGTCCGTGTCTGACTTACATTTTAAACGTAAAGCTAAGTTATATACAGATTATGCGTATTCTTCCTCGTCTATCTGTAGAAATGAATTTTTAGAAGGGAAAACAAATTTAAAATTTTTCGAGGAGTTTGCTTCGATGCTAAAATATTGTTTAACACTTTGACTGCTATGCCACCCACATATGGGTGACGGACTTATTTGTACGGTTTCTAAATAAATTTTTACGTTAATATATTCATTTGTACCAAAATTGATGATTATACAGAAAGTGCAAGAAGATAGGAAAGCACGTTACAGCATACATATTGTTTCTTCAATTTTTATTTCAGTCAATATCTCATTCCGATTTTATAGAAATTTTGTGGCTGCTAGTTTGGCAGTGAAGGTGTTAAAAAGGAATAAAATTGCCTTTCGTCTAAACGGAAAGGCATAACGCTTACTTCCGTTCGTCTTTGTTTAAAATCTTAGTCTGCCGCGTTGTAACGAACGTCAACGCGTTTACATTATAAATAGTTCTAATATAAATACGCTTATCCGCGACAGCGCAGCATCGACGCTTCTCGTTTCCCTTCTTCGTCCTTTTGTTAGGAATGAATACGTTGACGTTGGTCCGGCGTCGTTCATGCTCGGTGCTGTTAAGTGAGCGACAGGCTTTATCGTTCGGGATCGGCGACGCGCGACCAGAAGAATTTTTTAATCAGCCCGATCGTCGGCGTTGTTTCGTATACTATACCTACTACACCGGGATGGCGAGCGACAGAAAGGGTGTTGCCGTTCGAAAAATGAGAATGCATTACTCCGACGCCTTCTCTCTGAGTTCTCGGGGAGATCGACGTTGGTGGCTCGGTGGATAGCACCGGCGTCGGGATCGGGACGCTATTACGAGCGAAGCAGAAAGAAAAAGAGAGGCTCACCGTGAAAAACGAAGACGGAAGGCTCCTCTCCTCGCTCTCGGCAGGCATTCCAAAACAAAAAGCCGCGATGCTGGTTCACCGGTGGACAATATGTAAATCAGTGGCTGGCCGTGGTCACGATGTCGCGACCTCGTCCTCCCGCTTCGGGCTACGTTCTTAAACCCTTCGCTGCCACCGCCACCAAACTGACTACCTTCGCCGCTACTACTTCCCATAAGGGCCTGAAAGATCTGTAACAACCGGTAATGGCTTGCCAAACCACGATAGAATCGCTGCTTTTGATGATGAAACACTCCTGCTGCTTGCCTACACACTTCTCACTTTTATACGAGTTTCTATTTCCGTCGATTAGTTCACTGAAATTGGACTACGGGGCGAGTTTACTATTTATAAAGGTTCCGGAGGATTGCGAAGTTCCATGCTGGCTTACCAAACTATGACAAAAACATTATTTTTGCAAGATGAAATATTTCTAATCGGAGATACAACATTGGTATTTACAGGAGTTTCTATTCTCGTCGATTGTCCTGTTAAAATAGCGCTGGAAGACAAATTTATTTCCCATGAAGATCTTGAAAACCTGAGGGATCCCTAATGGCATAATGAAAACATTGTTTTGGCAGATGAAGTACTCCTGATCGGTGATACACTGCTGATCTTGATATTAATATCAATTTTCGTTGATTGTCTTGTTGAAATTGGTCTATGAGATAAATTTATTTCCCATGAGGGTCTGGAAAATCGAAGAATCCCTAATGGTTTCTTGAACCATGATGGAAACATTATTTTTGTAGATGAAACACTCTTATCTGGGGATACACTGCTGATCTATCGAAGAATTCCAACTTTTGTTGATTATCTACTCGAGATAGACTGAGATTGCAGTTTGATACCCAGTTTCTTATTGTTCCTTGGCCAATGATAGTTGATAATGCGATTCTGTGTGCAGAAATGAGGATCATTGTTAAAACCAATAGCTTGTGTCGTAAAAACTAAATTAGTACAATAGTTTCTTTCCATGGCCAAGACAAATTAAGACGAAGTTAAATAAACGACAAAAAGTGATTAAAAAATTATATTTGCGCTTCAATACCCAGGTTCCGGTCTTCCGATCGCCAATGATAATTGATAATCCGATGCTATGTGCAGAAGTGAGGATCATTGTTAAATCCAACAGCTTGTTTCATAAAAATTAAATTAGTAGAATAGTTTCTTTCCATGGCCAAGACAAATTGGGACAAAATCAAATAAACGACACAAAGTAATTAAAAAATAATATTTGCACTTCAATACCCAGGTTCTCAGGGTTCTATTCAGGTTGATACTGCGTCCACGGACGAAGGTCACTGTCAAGTATAACAAATCGCGTTTCGTAAAAACTAGATGAAGACAAGAGTTTCTATCTACGAGATTGGAAACGATCGTGCTGAATCGAGCTACAAGAAAGTGAAAGAAAAATGTGATTTGCAACGACTGGTAGAGTTTCTGGCGGACAGTCCGTCAGAGGTGGTAGACGATAGTGGTCAGTCCTCTTAGATCAAGATCGCCGTGGAATCCACGTGGATACGGGAACGATGACACATGCCCGGGTCAGACGACTCCGGTTCCCATGCATTTCGCGAGGACGATCAACGATATATACCAGTTCCACACCCAGCTTCTCGAGCGGGTCCTATCTACGGCAATTAGTCGTTAAAAGTGTTCGTGTGTTTCACCGGTTATCAGCCGTCCCACCCACGCACCCGAATCGTCCTCCGGCGCGTTATCTCGCGACAAAATGCATCTCGTTGGCCCGGAACAGCTGGTCGAAATTATGTCCGTAGCCGGCCGATGAAGCTTGCGATCATCGCATCGGTTCGCAGCACCGCCGCGCCGCACCGCCCAGGTACTGGGCCCCTCAATGTTGCGAAAGAGCCAAACCATTTCCATAATATCGATCGTCTCTCCTCTCTCGGTCCCCAAATCGCTTCTATCCACTTTCTTTTTTTCGGTCTGATGTCTACGCCGCGCTTCAAAACTTCTCGGAAGCGGTCTCACGGTTCCCACGAACGGCACCTCTTTTCTTTGAAGCCATTCTCCAGCGTTCACCGAGAGAAACCAGCGTCGTCCTAATGCCCTCCGATGTCCTCCGTATCTCGGATTCTGTCATAAAGCATCCCAATTGTTTACCTAGAGCCCTTTGTCGGTGCCCTTATCGAGGACCCACCGAGCGAACGACGTCATTTACCATCGGAGAACGTCTCTGTTCCTTACTTGCAGCTAAAATCACCTGGCGAACGACATACGAACCTCTGGTAGTCGATCAAACGATCAACATACGGAAAATATTTATTGTTAACCCCTTAACCTACGATTTATATTATGATGACAGTGACCAGATTTTCTTTATCCTCCGCAAAACGACAAAAAGAAATGGCAAATTTCTAGTTACCGCGTGCGCAGCTATCCTGCAATAATTGTATGCGATTAAAAGTTAAATAGAATGTTATTTTGGTTTACAAAAGATTAAAGAAATCTTGATCACGAGTCTGAGCCGTTGTTGTAGAGCAAGGGGTTAACGACGAATGTACGTAGCCGTTTGTCCTTTTTACACTCAGTCAGGGAATTTCAAGATTTTGAAACGAACCGTACGTTCGTGGTGAAAATAAAAATTGTTTGCATCGTCTGCCAAGTACTAAATAAAAATTTGTACATTCGTTTGATGATTCAAATATTCGTACTCTTAAATTTTCTTTACCTTTCTATCGTTTCATATATCATTTATAATAATTTCTAAATAATCGAGTCCACTGTTTAACCCCTAGCGTTCACAATGGCGCCGCTGCGGCGATACTAAACATTCCCTTGCTGTTATTTAAAATAATTTATACATCGCTATGTTTGGCATTTATGAAGTCAGTAAATATTGGAATATTACGTTAACGAATGATAATAATAAACTTTATATTCACGAAAGGAAATGAAGCATGTGCAATGGAACTGTTTGAGGTCAAAAATATGTTTCGATTTTGGAATTGAAATTGCTTGGAGTGCTAAGGGTTAACACGTTAAGCGCCACGCTGATTTTTCCTTATTTAGGTATTCGCCGATATTTAGGTACATTTGTTAATTTATTGATAGAACGTAGTTTGTTAGGTTTCCTATTTTATACTGTCAGTCACCGGTGACTGACGTGACGCTTAACGTGTTAACCCTTAGCGCTCCAATGGCGTCTCTGAAGCGACACAAAAAATTCCGTTACTATTATTTGAAACAGCTTTCACATTGCTCTGATTGCATTTAAAGAGTCTGTAAAATAGTAATAAATTTTATATTCGCTAAGGGGAATGAACCATGTACAATGGAATTATTGTACGTCAAAGAATGTTTCGATTTTGGGATTAAAATTGCTTGGAGCGAGTAGTAGGAAGAAAAACTAACCTGAAAGAACATATTAAATTTTACTGCGCGATATCGGATAATTAGTTGCGCCGCATCGTCAAGTTCGATACACTTTCCAGAATTTGAACGCATCAATTATCGATATCGGGAGTATCGAGAAGTCCGAGTCTACAACAAAACGCGGTACGACATACGCGCGACGATAAACGTCATACAACGGTGATCGTGCAGAAAGAATAGTCGCACGTCGTGAAAAGTGTACCGTTCGCGTTATCACCGAGTTATAGTGAAGCTTCGAACACCAGTATGCGTTGCATCAAGAATCGTCGATATTTCGAAAATATCGCTGAAGCAACTGACGCAACGATGCACTGTACTTGCATACGGAAGAACTCCGCAAGCGTGCAAAGTTTCGACTAAATCGGTGATCGATTTAGGACTCGGAGAGATCGTGCATTTTCTTTGCGAGACTAGCCGATGCTTCTCGGCTTCGTCGATCGACCGACGAATCTTCTTCGCGCGACAAACGATCCGGGTTGCGATAAACAACGGCCGCGAATTTTTGCAAAGGTTCCCAGCATGCATTTGGAAGCCGGGGATATATTGGGGCATTGAAGAGGCTCGTTCGGAGCGTGCACCGTCCGCGTCATTGAATCCGCGTGACGCACGAGGCGTTATGTCTACACACGCAAGGGTTCCACGGCGGTCCAGCTCGGGGACCACTCAACTTTGGAAGTCTTTTGTCTCAACGTTATTGAAAGTTGTCTCGAGGGTCACTAGGAATGTAGCGGCAGGATGCCTTCGGGTATTCAAGGACGACAGAGGGGGGAGGGGGAGGAGGAAGAGGAGGAGGTGGAGGAGGAGGATTGGAGGAAGAGGAGGAGAGCAACGGAGGAAAAGGAGTAGGAGAATGAAAGATGGAGAAAGGCAGGAAGGACGAGATAGCGGGTGATGAAGGAGAATGGAGAGGAGGTGGTGGAAGAGAGACTCCATCCAGCAGGCCATGCGGGCGCACTGTCCTAATTACAACGAGGCCTCCTATTTTTTTCGAGCTGAAAGGAGCCGAAGTATTTGCCCGCGGCAACAGAGACTAGACGATTCCGGACCGCTCCCAGGACTTGCTCGAAAACCAAGTGCAAAAGGATCGGGCCGGCACTTCGCTTCGTCGTCATCGAGGATCGGCCAAAACGAAAAAGACACGGCCGTGGAAGAGGAGGACGAAGAAGCGGACGAAGAGGAGGCGGGAGAAAGAGAGGGAAGAGGTACACATTCTTCGCGGGAACGTCGCAGTTTTCCCAGCCATTCATGGTACTGACCGATTTTTTTGGCCTCTTCTCACGACTCATTCATACCTCGCCGCATGAGATCCGATCGTCGATCCCTACCTGCATCATCGGCGAAGACACCGGCGCGTCATCCTTCTCGGCCCTCTCTCGCTCCCGGGCCTGGTATGCATGCGGCCAGGCATTTTTCAGATTTCGCTGCTCATTCTTGTCTTGTTAACCAGCCTAAATACTTGTCGACTCCCATAACGGGACGCCGACGAATATTTGCATCTCCGGTGACAGCCGGCGAGCTGCGACCGTGAATCATCTTCCTTCGCCGCGTTCAACTTCGATTTCGATTTCGAAAGAATTTCATGCATATGTAACAAACGATGCGTATAACAATCTTTCAGAAGCTCCATCGATTCATCGAACATGTTCCCACTGCAGTGCAATACATAAAAAAATCTCTTCACAATATGATTAGGTGAAGATTTAACGGCGCTTCGACACGATAGTCCCCAGCATACTGTATCAAACAACAAACTGAGCGTTTCGATCGCCGATAAGTCGACGGTGGATTGTCGGGATGGCTTCCGTTTGATCGACGCGAAGTCAAGTCGATCGACATGAAGATCGAATAAGATCGATGAGATTCTCCGGCAAACTGCGCCATCCGGGTCGCTTAACTTCCACAAAGAAAAGGGATTAACTTTAAAGCTACAAGTTTATCCGTGAATCGTTGGTCACCGACGCGACTCGGATCAATGAGAAGAAGCAAATTTCGATATTTGATTTGTAAATGGTGAAAGGTTTCCCGTGGACACGCGATTAGAATTTGATGACCGGGGCCCGAAGCCGAACGGTTCGGCGATGCAGGAAGGAGGACTAATGATCTTAATGGCTAGGCAAAACATTGACACCTTGGCGGCGCTCGGGAAACCACCTGGGCGAGGACACGGGGAGGGAACGAACGGGCATGGGTCGTCAAACAGACGGTCAGCACGAGTGAAGTAGAAATCCTTATGAGAAGGTAAGTTGGGAGAGCGATGACAACGAGCTAACAGCGCGGACAAACACGGCGGCTTGGGACAGAGCCGTGCCCGGGATGATGATCATGTACTTACGCGTTTCCTCTCAAACATCGACGACGTAGGCAGCACCGATGGCACAACGACTCGGCCATTGATCATGGGAAACGACAAGTCTCTCTCCTGTCCAGACAGAAAATCAACCATGGGATTAAGTAGCGATCCCTTCGAGCCGCGGTCGAAACGAATCCGAGCTAGACATTGCTACTGTCGCTACATTTTTATTATACCGCGAACACCGTTCTATTTCTCATACGGACAGCGTAGACCAGTTTTCGATATCCAAAATTCGCGCGAAATTCGAGGAGAAATGGGAAATTTCGTTCGACGGAAAACGAAGGGAAGAATTTCAGAAGAATTTATTTATCAAAAGTTGAATTCGAACAATCAATTTTATTCCGAAGGTTGCATCCACTATCTCGCGATCGTTGAGAAAATTATAGTTTATCGTGCACCGTGATAGTATTGTATTTTACTTCGCAAGATTTAAGATTCTGGGGAATCTTAGTGTCGGAGTCGCTGATACGTTTTGTCATGGGAAAATAAATAAATAAATATTGCCGTGTATGTTCATGTCGAACTGTCTTTGGTTTAATATGATACAACAGAGCGGGCGTTTTGGGGAAGGGGCCCGTATACATATTACATATTCACATACATAATTATATTTTGCAGCTTCTATATCATCTGATCTGTTTATATACAACATATACCAAGCAATCAGTAATTATTTTACAGAAAATTTGCCGTACACTTTGCGCGTCGATTTCGTGGACCGTTTCCGAACGCGTCCCGTAACCGTCGAACTCAACGTGTTATCCATTTTGAAAAAAGAAAACCGAAAAAGAAGAAGAAGAAAAGAAAAAGAAAGAAAGCAAAATGCTCAGATCGAAAATCACGGGAATATTTCGGCGAATCCACGAATCTCTGCACAGAGGTACACACCATTCCTAACAACAAGGGACAGAGAGATCGCCGAAAAAGCGTGTGCTGGTGTTGCTGAATTTCGAAAAAATTGGGGGAGTCGTGTTCGAAGAAGAGAAGAAAAGAAGAGAAATATAGATCGGCGATCGGTAGAGTCGTTTTGCCGATCGACGCACGAACAGGCGGCGCTGCTGCTTACGATCATGGCATCGAGTCGGCCGATGTTCAATCCTAAACTTCTCCGCGATCATGCTCGATTCTCCGACAAAACTGTACCCGTATAATTCTAGAACAACAGTCTTTCTGGTTGCGTGGAAGGGAAAAAAACGATAAAATGCTCGACAACCGAATCAGTGTACTCCGGAAACAACGAAAAATCTGTCTATCAAAGTAAAACGTATAAAATGAGACATGATAAAAATGAAATATATATTCGAGATCGATACACGAGATCGACATTGCCACCCAGACACTCTCTCTCTCTCTCTCTCTCTCTCTCTCTCTCTCTCTCTCTCTCTCTCTCTCTCTCTCTCTCTC
>CM052093.1:16475316-16507603 GCA_028453745.1 Agapostemon virescens | reverse complement strand
AAATGCATTCTTCCACTCATTCTCTCACACACCGGTTTCCTCGATTTCATCTTCCTCCGTTTTCTCGCTCGGAACAATGAAGCGGATCGATCCGACAATAACAATTAGTCACACATGGGACGACGATGCATATCACAGACACGATGATATGGAAATGAGAGTGCGCTTCGTATATGGTGCATGTACGTACAGGTCTTTAGCCTAATTAGCCTTGCGCGGACTATCTACGATAAGCTTGCTTAGCCGTGGATCGAACGGAAACCGGATCGATTATGGTACACGGCGCGTGGTAAAATCACGTTTTAAATAAGTTGTAAGTACGGGTGTAGAGGAGGGGCTGGGGGGGCGCGTTGTCGATTGCTCTCGGTCATCGACGTTCCTTCTCGGTGTTTCGAAGATAAAATATATTTAAAAGCGACGACGTTCGTTGCGATAAAAAGACATAACGTCGAGAAATAAAATCTGTCTAGAAACGTTAAAGTTGTGTAAAAATCAAAGAAAAGCCCTCGTGAGAAGGTACGTCTCGATCGTGGCATCGAACACGGAGAATACGTTGATTAAAAAGAAAAACGGAAAGAGAAAAGTAACAGTCGTAAGAGACAAAGAGAATGTAAAAAAAAAAAATTGTCTGCCAATGTCGGACACGGAATCGATTTCACGCCGAATCAGAGAGCACGGAGGCTAGGTGTCCTAAAAGTCGAACGTTGTAAATCTTCGCGCGGGGAGATGTTTTCTTTCGAGCGAAGGGAGTAGCAGCAGCAGCGCGGCGCGTAACGTAAAATGGCGTCGGGCCGCGTCGATGCGTTACCCATCTTCTTCCTCTAAAATTATTATTACGATTCTACTAATAATATTAATCATGAATAATAATAATAATATTAATAATAATAATAATAATAATAATATTAATAATATATATCCTTCTGTTTTTTCTCTTACACTCTAGACAATTTTTAAGCTCAACTAGACACTTTAAATACAGTTTGAATCGGACATGTAAAATCTTTACAAAAATAAAATAAATAATCTGAATAAATACGAATAGAATAATATTACAGTTAGTCAATAAATTATTATGTAGGATTAAATGGGGACACGTAACCGGGACCCCGGGAAACAAATCCTCCCGAGGCCGAGGTTCGCCGACGTTCGAACGGCGTCGTTTTCGTTTGCTCGCGTGGATAGTACGAGACGGAAAATCGGCTACGCGTACGAATTTTCTGCTTTCCTTTTCCCGCTGTGACGCGAATAGTCTAACTTAAAGCGCGAATACTGTATTTTCTTGTGTACTTAGGATATAATACCGCTGCGGTGCACAAGCTCGTTTAAAAGGATTCCAACGGAATCCCTTCCCTTCTCTTTTCATCTTTCTCTGTCTCGCGTGTGCTCGTATCTTTCTCCTTTCTCT
Source organism: Agapostemon virescens (assembly GCA_028453745.1). Taxonomy (NCBI): domain Eukaryota; kingdom Metazoa; phylum Arthropoda; class Insecta; order Hymenoptera; family Halictidae; genus Agapostemon; species Agapostemon virescens. The sequence goes on along the minus strand of CM052093.1, from coordinate 16,506,195 downwards.
CCCAACCCTCGAACGAAATGCAAAGCCCTGGATCGGTGCACGGCTGCCGTCGAATCTCAAGGGAAAACCGTCAAAATGCGGAAGAGGCAAGTAAATCCAAACCGGAGCCAAGAACGATCGCCGATGAGCTTTCATGAGCGACTCCTTCTTCGCCGGCGTTCTTCCATTTTGACTTTTTCCCGGCGTACCAGCTGGCTTCGAACCGCGCTCCTATCACTCTACGGAAACACTGTTTCGGATGTTTCGATGATAATCGCGAAACTTGCTGGTACGAGAAACCGTGTGACGGCCCATCGACATCTGTGCCAGTCGAAACACTTTCTTCGAGTTGGGAATCGGTCGTTAATCGGCGGTTCGTCGTTTCCCACCTTTCCGCACACGACGCGATCGGTAACATGCGACATTATGATCAACGTACAGCATGTTTGTATTTATGTGTTTGTATATCTCTCTGTGTGTTTGTACGCGCACACGCGCGTCTGTGTATATACGTGTTTGTGTGTGTGTGCGTATGTGTGTACGTGTTGCACGATCATGAACTGGGCGGCGAAAGCCAACGGGCTACGTAAATCGTGCGACTCTGCCTCCCCATCTTCCTTAATCCCCCGGTCGTCTACAGAGTTCTGCTCAGCCATTTTGGCTCAGGACGGTTCTAGCGACCCGGCGACGAGAGTGAAGCTATCTATCGGCGTTTGCTTGGTAGTGACCACGATCGCTCTGATCAGTGACCGATAGCTAGATCGTCGATCGCCGCGGGGACGTATACGACAGCTCCTCCGCATGCCTGACAGAGCACGCTTTTGGAGCCCTCTCCTTCTCCTTCTCCTCCTCCTCTGTTGTACCCGCCTTTTGTGCCAGTGACCTCAAAGATGACCGACCGGAATAGAGTGGTCCGGCCGCTTCCTCAGATGGGCGAGTCGACGTCTGGTAGCCCTTCGACGGCTTTCGCCTTGCCACCCTCAGGACTGAAGACCGCGGCGCAAGTGCTCGAACACTTGCACCACGTATTCGAGACCGTTCATGTAATCGCGGAAGATCACCCAGTCCCGCAGCTGCCGATGCGACTCCGATAATGTCTCCGCCCGCAACTCCGACTGCATGATGTCACGGGTCACGTCCGGTCGCGACGACAGTTGACGCTCCACCAGCGCCACTTGCAACTCGCAGAGAACCTGTAATCATAGCATTCGAGGCGTTAAATTCACTCTTCTCCACGACGATCGAGAGAAACTTAAAACCATATGAACTCGGAACTGTTTCACCTTGAAGCCAAGACATTTCTTCTGACATAGGATAATTTCATTCTACATGATTTATTTCATCTCATGCATATATTTTTTATTTTTACTCGTCCTTTAAATTTTTAGCAATTTCAAAGATAAAAGCATAGCGATGTAAAAATTCTTTTAACCCTTTGCATTCCAATAGCGCCTCTGAGGCGACACCGAAAATTCTCGTGCAATTATTCGGGACAACATCGGTGAGTTTACCTTTTAGAAATCGGTAGAAATTGAAATGTCGCAGGCACGAGTAAGGGTAATAAACATTCTATCTATGAAAGGAAATTAAACATGTCCAATGGAATTATTCTAAGTCAACAAATAGCTTGATTTTGGAAATAAAATTGCTTGGAGTGCAAAGGGTTAAATAATAGTCTGACAATCGTTAGTGGTGCCTCAGAGTCACCATTCAAGTGCAAAGTGTTAACCCTATGCACTCGGACCTGTTTCAACGTGAAACCAACGCATTTTTTCTGAACTAGGATAATTTCATTCCTTATTGCCTTATTTAGGTATTCACCGATATTTAGGTACATTTATTAATCTATTAATAGAACGTAGTTTGTTAGGTTTCGTATTTTATACTGTCAGTCACCGGTGACTGACGTGGGCGCTTAACGTGTTAACCCTTAGCGCCCCAATGGCGGCTCTGAGGCGACACTAAAAATTTGCTTACTATTATTTAAAACAGCTTTTACGTTGTTCTGTTTGCATTTGCATTTAATATTTAATATTCACGAAAGGAAATGAACCATGTACAATGGAATTATTTTACGTCAAAGAAATGTTTCGATTTTGGAATTAAAATTGCTTTCAGTGCTAAGTGTTAAGGGTAGTTCGAGCTGGAACTGTTTCAGGTCCGAGCTAATGTCAAAGACGCACGACGCAGATCGGTGGCTGATGAAATTATTAGACTGATCGTGTTCCCTAACTTGTTAAGTGTTTGTGCGAAGTATAGTCGTCGTGAAAAAATGCACTTTTTGTGTTGGGATAAAAATTGCATTTGCTCTTTAATAAACTTTAACACGTTAAACGCTACGTTAGTCCGCTGGGACTGGTGATATCAAGTTTACACAACAATATATTATATATAATTCGTAGTTACACTTTTCATTAGGTTTAATTATAATGAAAGAACGAAATTTGTAACGAAATTTTTAAATAGTCATTGTCCCATACAAAAATAGGAAAAAAAGTAATTTGTTGTTGCTTTTATTTGAAGATTGACTATAAAATTGACAACTTATGTAATTTATTCTAATATTTTGATCAACCAGTACTAGATCGACTTACAGCATTATTCAAACTATAAAGATGTCCTTTGAAGAAATTAAATTTCCAACTTATTCTAACGACACCTGAATAAATTAAATCTCGTCATATTTCGATATCTTAATTTCGTTCGGTTCTTCGAAAAATTAATTCTTGATAGCCCAATATTTTCAATGCCAAGCAAAAAGTGCCATAAACGAGTTTGCACGAGTATCGGCAAAGATAACAGGTGCAGTAATAGCTTTAAAATTGCAGTCAATTCGGTAGACGCGAGATGCAGTTACAGAACCGCAAACATTTATCTTTCGACTCTGGCTGGAGACGACACAATGCTATCTGAGGAACCTTGCGATCGTGAAGCCGTAACGGTATATGTTCAACATATTTTTATGTTTTAACAGACAAAATTAAACAAATTCAATATTGAGTTGAAAAGAACTCAATGCTGTATGATTTGAACCTCAGTTATAGAACGTGTTATTCGATGAATAAACAAATCTGCATGGATAAAATGAAGCGAGAGGTTGAAGACAATGGAGAAATCGAAAATGAAATCGGCGTCGAGTCGAAGAGATCGACAACAAATTCGATAGAAATCGTCAGTCGCGATAGAACCATAAATTTTTTCGCGTTCCGGCCAGAAGGTTTAGCAGAACGCGACTTTACGTAAAACTCGTAAAGTTGGCGGCTTTTTTACGACCACGGCAAGCAATATAATTCAGGCTAATTGTTACTCGGCAACATTGTGAAAGGTGTTCTTTTTCTTTTTTCTACTAAAAATCTACGGAACAAGAAGAACTAGAGAACCGCGTGCACTTACCGTTCGCAGTTTGTATTCAGTGTCTTTGAATTGCTTGCGAAAGTCGAGCTGCAGATCTTCTTGATCCCAGACTATTTGTTCTAAACCCACTGCATACTTTTGCATGTATTCGTACGCATCGATCAGAGCGGTGTCAAGCTGTGAATAAAATTTGCGATCTTCAGAAGGAAATTACATTAATTGATAACGCTAGAACTAACAACTGCTGAACGACACTTATGTGCAACGGAAAGTTCAACACTAGGTTTACGGGATTTGTCAAAACTACGCATACTAGTACTTTTCATCAATAATTATAGCGATTGCAGAAATATACAAACAATTGTTCGACAAATTAATTTTTAAATGGTTATAAATTTGGCCAGACACGTTCTCGTTACTTTGACAAAGGAAATTTTATATTTATAATTATAAAATATAATATTATAATTTATAATATTATAAATTTTATAATAAGTAACTTTTAGTGCATCGGTTTTAGTGCATTTTAGTGCATGGTTATTAACCCTTAGCACTCCAATGGCGCCTCTGAAGCGACATTACAAACTCCCTTACTATTACTTAAAATAGCTGTAACATAACTATGTTTTTATCTAAGAAGTCGGCAAAAATTGGAATGGTGCACTTACGAGTAATAGTAATAAACTTTATACTCGCAAAAGGAAATTAACCATGTACCATGGAACTATTTTGTATAAAAAAAAATGTTTCGATTTTGGAATTAAAATTGCTTGAAGTGCTAAGGGTTAAACGAGAATTTTTCATGGAAATATTTCCACCATTCTGAAACTCTAGAATTAATTTAATTAACACTCACCTCCAACCTGTCAAGATACTCTTGATCCAGTTGCTGTCCCAGTTGCTTTGGAATTTCCTTTGGCCCCGGTAGCCAATCGTATTGACTGTCTTTGAACGAGGTACGCCAATCTTCGAAGTCAGTGTTGAAAGTTCGCCTGACCTGCAAATCGACATGATCGAAGTTTAATTATTCGAACGTTTAATCGTTCGACGATCGGATCGTCTAAATGCGAAATTCGTCATCGTCATCGTTACACGAATCCCTCGAGAACTTCGTGAAAGTTCCATTATCCCGCGAGCAGATGCCGAGGCAACGATTAATAGTTTGAATTACGTGGTTTCGCCGGCAAAAGTACAACCCTAGCGTGCGTTATCGTTGTTATCGTCGTACAAACTGACTACAACGTAATCTCTCAGCGGTTTAATTGCATAAAACTTAATAAATGGTTCGCCAACGAGGAGGCGCTCTCCTGTACACAACCGACAATTTGCTGAAAGCAATCAACGGCCGGCAACGGCTCGAAAAAAATCGTCTTATGGGGAAAAGAATTCGTTTTGCCGGAGAAGTTAACTGTTACGTTACATGCAAATGGTCTATATTCGCGCGCGGAGGGTACCAATGATAGGCCATGAACGAAGTGAATGTCTTTATTTTCCGCTAAAAAGAATCTCGACCGTCGAACACGCTCGAGGAACCTCCCTGCCTTTTCAATTGCTTTGTTTTCGGCCACGTTTTCTATCCTCGACCGTTCGAAACATTGATTTCGACCACTTTCTTGAACGTTCCGACCCCAAGATACGAATCGCAACATGATCGAAACTCGTCAATTTCTAAAATTGTATCTTCGAAACTAGATTCACGAGATCCGTCGACACAACGCATTCCAATACTCTTAATTTACGAATATTAACCCTTAGCACTCCAATGGCTCCTCTGAGGCGATACTAAAAATTGTCTGGCTAATATTTAAAACAATTGTTACATTACAATATTTGTACTTAACCCTTAGAGTAAGGAGTCTATTTTGTAACATAAAGGACGGAGTGGGGTCACTAAAGTCTCCCACACAAAAATTGTTTTGTTTTGTTTATAAGTTAAAAAACGATTATTTAATTAAATTTACAGCATTTATTTTTAATAAACAAATAAAATACTATCCACTTTCAAACATTTCATGTTTTGACATAAAATAAACTTATAATTATAAATAAATTAATAATAGAATGCCACTAATAAGTTTTTATACAGGATTTAAAATAAAACTCGACTACCTAAAGGGAAAAAGAGAGAAAGAAATTATTTACGAAGTTATTAAAGAAAAACTAATCTTGGGAGATCTAAAGTCCCCCACTCCGTACTCTAAGGGTTAAGCAGTTAATAAAAATTGAAGTCTGGCACGTACGATTAATAGTAACAGATTTGATATGCACAGAAGGAAATGAACCGCGTACAATGGAATTCTTCTGGGACAAAGAAATGCCTTGTAGTTAGTAATTAAAATTGCTTGGAGTGAAAAGGGTTAAAATCGTAAAAGTGTACCCATGAAGAATTACTCGATAAATTAATTTCTGAAAAATGCGAATATACATATTCCTGTTGTTCTTGCAAAGTAATGGCAAAGTAGTCCCTTTCGGTGGACCATAAACCCAATGTTAACGCGATTTAATGCGATGGAGGAATCGTAAACGAGTTTTACAGAAAAATGTAACGGATGTTTCGATATTTTCATTCCATCCAAGATCTTACATTTGTTTTTAGACGGCTCAATTATAAAAGATAAATATTCGTCCAATATATGTAGTTTAATAACGTGTACCGGGGTTTCAGTAACAATTATTATTGCCTGTTTCTCTCGAAAATGTTTAAGGATACCCTAAAGAGGAAGACCGTCCGCGAAAGCATGTTTGCCGGCTGAAACGGAAAGTAAGAAATATTTTGCATCAAAACAAAGTAACTTCATTGTACGGCGGGATCGTGCGAAAAAGAATGAGAATAATTCAACATAAGCAGAGGCTGGTATGTAGCCGGCGCGATGTTTATGGGTAAAAGAATTGGTTTTGCCGGAGTTAACTGTCCAGTTACATGCAAATGGCCTATATTCGCGCGCGAAGGGTACCAATGATAGGCCATGAACGAGATGAATGTCTTTATTTTCAACTAAAAAGAGTCTTGGCCGTGAAACACGCTCGGTGCAATGCCGTATATGCAAAAATGTCCGCGCCTCTTTCTGCTGGGGGAGCAATATGGTTCAATAACAGGTTTAGTCACTGATTAAACAGGGAGCAGCGCCTCGCACGAGATCAGGCTTTCGATATCCCTTGTTCCTGGTACGATGGGAACGAACGCGCTGACAGATGAGTAAGCAGCTAGCATCGCGAGCGAACAGCACGCGTCCGCCCGGAGTCGCTGACTTTTTTGGTAATCGGTGGGGACCATGGCCAAAATTGAAAATTTAGCTGTCCGTCGAACGTCGAATTTGGCAAACAATTTTGAATGACGGTAGTTTCATTTTTTAGACTAGCGACTAGCGACAATCTTTCCGTGATTTTTGAATTCCTCGTCGAGAACATCGCCCTGATTCAGTATCGTAGTTTAGCAGTAATAAATGAAAGCGTGTTAATCATTGAAAGAGCGACGGGAGTAGGGTTGGGTGAAAGTTTCGTGAAACGTTATAAAACAGTGCAAGATTGTGTTTTCTATTTTGTTTATTAATTTTCCTCTTCAGTTACTAAGTATGCATCGCTACTTTGAAGAAAGCATCTAGTCGTATGTCGAAGTGGAACGTCTTCGAATACAAACGCAAATCTGGCCCAACCATAACTTGGTTGCGTACAGTGACTCGCTACTAAAATTTTTTAAATATTACTTGGTAACATAATGGAAATATTTAGGCGAAGTTATTACTATTAGAAGAGAATTATAACAATTTGTTCCTGTCAATCTTCGTTTACATGCTGTTAAAATTTGGAAAACTTTCGAGAACTCTTCTTTGTCCGAAGTTGTCGGGACTTGTAACGCGACGACGCTTTTTAAAAAAAAATTTTAGGATTTACGTTTTGAGCGGAACCTATTAAGAGGTGCCATAACTTCTTTCGGTCCCCGTTTCGAACTTTTTACAATATTGCTTTGGACTTGGATCGTTTTTCTGCATCCGTTTGCATGGAAACTTGTATCCGAAAGCTCGGGCGCCGGGCCGGGCAAGCTAATCGCTAAACGCTTCGAACGCTCGAACCGCCATGAATCATCGGTAACAAGGTGCTCCGATCGCGACAGAAGGGAGAAGCCCTCACTCCACGTGACAACTTGGAAATGGTCCATTAGTACACGTTTCGTGAAACCATAAGCACTGCACACGAGCCGCAGAAAGGTGTCTAAAGCGATCGCAAGGTCGGCGCGTTGGCAAAACGCGAGGCAGAAATTCAAAACTTGGTCAAAAAGTGATCGCACGGTCGAGAAACACCTTCACCAAGCTGCAACTAATTTTTCTTTGTATCTTTAACATGTGTTGGGTTGTCCGGAAAATTCGTGCGGATTTATTCTTATTTTTAATAAATATATACTGAAACTTAAACGCGTTGCATTTCAATCTTCCGTCAAAATCGGTACGAACAATTACTTAAGTAATCAAATTATTAAAATTCATAAAACCTTTTTAAGCTGAGACAACCAGGAGTTTTTATTTAGCATAAGGAACATCAAATTGATTGTGCAACGTTCTGTAAAACTGCATAGTACTTTGCAATGCATTACGTTCGGAGAATTTGGCACATCTCTGTAATAATATCTTTTTACAAGAAGATATTTTGCAATTTCATTGAGTTCCAGAACGAACATAATTTGCATTCAACAAAAATAAATAAAATTTATGATGCCCTGTTTGCGTTGAAACGTATACAGTATTTATTATAAATAATGTCCCAGTACATTAATTAATTTAGAATCAAAATTGGTAAACGGTCTACATGAAGAATTGTGACAAATTGTTAATGTATTATATAAAAATATTCTCATGGATGTTTCAAGGCCTGTTGACACCAAATTGATCGAATAAACTTTCTGCAAACGTGTTATCGAAAATACATCGAGTTTTCGTTCGAGCGAAATCGAAGCTTGAAAGTTCTGTTTCGTCGATAAATTTATATATTTAGTAAAAATTGTTTGTTTTATTACGAAGCGTGTTACACTGCAAACTGTGAACGTCAAATATTTTTGAGAATTCGCTCTTCGAACGTTAGACTATTCGGCATTGTCACAGTGCGACGTGCGTTCATAGTGGAGAAGCGTAAATTCGACTGATTTCGGGATTAATCGATCACAGTTTCCGCGCGTGTATCGTTCGGGAAGAACCGTAGAAATTCCATCGTGGAGTTTTATAGCTTGTTTCGATACCGACGGTCATTCGTTATCCAGGACTCCTGGATACACTGGATACAAAATACCTGCGAGCCGTCGGAACAAGGAATGCGCACGTGTCTTTTAAAGGCCCCCGGGTTTGATCAATTTTCGTGGCGGGCAAGTCGCGAATATCTTGCCCAGTTTTCTCGTATTGGCCAGCTGTTTCGCGAGCGAGCGAGAGAGAGAGAGAGAGAGAGAGAGAGAGAGAGAGAGAGAGCGCACGAGAGCGAGAAAGACAGAGAGAGAGAGGCAAGAGCGAGAAAGAGAGAGAATCACGAAAAGAATCGCGGCGAGAGAACGGATAGGAACGGGAGGAAGAAAAAGCGAAGAATGAAAGGAATTGTCGCTAACAACCACTGGCGGCGAACAAATCTGAGACGCGCGGGTCTTTTGTGCCTCGTAAAAGTCTCCTCGGCCACACCGGAGCACGAATAATCGTAAAACCAGGCTGAAAACTGACAGGAAGTAGGCTGGCAAGAGTAGGCATGGTCGCTGCGGTACACTCGAGGACCCGTCAAAATCAATTAGTCTCTCGGTCTTTCTTCTAGCGCGGCTTCACCGCTCCACCGCTTATTAGAAGTTATAAAATTTCGGTGCGACGGCCACGAACCGATTCAATGGCTCGTGCAGCCACGAAAGAAACACTCGGAGAAAAATCGAGGCCTTTTCGATTCCATCGATTTTTCTTCAAATCGCCGATCGAAAGAGTCACAACTGTTCACAGGAGCTTCCGTTCGACACGAGAACCATAGAAACTGTTTTCACAAACGTTCTCGTAACTTACACGCACATATACATTTTCTACATACAAAAATTTCTTTTCGCACGCATATTGAAAGACGATCCGCCCTTTCTAATAACTCTTATAAACCCTTAGCACTCGAGTTGCAACTCCGAGGCGTCTCGAAAAATTGCCACACTATTATTTCAAATAATTTTTACAAGTTTCTAACAAATTGATAAAAATTTAACGGTTGTGAGCAAGAGTAACAGTAAAAATCCTGATATACATAAGTTAAAATAATTCACATGGAAGGAAAGTATCCTAGATCGGAAAAAATGCTTCGATTTCCTAGTTGAAGCAGCTTCGAGTGCACACGCAACGGAAATTCTTTTCTTGATCGTTCGATCGGCGAGACATTTCGATTTGCGTTGAAGTTTAATTTAATACTGATTTAATTCTGTCCTATGATCGCGTGAAAAAGGTGAGAGAATAAATGGTCGTGGGTACGTAGCGGTAGGCAGAATGGGCGACGATGAATCGTGTTCGAAAAATATGTCAGCCTTGAATGAAACCGTACGGACCGACATACAGCGAGTGGAGTAGCAGAAAATACGTGTCGTAGTGCGTATTGAATGTATCGAGGCAAGTAAATGCACTGGCGGGTTGTGTATCCGGTCTGCGTTTTAGTATGCAGGCGGAGTACCGGGGTATAGATGCCCCATCCTTGTCGGGGAGAGGGGCAGCTTCCGATTCTGATTTATTGGAATCCTCCGCTTCCGATATTTTATCCGATTCCTTCACGTACCCAATGCGCGTACACGCGACTCGTAGACGTCGAACTTCCTATCCACCGACAACAGTATATCGGCTGTAATCACATGTACAAGGTGATTCCATTGATTCTCGCCGCTTATTAACTCGCCGGCACACGGCCAAACGACGAATATCATCCTAGCGGTATTATCTACGCTCGACGATCGACATACTACCGAAACGACTCTATCGTGACGCTTGCCGCGATTAGATCTCCGAAACGACGCCTCTAAACACACTGTTTTCCATTACGTTTATCTGCTAATTACCCGATCGATCATTAAAATTTTATAACAACCACACGAATTAATGCGTCGTCGGTTCTTTATTGATTTATCGTAGATGAACGATAAATCGAAATAAAAGGTGAATCGAAATTAACTGAATTAACTGTCCCGTCGACGGAAACTGTAACTTTTTTATTTTAGCGTTAAACTTTGTTCATTTCCAACTGTTAAACTTTGTAATTTTGTATAGTTAACCCTTTGTACTCGGAGATGTTTTAATTGTAAAATTAAACATTTCTTACGAGCTCGAATATTTCCATACTGAATGTGATTCTTTGCATTTTGTGGATACGAGATTGACATAATATCTCGTGTAATACTTAAATGTTTAAAAAGTTTGATGAAGTAAGTAATATCTTGAATACATCTAAGAGTGAATAATAAATTGATAGAATCTACAATAACGTACAGAAACGATGTAAGCAATTCTTAAACGTTTAAAAAGTTTGATGAAGTAAGTAATATCTTGAATAACTCTGAGAGTGACTAGTAAATTGATAGAAATGATTTAAGTAATTCTTAAATGTTTAAAAAGTTTAAGCAATATCTTGAATACTTCTGAGAGTGAATAATAAATTGATAGAAGTTACAATAATGTATAGAAACAATTTAAGCAATTCTTAAATATTTAAAAAGTATGATGAAGTAAGCAATATCTTGAATAAGTATAGGAGCGACCAGTAAATTGATAGAAACGATTTCAACAATGCTTAAGCGTTTAAAAAGTTTGGTAAAGTAAGCAATATCTTGAATAAGTCTAAGAGTGAATAATAAATTGACAGAAGCTACAATAACTTATAGAAATGATTACGTCAAAGAATTAACTTCGTCGTGAGGATCACGAATTAATTTGCTCACCTAATATTATTGTTCTTGGTATGCTGATTTTATTGTCTTTAATTTCTTTATTCTGTAGTACACGGTTATACCTCATTCATTCTAACTGTTTTTACTGCCACCACATTTGCTTTCTAGGGCTCTTTGACCGTTGATTCGTGGATTGAGTAAAAAAGCAAGCATATTTTAAAATGTAAAAGTAGCGTGATATCTTGTTCGACCGATCTTTATAACCTTTCGATGATAATTCGAAAATAACACGTTTCTTCTTTAAGAAAAAAAAAATAGACGAATGAGTATTTGCAGTTTCTCGGCTCTGTTAACCATACAGTTGATTAATTAATTTCTAGAGGAGAGTTCTTTATGAAAAAAAAAAAACAAAGTATTACCTTCGACCATCGAATAGTATTATTTAAATCTCGCAACCAAGACAATTATGTAACTTAAAGACAATACGGTTCGATCGTACAACAAGAATACAACGATAAAAATAAAAACGAGACGAACAATTTATAGTTTCTAGCGTAGTTTTAAAACTGCGTCATCGAGTAGCCTTTAATATTCAACATTCAACGCTTGTTACTAACAACGACGACTTCTATCAATAAAATAAAAATAAACTGAACTGATTAGACTATACTACTGAAAATCGGTAAAGCTTCTAGTCGAAGTACCGAGGCCCTCGATCTACCAAGGAACAGAACTTCGTCGAGTAGAAAAAAAAGGTAACGCAGCCGCGACAATGAATTAGCGAATCCTTCGCAGTACGTTCCGCTGCTCGGCGGGCTTAACAGATGTCGAATATCACGAGACTGATAACGAACAAGGAATTCGCGGATCGGAACGTTATCGCGGGCCACCTGCGCGTGGGTCTGCGATCGGTCTCACGAAAGCAGCTCGTTTCTCCGTACCCTCTGTCTAATCTGCTTTTTCTCGTCGTGGTGTCTGCAACGCTAAAACGATAACAAGACCTAGCAGGTGACGTCACTGGACTACCAGACAGTGCGTCGCCTGGTGTGTCGGAGTCGGAAAGACAGAGAGAAAGAAAGAGCGAGAGATATCAGCAGCATCAGGGACGTCCTCAGAACCCGGCTAAGTGTTCGAGTCTGGGAAAGGTGCTTGGAGAGAAAGAAAGAGAGAGAGAGAGAGAGAGAGAGAATATTGGTCCTCTCTTGGCGATGTGCGTTTTTCGGTTTTTCCCAAGCGGGGAAAAGGGGAGGGGGGGGGGGGGGGTAGCCGAACGATATCAGATTATGCGCTGACTTAGAAAACATCGGTATCGAGTATCGTCCAGCGATGATGTAACGACGACGAACGTTTCCACGGTGAGTTCCATGGGGCCGTAGAATAGGGCCGGAACGAGCCCTATACGCGCAGAGACGCAAACGCCTTTTGTGGTCGCGTGCTGTGAATCCTAATCTCGTCGAACGTGCACTCGATTCGTGCGTGTGACTCCGTATCTGCCACGCTCACTCGAAGTATCGCTAGTCCGCAAGTTACGACTGAAAATTATAGCCGAAGCGCCGATCCACTGACTTAATTTAATCGCCAGAAATCGTGGATGATCATCAGCAACTTAGTACTAGCTGATCGTTAACTCATCGTGCTCGAACGCTGACTCCGAGGCACCAGTGACAATTGCTACAGATTTATTCTAACCTGTCTTATAGTATTCATCATTATTCTATAAATTGCTAGAATCTCAAGCGTAGCACTGACTTAATTTAATCGCCAGAAATCGTGGATGATCACCAGCAACTTAGTAGTAGCTGATCGTTAAATCATCGTGCTCGAACGCTGACTCCGAGACACCAGTGACAATTGCTACATCTTCATTCTAACCTATCTTATAGTATTCATCATTGTTCTATAAATTGCTAGGATAAACGTACCATGAAACGAACGGATTCGATTTCATGCGCGTAATGTAAAAGAGATTATTTACCTGCGAATATGTTTTAGTCGTGTTGCAAGAATTGAAATTGAACGAATGAATTTAACTTCAACCTAGCACGATTTGTCGACTTCGATCGCACCCAGAAATTACAACCGAGCAACTTCGACATGGTCGAAGCTAGTTATCGAAGCTAGAAGCGTCAAGCCGAGTAGATTCAGTCGGAACTTATAAAGATAACCTCTGTTGCAAGTAGAAAACGTTGACCAACTCTAGCTTGACACAAGCTGACGATTAACTTTCGAAATCCAGAGCTAGCTACGCGGTTTAAATTGACCTTAGAAAACAAGCTGTCAACCATCTTCGCGCGAGCTAATTATGAACGCTAGAAACACCGAATTAATCGGATAACTTAACTTCAAATTTGCGCTATCCTCTACCCCTCGGAATTATTGCGTGCAATAAATTAACGCGCAAAATGTGATGACGAAATTTTGAAAATTGTGAAAAAGAAATTGACAAAATTTTGCTAGAAAAATCAGGTGCGCTTCCGGGCCGATTACGGGAATAGGGAATTGTAAATGGGTCACGGCGGAGGGTGGTTTCCGTGTTGCGAAAGAGACTGCGAAAGCGGGGGTTTAAACGGGCGATGTAATCCAAGCTGCCACGATGCATACAACGATCCACGATCCCGTGGCCAGCGTAGAAACAGGAAACGCGTAGAGAGCGGCTGTCAAGGATGAGTCAGGTGGGTCCAAGAACTCCGGCGGGCATGTAAGGACGTTCAGTTATGGTCCCCGAAATCATGTCGACACGTGTGCACGATGCATAACTAGGTGGTAGGGATGAGGCGACCGAGCTTAATCTATTCTCGTGAAAAAAAAAACGAGACTAAAGTTTCGCGTGTGTAACCGTAGCTTCGATCCTGCGGTTTCCACGTCTCTTTTTTCGGATCGTTTCAGAAGAGAGGAACCTTGAGCAACGCACACACACGCACACGCACGCATACGCATACGCACGGACGCACACATACACATAGGCCGAACCGGGACCGTGATTTATTGTCCTTGGTTAGAGATAATAAGGCACGGATCGGCTGAGAAGATTCTTTCGAAACGAAGGATCTTCGTGCGCGGTCGAACGGATCTATTTTTCGGTTTTCTTTTTCTTTTTTCGGCAGGAGGAACGGGGCGGGGGGAGAGGGTGAGCGCGGGTAGATCGCTTACACATTTCATAATATCCCCGAGGGGAACACGGTGGTGGCACAGGAAGCGGCGTCTGTCGGCAATGAAAATGTCACTTTCGACCGATCGTCGAACGCATAACAGAGGTCGAACGAGTCTCCTCCTCCTCCTCTTTTCTTTCTGCCGCGATGAGCGCCGGAGATATCTCCTCCCGATTGCAAAGTGCATTTTCGATCTGTGCAATTACGCGCAATAAATATCGCGCGCAGGATGCATGGGAATCAGAGAAACAGGGTAATCCCGGACTGCGGCGACCACTTTCCGAACCATCCACGCTAAGAGGAACACTCGAATACTTAAACACACGGACGGAATCGTCTGTAGTCGCCGATCAGTTGCGTGACGAGAATGAGTTATTGTCATGAATAACCGTTCACCCAGAGGAAACATATAAATATAGGCAAATGTAATTGAAATAAAGAAGAGAGGCGCGCACCGACGACCGTACACCGAAAATATAATCTACCGTACTCCGGATATCGATATTTAAATATTAATGCAAACTAGCCTGTGGAACGTCGATTAAATCTATTTTTATACGTCGACGATCTTGCATATTCAAGAGAAAGAGAGACGGAGGAAAAGGGAACGAGGTAAACGAAGAAATCTCGTACTTCTGGATATTGCTTGCATTTCCGGTCGCATTCCAGCGCAACTCGAACCGCCGCGTCGCTTCCGCCGGTTTCGTTTTCGTTTGTTGGGAATCGTTTATCCGGTCAGAAAATCGCTGGTTTCCCTGAACATAGAGGGAACGTAACGCCGTGCGTATCTAGAATCGAGTACATCGAGCAGTAAGTCGAAGATCTCTTTCGAAGGTCTCTGGGATTCAACGATCAACGTCCGTACGACCGGAAGTACTACCATAACCGCCTTCCGCTCGATGTCCCCTTTCCCCGTCCGATCCCCACCAGAAGTCACGTTAGTAATTATCGAACCATTGATGAACTTAATGTTCGTCTGTTAGATCGTCGATATCGCGAGCGTGCCGGACCCGTCGAACGCGTTTTTTATTTTCCGAAGCGGAGTAACAACCTCGATGACGATGACGAAGATAAAACGATCCGGGGATCGAGGAGGATCGACAAGCGACCGATGGATTTCGTGTACTCACGTAGTCCTCGCGAAAAAGCTCCGTCTGCATCAACGCCG
Organism: Agapostemon virescens; assembly: GCA_028453745.1. Lineage (NCBI taxonomy): Eukaryota > Metazoa > Arthropoda > Insecta > Hymenoptera > Halictidae > Agapostemon > Agapostemon virescens. Next base: position 16,490,681 of record CM052093.1, on the reverse strand, counting down.
TTTTCGCCTGCAGGACAACCTGGTGAAGAAGCTGCGAGTCCGTAAGCTGCACTACGTCCAAATCACCGGTGAAGTCTTCGGCTGCTAGGCCACAGGGGTTCACCCACTTCGGGGGCGAGCTCAGTCGTCTATTCTCGAGGGGCATCGTCGGAGCACTCTGCACCGAGACCACGAGCAGGGTCACCAGAAGACTGCCTAACCCTGGAAATCACCGATTCGTGCGATTACACTTGCTATCTAAATTCAAATACTCTGGGAAATCTTAGAAACGAATCCCTCGCCTTACGACTTATGTCACGCTAACAGTGATCGAAACAAGAACCGATGGCATTCTGTACGCGTCTCAAATTCGCAACAACGGGAACGGAATTGTATTCCGGTCAAAAGCAAAGCTAACATACCGGAAAAGGACCAATAACGTAACGTAACGGTTAGGACCAAGCAAACGTACTTCGTTTCCGATTCGCCGTGTCGGAGGAGTCCGTTCGCAACAGCTTGCAGGTAGATGTGCCATCAGAGCTGACAAAGATGAAGAGATTTTCTCTCTGAACGACGACATATCACCGTGTAATTTCGGAATCTGTATTTCGCGGACTGTTAGATACAATATCGCCTGAAACCACAGGTTGCGAGGCACGCGGTGGACTCGAGTCGGCTCGAGTATGCCGATTTTCTTAGGGTTTCTGCTAGTCTCGTTTCCGATTACCGGCGAACCGTGCGCGGCATTAACCGAGAGTTGTTCTTGTATTAAGAGGATAAGAAGCGAGGCGCAGACTCGGGTGCCCCTGTCGGTGCAATCAAGGTATTTGACGCGAGAGAAAGAGCGAGGACCCGAGTTTACCCGATACCCCGTCGCGGTAGAGAGAGAAAGAGAGATCTCATCATGAAGAAGCTTCCGGCTTGTTGTTTCGACCTTCCCCGTTCTCGCCCCACCCTCGGGTACACTTCTCCTGGTCGATAGCGAGTGCCTAAATGGTAGATTTCGATCGAGACCGTCTTATGATCATCCGGCAGTTTCGGGATCACCGCTCGTCGAATTACATCCACGTGAATTCGTCGTCGCATTATTTCACGAGTTACGACCCTTGATGAGGGGCCTGGAATCACGTGCACCGCTACGACGACAAACCATCAGCAGTCGCGTACGCATTCGAAGGATGTGTATAACCACCGCAACTTTTCTCTCTCTTGGTTCGGAACACCGCCGCCTGTCTTTCTACCGTGATACTGTTTGTTGCAAGAGGTATGCTCGTTTCCAGCGAATACCTTGTGCTTGATTTGTAGCACGACCGGCCCCCTCCGACCGAATTACTCCGGCATTAACATCTCGTCCGACCGTCTAAACAGTGTTATTCGACGTCAATGTTTCTAGCCGCACGCAACCCAAGAAAACAGCCCAAACCGCCATTAAACCGCGCCCCCTATACACCTATCGAGCGGGCGCATTCTAGTATGTACACGCGTCTCCCATCGTGTGTTCGAGAATTAATTTTACGAAAACGATCCCAGCCAATCAGCCAAAATTTGCACTTTCGCTAATAAATTTTATGGAGAAGTTTGAAAACCGGCTGACGAGAAGAAACAAATCATATCCCGGTCTATTGTTTTATCTATCTAGTGTTCACGTTATTATTTTGAATGATTTTTATCGAATCGTTCTGACGTCTCGCGTCCCGAAGAAAATGGAGTTTCAATGACCACCAACGATCATCCCTTGCGATCCGAGAATGACTTTTTAACGCCACGCTTTAGCATTTACATGGCAGATACCGCCGTTATTAAAAATCGGCTGCCGAGAGGAAATAAATCATATCCCGGTCTATTGTTTTATCTATCTAGTGTTCACGCTATTATTTTGAATGATTTTTATCGAATCGTTCCGACGTCTCGCGTTCCGAAGAAAATGGAGTTTCAATGACCACCAACGATCATCCCTTGCGATTCGGGAATGTCCTTTTGACGCCATGCTTTAGCATTTACATGGCAGATACCGCCGTTATTTCATGGTTAACGAGTTCATGTCTCATATTCTGCGCATATCCACGGTTGCTCGGCGAATTAAACGCTGATATCAGAAAATTGTTCCGGGAGAATCGAGCGTACACCTGTTCGAGGTTGTACGAAGCCTTGGTTCTCCGTCGGTTTGACAAACAATGTGATCTTATTTGAATACTGGTTCTCTGTCGCCAATACTTTCGCAATATATGTAAACTTGTAGCGAAGATTGATTATTTTGAAAAATATCTCGCGTAAATATTGGCATTGCTGATCGATCTGCTCACAGGACAAACGTTCGCGATTGGTTTCAATCGGCAGACTACTAAAAATAATTGGACAATCAAAGTTCTACGTTACGAATCTCTTGATAAAGATACCAGCAGTGTATTCAACGCAATACAGAAACGTTTATCGCGCCTCGCACGGTCAATTCTACTAGCAGTTGATCACTGCAAATCACGGACAAGCTATCCCTCTCCTTCGCCGAGTCAAACGGCCATCGTCAAACCTTCGATAGCTCCAAGGGACAATTGAATCGGGGGCTGAGCAGAGTGTGCATTCGAGGAAAAGCAAAATTAATTATAATGTGCATTGCAACGCACACGGCAACTGCGCTAGTCACAGAGGAGACAAAATAAACCGACACTGAGGGAGAGAGAAAGAGAGAGAGAGTAAGAAAAGAGTGAAAAGAGAAAGAGAGACAATGATGCAGGGAGAGGGAGGCCGAGGAGACATCTCGGACACTTGACGCATATTAATGAGCGGCTCTTAAGTGCGTTTCGCGTCTCGGCGAGAGAACGATTTGCCGCGGGGAAGTTCGCGCCCCAAAGTAACCGTGAAAACCGTGCCGACGCGTGCACCGGCTAACCGTGGTGCATCTCTTTTCTGCTCTCCGTGGTCGGTAATTGCGACGAACTGCGTTTCTCGACTGCACTGTCCTCCGGGCGCAGCACGCGTTCCTCCTTTGTCAGCCGCGATGGACAGAAACGCTCGATAAGTGGACGGACACGCGCCTCGATTTCAACCGAAACGAGATTGTATTGGAATCCGTCCAAAGATAGATAGACCACACACGGTTTCCTTGCACCAATGTGCATCGCCACGTGACCGACACGCTGCATCCGCGGTCACGCTCGCAAGTTGCACCTCCCGCCGATTTTTCCCAAAGCCACTGGAAACCCTGCCGACTGGGCAACTTCGTGAAAATTCGGATAACGGAAACGTGGCAGAATCAACCCCTTATTCGAGAATCGATAGTCAAAAAGACTTTCAAAAAGTAAATACAGCGTGATATAGTGAAAATAAAATTCGAGTACCGAGTAAGTTGCCCCAAAGGTCCTTTCATCTTTTAGCGACGCGCGTGATGCAAATCGAGAATAGTTCTTTGGGAAAGCTAATAACGGAAATAAGTAATAAAAAATTTAAGAAATATTGGATAATGATCCATTAAAGGACATTTTGACGATCGTATCGTTCGTACATACGCTCGTGCATGCTGCGAATGAAAGTTTTCAGATAAACCAACGTAACAAATAAACGTGACTAATAATTATACATTATTAATTGTGGACATTACTCGCAAGAAATGGGAGCCAAATAGTAATTTATTTCTTGTTGCATTGGTTTGGATAACTCGAAACGAATACATTGCCAATTTTTAAAAATCTGCTTACTGTTCTGAATCACGTCTACTCATTTCTGTCATGAATGTCTGAATAACTGACGAGAATTGAATCGAATTGATTTCGGGCATGAGCGCAATGATCGTTCGTCGGTAACCACTTTCCGACTCGAAGTATCAAAATTGCCATTTAGTTACTCTGTGTCTATCGATTAATTTAAACCAATACCACTGTTACATTAGTATCAGCAGAAAAACCAACTGAAACTATATTTTAAAGAATCGATGATTAGAGCAGCGAATAATCCTAGCAATCATGAATTATAATTGTAAAAGTGGTGCGTTATTCGAGATTTAACCCTTTGCACTCGAACGGCGACTCTGAGGTGCCAGTACAAATTGCCATACCACTGTTTAAAACAATTTTTACATCGTTATGCTTGTATTTGTGCCCATAATTATGAAAATGGTCTAAGTGAAAATTTAAAAAGAATGAGTTTATCAGTTATTTCACACCACATTATTTTAAACTAAATTTATTCAATGTAAGTTTTACGATATCGTCAAAAATGAACCATTAGATAGTGGTTGTAATTTCAACATTATATGGAATTCATTTAGTGTTAATTATGAAAGTGGTCTAAGTCAGTTCAAACTTTGAAAACAACATTTTCGTACGTAATTCACTCAAAATTTCATAGTCATAATAAATTTCCATTAATCAAGACTAATAAAATTATAAATTAAAATGTTGCATAATTTAAAAATATTTTTTAATTTATTCAAATGCAATTCACTAATATCTCGAAATAAGAAATATATGACTTAGATCACTTTCATAATTATGGGCACATTTAAGAAATTCAGAAAAATAAGCTGAAAGAAATCATGTGGAATGAAAATATCATAGGTCAGAAGAAGTGCCTAGGCTTTCGAGGCAAAGCAGCTTCGAGTGCAAAGGGTTAATCGACAGATAAACAAATCGAAGCTCGCGAATCGGTCGCAGTTGCAGACGAACAGCGTCCGACGGAAAGGTTTTCTAAACGTCGCGTTAACGATGGAAGCCCGTTCGTTGTTTCGATATCCGTCTGTTGCAAGGTAGGAAGAGAACCGCTCCACGGAACGCGAATTGAAATGGCAAACGCGGACCATTACGGCGACGCACGACAGAGCAAAATGCGTTGGAAACAATATCGTTAGGCGTTTGACTTTCCGACAGCGTACTTTCGAAAAACACGCCGGTTACGATAATGCGACAAGTATTTTTATCGTACCAGAAGTAGCCGAGTGATCCAGGTAAATGATCCCGACGTATGCGATTACGTTTCCTTACTTGTCGCGCGGCGTTTTGTACGCATCAACGCCATACTTTCGCCACGACAGAGGCGCGGGTTTCTTTAATCGCTTCAAACCGACGCCGCTTTTCGTACCGATGGAATTCAATTGCCCGCGCGATATGCCTCTGCCCGCGGAATGACCGGGCCAAATTTGTCCGCGCGAACGGAATCGCCGCGATAGGTGTACGCTTTCGAGCAACTTCGCATTCTTTCGCCCCGTAAGAAACCGAAAGAGCCACCTGCGGACACACTCGTCTCTCCGACTTGCAACATTGCTCACCTGGAATGCATCATACGATTTGCTATGTGCGCGGACCACCGTCGTCCTTATCTCGGCCGCGACGCGAATGCGCTGACAAACTTTTCTCGTTAACATGTCGTCGATTAATTCCCTCCGCCGAATCGAGAAGTTAAATCTTCTGAAAAATGTTCAGTTCACCGTTGGAGCGTCGAACAAATGATCTTATCATCGCCGAATACATTGTAGAAAAATTTTAACACCGACATATTCTTCTGCGTTTGTCTATCTCTCAGTGCGTTCTGCATTTTTACAAAATTTTTATAGGCTCGTTTCTCGAATCGTATCCACAGCGACTTCTAAACTTAATTTGTTTCTTAGTTTGAATATTGATAACGAGGTGCAGAAGAATCACAGAAGAATAATAGACGAATGACTCGCTTAAGACGCAAGTTTGAATCTTGCCGATTCGTTGAAACAAATAGCGTTACGTTTGTATCGCCTTGAATCAACGTACGCGTAAAACGTCTTCCGATAACACGACTGTTCGGGTAACGAAAAAATGTCTTAAAATGCCAGTTCGACACATGATTGTTTAAAATACATAGCGGAACGCGATCTTCTCGGATCGATCAACATCAGCTGAAGATTTCGAAACCATTACTTGTCGAGTGGCGGAGGAAAACTAAATCTAACACGGGAACATATTCAGATGCGAAAGTCCGATTTTGCTGAAACCTATGGGAGCTTATAGTACTTTGAAAAATATTTGACACGTGTTTTTTCTTATCGGCAACCATCCACTTTGAAGCCAGAGGTCGAAAAAATTTTAATTTCTTTTAAATTTTGTGTTTTTCAATGGGAATTGTAATCTGAATATGTTCCCTTGTAAGTGTGCATTTACGAAGTCGGAAAAATGTAAATGTTGCACGTACGAGTAATAGTAATAAAGTTTATAAACGCGAAAGAAAATGAACCGTGTGCAAGGAAACTATTCTACGTCGAAAAGTGTCTCGGTTGTGAAATTAAAATTGCTTGGAGCGCTAAGGGTTAAGAGGCGAAGAACGTGTTTAGACGTTTTAGAAGAATGAAGAGGTTTATTTTTGCATCTGAAATGCCAGATGTCTTAATTCGCATTTTAGCTAGATCTTGGAACGCCAGTTTGTTAGGGGTTGCCCTTTGTAGACTTTTTCGCTCAATAGCAATTGACATAACATAATCCACCCTCGGACCCGTACTCGAGAAGCTACTTTCGGAAGTTACTCTCGCCCTACCAGTGACAGTTGGGTGGCGAATTAAATAGAAAATAAATTTTCTTTTAAATTACGTGTTTTTCAGTAGGAAATGTAGTCGCGTACGAAAATGTATACAAAACTTTTCCGTTTAAACAATAAAGCTTTAACCCATTGACTGCCACGCAAATTTAGCGCGTCTTGCCCTGGGTGTCACGGTTTTATTTTAATATATAGTTTTAATAATAATTTTAATAATAAAAATTGATAATCAATATGTTCTCTACACTATATACATTTTTCATTCATCCTTTCTAATAGTTCCTAACTCAAATAGCCATTTGTAGCCAATCTAAACTTGCAGCACATACTACGAGATATCTCGTAGTTGGCAGTCAATGGGTTAAGCTCGTATAAGCTTCATCAAAATCAGATTTTCGCATCTGAATATAATCTTCCACGTTCGGAATACAATCGTCTACCTAATTACGTTCGAAAGGCGACACTAAAAATTGTCGTAGCAAGAGGGACGACGGTTGTCGAACGCGTTGAGGATCTCCAGCGGGACCGAAGCCGGGGTAAAGGGTGACAAGTCGCGTCGCAGGATCGGCGCTTGTAAGAAACCGGCGGGTTTTTCGAGGATCGCGAGAACCGCGACAGCCACGGGATTAGATCGTGGACATTTGGTGGACGGTCATCTAACGGTCGGCACCCGCGTCTTATCTACTTTCGCCCCGTGTGGCCTGGACGGTGTCGACGGTACAGCTAGGGCCTACCTCAACGACAACGCTCGGCGACGGCGTTCCAACGAAATTCCAGAGAACCCGCGGCCCCGTGGAAAAAAGTAAGGCGTGCAGAGCCTGTGAACACCGGTGCAAGACGCATCTCCGCCGTTCGCCGGCAAGAAGATGCTGAAAAATGCGGTAATGACGCACTGTCCTCGCATTGCTCGCGACAATTATACCCCATTACGCCCGTCCCGCCACCCCCTTATCTTCGCGATCGTGTCCATGCCCGGACCGGAGTGCGTTGCGGTAGGTTGCGGTACACGGTAAGTATATACGCTCGCCGATTTATTATACGCCGTTTTCTGACCATTTTTCCCCTCGATCCCTCGGCTGCCTACCGTTCATCCTTAATTCCGCGCCGACGCGGTTTTGAATGTCAGCTGGCAAACTCGGCACGCTGAACCGAAACCGATTTTAACCTCTCAGGCACGGCTGAATTTTGCGCGGGGCTGTTTTCTCTGTACGGCAGAGTTCAACGCGAATTACGTGTAAATGATACGGCTCTGCAATGTGTGACGGATAATGCTGTTCTCTACACACGTAAATTGGAATTAAGTGTTTGTGATTATAAAATTAGAATTTTAAAAGCCACTATAGTGGCGCATAGTGCGTAAGAGATTAACCCATTGACTGCCACGCAAATTTAGCGGGTCTTGCCCTGGGTACCACGGTTTTATTTTAAAGAAAACATGAAGTTTTACAAAATATAATAATATTAAGTTACTGATATAATATTGCAATGGCATTTACAGTATTGTTATTGAAACAAAAAACAGTACGAGATATCTCGTAGTTGGCAATCAATGGGTTAACCCCTTGCCCTACAACAACGAGTCAGACTCGTGATCAAGATTTCGAACGGAATCTTCTAAACCTGTATTTCCTTAATTTTCTTTAAACAGAAATAAAATTTTATTTAATTGTTGATCATGTACGGTCATTGGAGAATAGTTAGGCACGCAATAACTACAAATTTGTCATTTCGCGGACGATAAAGAAGTCATATAGTCAGTGTTATCAGAAAATAAATCGTAGGCCAAGGGGTTAAACAGCACGAGACTTTCCGCAGCTTCCCTTTTCATCCCCATCGTTCATTTGTGATCGATAGAAATTAGTTGCTCCCCAAGATCCCTTATCGGTTTCTGCGAGCTCCCTGTGAACGATTTCTGCACGAAAAGTGCAATTGCAATGGTGTTCAAAGAATCGGAGGCAGCATTGTTTTAAGGGTGTGGGAAACTATATCTGCTCCTTTCCATCTTCAGCCAGCAAATAGGACATAGCTGCTCCCCGAGCACTCTAATCGCGCTAACAAAGGAGGTTGTTACGGTAATCGTAATCTGCAACGAGAACCGCGAGTGCAAACATGCTGGAGGAAACGGCGTTCGGAGAATCGAAGATGGTATTGGTTGAATGTAATAGCGAGTGTGTAGAAACGTTATGTTTCCCAACCGAGTTGAATGCTCCCCGGGATTTTCAAGTTCATTTTGAAGTTCGTGGCTGTACGAGAAGCGTGAAATTCGTGTTTACACTCTGTCGAATCTGTGAATGGCGAAGCTCCAGCCCTACCTGTAGATTTGAGAATGTTCAACAGGTGGGTGTGTTTTGAACGCACACGCCTCCTCTGGTGTAGCCTCACACTTTTCACTGGTCTCACGCTTCAACCGGGATCGGAACTTCTGTGCTCTACACCGGCGAAACGCTGCTAGTCTTCTGTCCAATCAACGGGTAACTCAACCACGATTCATCGACCCCCGATCTATCGATTCTACCGAAATCGTTTCGATTCTCGTTCCCGTTTCGGAGACCATTTGGCGAAAACCATAACGAGAAGAAGTTTTTGTTGAAATTTTAACAATTTGCAAAATATACTAGGGGTGTAAAATGAACTCCAATCTTTTGATCGTTATGGCGATAGATCATGATCTACAGATGTAATTTTTACCACATTTTGCGAGTTTTGAAGATAAAAAGGACAACAAGGTGTTTCAACGTGTTGCATGAGGAATTTTGACGTAAACCACCGGCAAGAAGAATTTTTTGTTGAAATTTTACTAATTTGCAAATATACCACGGGTGAAAAGTGAGTCGCAATCTTTTTGATCGTGACAGTGACAAATTGTGATCTACAGATGTTATTTTCGCCACATTTTCCGAGTTTTGAAGATAAAAGAGACAACGAGGCACGTTAACGTGTCACACGAGGAGTTTCCGATAAGGACCGTGACGATGACTAGCGTGTTCATCGACTTTCTCGAGCATGACGTCAAATCGCAAAAGGGAATGGGAACGACAATGGACCAAGGAAAAAAAATGTCACAAGATCACGTCTGTCGGGTGGATCGCACCTGTCGAATTGACGATGCCGAGCGACACGTGGATTATCATCACATTTTCCAACATCAAAACCACCGTTTCTGACGTCTAATGTCTCCGATGACGCGCCACCGCATCGCTAATCGTCAGTTTCACCGCATGCTGCAGTTCTCATACGCTTTCTCATATCGAATCGTGCCTTGTCGCGACAGGTTGGCCCCGGAATCATTGACGAATCTCGTCATTAAGAACTCTCGAAACTTGAAAAACGAAACGGGAATTTATTTCGCGCCGTTTTAAACGAAGAAATCGCGCGCGAAGAGTTTCAAAATCGTGAAAACACAGTCGGAGAAGACGTTCTTCCATTATGTAAGGAAACATAAATTTTTAGTGAGTCAGCGTCGGATGCACATCTAACGTAAAAATAAGCGAAATCATAGTGAATTCTAGTCTGTATAATTTTGTTACACGCTAACTCGAGTGAGGCGCTTATCCGCGGCAATACGTAATTTGAGCGAGTACAAACTTCAACGCGATTCGCAGAGAAATTAATTGAACGATCAACGATGATTGCCAATCGATGATGCAATTTTTAATACCGCGCTCCGTTAAATCGCCACCTTCTTCAGCGATTCGCAATAACACGCCGCCGCGCGGTATGCAAGCGAGACCGACGCGTATCTTCGTACGCGATTTCCGAATCAATTCGAGGAACAGGATGCATTTTCAGTTACACCGGAAAGAGGATGCAACTTTTACCGTACCGCAACGTTTAGATAGAACGACAAGCGATAATGTGACGGTTCAACGAATTCTTCGCTCTTACCGATCTGACAAGATCCTCCGACAATATTTCAACGATCTTTCGACGATCTATCCGTACGAAATCCTTCCATGGTTCTTATCTATTCCCGATTTACACGTTCATTCGTAATTTCTTGTTAGAAACAAATGTATCATGTTACAATGCAAAGTATTGCAATGCCAAAAGCAGAAAACAGGCGAACCTCGCAGAATGTCTGCGTATCTCTATGACATTTCCCTAAGGCGATCTCAGAAGACTTGCGATTTTAACATCACACGTCTCAAAATTTAGCAACACGATCCCAACTCATTTTCTTTAACCCATTGACTGCCACGCAAATTTAGCGCATCTTGCCCTGAGTGCCACGGTTTTATTTTAATATAATTAATTTAATATATAGTTGTAATAATAATTTTAATAATAAAAATTGATAATCAATATGTTCTCTACACCATATACATTTTTCATTCATCCTTTCTAATAGTTCGAAACTCAACTAGCCATTTGTAGCCAATCTAAACTTGCAGCACCCACTACGAGATATCTCGTAGTTGGCAGTCAATGGGTTAATCTACATAACAGTATACTAAGAACTAATCTTTTTTAAGTTTCTATAATTATTGAAAAGTATGAAAGTAAATTCGCATTGCTTATGGAAGGAACTAATACCATGGGAAGAATTGTTGGAACGGTTTGCAGCACTTCGACATCGAGGATCGCAAAGATCCTCGCAGATTTCCGCCGGCGTACGTCACTCCGTTAACGATTCGATGAAAGAGAAGGAGCGAGAGAAGAAAAAAAAGAACTCGAGAGATGGAGAGAGAGAGAGAGAGAGAGAGAGAGAGAGAGAGGGAGGAAGAGAGAGAAAGAAAGAGAGAGAGAGAGAGAAAGAGAAAAGAGAGAAGGGGAGCGATAGGAGCAACAGTTGTCGCGCATGTTCCCCCGGCAATCTAAGTCAGTAGTTCGACTTACTCAGCCACGTGGTCGCGGCGATGGATGCGTTGTGTCTCGATCGTATCCTTCGATCGTCGTAAAATGCAGGTACGTAGTATGAATCACTATCCGAGTGTCTCTGTGCATGGTCATTTTTATTAATCCCGGGACCGATCAGTTGGTCGCGGTGGCCGTTCGCTGTCAAGCCGCGACACCATCTCATCGACGTTGTCACGGTGGCAGCCGGCGCGATCTGGATGACGGCGTTGCTCTTCGGGTCGCGACGATGATCGAGAACTCTGTGCGCGGTGGTCCTTTGGTCACGGCTCAGTATCGCCTCCATTGTCATCTGTCGATCATCGGCGATCGTTCTCTCTTCCATGGTTGTCATGCTGCTTCACATAGCACACTCTCGCACTCGGGGCACTCGCGTCTGATGCGAGACTATATACTTTCGCCAGGTATACCGAAGCGATATCCGGTGAAGATTCAAAGTAAAAGTGCGAAAAATGAGAAAATAAAAAGAAGACGATGGTAAAAAGGATCGACGAATAATAATATCTCGCACACTAATACTGGTAAAGGAAAACTCGCACGACTCGTAGGAAATTATCGAAGAGGCGTCGAAACGATTCACCGGTCACATCGAGTATCGGTAGCCGTAATCACAATTGGAGAACTGTCTGCACGGAAACACAACCCATTTGGCACTGGTTCCAACACAACCGTTGCAGTGATTCTTATACGAGGGGGGAAGGGGGTTGTGAGAGCTGTCCTTAGGAGAGAGGGTGGGGGGTGGGTGGGGGGCTCGGAGTCGATGTAGGTGTTTAAGAATATGGCGGGGGACACGGAAGGATCGGGCCTCTCTCGGTGCGCCCCGTTAGGGGTGGTCTTTTTCTTTCTCTCTCTCTCTCTCTCTCTTTCTCTTTCTCTCTCACACATACACTCTCTATCTTTCTTTCTTTCTTTCTCTCGATCTTCGTCCTTTTCTGTTTCCGGCGTTGTGTTCCGCTTGCGTGTGTCCCTTTTTGCGGGTGGCTTTCTCCCCTCTGGAGACACTGTACCGGGGACTAGCCTCGTCGTCGGGCCCAGTTGGCTCGTTGCGCACGCACGCCGGTGGGGTAAGGTCGTACCATACCGAATGTCAAGAGGTGACTGAGGTCTTCGTCGCCCTCGTTCGGCCGAGTGTATCGAGTGTATCACCTCTCGTCTCTCTGTCGAGTTAACCACGGGCGCGGAGAAGGTAGGTAGGTAGGTCGGTATAGAAACAGAGAAGGAGAAGCCAGCTATAGGCAGGCGAGCGAGCAGAGAGGCAGGCTGTTCGCTCGTCGTTATAGTAGGAGTGAACCTGCGTAAGGGAATGGAAGTGGAAGGTGGACTTCTGTCTGTCTCGGTTGTCGGTAGGTCGTTTCTCTTGTGTCCGTTCCCTCTCCGTCTATTGTGTAGTCTCTTTCGTTCCCTTTCTCCTTTCCTTCACTTCCTTCCTTCCTTTCTTCCTTCTTCCTTCCTTCCTTCCTTTCTTCCTTCCTTGCTTGCTTGCTTCCTTCCTCCGTCTTTCCCTTCGCGAACGTCGACGGCCACGGTTCTTCCCCGTTTTTATCTGGTGCTACCCGAGTATATGACTATCAGTGTATGATCGTGGCAGCTCGGTTCGCCGGTGCCTATATACGATTGTAAAGGCACCGTAGCACGTGGCCCGTACCCCGCTTTCGGTCAATCCTGCGTTCCCCCACCGTTCTTTAGCTTTCCTGCTCCTTCTCGTCATTCTCTCTCACTCCTTCTTTCTCTCTCTCTGTTTTCCTCTCTCTCTCGCTCTCCCTGTTCCACACTCTTCTCTCTCTCTCTCTCTCTCTCCTATTCTTCCTTCTCTTCCCCCGAAGAACCTCTTTTCCTTCTGCTCCTCCGCCTCCGGCACCCGTCGAATTCCCTCCTCTTTATTTCACGCTCACCACCGCCGCGTCTCCCACCATCCATGACTCGTGGGTCAGGACTCCACGACTCATTCATAACTCCCCGCGAGCGACCGACCATCCCCACTAAACCACAATCCATGGGCACAATCCCCACTACCGCGTAGTAGAAGACCGGCATCTAAACGAAACGATCTGGACTTCGTCTCACGATCAGCCTGCTGGAAACTCGATGCTATACCGGCACGCTCCACGGCTCGGACAACCTTGCTCTCTCTCACAGGTGCACCGCGATACCATCACAGATCATTGAAGATCCAGTTGTCCTTACCGTCGTCGATCCACAACAACCATCGTTCGATTGTCTTTCTACTCGATCCTCCGAGGCAGCTAGCCTAAACCAGCCCGCGCACAACTACTGTAAGCTCGGTTCGTTCGTTTCGTGCGTAAGCGACATTTAAAAGCAACCGTAAGTTTCAAAGAAAGTTGTATGGGCCAAACCTATTGAGTTGAACTTGTTTACGATTGTAGTAATTGTTACAATTTTTCTATCGTGTTATGCTGAAGTTTGTTGTTTGTACTTTCTGCAGTACCTTGGTATTCGTTCTTGTAAATACTGTGGACCCTTGTCGAATCCTCTCATTCACACGTTTTTCAATTGTGGAGGGTTAAAGTCGAAGAAGATCGAACAAAGATTTATGGATAGTTGAAATTATTCGATGTGTCAAATCGATACCAGGCGGTAGATTCAGTTGGGAAAACGGAGAACGAACGAATTCCCAAAATTAATAAAACTGATTCTCGAGTAAATGTTTTCTGAAAGGAAACAATTTTTACTACTTGCAAGGAACTATTCAGCATTTATAAAAAATGGTAGAAATATTAGAAGAGTTTAAAAATACTGTTATTTTCAGATTATCGAACGCATTCAGAAAGAAAATAAATTCGACTCCATTTTATTGTGATCGAGATAGACATTTTGATTTTGGATAAAAATCTGCAGGCTATAAATAAAACAGATATCGAAGGTTCGAATAACTTCCGTTACTGTTGCAAGTTGAAAGAGATCCTTAGTAAATATTTCTGAAATAGATCCTTCGAGAGACTACGACTGCGAAAACGAAAATGGCGATGATTTTCTAACTCAGAATGCTCCCTTGAGAAGAGTCATTTTCAGATACGATTCAAGTCCCGTTCAATCCACAATTTTCCTGCTTTAAGAAGTTTCCGTAGGTTCTCGGCACCGCTATATCTTGAGGACAGTTCTTCCGTTGGCGGACAAATTTCTGAAGGTTCTCGGAGTTACTATATCTCGAGGAGATGGTATGTCTTGCCGACTCCTCGGTCCTCGCAGCTGCACGAACGTTCCGCGGTTGGCACGCGAGCTCTTTTTCCGCGGCCGCAACGGAAGACACGTCGTTAGCTGGTTCGCTTCCTCCGTGAGAATCAGCGGTACGTTAATGTGTTTTTACAAATGAATTGTATCCGAGCGAGTAGTTTTTGTGGGTCGATCAACCGGCGCGCAGGTGGCCGAACGCGTCATTAGCGCCATCGTATGCACCGTGCATGCAACCGTGGTTGCTCGACGTTTATTATCGTTGTTGACAATGAGAGGTCATCGACGATCGGCAATCAAAATAGTTGAATACCGTTCGCTCACTCGTCGTCGACGAAAGTCCGAGAGACTCGTAGATCAACGCTAAACTCGCCGAGCCGTAAGGGTAACAGGTACATGTTGCCAGAGTAGAATGAGTTTAATGAAGAATATGAAAAAAATCGTAGAGATTAGCCATAAAAAGGCACGAGTAGGTAATGCGACTGCGTGCAAGCAAACATTTTTTTGCATTGAAAGGGTGAAGTAAATTATATATGATTATCATTGGTTTTATAACAAATAAGAAGTACGTGTTCGATAAAAACGTGGGGGTTGAATGTTTGGATAAGTGAAGTTATAATCATTGAAACGAAAAGGAGCATTTTCGAAAGGTGATTCTTTTATGTTAAATACATGGCTATTTATTTAACTTGAATATCCTCTGTCTAAACATCGTCTAATAAAAAGGACAATAATTAATTTATATTTCAGCGCGGTTGTTACAGTAATATGAAACGAAAACGAGCGTTTTTAAAAGATGATTCTTTATGTTAAATACATGGCTATTTATTTAACTTGAATATCCTCTGTCTAAA
>CM052093.1:16434698-16475306 GCA_028453745.1 Agapostemon virescens | reverse complement strand
TATCGTCTAATAAAAACGACAATAATTAATTTAGCTTTCGGCACAGTTTTTACAGTAATATGAAATGAAAAGGAGAGTTTTTCAAAGGTGATTCTTTTATGTTAAATACATGGCTATTTATTTAACTTCGATATCCTCTGTCTGAACATCGTCTAATAAAAACGACAATAATTAATTTAGATTTTGACGCGGTTGTTATAATAATACGTGCACCGCTGAGGCCGTTGATTCGATCATTTTTCATGAACGCATCACGATGATTTTAGAAACCGTGAAATAAAAAATCTTGGAAACAGTCAGTTGACCAGTGACGTTTAACGTTAACAAGCGATGGCGGCTTTTGAGCCTGCGCGTACCCTCGTAAGCTCGTGTGCGCGTACGAAGCGTACGTAGGTACGTAATACCGACGATCACTAATAATAGAGAAAGAAAGAGAGAGAGAGAGAGAGAGAGAGAGAGAGAGAGAGAGAGTGAGAGAGAGAGAGAGAGAGAGATGATGATGACGGCAATGGTAATAATTACGGCATCTCGCGGCTCGTGAAACGGCGTCGTTTAATTGCATCCCGAGATTGCCGGTGATAACAAGCGTGTCGCGGGGCAAGCTCGATAAAGACGACAATGACGGCCGTTTTTCCATTTGTTCAGCTTTTTTCGAACAGCCAACTGAGACAACCCGTCGCGTCGTCGACGTTACCGAATGATTCATTCGCCTCGGTGCATAGATCGCGGTGTATCATTAGCACATTCCTTCATTTCATTCGACCTTCGACAGGATTAATTTGTAATCGACGGACGTGCGGCGGCGAGCCTCGCGAAATTTTCGGCGCCATCGTCGCGTAAGAGCGAGCCTCCATCCCGAGATTCGCGGACGTTATCGGTCGGCTGACATCCATAATATTGACTTTGCATAAAATGTTTACGGACGTTTTAGAACGCCGCGGAAATAATAGCCTCTTCAATTAATGCTCCTATCTTCTCTTTTATCCGTCATCGAGCGCCGACATTGTAAGATCGGCGACACAAACTCGTACTTTTCAGAAAAATCGTTTCCATGCTCGCAACCCTACTGATGCTCACACTAACTCCCGTGCATCCCGCTCGAAGCACTACCGACATCTTTTTCTCTCACCTGAAGTCAGTGATGACTGTTTCTTTCACTGGCTCTTACATTATTAAATTAAGAAAGAAAATATATTTGTATTCGACTCCAGTTTGTTGCAATCGAGGTAGACATTTTTATTTTGCATACAAATCTACAGGCTATAAATAGAGATCCTCACTCGACTAGATAAATATTTTTCCTTGAGTGCATAGATAATACTTATGGAGACAATATAAATCGGAGAACAGTCTGGTACTTTTGAGAAAAATCGTTTGTATGCTCGCAACCCTAACCCCTGTACATCCCACTCGAAGCACAACCGACATTTTCTTTCCACCTAAAATCAGTGATGACGTTTCCTTTCACTGGCTCTTGCGTTATCAAACGCATTCAGAAAGAAAATTAATTTTTATTCGACTTCAATTTGTTATAATCGAAATAGACGTTTTTATTTTGCATAAAAATCTACAGGCTAAAAAGAACGCAGATATCGAAGGTTCGAATAGCTTCATTATTATTACAAATTCAAAGAGATCCTCACTCGACTATATAAATATTTTTCCTTGACTATATCGATAATATTGTACTTATACAGAGAGAATATAGATCGAAGAACATTCTGATACTTTTGAGAAAAATCGTTTGCATGCTCGCAACCCTAACCCCCGTACATCCCACTCGAACCACAACCGACATCCTTTCCTCCCACCTAAAATCAGCGATGACGTTTCCTTTCACTGATTCTTACGTATCGCTTACGTATTCGTTGGACATTCTCCACCTGGCCACGACATGCTAGACTCATCCGATTTCGGGGCTGCCCTTCGAAAATTTCAGCAGGAAAAGTTTTCCAGAACCGATATCGCCGCCGGGGAATTTCAATAGGAAATTTCCTCAATAACGGGTAACCGGTAACTAAATTATTGCAATAGCCAGAGTGGATAATCGCTGTTAGATAATCCATTCAGTCTACCGGGATTACAGAGCTCAATGAATAAGTCGATGCCTATGCAAATACCCTTTTTATGGAAACCAGACTGGGAAAAGTTATCGTATAACATTCCTCGAAACAACTCGCTGCTTGTTTCCTTCAAACAAACCGTGCATTGCATTTTTATACATAGTTGTGCTATGTCAGTAAGGTGAACGGACAGTAATTAATCTCGCAATCGGTAATTCACCATTCTCGAGGATAACGACAAAAATAGAGTTCACAGATGTAACAAAACTCAATCTGCGTGTTTTAACACTAGAACTACCAAACTAGTCGAAATTGTTGGTCCTTACTTATTTCTTTCGCAATTACTGATGTTATAAAAATGTTTTAATCAATAATTTTCCTATGTACTTCTTTAATGAACCACATTTTACAATAAAAATTGACTGAAATTTGAATAGATGCAGTCTTGTTATTATCGCAAAACTTTATTGTTCGGTAGCTCTAGTGTTAAACTTAGACCTTCGAGGACTGTTTCAAGATATGCCATTTCGTTGTATGCCAAAGAAAATTCGATTTCTTAACCAGTTTACATACAGTGGCTCACGAAAGTATTCGGACACTCTTTAAATCTAAATAACTTTTTTAAAATTGAACCAAACGACTTGATTTTTCTGGAGCAACTAGAAGCATTGATTTACTAAATGATATGCAAAAATAATTTTGAAATAATTCTACTTGGTAGAAATTACGTGGGAAAGTAGAAAAGACATTTTTTAAAACATTTCTATTTCAACTCGTAATTAAAATTTAAAATATGCATTTTTCAGAACTGTGTTAGTTATACGCATACTGAAAATTTCACTGAAATCGATTGACCCGGTTCATCATAGATCTATCAAATGCGTCTTTAAAATTTTTAGTACGTGGCTCAAATAAAAAATATTTAAAAAGTCCGTTTTTTATTAGTCAGGTAATTCATACCAATTCCAATATTTACAAAATTCATTTTGCATATAATTTATTAAATCAATGCAACTAATTGCTCAAGAAAAGACAAGATGTTTGGTCCAATCTTAAAAAAGTTATTTAGGTTTTAAGAGTGTCCGAATACTTATGTGAGTCACTGTAAGTTTAACAGAAAATTATAATGTCAATGTGTCTTTCAACTTTTGTTCACAGAAGTGTCGAAAAGTGCAGAAAATGATTTTTCTATTGAAATTCGGTTAACGTCAAACTAGAAACATCTGTAATTGGTACTTCAAAATTGATCTTGTTTACGGACCACAAAATTCCGTAGAATGTTAACGAAGGCAAGCAACAATTTCTTTTTCTCATATCCATTTTAAAGAGTTTTTCATTGACCCAGAGATCGAAACAGTTCGATCCCGAGTGCAACGAGTCGACGCCGATCGTTACCTGGAATCATCGAGGTGACTAAACGATTTCTGTTACATCAACTTAGGAAATCGCGTTAGTGGCACACCGTAATAACGGTTTCTGGGTTATGGGCACCACAGATCACGGCACCTGCTGACGTCACAGGCAGATCAAAGTCTCTAACGGGGGGAACGGCACCGGGACGTTTCACGGTAAAAATCAAATCAGTCCCCGAAAAGTAAAAGGCAACGGTTTCGAACGCGAAGGCCGTCTCATTTCGATCGCTTCCTTCTACTTTCGCTGGAAGAGTCGGTGGTTCACGCTTGCCGGCTTGTGTTAACGTAGTGACGTAGCGATTTTCGCAACTATTACGCTGGTGTCGCCAATAGTTGCGAAAGGACGCCTACCCGCGAGAACAGAAGCGTACGCCGGCTACGTCACGTTTAATTTTCGGGGTCAAGTGCACAGCATTCAAGAAATGCCACGGAGTATGACTGCATACGACCGATCCTCGATGCACCGGCTAGATCTTTTGTTATATAATGAACGGATCGCTATCTCGAACGCTGTGCGATTCGCGATCGATGTTTACAGTCCGTTTAACGTTAAACATTACCGAGCACCAGATTGCCGTTGCAATTGATACGCGCTACCTGAACCAAGAGAACTCAGTCGAATTTATTTAGATTCGTGCGATATTGTTTATAATGTATTCTCGAATACGCTGTATAATTATTTTCCACGGAGACATCTTTCTCATTTCAATAATTGCGAAATGAAGAACAAGAAAACGATCGTTTCGCCGCGCGTGCTAACTTTAGCGTTACTTAACCAGTCTCAAAGTTTCTTATAGTCTAGTGTTTGAATAGATTACCTAGTGATAATTATCTGGTACCTTTGAATGTCTAATCTATGTAAAAATCATAATTATATATTTCTTTTTATTGATGGAATAGTAAATAACGTTTAACCGGTCTCCAAATTGAAAACATGTTCTTAAAGCGTCACGACTGGATTTGAAGATTTGGTAACGCTGGAAATTGTACAATTTGAAAACTTACATGTACTCGAGCTATATAAAATAATATGTAAATAGTTAAGCAACTAAAAGTGATCTAGAATTTGATACATATATTTTTTACGTGTCCCGTTTATTAAATTGCTTACCAAAAAGTGGAAATAATTGAAAATAATGCTTTTTCTCTATTTTTCTTTTAGTATTCCTATATCAATTTTAGTACGCGTGATACCTACGCTCAGGATCACGTACTTCGAGAACAAATGTTTCTCCAAATCGCTGCAACTTCGATTATAGTTATTAATATTGCTTAAAGTAGATCGTGTGCATTCTTCGAACGTTAGCCAATAGGCATGCCGAGTTTGAAACGATAATACTAAATACGTTACCGTTAAATAATTTGCAAAGGCAAAAGTCACGTACTTCGGTGGAGTTAAATTTAACGGGGTGGTTCGAATCGTGTTAACAATTTCCAGTTAACAACCAGATAATCCGTTTAGTCCAATGATATTGTTGACGCAGCTATCCCAAATAAGTCTCGACAAAGTTGAATGCTTCCCGCGCGTTGGTCGTAAATTATTTTGACATTTTGCGTCTAAGACGGTCCAATTCGCAATTATTGACGTATTGACGAGCTGCGTAATCCGATTAGCTCGGCTAACCTGAAATTGCGCTTGCCAGTGTATTAAGAACCCTATTAAGTAAACCCGAGGGTTTAACCCTGCGATTAACGTCGACAGTGCAGCGTCATAAAAGGGGTAAACACTAGCAGGTCGACCCAAAGCGCATGGTTCGGCGGCTCGACTGGACTCGACGCAACACAATCGTTACGCCCTTTCCACTATTATCCGACACCTTCAAAATCATGCGACCACTTGGGGAAGTACGCGTGGCGATTTCGATTTCTCAGATTTCGAACCTATACGCGGGTCAGGCTCGCCAGGATCATTATCCGAGGGAAGCAGGACAATGTACCATTCCGAACTACCATACAGTCGCATCGGAAACAAAATTGATGCTCTTTAAAAACTAACATCTTTCTTAACACGTTGAATGCCACTGTAGTCACCGGTGACCAGCACCATTGCGTCGTTTAAGAATGATTATGATTAAATTAATGGCATAGAGCATCAATTTATTATTGTAGAAGTTAACAGACATTATAGTATAAGGTGAGAGCTTCGTTATCCAGTAACTAACAATTCTTTTTAATTACTCTGATCACTTCTATGAATGATATAAATGAAATTTGTCTGAAGTACACAAAATTCGTATGGCATTCAACGTGTTAAAATTGAATTCAACTACTCGAGTATGTTCGATAATGTTATAAACGAAGTTGATTAAAAATTATCATCGGTCGAAATTGCGAGGAAAAAAGAATACCACGATTTCAAGATCTGAGTAGATTTAACCGTTTGCACTCGAATGTTCAATGATAAGTAATTCAACTGCTGTAAATTTAATTGCAATAAAAATTTAATATTTGCAAGAACGAGTAATTGTAAAAGAATCCATATCCATATGATAAAATAGATCAGGTAGAATGAAAATATTCAAGGTCAGAAGGAATGTCTTGGTTTCTGAGTTATAACAGCGTCGAGGGCAAAGGGTTAAAACTTAAGATTGTTCGTTGCTGCAGATATATTGTTTATCGTTTTATTCATAAAAAATGTAGTATGTTGTAATTAATTCACCGACACATTTTGTCTTGGAAAAAACAGATTTCTGAATCTGTAAATATTATAGTTCGAACGAGGCCCGACAATGTAGCAATAGCGTAAAACATCGTGCGGAAATTACTGCGAAGATACCGATAAATTACGTGACTTTGAAGTTTTAATAAAGAAAAACAATGTCTCGCGAGTATCGCGTGGACCAGAAAAAAATATCGAATGGAGCAACCATATAAGAATTTCTGTCGATACGTGACTATCTCGTTAAAAAAGGACGAACACGGTTCCTTCGGCCTTTGCTCACGCGTAGTCAACAAAGTCACGTGTTTCGATGGACCTTCGTGACTTATGCGAATACTATGTGCCAAAGATAACTGTGGATTACTATGAAACGCATAATAAACACGTGATTCAGTCTTTTTTTCGAAACGAGCGACACGTGATCACAGATCTCCGCGCATCCTTGCGTTTTTGCACCGAATTCGACGGATTTCAACATCCATTGCTGATGACATAAAAATTACAAAATTTCATTTATTTAGATTCTGTGCAATTTTTATTGCAGTGTACGATTGTACAAAAAAATCTGTTGCATCGACTCTTCTGGAGGCAATTTTGTAACTTCTACAATTATAAAATAAAAATTATAGAAAAGGTCGTTTGGTCATTTGTCGGGCTGGGGTATATTTTATCACTATTGATAAAAATTGCTAAATTGACCGAGCATTAAAATTGACTAGTATAGATAGTCTTATAGAAATGACAAAATTTTATTTATATAGATTTTGTGCTATTTTTACTGGAATATGTGATTGGATAATTCTGGAGGTAATTTTTTAACTTCTACAATTATAAAATAAAAATTACAGAAATGGTAATTTGGTAATTTGTCCGGCTGGGGTACGTTGTCTTGTAAAAGTGACAAGATATAATTTACTTAGAATTTCTGCAATTTTTATTACAATATGTGATCGAATAAAGAAATGTATTCAATCGATTCTTAGGAAAGCAATGTCTAACGTCCATAATAGTAAAACAGAAAATCTGGAAAGGACCGTTTGACCGACCGTGGTAGGTTTAGTGTTAAAAGGATGGGAAGTTGGATCTTCGATAGATAGCTGCGAGTTTAGGTCATGATACATTCGACCAGGTGTAGCATGTTAATTTACACGGGATTGTACGTGACCGTCCTCACGCACTTTGACAGTGGGTCCATTAGAGATACCGTTTTCCGTGCTACACACACGCTATCGCACATTATATGGAATACCGCATCAGCATTGTAATTCCGAACGATAACAGAAATTTAGGTATACGTGATCCGTTCGAGCAACGTAGAGGATAAACGTAAATCTTCTAATGTTACACTGATATTAGTATTCCTCTTATTTCGCTTTGCATTATAAACATTTGTCAGCCTCGCTTCCGTATAAATATTTAGGAAACATGCAATCACGTTGTCAACGTATCAATTAAAAATTGCGCTTTCCGAATGTTCAGCGAATTCTTCAAGGTAATCGTTACACACGGTTTTTATTTATTTTATGATCTTCCGTGTCTACTGAAAAGTTGGTTTACAAGATTATTTGTAAAAATAAATAAGCCATTAAAGAAGTTGATCATGTACGATCATGTTGAAGACCTTATTGCATACTGTTATTAAAACAAACATTTTAAATAATTCGAAACAATTTATCACGTATGGTTAATAAAATTTTGACGATACTATTTTTTATTCCTTAAAAACTTTACTAAAAACGATCATGGATTTTTTTAAAATTCTTCAATAATACTTCACTCGCTGAATTATGAAAATGTAACAGCCAAACCGAATCCTTTTCTTTCTTTGGTAATTTTAAGTTTAAAAATAATGTCGCAGCGTTTCAAAACTTTTCTAACGATTTAACTATTTTGTCTTTCGTTCGAGTAACTCAATCTCGCACAGCGATCAATTATGGTTTTACGGCATCTAAGAAAAAGAAATGCGTACGACAATCAAGATTGTATAGGTTTCTGCGAATCGCGCGCACGAGTGCCCAGAATATTCGATAAATTCCAAAACGCCGTCAAAATGTAGAAAACAAAAACATCTTATCGCGCGTCAGCATCCAATTTATTCGCCATTTGCATGCCTAAGATTTTCCAACTGGTTGAAACTCGCCGCGCTAGGGTTAAGTGGTGACTAGACGACTTTACGCAGAAAACCGGGGAAAAACGAGAGCACAGTGACACGGGCGCATTAATCAGTGAGTCAAAATGGTTTTATTGTTTCTCAGGAATTGAGTTTGTTTTCCGTCAAAAACCGAGCGGATGCTGGGACACGCGGCGAGCTGTTCATACCGATGATTTTTGCTGGCGTCTGACGCATAACACCGCGACACGCTTTAGTTACGCAAATTATCATCGTGTTACACTATTACACGTGCAGTCGCGCATCGTCGAGTAATGCGTGCCCTCAGAACCGATAATTGCTTCGATGGAAGTGGAACACAATCGTCAGAATTGTGCAATCTGATTACCCACTGTCAAGTGAAATATTGCTTCAAGCTAAAGCGATACGTACGATCTCCCCATGCCGATCGAGAATCTTGCATTTCAAATATGTTGCATATCGCGGTGCTTCAATTTTCAACGTGAACGTAATCGAATAAATTGAAAAAACACGATTCGCCATTACTTGAATTAATTTTACGTATTTGCAAATACGATCCCAGAAACATGCTTCAATAAACTGATAAAGTTTGACGGCAATTTATACAATGGTAATGTTAGGAACCGCCATTGACGTCTGAATTTAGGTTCGATATATTCAAACTACGTGGACAAACGAGTCGAACTTCGAGAATAACTTTGAATCTAGCGGATAGTTTCGCTCACAAAAATTGTTGTACGATTTTAAAACATGCACAAATAATTCGACAGAGTTTCGGAACGATATACCGACGTTAGGGCAGCCCTTGAATTAAACCTGACCTAGATTTAATTTCTTTGAACTACCTGGACCAACGAGCAGAATTTTGAGTAGCGTTGGTTACAAAAATGATTACACGACACTGAAACATGAACCAATCAAAGTTACAAAGTGCTAACTATCACTTCATCGACGCCCCTTGAATCAAGATTTAACCCCTTGCCCTACAACAACGAGTCCTTTTCTTAATTAGTATTTCCTTAATTTTCTTTAAACGGAAATAACATTTTATTTAGTTGTGGATCGTATATGGTCATTGGAGAATAGCTAAGTACGCAGTAACTACAAATTTGTCTTTTCTTTTTGTCGTTCTGCGGAGGACAAAGAAAGTCTAGTCACTGTTATTGTGAAATAAATCGTAGGCCAAGGAGTTAACTACACAGAGCGATGAGAGAAGCAATAAAAAGAACTTTGAATCGGATTTGAAGTTGACGAAACGTCAACACAACGATTTGACAGCGAGTTCGTTGTACCCTCTGTTCCGGGGTTGGTTTCGGGTGCTTGTAGAAGGAGGTAACCGGTCGGGATGTCACGGGCTCGGTATTACGCGATCGAATTCATGGCGCGTACACCGCGACGTATTCCCCAGAAAAACGAGGTTTGACTGGTCCAAATGAAAAAGGCGGGAGCAATTTTTCGAAAGAGGCAATTATCGATTCGTGTGGTCCCCGCGATCGCGACCGTTGCAAGAAGCGGATAGAGACATCGGCCACATTCCAGGAGTACGAAAGGCACGCCAAGAACCCAATAGGGACCTCGGGCTTTCCTGTCTTTCTTTATCTCACTCTTATACTGTGACCATCTTGCTGTCCGTTTTGCCCTTTCTGTTTAACATTTCGGCCGCACAAGGACCACCCAGACACCACTCTCGTTGTCTGGCGCAATATTCAATACCCACGAGCTATATCGGCCGCGTGCGGCCCAAAGAAACAGATAGCGGGGACGAAACCGCATCGGGAGGTTGCTCCAACACTTTCCGTTGCCTTGCCAAAAAATATATTCCGATTTTTGCCGACATTTCTTCCCGACCTCCTCTCATCCCCCGGACTTAACCCCCTTACCTCGTAACACCGAGTCAGGTTTACAACTCGGATTTCGAACGGAATATATACTAAATATTATTCACACCTAGCTTCATGAGACGCGTCAAAATTACGTATTCTAGTATCTCTGATCTGCAGTTATTGAGATTCTATGCATGCATCCGCGAGTTACTATTTAACAAATTTATTTATTTCCGTTTATGTTATTAACCCCTTGGCATACAATGACGTCTGTTAGACGTCCACTTCTTGTGCCATTGTAGACTTTGACATCTTCGAGACGTCAAAAGTTGTCTTTGGTGGATGCCGAAAATCGTGCATCGATTTCGATTCGATTCGAGTACCAAGAGATATAAAAAAATGTTCTTTTATCTGATCGACATAGCTGTTTGTAATGCTTATGTTAATGCAATGTAAATTTCGAAATAAAATGTTTTGTTTCCGAGTGTGCATATAAATTCCATTCTATTTGTACGTAAAAATTTGAATTCACGCATTCTTCTTATTTTGACAAAGTAATTTAAAATAATTAAATTTTTCTAAAGTAATTTAATAGGTAAAGGGTAAATATAGTCATTACGTAAATGTAAACGACATTATTCTTCTAAGAAATTATAAATGACATAGGTGATTTAATCGTTGCATCGTAAAGTCATAAGTCACTGTCGAAAATTTTTACCCCCAGATTCCGATCTTATCGATATAAAGTAAACCTGTCAACTGTTTGTGTCGAGTATACTCGTAAAAAAGATGGCATCTTTTGATCTAACGATGAATATACCCGTCATTTATGAAAAACAGTTGCACTTGCTATTTAATAAAATTTAATAGAATGCGCGGTGTGAAAAACGGTACAAAAAGAATACTACCTTTAAAATAATCTATCAAATGAGTACACGTACTTAGAACTAAGCGAAACGAATGATAAATGATCTCGTACAAACTGCCAACGATGTATCGTAGTTTGTTGTAAATTAATTTTCAGAAATAAAGCTGAACAAGAAAATGATTCTTTTAACATTTTACAGCAACCCTAACGATATGGATAAAAATGTTTAACACGTTAAGCGCCACGCCGAATTTCTGTGCCATTCCGTTCAAGCAACGGTTAGCCGTCAGGCGGGCCACCTTCAATATTTAGCGATGTTGTGACAATATTTGGCAAATCTTTGAAGCCGTGCCCCGGCCAAACTATTAGAGCTATCGACATGATTCCAACGGGAAAATCTTCCTCAAACCTTCCTCTTTAAGAAGAGCCCTCATTTTCTAGGGTAGCGTTTCAAGGGACTTCAGGAAGCTACCTTTTATCAACCCCAATTTTTCCCATTTTCGCCATTGATCTCCTCGACATTTCAAAGTCGCGCCACGGCTGCAATTCGATTCCGATCGAGCTAAAATTTGGCATACACTCTGACCGCGCGTCTAGAAACGTGTAAGCAAAATTACAAAAGAATCGGAGACCTAAGATTTTTCCCCAATTTTTCGCGATTTATAGAAGGGGGTTACCTTCAATATTTAGCAATATTTGGCAATATTTGGCAAGTCTTTGAAGTCGTGCCCCGGCCAAACTATTCGAGCTATTGACATGATTCCAACGGGAAAATCTTCCCCAGACCTTTCTCTTTAAATATGTTACTCAATATCGAGGCCAGTATTTCAGGGAAATCCAGGGGGCTTTGTTTTATCAACCCCAATTTTTCCCATTTTCGCCATTGATCGCCTCGACATTTCAAAGTCGCGCCACGGCTGCAATTCGATTCCAATGGAGCTAAAATTTGGCATACACTCTGACCGCGCGTCTAGAAACGTGTAGCTAAAATTACAAAAGAATCGGAGACCTAAAGATTTTTCACGATTTATAGAAGGGGGTTACCTTCAATATTTAGTGATTTTGTGGCAATATTTGGCAAATCTTCAAAGTCGTGCTCCGGCCAAACTATTAGAGCTATCGACATGATTCCACCGGCAAAATCTTCCCCAGACCTTCCTCTTTAAATATGTTACTCAATATCGAGGCCAGTATTACAGGGAAATCCAGGGGGCTTTGTTTTATCAACCCCAATTTTTCCCATTTTCGCCATTGATCGCCTCGACATTTCAAAGTCGCGCCACGGCTGCAATTCGATTCCAATGGAGCTAAAATTTGGCATACACTCTGACCGCGCGTCTAGAAACGTGTAGCCAAAATTACAAAAGAATCGGAGACCTAAAGATTTTTCACGATTTATAGAAGGCGGTTACCTTCAATATTTAGCAATATTTGGCAATATTTGGCAAGTCTTTGAAGTCGTGCCCCGGCCAAACTATTAGAGCTATCGACATGGTTCAAACGCTAAAATCTTCCCCAAACCTTCCTCTTGAACACGTTAATCGCCACGCCGAATTTCTGTGCCGTTTCATTCAAGCCATGGTTAGCCGTCAGGCGGGCCTTGCCAGGCCGCTCGCCGATAGACGAATCAGAGTATAAACAGTCGGGTAACGTAACGCGCGCCGCGATAGCAGAACGAAAAATCTGTCGTCGGTCCGTAGTGACCGACGAGGCCTGAACGGAAGGTTCAGCGCCGGTCCCTAGGGACCGGCGTGGCGGTTAACGTGTTAAAAGCAATTTATAATAATCAGAAATAGGAAATAAAAAAATGTCTATATCTCGAGTCGTCCTTAATAAAATACAAAAGGTCAAATTACATTATCCGTGACGGTATTAGTATTAAGTCACTTATCTCGGGCTGCTATAATGTCAATCCGGTCATGCAGAACAGAAGTTGCAGAGGTGTATTTTTATAATTAATTGGATTGATTCCTCGAGATCTGTACACCCACTGTAACGCGAACATCGTCCCACATTATACGAGTCCCTATATCTCTACAACACCTTCTTATAAATAACATTGCAAAACCTTCGCAACTTTCGCACCTTTCAAAAGAAACCATGACTGAATTCTTTGCACTGCAAGCAATTTTAATTCTAAAATCGAGACATTTTCTTAAATCTAAAATAATCCCATTGTGCTCATATTCCTTTCGTGCACATAAATTTTATTACTTCTACTCGTAAATGCAACACTTCAATTTTTACCAATTTCTTGAATACACATATGTGCCCATTAGAGTTTATCAGTTATTTTACGCCACATTATTTTAAACTAAATTTATTCAATGTAATTTTTATGATATCGTCAAAAATGAACCATTAGATAGTGGTTGTAATTTCAACATTATATGGAATTCATTTAGTGTTCATTATATTTTATTATTTTACTCGAAATGATAAAAATGGATTACTTTTTAAAAATAATTAATAAATGTTCATGAATTGTTTCATTAAAGTTATTGTTTCAAATAAAACTCATAGTTCTTTATTGCTTTAAGTCATTTATAGGACATTCAGTTAATTTTGAAAATGGTCTAAGTCAGTACAAACTTTAAAAACAACATTTTCGTATGAAATTCACACAAAATTTCATATTCGTAATAAATTTCCATTAATCAAGACTAATAAAATTATAAATTAAAATGTCGCATAATGTAAAAATATTTTTTAATTTATTCAAATGCAATTCATTAAATATCTCGAAAGAAGAAATATATGACTTAGACCACTTTCATAATTATAGGCACATATAGTGATGTAAAAGTTCTTTTGCATAATAGTATTAAGCAAATTATAGCGTCGCCTCAGAGGCGCCGTAGGAGCGATAAGGGTTAACATTTAACACAAAATTAACCCTTAGCACTCCTTTGAGGGGACGTTAAAAATTCGCAGAATATTATTCAAAACAATTTTTACATTGCAATGTTTATATTTAAGAAGCTAGTAAAAATTGAAGTGTTGTTCGTACAATTAATAGTAACAAATTTGATATGCACGAAAGGAAACGACCACGTACAATGGAATTATTGGAGGACAGAAAAATGTCTCGAGTTAGGAATTAAAATTGCTTGGAGTGCAAAAGGTTAATCAATCTTCAAACTCCAGCACCGACATCACTTCGTCGCGAATCTTTGAAGAATCTCCTATCGCTCGGATGCAAGCTTCCATAAAGTCTGTTATTAGCTAATCACCTAACCGTGATTACCTAACCTTATTAATATCCGCGCGCGCTCACGAACAAATCGAAGATCGTTTACGTCAATTAAACGCGTTGTTATCGAATGCGATCGATAATCGGCGAACGAAAAACTGAAATAGCTTCGATTTCGAGCGTTAATACACTCCGGCTCGGCGACGCGAGCGAAGTCGGGATCACGGACAGCGACATTGTATCAAGTGGCTACGCGATGCAATGAAAAATGAAGCAGCTTACCGGAGCAGGGAGGAGAGTTTAGCATCGAGGCAGCGGCGACTTAAAAATTTTCTGAGCCGTAAAGTCAACATTCATTTATTGGCGTGTTCTTGTCACCGAATGTTCGGTCGGTCGTGCGAAGATATATTTACCAGGCGGTTTCGCGCGCGTTCCCGACGAGCAAGATTCGCGAACGCGTTTCCATGCAGAATTATCGGCGAATTTTGACGGGTGCAGCGATCGACGGGGATTAAAAGGATGTTAAATTGACACTGGCTCGTGGACATGTGTCAATGAAGACGGCGGACACGAAAGAAGGTAAACAAAAGAGCAGCAGTGACAGTTAGGTGTGAGTAGAATCGTGTCGTTCACGCGTACGATCCTCTAATAAATTATTATCCGTCTCTGCGGCCACGTACAAGTTATTGCTACCATATATGGGCAAGTTATTTCGCTAAACACATTTCCGTTTACGTTTCCGTTTCACTCTCGCTGCCACTCTCCCATTCGCGCGAATTCGCGTCTAATCGGAATTCGGGATTTCATAATTATTTTAGTTAGCTCGAAAATTTTGAAACGTTAACAGCCGTCATTTTACAGGAGTACAGTATTCGTGAATGCGATTCGATGATGCTCCGACAACGGTCATTGATGTTGTCGCCTCGAACCCATAAGCCTCGGCGTAGTAAATAGTATCAAGGTCGAGATGGATCTTCTCTGTCGCAAGTGAATTATATTTATACAAACACTCGCTGTTTTCGCGGGTTCTACTACCATGATTACTATGCCATTGACGCCACGACTCCGCCGATTTGAATTTGTTCGTACGTCGACCGTCCATTTCAGGTGACAACTAACCTCTTACTATTTTCCATAATAACGTTAAAATACCATTGCGTCCCTCGAGATCAAAGTAATTTCGTCATCGTAATAAGAACTGCGCGAGTAAATTCAAAGAGCTATAATACGAACGAAATTAATTTTTAAATATAAACCGATTCGTCCATTTCAGGCGACAACTATCCTCTTACTATTTTCCATAATAACGTTAAAATATTATGGCGTCCCTCGAGATCAAAATAATTTAGTCATTGTGATCAGAACTGCGTGAGTAAGTTCACAGAGCTATAATACAAACAAAATTAATTTTTAAATATAAACCGATTCGTCCATATTCAGCCAATACAGCAGAGAGTGTGTTGATAGACCTCTAAGAAAGATCAACCGTTAAAGATTCCTTAATATTTCATTAACGGCAATAATTTCATTCGTACAATTTATTTCCTACGTTTGAACTCGAGTTCTTCTCAGGATCATTTGAGAAGCCTAACAATATCTAAAAGATATCCCAACAATAAAACTTAAACTACACAAATCTGAACAAATCTCGACTACTTTACCGAACTCTAGATTAAAAATCTGTCACGCCGGAAATCGGCGATGCCAGATAATACGATCGGTCTCTTTTTATTAACACTTTAACTGCCCGACCAACAACCTCAGAAATTCCACAAAATAAAAAGTAATTTATTTGATGAAACAACAATTTAAAATGTAAAATATATGACGCATAGTTATCCTTCAACCTTTTCGTATTCCCAGATTTCAACTAAATTTAGTCTAATGATTATATCAATGTCAAAATTTATTTTTAAACATAGATAAATTATCCTGTCACCCATATGTGGATGAAATGGCAGTCAAAGCGTTAAACAACCTGCCTTGTAATCTATCGTCATAGTATTCGCAACGAAAGCTATCGTTTCATAACGACGAGAGACGATCGTTCAAACAGTCTGCGACGTTTCTCAAATCCAAACATCTCTCCGGATCTTCTACTTCGACTTTCTAACAAATCGCTCTTTCGAGGACCTCGGGTGTGCAATAATCTGCCGCAAGGTCGACGAAGCATCGAAAGATCGACAGGTAAAGGGCGCGGATCGGTTCTGATTTCGCCGGAAAATCCTAGGCTAGGTTCACCGAACGGTTCGGCCAAGTGAACAAAGGATCGTCGACGTTTTGCAAGACTCACAGGCGGCATTCCACGATCCGTTGCAGCGTAGATCCTCAGGCAACGAGTCCCACGCCATGGAACATTCACGTCGCGATCACGTTCGAGCATTTCACTCGACGTACGTTATCCGACCGTGAATGTCGTTTGCACGATCGCACACTCAACCACGCACTGCCGCGTCTTTTCTCGCGGCACGAGTCCCGATCAGCTGTGCCGAGCTACTGGAAAATCGCGGGCATGATCGCAGTCCCGCGAACTTATGGCAAACCGCGTCACCTGCACGGTTTCTCCACGGGATCATGGGTTCGAAGGCAGCGTCGCCATCGGGACACATCGCAGCGAAACGCGTGCTCTTTCTAGGATACGTTAACCCTTTGCACAACCAACCAATTTTAATTTCAAATTTGTATATTCGAAAGGGAACGGTTCCATTGTACGTGGAATATCATTTCGCGCATTTTTAAACAATTTTTACCGACTTAAATACAAACGTATGGAAAAACGGTTTTGAATAATAATACGATAATTTTTCGTGTCGCCTCAGGGACATAATTGTAGTACTAATGGTGAACTAACCCCTTTTTGTTTAATTATTGAAATTATAAAATTGCCTTTATAGGAATGTCTGCTTATTTTGATCAGTCACGGCGTTATGAATTTTTATATACCGAGAGACAAGTGTTTTATTCTATTAACACCAAACCTGTTACGTTTTCCTATCACAATTGCTTTTGCAAAAATTGATTGAATGAATATATTTATTCAATCGCATATAAAAAAATTTTTTTCTAGTAAAAATTGCACAAATTCTAAGTAAATGTAATTTTGTCATTCTTATAGGACAATGTGCACTAGTATTGTGATACTCGGTAAATTTATTGTTAAAACATACCACAGTCGGACAAATGACCAAATGATCATTTCTACAAATTTTATTTCACAATTATCGAAGTTATAAAATTGCCTCCGGAAGAATCGACATTTCAATGGACAATCGAGATTTCTTTATTCGATTACAAAGTCTAGTAAAAATTTAAATAAATTAAATCTTATCGTATTGATAAAACAATGTACACTGGCCAATATTAATGCTCAGTATGATGAGCGTTAAAATGCCGGATTCACGCGCACAGCTGGAGTCATCATCGTCGGTAACCTGCCAATGACGGAACAACGATACAGGTCTCTTCGCTGACACTTTAATGCAGCTTAAAAAGCACATTCTCCGCTGTGATGTTTCGGTGGCGAGCATTTGAGTATACCATTCAATGAATCGCCCTGTATATGGCAGAGTATACTCTTTAAAAATTTGTACAATGTTTAAAAATGTTATATGGTTTCAAAGTTAAAAAAAGCACAAAATGTAACAATTATTTCTTCTTTGTTTTGCTTTTTTTTTTATCAATCTATAAAGGTTGATTCTTTTATCGCAAAAGGTGTTTTATAATTTTGTAATTGAATAAAGAATCGTATCCCGTGTAAAAATCTAAGTGTGTTCGGTAAAAAAAGCAATAGTTACCAAGATGTTCTCTCAATGACTTTTAATGCAAGTAATGCTCGAAACGTGCTGCAATATAATTAATACATTTACGCAATCTATCGATAAACGCAGCTAATACAAATTGAAGTGTTTCTCGATTTAGGTTCTTGAATTACGTTCGTCTTCGCATCGATCAGATTTTGTTATAAAACAATATGTAATAACGTTACACAAGAAACTAATAGGAAACTTCAAGGTCATTGCGACGTAATCACGAGCATTATACTGATGCAGCTGTTGAAAATCAATCTTAACGACTCTGAATGTCGAATTCAATTAACATACGTTCATTAACAATCCATGCGGTAACTGATGACCGATTAAATCATTCTCTTCACACTAACCATACCCCGATCGGTCAAACGATCGGTTTCACGTTCTCCGCTATATTATCCAATTTTAAAAAATCAATTTCTTCGTTGAACCAAGCAATATTATAACAATCGTTAGAAATCTAAACAAATTCCACCATGTCATTTTTATGAAACAAATGCATACCAGCAGTCGCGTTATGCGTTCGGTTAGTTCGATGGCTTCTCCGGTGTTACAAAATTGTCTTTTGTCAGCGCCATCATCGTTCGCTGACGAAACCAATATTCCACACCATGTCACGAACTATAAGAATTCCAGCATCGTTTCGTGGAATCGTCTAACAGTCTCGGCGAATCATCGAGTGCATGCTCCGCGTAAACACGTTGCACGCAGCCGCAGCCGATTTGAATTCGCTTATTAAAAAATTCACGCCGGCGAGTTGCATAAAACTCGCGCGCGCGAGTTCGACGCCTCGGAAAGGAGCTGGCCGATGATTTATAGGGAAGGAAACCATTCGACCGGTGGTTATTTTAACCTGGGTTTCGAGTGGAGTTTCGGCGGTGCATCCGATGAGCTGCATCCGTGGCCGTTGAATTGTAAACGAGCGATGCGTCCGTCGGGCCGCGAGTTCCTTCTCGTTCTTGCGTTTGATTCACGCTTGCCTTCGGCTCGT
Source organism: Agapostemon virescens (assembly GCA_028453745.1). Taxonomy (NCBI): domain Eukaryota; kingdom Metazoa; phylum Arthropoda; class Insecta; order Hymenoptera; family Halictidae; genus Agapostemon; species Agapostemon virescens. The sequence goes on along the minus strand of CM052093.1, from coordinate 16,456,357 downwards.
CTGGTCGGTCAGGTCTGTCTGCTATTATTTTTAGCGCGTGATCAAGAAGCCGCGAGAAGGAAAGAACCGCGAGAAAAGCATTCGCGAGACGACCGCAATGTCGGCTTCGAGCGCGTTAGGTCATCTCGCGGGCTTGGCTCGCATAATTACCAGCCGTTCTGTCACCGAAGCATGTTCGGCCGATCGCGATCTGTCTACCGCACCCTCCTCGACCGATCATCTGCCTGGTATGCCCGCGAAACCTGCCTGGTCGCAGCTGGGAACGCAGGATTTGAGAATCGTGACCTATCAAAACTGTTGCATAATGCCACCGTATTATGCACTCGCGACCTGCAGTATGCACGGAAACCAACCGCGTGAAATTTCACCAGGTGCTCCACGATCTCCAAATTTTTTAAATTTCTAACTCTCAACTGGTACATAAATAGTGGCGCATAGTGCCTAAGAAGTTAAGAATGATTATGGTTAAATTAGTAGCATTCAATATTAATTTAGTACAATCGAAATTAACCAGGTTGTAGTATGAGGTGAGAACTTCATTATTCAATGACTAATATTGGTCACTTCTATGAATGAAATATATGTTAATGGACAGTAATTAAGTTAATTATTCGCTTGAATAACCAGCTAAATTTTCATCGTCACATTAATAAAATACATTTAACTCGGACATGTTGCAAGGATTCAAATTTAAATATGCACGCGATTTTTGGCGTCCGCCAGAGACAGCTGTTGACGTCTCGGTGACGTCATTGTATGCCAAGGGGTTAATAATCGTAAATTAAAAAATTTAGAATTCGCTGTTTCAACGATCTTTATTTTTATACGTCTCGTTTCAGGAGATTCGGAAGTATACCAATAGGACAGACATTTTGGAACTGTATAATAGTTCTATGCAACTGAGTTATTTATTTTGCATCATCTATTTTGAAAATATACATAGAAGTCCTGTTTCCTGTGGATTAGATTTGAATGATTGTGCAAATATAAATTTTCGTGATCGAATTTACAAACACTGGGACTAAATAAAAGTTATTTCAGACGATTAAGTATTTTGTCGAGCTTTAAACAAAATATAGAGCTCATAAATATTCATGAAACTGTATATATTGTATAATGTTTGACAGTTATTCTTGTATGCAATTTTTACAAATGCTTACTTATTGTTACAAGAAATTTTTTACGATTCGATTAAAAGTAGGTCCGCAAGACAAGGTATTAATAAAATAGAATGTCTGATCGAATAGTAAATTAAAGATACTACAAGATGACTGTTATTTTTACTTAGAATGCAGGTGCAAGGTCCAATGTGACACATAGGGAAACTTCTTCTTTCGATACTTGAATATCTAAAATCTCTGCTTACCGAGAAGATGATACCGATATTTTTGTTAACTGATGAGAAAGACAATGGGTGAAAACGTACTGCTTGGTTTTTCCAGGTGTGTCATTGCAATGTTACTTTGCTCAGGGCTAACGCTGTTCGCCGATAGGTAAATCAGGATCTTGTAAGTACATTTTATCAAATTACCGCATCTATATCCGCCTTTTGAACGTGGCAATGTTCTTAGAATGTGCAGCGTAGTCGCATCCGGCATTCAATATGGAATTTATTTTTATTCACCTATTTATTAAATTGCCAAATATCGACAGGTGCCAACGAGGTCACGCAAACTTCTATATTTTCTTATATCAATCGATTGATCTTATGGTGTACCGAGCGAGCTAAAAAGTCTTCAGCATTAATACCTTTTAGGGACCCACAATATTTAAAGAAGTTTTACAATTTTCTTTAATAATATTCATAAATAAAAATTGCTGATAAAAATTGTTCAATTGTCGACCTTTCATTTGTTAACCTCTTAGGCACGATGCGCCACTATAGTGGCTTGAGCACACGCAATTATATTATTAATTGATAACGTTAAAATGTATGGATCATATCTTTAAAAAAAATTATAATTTAGTTATCAAAAACTTTGTTCTAAAATTATTAAAGTTAAAGTATATGTATCAAATTAGTATCATGTCTTTAAGAAAAATTATAATTGAGTTATGTGTTCTGCCGTACAGAGAAACAGGCCTGTGCAAAATTCAGCCGTGCGTAAGAGGTTAAAGATGCTTTGCCAATGTAGTGCTTTAATGCTAGGTTTACGGAGCACTAAACGCGACTTTTTACATTATTTTATAAGAATAACGAGAATGTGTCTATTCAAATTTCTAGCCATTGTTTTTACAGTATATATCCACAAAAATAAATTTGCCGAATAATTCTTAATAAATGCATTTTATCAATCTTAATATTTGCAAAATAAAACTAGTTTTAAGTAAAAGTAAAAATAGTTTTAAGAGTAATGTAACAAAATTATTGATAATATTTTGTTTATTTATAAGATATTCTTCTTCGCAATATCATCGCTGCATCGCAAAGGAAACAGACAAGACTCAGCGAAGAACGCTCTACTTATTTTTATAATTACAATTAGGGTATTTCCAGTACTATTTATAGATCGTTTTGTAAAACGCTGATAACTATGTATTATCGGAGTACGAAGGAAACCACGAACGTTCGTAATGAAGTAATGTTGCGGCGCTTAGAAATTGTCGGAGATAAAATTCACGGTACTTCATGAATGTTCACTTAAAGCATTGTTTTGTCAAGCTCTACGTCAGCTCTAAGACTATGACGATTCTCCTCTAACAGAAACATTACCTACGTCACAGTGAGGGACTTCCTTGAAGTAAAAATAGTCGTATCTTGGAAGATGAAGTTACACGCTTAACATTATCGTAAGGTGTTTTTCTAGGATGAAATCATTTCACGATCTCACGCCCGATAAGTGATTAAGCAAAATCTCGAACGAAATCGTTACGGTAACACACTGTTTTGCTACAAGAAATTATACGTTCTCAGCTGTGATCATAATATCGTGTGACAGTGAACGATCGAAGTCACAATTACCTTATTATCCTCTTTAGCGAAGTATTAAATTTCTTTCACCTTCATTCTTTACATATTTAAATGTGATTTTATCGCTGTGTTTCTGAAGGATTTGATTTCTCGAGATGTTCAATTAAGGCAAGAATAACATTAATTAATGGTTGGCGAATGTTATGCTTGAAAATCATGGGTGTGATATTTTACTCTGCTGACGCACTTCCACTCACGTGAATTATTTCCATGTAGCGTCATGGAAACTTCGTCATCGTGGATTTTCTTAGCTTCCATGAACGAATCGAGTGTATATATAGTAAACGCATAATATCAAACATTTCTATTTTTCCTGATTCCTAAATACCGTGTCACCGTATTTATTTTAATACTTTCGCGGTTAGACATCCTCGGATGTGAATAATTCGAAATTAATATTATAACCACTTTGTTCTTAGCTGTACAAATGAATTCGTCGCTCTCGGAGTTAATCGATCGCAAGATTATTTGAAATTCAAATCCTTCGATCACCATATTGGAAACTCATTCATCACGGGACGAAGGAAACGCGTACGAACCTTGCTGATAGTATTTTTGCACACAAATTGTTTGCAAATAATCAATCAACTCACAAAGAGAGGACTAAGAGTTGATTTGTGCATCTAATAAATAAATTACAGGTTACGACTTACCTTAACTCTCCAGAAGGTTTTCTCGAAGGTGTTTACCGACGAATTCTGCAATCAGAAAAATAAAAATCATGTCTCATTTGCATAAATCAAGCGTGATGCATTCTTAATTATGTGATGCACGCGATATGGGTTATTGGCCTTCTATTAGGTACTAATTAATAACATTAGTAAAATTGTATTGACGATTATAATTATTCGAGTAACAAGCGATTCCAGTTTTAAAAACGAAAGAGATGTGCGCTATAGTTGCACCGAATAAGCAACAACCTGTTTTGCGCATCTCATTGCATTACAGCTTTGTTTCTCGGTCTTTGCTTCTGTGGATCACTCACGACGACATGCATTTTCATATACCGTGAGACAAATGTTTTCTTTAATTAACAACTAACACAACGGGTCAAAAGACCCTTTTCGGATTCTTTATTTAGCAAATATTGGAATTATAAAATTGCCTTCGCAGAAATCGGATGAATGGATTTCTTTATTTAATTACATATTTTAGTAAAAATTGCGCAAAATCTAAATCAATGAAATCTTGTCATTTTTATAAGACAATGTATACTAATCAGTTTTAATGCTCGGTAAAAGTGTCAAAACGTACCACAACCGGACAAATGACCAAACGTTGTTTCTACAATTTTCATTTCACAATGATCAAAGCTACAAAGTTGCCTCCAGAGGAATCGATCCAACAGATTTCTTTAACCAATCCTATATTCCAGTAAATATTGCACAAAATCTTATCATCTTAATAAAAACAATGTATACTACTCAATTTTAATCCTCGGTAAATTTCGTGTTAAAACGTACCACAGCCGGATAAACGACCAAATGACCGTTTCTACAATTTTCATTTCACAATTATCAAAATTACAATGTTGCCTCCAGAGGAATCGATTCAACCAATTTCTTTATCCAATTATATATTCTAGTAAAAATTGCACAAAATCTAAATAAATAAAATCTTGTCATTTCCATAAGACTATACACACTTGCCAATTTCAATGCTCGATAAGTTTAGCGTAAAATAAAATCGTCTTAACCCCTCAAACCGGTCCAATCCTTCTGTATCAATGTAATCGATGTTTCTCTGACCGGAACACACGGTATCGCCAACAATGGCGTCAGTCGAACAACAAATGTAATACCTCTTCCAGAATTGTCGCTCGGCAGACCCAAAGCTACGACACTTACGGAGAGACTGCTGTACCATAAGGAGATTCGCGTTACCATCGAAACATAAACCATAATGAAACGATCTTGCAGCAGCTGTGTGATAAGACAAGACGCTCGAAAGCTGCACAACTTCCGCTTGCGAGGTTTCTATCGGCGATTCAATCGATACAGCTGAGCGCGGGCATGAATGAACGAGCGAACGATGCCAGTGGGCTCTCTCGTGTCCACGTCGGTGGTGCAATCGTATGGCATAGAAGCGTGTGTGCTGTGCTGGCAATCTTATCGGGAGAACCGGCCGGCCGTTAGGTGAATGGACATGGGCTGACAAAGGACGGGAACACTGGGGAAAATGAGACCGTGGCCTGATCCCGAGAGGAATGCGCACCGCCGAACTTAGGCACAGGTGCACCCCATGGGAGAGGGTAACACGAATCCTGCGACCTTTCGCTGCCCATCCGCTGCGACCTGCATGCTGCAGATGAATCAGCAGAGAGGAAATGATCCACACTTGTGCGCAGACGATCCCAGAACCGACTTACAGCCTCTCGAACCGCAGGAGAGATTCGCGAATCTCTGTTATCTGCGAAGCTGACAGGAACTTTTAAGCTGCCTTTTCCTTCCTGTTTAAGATCCAATTTTTATTTTTTTTAATGGAATGCTGGTATAGCGATAGCGATTTTTAAGGAGTCTATCGTTCCCTATAGAACAGCGCGATTTTGATACTACGATTGGATTTGTTTAAATGCAAGATGGTTTTATACGGATTTTTCGTTGCGTTGATAGCTGACAATCAGTTTTAAAAAATCTTTTTAGTCTCGTAGAATTTGTTACTTTAAACGTGGGATGCTGGTTTCCCGTAGAGACTTTTAAGAAGCACTTTCCTTTACGTATCAAATTTTTCCTTCTCCTTTATTTCTGAAGATGAGAATAGTTAGTTTGCCAAGCAGAGTTTCAAAAATTCTTTATTTCTTTAATAAAGGATGCAGTTTTCTTTGCAGCTGACAGATATTTTTAAGAAGCCATCTTATCCCCTTGGAATTTGCTACTCCAACTGGGGTGCTGTTTTTACAGTGACTTATAGCATATGTATTTTTAAAAACACAGGAAAGTTAATGACTTTCGATAATTTTTATTTTTCTTCGCTTAAATTATGAGATGGTGCATTACACGAGCGTGTTTCAGTTTATAGATTTTCTAACATTTTGACTGTGAATAGAGAGACAGTAATTTTTCAATAAAACCATCGACCTGTATGGGGTTAACAGAGTAAAGTTTCTGAAATTGTATTTAGGACGACAATCTTATTCTATGATTTTCTATATTTTCTATTTCCTTATCGTATAACGGTAGTAATTAGTTCGTGGGTCCCAAGAAAGCCACCATTTATTTTATGTAACAGAGTTCACACAACAATCTTCTATTTCGATACAATTTCGCCTCTTATCTATCAATCGTCGGCGATGTCTTCAAAGAAAACGGATCCTTGTGTTATCAGCGTGTCATAATACTTCTCCACGATGAATATCGTCTTACAGGCGACCCTCTGTTCGCTGCTTCTCGCAATTGCTGAGCGATTGCATGCAATTGATACTTCGTTTCTCAATCATGCGCTCGTATTCTCATTCATGAACGAGCTGGCTCGATTTGTCTCTGCACAGAATCGTTTTTTGGTCGCAACGCATAAGACAGTTTCGTCCTAGTGCCCTTCTTCTCACCCAATCGTGTCTTATTAATCCCTAAGCGACGAGGTTGATCTAGGATCTTTCATATTCAATGTTTAATTAACAACACGAAAATTAAATGTCAAATCGCAAACTGGCAAAGCAAATTTATTACACCACTGGGAAACTGTCATTGGCCCACTTGTACAATAGGTTGACAATTCCAAACGTTGATCAACCAATATTGCATCGATTCAATTTTAAATAATAATATGCCCAAAATTAATTTGACTATATTTAACACTAATCTAGCACACGCTAAAATCAATTCGAACGATTTATCTCATAGAAACGACCTACTTGCATTTATTCACAATCTGCGCAATTTTTGTCACACTGCACGCTCGAATAAAGAAACTCATCAAATCATTTCATTTTCAAACAACTTCCTAATTTCAACAATTGCAAAATAAAAAATCTGGAGTTGGTCATTTGTCCAGTAGGATAAGTGTCGTGCAAACTACGAAATTACGAACACCGCAAATATTGTCCGCAACAGTTGTTAATGTTTATTGCTGTCTATACACAGCTTCCTCCATTTTAAATACACACAATTATTAACACTTTGCTGACCGGCAATTTTACGCAGAAACTATGCCATTTCACCGGATATTATTTTATAATTGAATATGGAAGTAAAGTAAAACATTCTAAATAAACTCCAATAAATTTTATTTATACTGAATAAAATAAAATTAAACTTTGGACATATTTTTTACATAACTTTTAAAATATTGCGCAAAACTTTCGCAATATTCTATATCGCCCTGGGTTTCATAAATTTAAATAGATAATGCAAGTGCAACGACGAGTTAACTCGTCATCGGTCAACAACGTTTGTGCATGAAAAGACGAGTTAACTCGTCACCGGTCACCAATGTGTTAAAACTGTAAAAATGACATGCAAAACCGATACTTACGCATTGCGGGAGATGGAAAATGGAATTCGCGGTTCGATTTTCGAGCACAGCTGGCAACAGGTTTTGGTATTTCCGCTGGGGGGCCGGTTTAACCGCGTGTTCGATGTTTCATGCGGCTTGTATGCAATGACGAAATTTTTAGGGTTACTTTTTAAGGAGGAGAGGATGCCAACGGGATAGTGCGTCCCGCCGTTGAATCATCATCCCGGCTCGATTCTAGGAATGCTCCATTCATCTCGGAGCAATGTCTCGGACGCGGAAACCGAAGGTCTTGCGGAATCGACGAACCCACTCGCGGAAGGAACGCTTTTCTGGCCTCATTCTCACCGCGCGTAGGCTGAATTCCGTAGACGATTACGATCTCGAGGTCGAATCATTCTCGTTTACCGTCTGACGAATTTTGGGAAGGTTCCTACATGGTTTTCGACACGTAACTGTTACTCTCGTCGCAGACGACGGCTTACGTTTAGATACATAATTGGGCTGCTCGACCTTTATGTAGACAGATATTTTCGAACGATGATTTAGACCGATGGGAATCCCTCGGATATTTCTATACTGACTTACGTATCTTGTTACCGGCTAAATTTAGCAGTTGATTAATATTTTCAAATTCTAATCTGGAGCAATCTGAACCAAAGAGAATCCTCTGCGTTGTACCTTCGATACAGGCACTTCGTATGCATTTGTTTAAAGAAAATTAGGACAACTAGAAATTTTTATATTTTCTAAAGCTTCCGGTAAAGTCCAAATGAAATTGTTTATTGAAAATCTTCCCGTGATTATTTTCGAGAAAATTAAATCAAAATTAAATGTTTTTACCGTTTTAATCTGAATAAAATTATTCACCAAATTTTTCATTAATTTACCGATAAATAAATTCACTAGAAATTTGTATACTTCTATAAAGTTATTTTTATAGAGGAATTTGGATTAAATACAAATTCTACTATTTTGAGTTTTTTTAATGTTCTAATAGATCGTTAAAAGAAAATGTTTGAGTAGACAGAAAAATAGAACGGCAAACACTTGGTATTTGCTTAGATGCTGCAGACTATCCAATTATTGTCTTTATAGAGACATCGAGTTAATTCAACGAAATAAGAGTTGCTAGATGTTTCTTTCCTCTTCGTTCGATAATCGCTGAGCGAGACATGTGTAACACAGCGTAAAACGAATCCAATTATCACCGCGTAAATAGTGGTTTATAATCGATGACTCAAAATCAGTAGTACGTTTCATTCTCGTAAGAACCGCTGAATACCGTCCATTCATAGTTTTCTGTAAAATTCTTCAGCTACTTGCCCCGCGATGATTACGCAACTTTGCTCTTAGTTCATTGGAAAAAACCCATTCGGAACGCACCGACAGAAATATATTCGATAGATAATATTGCTAGTAACGTTTCCGAGTAATGGTTCGTTCGTTACAGGCTTTCAGCAAAGAGTAGCACACTGTCACCAAATAAATAAACGTTTCGCGAACTTTTGCCCGGTGGTCTTACATCAGTTGTAGAATTTAACACTGACGGTTGTTCCATATTTTAAACCGGGAAATTCCCTCGAGTACAGAGATGACGGTTTTCATACATCAAGATCATCGAGGTCTTCCGGTAACCGTTCTGACGTTTTAAAATTTGTTTTAGAAGCGAACAAAGTTTCAATCTCAAGCAGTTTGTAATTGACGTAACGAGAAGACGCGACGCAAATGTGTATACCCAATAATTCGGCCTTGACGTGTACGGGCTGGTTCGTCGAAGTATCCTGTGATTATGATGACAAGAAACAATTTTTATGTGCGTTTTTAACGGTGCCGACGAACGAACTATCATCTTGGATATGTGATCAATTTTTAAAATCGCTCGAATAAGTCAGTGAACTTACATTAAACTAATCAATTTTTTAAAGGACCCATGGCTACATTAATTCGTTATTATTTCTCGAAAATATTAATGTTTGTAAATTACAGGTATACGATACTGTATGCGATACAAACGACATCACCTGCCACTTAGGCGACAAATACGTTTTTCACATTGAAGCTCTGACAATTTAATTTAGTGCTGTAATCCTTTGACTTTTAAAATTAGAATCAGAAAATCAATTTTTATTACAATCCATCGAATAAGCCAAACCTTTTTAAAGTTTATAAATAAATAATAAATTATATTAATAAATAAATTAATTATTCTGACTTTGGGCGACGTTTATACAAACGTGTTAAGTGTGAAATTCATGTGAAGTTAAATTTTTAATAAACTGTGTATAATAATATTTTAAATTGAATTCCCAGTGAAGAAAATTTCAGCCATTCTTGTGTCCACCTTAAGGTGGACCAGCTGGCTTTACAAAATCGAACTCGATCGGAAGGAAGCACGTTGGAATGCGTACCGAGTCATCCACCGGATCTCACAATCAGCCAATGGCAGTGAATCATTACTGGTAAATTCCGCGGATGTCGAGAATCACCATTTGTTGGACCACTGTTCGGTACATGTTTAGTCACGATCGACTCTCTTTCTGGCGTGTTACGTAATATCGAAAATCCCGTTACAGGCGTTTTGCGTCCTGGAGAAATTTAGTAATATTTTTCATCGACTTGAAAATCATCTGCAATCATCTGCATCCCTCGTGCAATCTCATTTCTTGCTGTTAAATCTAATATTCAGCACTTTGCCGTTTGATCGTCGGACGGTGGACCATTTTTATAATTTTATAATCGATGCTTTTTCATTCACTGCCTCGCTTAACAATTTTCACAATAATTTTCAGCTAGCGTATACCAAAGGCAGGTCTACAAAACAAACAATTTAAACGTTCGCCACGGGCTCGAATAAAACAGTTTTACAATGTCCCTCTTTTCTTCTTTCATGTAAGTTCTAACAGTTCCAATTTCTTCAAAATCCTTTTGGCATATCATTTAATAAATTAATGTTTCCATTTGTTAAAAAAATTATCCAATCTAACAAATATTATACTGCCTCAAAAAGCACTCGAATACTTTACAGGAAAAATGTTTTTCAATATTTTAACGCTAAACCTACCAAGTGGTAAAATTGGTTAATGCATACTTGTTTTTATTAAGACAACTTTATAATTGCAATTTTCTCGGCTGTGATAGATTTAGCGTTGCCAGACTTTTTCTAATCTTCATAAGTTTATTCAAATCCTACAGATACATTCGCGAAGATTTTCTCAACTTTGTTCCCTCGGGTATGTATTATCTAAAAAATATCTAAAAATTTGGATACCTCGTTGCATTTATAAAATATTGCGAAATAGTCGCGCTCCATAAATTACCGTTAACCCTTTGGCCTACGATTTATTTTTTGATAACAGCGACTAGATTTTCTTTATACGAAACGACAAAAAGAAAAGTCAAATTTGTAATTACCGCGTGCGTAGCTGTTCTTCGCCGATTATATGCGATCAGAGATTAACTAGAATGTTATTTGGGTTTAAGGAAAATTAAGGAAACACATGTTTAACACTTTGACTGCCATGTCACCTATTTATGGGTGACAGAATTATATGTTCATGTTTAAAAATAAATTTACACGTTAATATATTCGTTGCACTAAATTTAGTTGGGATCTGGAGAATACGAGAAGGTTGAAGGGTAATTGTGTCTGGTACATTGTAAGATTTCAATTGTTGCTCCATTAAATAAATTACTTTGACTTTGTGGAAGATTTGAGGTTGCCAGTTGAAGTGTTAAAAGATTCTGTTCGAAATCTTGATCACGAGCCTGATTCGTTGTTATAGGTCAAGGGGGTAAAGAGTCCTCTTTCGCAAAAGGGTGGGAGCAGGAAATTTTGGCAAAAGTAGTCGTCGAATCCTTTGTACGGTCGATTCCGAAGAACGCGGTGGGAGAAGGGTGGTGGGTGGATGAATGGGGATTGACAGTGTCGCCTCTCAGTCAGGTAGCTCCGGTTCCAGCAGCCGGTGCTCTCTTTCAAAGAAACTCACCTTCGATTCTCGATCGAGGCTGCATCTTATCGCCGTAGCGTTACAACACGTTCGGTGCAAAGCCATTAATTTCTGTACAGTCACTCGGCCGAAGGTGAAACACGGAGCAAAAAAAAACCAAGCACAAGGATTTTTCCTGTTGTCTCTGCGGGACAAGGAATCCTCGGCGACGTTTCCCCGCTCGAAAAATCCGCTCTCGTCGGTGGAATAACGCTCGCGATTCTCACACTCGGCGTGGAGTCTTTCGTCGTTTTTAACACATCTTGCCACACGGACCCGGGACCGTTTTGAACCGGTCAGTGACGCGCGACTATGCCGACTCCGATATTACTGGCTCGCGTGACGAATTAGCATACCCGTATCATTCCTTCTTCTCTTTTTTTTCCCGTTTTTTGCCTTTTTTTTCTTCGCCAGTCCATAAAGTCCGCCGCGAACGCGAGCTCGATTATGTTGTGCCCGCGGAGGATCGTAATATGTAAATAGTGGATTCCTTTTTTTTTTTTTTTTTCGTGAAACGATGCCGGTATTTGTAGAAAGATTTTGTTGCTAGGGTCACATGTGAATGAACGCTTCAACTGCACGCGTCTGTTGTTATTTGCATTCGCGAACGCTTGTTTAACCGATAGCGGAGCGCGGGTCTACTTCGAGCCTGACTAACCATAGCCGCTCGGGTCCACACGTATTTCAGACTCTTTTATCTTGCAATTATCGAAGTTGTAAAATTAACTTCGTGGGAATCGAGTCAATAAATTTGTTTATTCGGTAATGTCTTGTAATCGAAATCGCGTGACATCTAAATAAATTAGATCATGCCGTTTTTAATTTATATGTTTATTACTAACTTTATGCCGAGTAAAGAGAATCTTCAAAAATACATTTTTAAAAATTGATTAATAAGTCAGTGAATTGTTATAAATACCATTTATTGTATAGTGGCAAGAGTGGTCTACTGACCGAAGGATAATTTCACAGATCTTTTTTTATATAAGGAATAAAAGAAGGTGTTAAACTTTTAAAAGTGTAACTGTAAACAGTTAAAAGTTAAACTGTTGATCTTTACGCAAAATAAAAATTGTCTTCGTCAATTGCACGACGCATGAACTATGCCGGAAATGTTCTTCGCTCTTCAATAACGTTGATAAATTTGAAATTAAATATTGCACACTGATATCACGAAGTTCTTTCAATATTTCGAATGTTTCGAATTCCACTTACGCATTTCTCTTGTGAACGCATAAAATCCGCGTTCTGTGATGAACAGAGTTATTTGAACGTTATCTGTTCGTTTAATGACGTTCGTTCACTCGACGGGTCACTCTACAGGAAAAAGAATCGAGGATACATCGAAATCGCAAGGTTTCGATGAAAGACAAGCGATCTCGTCACCGTAGACACGTGGCTTTCTAAATAAATTTAGTTCTCTGTAGCGTTATGTACATTCACACCTTCTCGGACTAAATTAAAAGTGGAGTTAAATTTAGACACGCCTTTGCCGTAAAGCGGTTTCGCCTGGCTAAAAATAATATTCAGACTTTCATATGCAATGACTAGGCAGACTGGAAAAGAAGAGGAAAGAAGATGAGGTGGGCAGAATCGAGGAATAGACAAGGTAAATAAAATAATTAGAATACGAGACATGTGAGAAGTTGATTGATTGAAAATCAGTGATTAAGCAGAATGTCTGAATTACCTCTTTGCATTCGAATGCTGATTCCGAGGCACCGGTAAATATGCAATACCATTATAGAAAACGGTTGTTCATAGTACTAAATACGTCTGTATTCTTTAAATGGTTAAAAATCCAATTGTTGTATGGGCAAACAAGTTTAATTTCAGGCGCATAATGTGAAAAAGATTACATGCAATGAAAATATCCTAAGCTGAAAGAAACGCCTTCATTTTGGAATTAAAACTGCTTCGATTACAAAGGGTTAAGTTAGTTTCATTGTGAATTGTGTTCGATTAAAACAACGCAATAACAGTGAACATGAAATGCAATATTAATAAATACACTGCAAAATAAAATCGAACGAAGAAAGAGATCTGAAGTTCGGACGATAGTTCGGCATAGTCCGCGGAAGATTATAAACCCGAACACGATTGCTGAGTCATTGAGGGACTCCGAGAAATCAACTAGAAAGTTTCTGAGTAACCATATCATCTCCCTCGTGGACCCGGTGCACCCGCGCATGATTGTACTATGAATGGAACGATTATGTTTTATCAGTTACGTTCGAACACCGCGTGGAACGATCAAGCGTGTTATTAGTTCAAGGGGACCGTCTCGTGTAAACGTTGCAAAATTTAACAATTTTCATGAATACGTTTTAAGCCTATAGGACGCTTTACGGTGACATTTTTTCTTGAAATCTATTTGGCCACTGTTTCTTTGTGTAGAACAATTTTTTTATAAACTTTTAATACTTTGCACTTCAGGCAATTTTAATTCCGAGGTCAAGACATTTTTTGACTTAGAATATGTTCGTTGTACATGGTTCATTTCCTTCCATGTATATAAAGTTTATTGCTGTCACTCGTACGTACAACTTTATCTCGTCTGCAATAAAATTTCAATTCAAATCATAGTTCTTCTGGAATCGTCTGAAATTATCATTTCAATTAATCTAACCCCTTGCCATATTATGACGAGTCAGACTCGTGGTGAAGATATTAAACAAAATCTAACAAATATAAATATTACACTTTCCTTTTAAGACGAATTCACATTTTACGCTTTTGTAAACAATATTTAATCATCGAAATAAATATAACAGCATCAAACATTTACTTTTAAAAAATATAATTAAAACATAATCCATATTTTGACCACGTTTACAGACTCGGAGGAAGAAATAATGAAAATTGTGGAGGTGGAATTCAGTTTTGGCAATTAATTGATGTCGATCGTCGGCATTGAATCAGTGTACGTCGATCCTACGATGATAATATTGATTCGGTGATCATGAGTTACAGCCAACTTTAGGAATACACTCTCACTAGACGGGCGACCTACTTTGAGACGCGTTTAGACCAGTCTTTGATCCTACGCGCAGGTTCCGACCTGTTTCCCTCTACACATTCAATCATCGGATAAACGTTTATTATATTCACGTTCCTAGGGCAGGCACAAAAGAATCCGTTTTCCCTCTTCAATGTTTGCCGTATCACTCTCTTCCTGCGCCTCTTTTCTAAATATTCCCCCAATTAAAACGAAAATTCTTTTCGAGTGTACAGTGCCTGCAAAAAGTATCACCGAATTTCAAATTTTTAGTACACCGTCTACATTTAATTAACTGTTACAATTCCGCGGACACGAATCGCACAACGTGCAATTTCGTTTCAAAGCTTGAAACCTCTCGATTCATCGTTCGTCGTTTTCTCAGATATTTTTGCATGATGCAACGCTCGTGGGAAAATTGTGGCACGTTCCCTCTCGAGGATGCTACAAATCGAAACAATTTTTAAAACGTTTTTCTGAATCTGCTATAACTTTGTAGAATTACTCTAAAATTTGGTACACAATTTTCATAGGTCTATTTTTACATAGCAATTTTGCGTGCATCGCTTTAACACGAATTCTTAATCCCTCTAATTATTCACTAATAAAAATAAAGTTGTTATTTTACAAAGTTTTCGGTAGCCTGTTCGATTTCTAAAAACAAATGCGAACTTTTAAAAATTAAATTCGCGGAGCATCAAATATAACTACGTTACAATTTTTTATAAAAATAACGAAAATAAATCCACCAAAAATTGCTAACTATTTTTTTAATAATAAATAGCCAAAGAAATGAATGAAATAGTTCCTGAATGCAACTTTACGATCTCAATAACTAGTATTAAAATTGAGTAGCATACACTGTCTCATAAAAATGACAAGATATAAGTTATTTAGAGTTTCTGCGATTTTTGTTGCAATATATGATTGAATAAGTTATATAATAATTATTTAATAAGTTATATAATAATTTCCCACGAAGGCAATTGTATAACTGCAATAATATTAAAATATAAAATCTAAAAATGGCCGTTAGACCCACTGTGATAGATTTAGCGTTAAACAGGTGAGAACGTTCCGCGAGTATTTCGACAATTTTCCGTTTTCCTGCGTGTCGGATGCGCAATTTTCCGGCATAAACAATGCCGTGCCAAAGTGCAGGTGCAACGCGGATCGTTCGTCAATCTGAAGTGTAACCAAGCGTTTGCCATGGTAAATCCCCGGCCATGTGGTTTGCTTACACACGCGCGGAGGCACGAGAGTTGAATAATACTGCCGGATAAATTATTACAGACGTCGACGGCTTCTGTGGAACAGTGCTGGCGTCGTTATCTCGCGTTTCTGACCTCTTTCTCTCTTTCGACGAGGAACCGTCGCGTCCTAGACAAGATTATGCAGTCGGTTATCATCGATTACGTGCACCGCGGCAAGGACGTAACGACGACCACAACGTTCACGACAAATTATGGCACGGCTCGGTATTCTTGGTTACTGATCTCGCTTAACGAATTTCACAATGCGCTTTTACCTTATCATCGAATTTGTTTACTTCTGCTACCGACGTCGCTGTGTTACCCCAACCATTTATCGATCGCCTTCAAAATTTTATCAAATTGTTCGAATAAGTAAAATTGTTGCAAATCGGAGAACTCCGTTGAAACAATTTTTTCCACGAGTCAGCGTGACTCGGTGGAACTGAGATGACTATTCTTGAGTCACTCGTCCTAAAATTAGATACTTTTTGCTTTGACCTATCACAGTGGATTTATGGAGGTGTAATGGCGTTGCTTATTTGATTTTGCTTGCTAAATAGAAGTCATTTGTAATGCTGGTGTTACTATTTTAAAAGCGATTAACTTTAAAAGTTTGCTCTGCTGATAAAAAGAGAAGCGAGAGTAGCTTTATGTGTGCTGAATGCTTAGTACCTTTACATCTTAGACAATGTTTCGAGAAATACCACACTTGCCTTAAATATCAAAACTTTTGTTTTCTGTTTACGTTATATATATATATATATATATGTAATAATCCACCATGAAATGAGAAACTGTATTTTTTTTATAATTGTAAATTAAAATTTTCGATTTTGTTTATACTTTTAATTACCGTTAAATTGTATATGACGAATATGCAAATAAAATGTACTATTTTACGAAAATATATAATGTTCTAAATATTTTCTTTGGCTATTCAGTGATCAGAAACAAGCGAATAAGGGCAGCGTTCGGGGTTTAACTGGCCGATCAAAAATCATCATGAATCATAAAAAATCATCGAAAATCATACAAAATCATAAAAAATCATCATGAATCATCAAAAATCATCAATCATCATCAATAATCATCAATCATCATTAATCATCATCATCATCATCAATAATCATCAATCATCTACAATCATCATCAATAATCATAAATCATTTCGTATATTAATAACCACTTTTAACATAACGACAGTAGTACTACAATTCACTACTTTTATTTACCATGTGAAATCAATTAAATATCACTGCTACAATTTTATAAAATCACTGAGATTGACTATAAAATAATAATCACTTTTAAAATTGTAACAGTAGCACTACAATTCACTAGTCCTATTTATTAAGCAAAATCAATTAAGATAGGCTGCTTTATAATTGCAACGTTACCATCGTTGATTTAGTCATTATTACCTAAGATTATATAAGGCAACAGAAGTATTTTGTTATTCGGACTGTGTCTCTCTCGCGATTAGTTTGGGTCAAAGTTCCACTGTATAATTACTTCTTTTGCGTCAGATTGTTATTTTCTAATGACGATCGTTAGGCAGGACAACGTCAGGCTTTCTTTGGTAATCTCTGTTATCTCACATCTCATCGATTCGAGAGGAACACCGTGTTTTCGTCGGAATATCTTTCCGCAAAAGACGCACGGAGATGTTTATTGAGCACAGTGTGCTGCCGATCATTTTTGACATACATAAGTTTAACTATTCACACATCTGACGTAAGAAACCTTGTCTTTAAGGGGTGGGGCACGAGCAATGTCAAAGCTTTGTATTAACGAAAACATTTGTACATGAAACGAAGAAAAACAATTTCTGTGAGACTCCGCCCTTTATTTCGATTATTCGAAAAGTTTACGAAGAAAGGGGCGAAAATATTGCAGATGTCAAAGTGAAGAAGGACGAAATCAAGAAGTGCAAATAATTTTACTTCGCTCTTTACTTCGATTATTCGGAAATAAATGCAATGAAGAAAAAGGCAGACGAATCTGCATCCGATGAGCGAAAATTAAATTATTTTTTGGCAGCGTCGACGGAATTTCGAATTCACTGGCGGTACAGGAAGCGCGAATTTTTGCAGCGAAGGAACAGAGAGCACCGATTCCGACGTCGAGTGTACGGTGCGCAAGTCACCAAGGTGTATGAATCAGTCGCAAGCAAGTGTAACGACCGAATGACGTCAAGAGGATTGCACAACGAAGCATGCCGGTAATTCCAAACGTTAGTTCGGTTGATCGATTTCTAGATCCTCCTACGAATGCGGCGGAGATCGCACGAAACGAGGCGGAGATCGCGCGAAACGTGGCGAGACTTAGTATTCAGGGACCGTTACGAAGACCGTACGAAACCGAGCCACAACATACGATACAGCAGTTAATTTGTTAAGTTTCGTTCATAGGTAATCCTGAAAAATTGCCAAGCAAAGAATTTCCAATGAAATTCTGTACATTTTTAATTTATACATGGTTCCATAAACGTTTCGAACTTCGCAACTTTACGGTTTAAATTGTTAAAATTGATCGCACTGTTTGCAACGGTAACTTTAAGAGAAATGCATTTTAAAATACAAGAAAGAGTTGAGTTCTTGGCATTAGGTGTCTGGAAACAGAAAATCCGCTCGGCGTCTGATAGTTATGAACGTCACATACTTTTTATACTACAGAGAGTTTACATAATGACGAATAAAAAGATTTGAACTTTTACTAAACTTTTAGCATGGGTGATAGGGGGTACTCGAACGTACGGTACACTCTGGAATTCCCCAGGCTTTCATACCATATGACTGTCGAATGTTCTCATTTTATAAATAAATCATCCGAGAGCAAATAAATCTACGTAGAAGAGATCTGGACAGATAGGTACAATGTACTTTTGCACTTACATTATTACATTTGCAGCAAAAATTTTCAGGTGAAAACGTTACTTAGTTGTCTGGCATTATTTAACCGCAATATTTTCCGATTGCAACAAGTAATGTTTATGCTGTTAACACTTTACCGACCGGCGATTGTTTCGGAATCTTTTAAGTTTATAATCCATCACTGAAAATTGTATAATGGATCCCTCAACGCCGACAGCAATTTTTATTGCGAATCAACAAGGCTTTTTAAGTAACGTTATCTAATAATTTTGTTACAAATTACAATGTAAAAGCAGTTTTTAAAGCCTCATTTTGTTACGGGGCAATTATTGAAAGATAAATTGTTAACTAAACATGTAGACCGAAGGAAGTGTTAGAGAGTCCTTCAAATAAAATATCATTTCAAAAATTGTTATTAATTAATAAAATAGTTTATTTTTCAAAGTGCACATACGGTTTCATAATAGAACAGATTATTTATTATTTACTATTTAAAATAGTATTTTATTTACAGACAAATTACAAATTTCCAGTAAGTAAATGCTTAGGAGCGTCAAATGGCAATCAGTTTTGCATTCAAACAGATCATTAATTGAAGATTAACGGAAGCCGGAAAAAATGGAAATGTTAAAGTACAAATAATAAATTTATATAAACTTAATATTCACGAAAGGACATGAACCATGTAGATTGGAACTATTTTGGGTCAAAGAAATCTTTCAATTTTGGAATTAAAATTGCTTCGAGTACGAAGGGTTAAATTACTAGCAAAAAATTATTTTAGGCTATTGAGGAGCCATTTTGAAATTAAATTAAGTAATTGCACTTTTAGGTTACTAGCGAAAATATATTTTAGACTATCGAGAAGCCATTTTGGGCAATACATGTTTATGTTTGTTGCATATCCATGTGATTGAAATAACAATATATATTCGTTTTATATATGTTTTATATATGTTCGTTTCGAGAGTAGGATTTCACCGTTCGTAGAAAAAGAATAGTCGTGACGTCAACGCGAAGACTGTCCCGTAAGATCGCTGCAACACACCTTTTTAACGAGAAAGCGAAGACAGTTACGAACCGAGTGAAAGTGCAACGTAATAAGGCCAATATATGAATCACTGATTTCTAAATTCGCGGTCTCGAGCCAGTGTCAATGCGATCGTACATTATTTCGCCACGAAGTGATCGGGGAATCCCATACAAAACCGTTAACCCTTGCAGGTATTCTAATCATGGTCGCGAAAGATTTATGTGATAAAAGGTGACCAAGAAATTTCATAAACGTTTCTTCATATTTTTATATCAATCATACCTAGAATTTTGTAAATTCCCGGTGACTATATATGCGTCGTTTTCGGTGACCTTGAAGTATCAAAATCATCGGATAACTGCTAAAAAGTCATTCGTAAAATCAAATTGATTTAATCGATTAGACCAACACTGGAAAGATAAAATTTATCATATTGAGTATTTCTTCCACCTTAGACTTCCGTGTAATAAAATTCCGCCTCATAAAAATGCCAAGATTTAATTTATTTGAATCATTTACGATCACTAATTATATGAGAAAGTACAATTGAACAAAGAGATCTATCGAATCGATTCCTATGAAGTCAATTTTATAACTTAAATAACTTAAAAATGACAAGATATAATTTATTTTGAATTTCTGCAATTCCTATTATAATATATGATCGAATAAAGAAATCTATTAAATCAATTCTTATGACGCCAATTTTATAAGTTCAATAATTGTAAAATAAAAATTCTCTAAAGGGTCATTTGACCCTCTGTGGTAGGTTTAGCGTTAAAAATCGAGCGTGTCACGCCAAATTGGTAGGGTGCAGCGTGTCGAGGGCACGATTATGCGATTGCGGGGGCGTCATAGTAGTACACTATAGCTGTTACACGTGAGCCGAGCGTACCGGCGCGCAACGCGTGGTCAGTGACACACGAATGATCGTGCGTGCGAAAAGTTTAAGGTCGCGATTGCGCGGTTTGTGTCCGTTTTAGTATCCGTGACCGCACCGCCATCTATCGCGTCGCGTGTCCCATGCTCTCTTCGACTTCTTTCGATTTTCCCTCTCTTCGAGACCCTCTGTCTTTCTCATCCTCTTTCTCATCCTCTTTCTCCCTCTCTCTTCTTCTCGCTCTTTCCCACTCTCTCTCTCTCTCTCTCTCTCTCTGTCTCTTGTTCTCTTTCTCATTTTTCATTCGACAGTTACAAAGACCGCTGACCTTGGCCTGCTGACCATGAGTACCGGCTGCCTGATTCGTTATGTTAGCGCGAGGGCGCTTCAGTATTCCAGTATTTTAACGTCGCTCTTTGTACCCAGGAACACTCGGACCGCATTCTTCCCGTTCCCAATTGGCTAGTGATTATGATCCCGCGACAACAAGCTTCTTATCTCGAATGCACGCTTTTGGATATCCGGGAACCATTCTCGATATCAGAGACGCACGCTGCCTAAGAGAGCCACACGAAACCGGAAAAATACGAACACCCGATACTCGGGTAGGGTCGGGTTCGGTTTTCGATATCGTAAGTACGCAAGAATCTGAACTTTCTAAGTACCTGATACACAGATCACGATAGAACTGTGTTTGTCAAATCGTAATACATGAAATTTTGCGGTCCCAGTATTGGAATTCTTAAATACTCAGGTTTTCTCAGTTTCAAACTTTTGTATGAAAGTATTGGGTACCTGAAATTTTCTCGCACACTCATATTTACAACAACCCAATTTCAACCGATACAGCCGAGGAGGAAAGTTTTGGGAAGATTTTACCATTTGTTCCATGTCGGTAGCTCTTATAGACTGGACGGGACACGCCTTCAACGATTGGCTAATATTGAAGGGACGTACCCCACCCTTTGAAAAAAGCGCAAAAATAGGAAAAAATTTTGGATCACCGATTATTTTATAATTTTGACTACACGTTCCTAGACGCGTGGACTGAGTGTATGGAAATTTTTAGGTCGAACGGAATGGAATTACGGAAGATATTCAGATCGGACCAAACCGACAACTGCTGAACTGGCAACTTTTGAGAGGCAAATATTTCGGTCTAAAAACATAGATTCCCCGATTCTTTTATAACTTTGGCTACAAGTAACTGCAC
>CM052093.1:16402439-16429698 GCA_028453745.1 Agapostemon virescens | reverse complement strand
AATCTTCTTCATACTCAGGTCCTCTGAAGACCTTAACCCTAAACCTGCCGTGTATTAAAATTGACTGGTGTTTTATAAAAATGCAAAGATTTAATTTATTTGCATCATTTGCAATTTTCATTGCAATGTACGGTTAAACATCTACTGAATCGATTCTTATGAAGGCAATTTTATAACTTCAGTAATTGTAAAATACCAAATCTGAATATGGTCAATGTACCCGTTAGGGTAGGTTTAGTCTCAATCCGACACTGATGCAATATCATGTGAATCAAGAATCAGAATACCGAAAGATTCATTAAGAGTCTTAAAGACTCAATAAAACGCGAGGTTTGTAACAAACACAGTATGTTGTAACAGTGCCAGAAACGATGAGTTTAATAAATTTCGTGAAACGCGTGAAAAGCAATTGCATAATAAGACGCGCATCGACGTACAGAGTAAATCGCAGCAGAAATTGTTCGTCTTAGTTTAAAAATTTTTGAAATCGCCTTCGTTGATTCTTCGCACGATTGCTTCTTACAATTTGAAAATTTATTATAATATTTGAAGCAGCCAGCTTCAAATACCGGATGTCCCTGATTCATTATCAAGTTTCATTCATGTCCGAGCGAAGCGCAATTATCGTCGAATCGTAAAACGATAATTAGGATTAGATATTAATCGCATGTATGGAGACATCTGTAGAAGGAATGATTAACTCGCTCGTACGCCTACGGAGAAATAGTGGCTTAAATAGGATGCCAGAAGGTATGCATATTAGCATCACAGACGAGTTCTGCGTCAGCGTATACATATGATAGCGCACGTCTACTATAGCGAACTTCTTTACCGATTGACTGATTCTTCTCTATCGACCGTAGAAAAAAGTATTTTGCGATTGCCTGATTGTGCGAAACAAAACAAATCGTACACATTTGTCCCCACTACGTTAGAGTCGTCGTAATAGTCTTCGCACGAAGGAGCACGTGAATAGTCGTGCGACTGTCCATTTCGCTCTCGAATGGGCTTCCAAAATGAATTGCAAAAATTATTAGCACTTAATTCTTTGAGACACGGTGGTATTAAAAGCGTCCCATCTTTTTAATACGCGAATATACACTGTGGGGTATTTGTTGATCCACCTCGAAATTTTGTAATCGCAATTTGCAATTATATTTTCTAACATTCCGCGCCTTAAAGGGTTAATCTATTATATAGTAAATTAAATTAATATTATATATTAATTAGTAGGCCTCGTTTGAAAGCCGGAAGCCCCAGCTTTCGATATCCTGAGATGATTTTTCCCAATGGCGTTTCCTCATTGCGTAACAGGCGAGAAAAATCCAGCTAATGGGCCAAGTTAGGCCTAAAGATTAATAAAAAAAAAACAGGCGAGAAAATGAAAAAAATTTTTTGTTGACGATGGAAAATGTAATGGCTTGAGAAATCGAAGCCTCCATTTTACAACGAGCACTTAAACTACAATACACGATTGGTTGTCAGCGTTTTATCAGATTTGGAATTTGAGGTGTGGTCTGCACTAGGATAAACCAAGATAGTTAGACTTGATAAAACAACGATAAAGTTATTACTCGCGATGTTTGAATTATTTGTTGTACCTAAAGAGGATCTTTCAACTCGTGCAAAGATAGAACAGTCTGATTATCGATGCTTTCTCATCGTAAAAGTAATCTTTTAATCTTGCCCGTCATATATATTTTTAGCACTGTTAAAACACGAGCATAGATAAATTGGTGATACGTGGTAAACATTAAATATTTTATGAATTCAAGATACAAGTATTGATATACAGGGTGTGTCTTTAATTTTTACCGTACCGAATGTTATGTTTGTCATTCGGGAAAGCGTGCAAATATTTATTTCTGTTTATAGAAACCAAAGAATATTTTCACCGTCGAATTGAAGCACATTTGTACAATGCCCTGACACAGTGGGAGATTGTAGGACAAACTTGGATTAATTGTCTCGTATCGCACATAGTTGGTATTTAGGCCACTTTTATTAGCATACTAAATGGTTTTTTTTTTCAGTTGACACCGTTAATGGGGCCAAACACGAATGCGACATAGTTCTTGCAACGGCGTGCAGAATGCATCCTCGCGTACCGTTCTGAGGCTTATCGATTTTGAACGTGAAAACCGATTGTTTAATCGATTTCAAGTCTTTCGTGTTAAACAAGCGAAGACATTTGCACAATTTTTAATTAAAATGAAAATGAATTCATTAAACAAACTTTTATACGACACACAAGACCAATTGCATCGAGACTTAAACATTAAATTAAAACACACAAACCTGTCCAGCAACAATTCGGTCGAAAGATGAGCGACTTTCGAGAATCGCGGAAGCACGCAGTAAGAGTTCGATGAAAAACGGAGCTTTCGTTATCTAGTCGTCGGCTGATGCCAAATCGTGTCAGTTTGGTAAACTAAAATTACATTAGCCATCCGCCGAACAGTTTTAAACATTCTCGCAGGTTTCGCAACGGATTCTAGCGTAACTATCTCGCGTTTCTGCAAAGAACCGTGCCATGTTTTATTATCGGATCAATAGTTTGTTCTGCGAAGCCTCCGCGAAGGCTAACCAAGGCAAAGTTTATTCTACCGATGCCGGCCACTGATAACTTCGATTTTACGATAGTCGACGCAGCGATCGAAGTGGGAAGTTGAGGTTATTTGCGGTCGGCCTTCAAGGTCTTCTCCTTACATAATACCCACGATCATGCCGATGCAACTACTCTTCGGAGAGTGGCAATAATAATTATTACGCATCGCGTGAAGAATGGTGGACAAGTTCAAAATCATTAAATCCTGTTAACGAGACGTCGAATTACCAGGTTCGAACAAAACTGGTTGCGCTTTTCATCGGTTTCAGCTACAGCGATTTTCCATTTGACTCGTTATTAGGCTGCGGATTCGATGACAGAAACAGATTTGTCAAATCGAAGGCTGTAACGATATCTTGGCATGTTATTATCGGCTTAGGATTATTACAACAAACTTCTGCTTCTTCTAAATGACTTGGACAATTTTTGTTTAGCTTAAAGACTCGTGTTCCACTCGTTACAATCGTGTAGCACACGAAAAACATGTCGAAGGTGAAAGTCTCGAAGATGAAGAGGGTCACGTACATCCTTCTGCAATTATTTCCAACTTGCTAAGAATATAAGAAGAGGAAATACACTTTTATTTAACTTGTATTTCTTACGATCGACTTGGACAATTTTTGTTTTGCATAAAGTTCCGCAGTTCTACATCGATGAAGAACATGGCGGAGATGAAAGTCTGAGAAATGAAGGGAGTCGTGAACAGCCTTCTGCAATTCGTAATGATTAGTTTACGGATTTGTGTGCAGAGTAAAAATGATCTACATTATTTTCTACTGAGGAATAAGTGGTAAAAACCTGGACACACTGCAACAATATATTTGAAGATTTTTATGGGTATTATAAAATGTATAATCTAATATAATAATCCGGCATCTCGTTTATTTAATAATTATTTATTTACAAATCAGTAATTATTTACAGCAAAAATACAATTTCGATAAATGTGATCGAATTCGCTGTCTAATCTGTTCGACAAGCACACTTTAACTACACTCAATTATTCGTCGGTACAACAGTTCCGTGACAACCCCTATCTTCTATTATTTCTCAGGGGTTGTTCACTATGAAGTAATTATGCCAATTCCATGTGGACAATCGCCGTAATAATAAATACATAGGGTGTCTCAAAAATTTGAGTGTAAATCGAAGAGATAATTCAAAGAAACCTTTTCCAATTTGCACAAAAACGCGTTTTCGAGTTATTAACGACAATCAAATCTAGGTGTTGTCATGGCTACTATCACTGGAAGCAGATCTTACAAGATAATCTAAAAGGTTTTAAAGGCAGTAAAAGACGATCATAGATAAGTCATTAAGCAAGCAAAGTAAAATATAAGATTTTCAAATTGAAGACGAAACCGCAATAATTTTTGCTCCTGCCTAATATCAATATCTAATTCGTCTTCGATCAGTTTGTGTCCGCATCATCCCCCACATCGGGCCGATCTATCGCCTAGAAAATATTTATCACCGTCATCTACGCATCTCTCCATTTCTCGCTCGGTAGCTCCGTTATCACGTTTCCCGGGAAATTGTGCAACACGGAAACATAAAAGATATTGAAAACTCAATATTAAACGCGATAAGCTTATCGTGAACCAGCGGCAGCTTGTACAACAGAATCCAGACGTAATCGACACACCATTTTTCACCTCATTAAGTCACTTTCGTTGTGCAACCGTCT
Organism: Agapostemon virescens; assembly: GCA_028453745.1. Taxonomy (NCBI): domain Eukaryota; kingdom Metazoa; phylum Arthropoda; class Insecta; order Hymenoptera; family Halictidae; genus Agapostemon; species Agapostemon virescens. The sequence goes on along the minus strand of CM052093.1, from coordinate 16,425,403 downwards.
TCCGTGACATCGGATTAAAATTTCAAATTCTGCCACGGAACAAATGATCTAACTGTTTCACGAAACTCGATGACCAAACACTCGCGTACTTTTCAGCTACGGCAATTAAAACTTTGTCGTTCATAAATTAAAGAATATTTATTTGACAGTGTTCAGACCATTAAACGTGAAAGTCAAAACGCTAAGATAGTCAATATGTGAAAAGAATATTTCTCAAAATGCATTTCACCAAATCGCATTCTATTTTCCTTCAGGGCGTAATCAACAAAATGACTCATGTCGAAGTCATTTAATAGCATGTTCAGTGGATCGTGTTCAGAATCTTCGCTACGAGTCTGACTCGACATTATACAGCAAGTAGTAACATTGCAATTATAGTGGGTGACTTTTGTTATTAAAACTATTTCCAAGAGTCTAACGAAAAAGAGGTACAGTTGCGAGAACTGTAATCGACGTAAATACGGTATAGTTTATGCTACCACGGTACTATAGCGTGACGAAGTGAAAGAGCTATTCATTGAATGAATAATTCCTAAACACCGATATGCATTTGTGACAAAGTCGTAATGCAATAGGAGAATAATGTTTCCGAAGAAACCAAAGTGCAAGTAGTGAAAATTTGACTCGGTAGAAGCTGCCAAATCACAACAAATTTCCACTTTCCCGCTTCTCTTTATTTATGTACCTACTTTATAACTAGTATTTCCGAAAATGAAACAGTCTATGTTGCTTGCGAGGCCACGAAGAGCCAACATAGTTTCAGTCGATCAGACGAAAATAGACGCAGTTAGAAGAAATCGATCTCGTTTCACTGAATTTATCAGCGAAGACAAATATTGGATAGTAATACAAATCCATGCGGTTGCAAATACTAATTTTCTATTTTGTTGAAAAGTCGAGTTGCGCAGCAATGTTTATAAAAGCCACGTAAAAATAAACTTATTTATTTAACACTGCAGGAATGGAAGAGATAAACTTTACCATAACTATTCCGTTGATCTTTATGCAAAATAAAAATTATTTGTAATTCATTTTTCTTTATAATGGTTTCATCAGGCCGTAAGAAATTTTTTTAATCGCTTCAATGTTCAAAATAAAACTCCCAAGTATTTATTATAACTGCACAATACTCCCAGTCTGCTCACAAAAATGACTGTAACATTCTCGATAAAGTGTTCTTCTCTTTAAACGTTGCAGTAAAAACTGCTATCCGAGTTCGACGAAGAAACAGGGTCAGTGCTACGTAAACTGCTGATCTTTATGCAAAATAAAAATTGTCCGCACTGATTGCAAGAAACAGCAACCATGCAGAACTTTTCAAGTCTTTTATTCAAAGTGGCTGGTACACATTACCTTACAAAATTGACAAAATTTAACCAATAACTGCGGTTATCATTTTAATATACTCTCTACTAAAGATATCCATCAACTAATCTTCTGCAATTCTAGCTTCATTGCAATTTCAGTAAATCAAAAATAATATTCATCAAAACACAATATTCAATGTTTTCACCGTTTCAAATTGCACCAACTAATGTCCCCCACACAAAATCCGCAAGTTGCGTCCAAATCGACGTCGCCAAAACTATTAACGAATGAAAAAAAGTTATATCGCCGATGACCGAACGAATCCGTATCAGCAGCCATTAGCTACGTTCGAAAAACCATAATCGCGGATAGAAACACGCGACTGTTCTGCCCGCAAACGAATCATCGGAAGAGCCTTCCACGCGGTCAAGTAAAATCGAGCGTTGTTGAAGGTCAGAAAACATAAGCGTCAGAATTCAACGGAGCAAGGAATCTAATTAGAATCGCGGCACGTCCTCGGCGAAGCCAAAGCAATGGTGGCGCTGCGGACCAGCTGTACCGTGTAAAAACGCAATTTCAAATCCGACCTGAACGTACCTTCTTTTCCGTCGAATCCGGGCAACAACGGGCGCAGACAGCTTCGTTCGTTCGTCAGAGAAATAACTTGGCACACGTAACTCGCGTACAACCGGGACAGCCGATCCGATCGAACTGAATGGAATTTGACGATTGCGCGGGTTCTGCGGCTTCTCGGCGCGTCGTCGCGACGCCTGGTATCTCCTCAAGGACAGGATAACGGTGTTAGAATCGTAAACGCGGGGGATACACACCGGTGACTCCGTGGGGCCACCTTCACACCTTGGTCGCGTTGATAATTAATTAAGAAACCGTCGCTCCGGGAAGTGGAAGACGATCCAAATCCGTTAGATAAGCAAATGAGTGGTTGAAAGACCGAAGAACCGACTACTAGGAAAGCCGCTGCCTCGCTGAGAGATCACGGAGAACAAGGCGCGTTGCGTGTATCGGTCTAGCTTTGCCGTCGGTATTTGGTACCGATGTATACATAAGTGCCTCCTCCGCGTTAGTATGTTAGTATGTAGATATATGGCTACCAGCGTGCTCAGAATCGCGTGAGAGTGGGGCGTCTGCGTTCTCTCGTGGGCGACCTTTATTTGCATTGAAATTAGTGCGCGGGCGAGTCTGTAGATGTGGCGTATTGTTGGCAACTATACCTACACATACACAGAGAATAGAGGCTTGCCGGCGACTTTTCATTCATTTTTCTCTTATTTCATGTTTCGTTGCCGCGTTAACCGCTCTTTCGGCTCGACACTGTTCTCACGGTTGCTGTGTTCGGTACGTTTTAACTTTGTTTTTTTTTTAATTATTTTTTTATTATTTCATAATTATTTAAACGGGGGTCTTTTAGTACGATCTGCGATTGAAAGTTGAGTTGGAGGACGAGTCACTCTTTGTTAACGTTGTCGGGTAATTTAATTTTGTATTGTATTGTTTAACAGCTTGTTACATTATTTTATTTGTGACTAAAGTTATTATGATATTTTTGTCAATAAAAATTTTATAGAAGAGAAAAGATAATTTATGTAAAGTTGAGTTGGAAGCAACTCACCCTCGACAACGTAGTTGCATAATTTAATTTTGTATTGTTTTGTTCAACACCTTGTCATGCCATTTTCTTTGTAACTAAAGTTATTATGATATTTTTGTCAATAAAAATTTTATAGAAGAGAAAAGACAATTTATATCTTGCATACTGGTACATCTGCACGAATACTTAAAATTTGATTACGAATGAACAATGTTTGATTTTATCTGAAAAGAAAGGCAGAATATTTACATTTGTTAGATTTTGTTTAAAATCATCAACAAGATTCTGACTCGTCCTAACGTTGCAACGGGTAAATAGGTTTTCGAAAGTCCCTTTTAGCTCAGCAGAATTATCGAAAAGCCTATGAACCCTTGTGCTGTAATTTCGGAAGAGGCGGAAGTTTGTATTGATACGCTTCAATTGATACGCGAGCGAAGATTTAAGAAAATCCTGAAAAGTATTTCTAGAAAACTTTTTTTGGTGTATGTGCTACTTCGGACGATGGTTTTCTAGTTGTCCCGAGTTAAGTAGGATGTAAAGTCTTCGATCTAGTTTTATTTTTCGAATTCTCAAAAGTATGTCTATTGTTAGTTCACACATTTACAAGTTCTAGTTTTGGATGGAACGTGAGCTATCGAACGATTTTAGATTGCGACAATTAATTGCCTGGTGTGAAGGTATGCTGAAATTTCGAATTCCTTCGGTTTATTTATTTTGAATGAAGATTTAGGAGTAGAGCAGCAGTTATGGCACACATGTGACGCAAGTTTGAGGTTAGCGCTATTTACAAGTTAGGATAAAGCAGGAACTTGCGTCACATTGGGTACGTTATTGATCAGTATCGTGTTAAACTTGGCTATCCATACTAGCGAAGATTTCACGAACGTTTGATTATTCTGGAAAATATCTCTTGCTTTGATGCTGCACCATAGCACTGTGAACATTGGAATTACTCCAACATCTTCGACTCTACAAATGTAAATAAGATAACAAATACCCGTATAAACATGGCGTTTGTAGCACACACTTGTTACAATTTGTCAAGTACCGAACAAGTTTGCACAGTAACCATTTTAAAAGTTATTAATAAGAATTCCCGTTGTCTTTGCATCAATTTTCATAGTAGAATTGTATCGTGTGTTCTGGGAAAGTTCTTGAACACTTCCTGTGTTATCCAAGATTTAATGTAGCCATTTAAAAAATAATTAGCACATCATTGAAATTCGATAATACTCATAATGTATTTTGATAATTACAACACAGGCTTTTACAAAGTATGATAAAATATTGCTACAAAATAATTATAAATTCCTCGTATCCCATTATAATACTCGTAAATTATAACACATTAAATATTCATTAGAGCTCCTTTTTCTGGAATATTTTGTGACGATTTTTGTACATATACACACTTTTATAAAATATGATAAAATATTGCTATGAAATAATTATGAATTCCTCGTGTATCATTACTATGCTTGTAAATTATAACATATTAAATATTGATTTGAGTTCCTTTTTCTCGGATATAAATTTGTGACGATTTTTGTGAATACGTTAATCTTTTAACACTGTGTGAGCGATTTACAGTTGATTTTATGTTTCCGAATTGATATTTGAGTTGGTTGGAATTTAGTTCCTGATGTTCTCGTTCTCTAAAATTACGTGATCAGGTAGCAAGGGTCTATGAATAGTCAAAAGTGTTCGAGAGTTTGTGGACGAAAATAACGGGACAATCAAGACAAGATAACACCGAGACTGCGAAGATTCATTCTAATAAAGCAACATTATCGTTGTTATTACACTATTACTAAACATGAAATCTGCACTGAATTAAAAATGTCTAGAGCTTGTTTTTTTCTTATAAATTCCAATCAGTTTTAAGTGAGTCACGAGTAAGCTAAAAAATTGATTAAATCGTTGCTAAATTTCGCGCTATACTGTTAATCCATAAAACCTGAAGACCAATCATTACATAATTACAGCATGACGTTAGCATTTTCACGATACCTGCGATTAATCATTTACGTTTCAATGTAAATGCGCTACTGCGTAGAAATGTGACCCGTTGCATGAACGACAGCTTTTCAGCGAATGCGAAATGGCGTGAAAGTCGTACGATGCAAATATGGAAGTTGATATTAGTGACTGATCAACTTCGAACGAGTTTTAGAGATTCATCAGCCATCGCAATGTTGATTTGTGCAGGCTACATTCGAAGATAAATGTATGCTCCATTAACACTTTAACTGCCAGAACAACAACCTCGAAAATACCACAAAATCAAAGTAACTTATTTGATGAAACAACAATTTAAAATTTAAAATGTACGACACATAGTTATCCTTCGACCTTCTCGTATTCTCCAGATTTCAACTAAATGTAGTGCAACGATTATATTAATGTACAAGTTTATTTTAAAAAATGGACTAATTACTCTGTCACCCATATGTGGGTGACATGGCAGTCAAAGTGTTAAAGCTTGCCTAGGTTTGTAATAAAATGAAAGGTTCGTTAAAACTGAATACGTTTCCATCTCTACCGAATATTAATTAAAACTACCAACCTCTCCGAATTTGTTATTTTATCATAACTATATCGTGGCATAAACACGCTCTGCTTCAATTGCAATCCAACCATGCTTTAATTAAAAAAATTTAACAAATGGTATCACAAATATTATTAATGACGTTAAACATAAATTAATAGAAATGAGTAGGTATAATTTAAAACAGTAGAAACATTAAAATACTCGAAGAATATGGATATATTATTTCCAACTTGTTGAAACTATTAAAGGAAGAACGTCAAGTAGCAGTTAATGAAGAACCTTTCTATCTTGCACAGTGTCCCGCAGTGAATTGTTATAAATTTTTAATGAGGCATAACATCGCCACTTCTTTCATTTGCAAGCTAAATTGAGAAAACGGCGGACAGTTCAGGGTAAATAAAAAGAATTACGGAATTCCGACGAACTTCTTTAAAACTCGGAAGATGACGAAAACTTAAAGTTCACTTAGGACTTTGTCGCGAGGCGAAAAGCTACATTGCTCGACGTTTCGAAGTCGCGTACGCCGCCAAAGAACAAAATTGCGTCGTTTAGAGATTGTGTCGCCTATCGGGAAAACCTCTCTGCGCATAGTCTAGCCACGTGATCGAATCTTATCGCACCTCCGCATCCGCCTTCATTAAGAACCGATCAGCCATGTTTCAGTTCTTTCAATAGTATCGGTTCGTGGAAAAGCTACGCTGACGCGAGCAAAGAACCTCGTAACTTTCTACTTGGAGACGATCCTTATGAATTTTCATGATTCACTAGAATCGGCGGCAGCTTACGCGGAACCGTACTACGCCTTCCACGATTTCAGTCTCGCACCTGTTACACGGAACAAGTCCCTTTTAAAAGTCAAATGCGCGACGAGCGTCATACACCGTTACTCTTGACGGCGAGCTACTAATAGTTCGCGGTCGATTGTTCAACTTTGCCACCTACGGAACTTACTGCTCCCACTCAACGGTTCAAACTGCAACATTCGCCGCGAATACAACGCTTGTCGCTACCGAAAACAGCAAAAATGAGAAATGTCATTAGAAGTGTCAAGCGTCGCCGAAGTCATTAGAACGCCATTTTTATTCCTACGGAGACTTTGCGCTGCTTTCGTTTAAAATTGCCTGATGGGGTGTTCATAGGAATTTATTTTCAGGAAAACTGTTGAACCTTCCGTATCTGTATCTTTGAAATCACAATATTTTCTTGTACGATGTATTTTTCTAAACGCGAGTCGATGATTGTCATGATTCTGGCCTGTCGACCCGAAAGATTTCGTAAATCTTAATTATTTAGGATTTTTATATTTTTGGCATTTAACATTCTGCGATAACAGTGACTAGACTTTCTTTGTCTGCACAGCGACAAAAAGGAAAGACAACTTTGTAGTTACTGCCCAATGACCGTATACGATCAACAATTAAGTAAAATGTTGTTTCCGTTTAAAGAAAATTACGGAAATACATGTTTAGAAGATTCGGTTCGAAATCTTGATCACTAGTCTGACTCGTTGTTGCAGGGCAACGGGTTAATACGATAAAAAGCGAGAAAAACCGTGTGGCTTTTAAAAATGTCGACTCGTAGGACTATAGTGTACCTGCTGAAGATCTTCTTAAAATTTCAAGGTAATTGGTCAACGAGAACTCGAGATATCTTCTCAGTTGCATCCTCCAAACACCTTTGCTGCTACTTCGATTTTACAAATTCAACCAAATCCTTTCACCAACATGTTCTACAGCGTACTTTTTTCTTTTTTTTTAAACAAAAAGAGGTACAAATGGAATCGATTCTTTGGAAATGAGAAACCAGAATGAACCTCGTGGTCTACGTGCGTGCATCGCGCTCGGCTCGAAAGCAGCGTCGCTGAATCTTTGAATGCAGGCTCGAGGTGATCGATAAAATCGCTACACCGATGCAGCGGCGAGAATTCCTGTGTCAGTGGATGGTTTAACAGGTACTAGCCAATGGCAGGGCTTGCATCTGCGGGCGCCACGCCCCATCAACCTCCGAGAGATCAGTACCTGAGCCAGGATAGTGGCCAGGCAGATTTGAAATTGTCCTAACGCCACGACTATTCCCCTCGCGAATTCCTCTCGACATTTTGCAGCCGTTTGAAACGGTTTATTTAACGTCTCTAAAAAAATATCAAAGTGTTACTCGCATGAACGATTTCGAATGAAAGCGGTGCATTCGTCTCTGCGTGCGAGCCACGGTGCATGACACGGTGCACTCTGCATGCACGCTATGCAACGCGGCCACGGGTAAATGGAGGCACGGTGTGAGGATCGAAAGAGTATGGATCCTTTGGAGCGCAGACCATACTTTTCCTGTGACGAGCTTGAGGGAAATGTATAACAGGTAGCCATTATTGCAACATCTCGTTAAGATGGCGAACCGGCTGCACAAAGAGTGGACGAAATCCGCACGGAATCGACGGACGAACGTGAATAATTGTCACCTTTAATACTAAATCTACCAGAGTCGGTCGTAATGACCGGTCTGACATTGTTTATTTCACAATTGTTGATGTCGCGACGATGCTTCCGTAGGAAATAATTAAACACCTTTCTTCGTTCAAATATGTCTTGCGGTACACGCTATGGAATCATTAGATTGATTCAATTATTTCATTTTTGTAAGGGAAAATAGGTTAGGTACAGTTGGAACTTCATAGGTTTAGTTAGGTGGATTGTTTTTACAATTTTATGATCGACGATGTTTGAGACTAGTCATTGCTCTATTTATCAGTTGTTATTTGTTAGTAGTTGTTCAGTAAATTTAATCTAAATTAAATTAAAATTAAAATTTAGATTTTTGTATTCCGGGTCAAAATAGACTCAGGCACCGCTGTCGGGAGCTTAAACACTCCGAGTTTTGTATGACATACCGATCGATGCAACAGCATTGTTATTAGTATGTTTTAGCAACGAATTATAAGTCCCTTGCATACGATAAAAGTAGAATTTTATGGTTATATATTTATATTTATATAAATATTTATATAATTTTTATTGTATATTTATATTTGTATAATTTTATGATTGTATATAATTGTCGACTTCATCTTTGCGACTTTTTCTATCGGCGAATAATGCGTTCATTTAACGCTATATTTTACGTAAACATTGTATAGTGCCATCATCGATATGCTGTTCTGCCATTCGCATGAAGGGAGTGTACGAGGATGTCGTTGATCGATGGTGAAATTGTGATTGAAAAATGTGATTAAATATCTAAGTATAAACTGAAGGTAGAACTTGAAACTTGTAGACTGAATAGCAGTTCTAATTGAAACATTGCATTATTAAACTGCATTTTATGCATTCGTAACAACGATCAGAAAGTAACACTCGAAACAGTGAGAAATACTGTTTTATTTCTTTCATCTCATTGAAATTGTTAATAGAAGAAATAGATTTTTGTTCAACTTCAACTTCGCGTAATTATTGTTATAAATTTTTATGTTGCATAAAAATCTGTAGTCTATTTGTAACATTTGCATTCTGAAATCGGACATTTTGTATGCAACGACCTAACAGAAGTAGATTGTAACACGAAAAGTTTCTCGAGAGGATTTAAATTTATGTAACACGTGTTTGCTAAGAAAAGAAATTGCGAAAATGTATTTTTTCGTTTTTCCGTACAAAGAAAAGGCGACAACGCGTAATTTTATTCGTATATGGGCGTGTGCCGCCGTTGTGCAAGTTTCTAAATAATTAAAGAAAACATGAAAGTAAATTACAGAAACTACTCTCATTTTCTCCCCTTAGGATTGACAGTTTTTCTCTGAATGAGATGTATGTACTAATGAATAGAAAGTTTCAATAGATGAAAGTGACGACCAGTGTGCGGGGCCACAAAGTTGAGGATAATCGTCGGTGATCTTATATAATATTTTCGAGCCGACACTGTACACGCTTCCGAAGAATAATAACAACGGAAATGCTCGTCGACGCTAATTGCAGCTTTAGCTAACGAACACATTTTTCACTTCGCATTGTATAACTTAGGCATTTGTTAACAATATGTCAACAAATTTACACGGTTTCTAGAAGCATTACGACGCTTCCTTATGACTCATTTCTTAATACACAATTAATAAACGATTTGCCGGAAGTCTGTTCAAATGATAGACATAACCTTTATGACTTAGTAACATATGCTAATTTGCCATATGCGTCTACCAAATGCAAACAATAGTATTTAACTTCATTCTCATACTAAAAATTTTCATCGCCTGAAATTTTTAAATTTGACCAATATTTTTTAAAAAGACTATTCACATTTCTAATATCGTAAAGTATTATTAAATTATAACTACATCAACTTTAAAATTAATTATTCAGCCTTCTGGAAGTAAATAATATTTAACTATTTACTCTGATTTTGCGAAGTATCATGAAAATATAACTATACCAACTTTAAAATTAATAATCTAGTATTTTGGAAGTAAATGATATGTAATTATTTATTCTAAAATGATTCACCTTAATTTTTGTCTAAACTATCAAAATATTGAAACAATGATGCAGTGTCTATAATATGCACTGCATATTGATTGAATTGTATTTTTGAAATCTGTTTTGCGGGGCCCGCAGTTTTTCGGACCTACCGCGGTTTCTTGTAACAAACTTGTAAGTTCACAGCATCGGGAAGCTTCAGTTGATCCTGAGCATGGCTCGATACCAGAAGAGCGGCGAGTTGTGACAACTTCCTGGAAAAGATTAGGCGTCGTTAACGGCCTTCGCCGGGCGTCGACCCTGTTGGTAGTCAGTAGTATGTCTCAGGTTCTATGCTTCAGTTTCAAGATGTCTAAACATCGATCTCTTTCGATACGCGAGCATGGAACCGATTGAATCGGCGTTTCAGCTCTATCGTTGAAAATTTCATCGAAATCCAGTCGATCTTTCCTGGACGTCATTTTGGTACCGTTCTACATATCAGTGAAAGGAAATCTTGTTACCATGGTACATTTCATTAATTTTTATATCCACGTAAATGTTTATTTTCATAGATTACTTTAAACAAGTGAGAGAACGAAGGACTATGGATATTTATATACTTTTTCATTTAAATCAATTTTTAGAGAATGAAATTGATTAAAATGTTATCTTCAACGTTGCTAAGCTTTACGCATAAACAATAAGTGAACGATGCATTATATTCTGCTGTATTCTGAAAATAAGTATTTATTAAAGTCTAGATATAATAAAAATTATTGCTATAGTATTCGTTTGTTACTTTTACATTTTCCGAGACTTAAATTAAACTTGCATTTTACAATTATCGAGTCTGCGAGGATGCACTCATAGGAAATTGAATACACATCGAGAGAAACTGAAATAAGTGCAGTTTGTTGAATATACTGTTGCATTAAATAGGTCCGTGGAAACTTAAATAGACTAATAAATAGATAAAATATGATGTGCCATCGAACCTCCTTGAAATATATGAGCAAAACATTAATTTTACGGTCCCTTCACGCGAAGTACAAGATGGCTACGCACGATGGACGCCGGCAGCGACCATATTACATCGTAATATAGATCACAGCTGGAAGATTATTGACGCTTGGCTGCGGCACAAGAATACGTGGCTCGCCCGTTGTTTGCAATGCGGTTTTGACACAGATTTTTCTGCAAAAATTCTATGTAAGACAAGAGCAGTGAACGACATTAGTACGGTGCCGCCTTCGGCGTTAGAATATCGTCGGAAATGGAAACAAGTACCTGTCATTCGTGTTTCCGCGCGGCGAGAAATGTAAAAGCCTCACAAATCCGGCCGGACAAAATCTTTAGAGGAGGAATGAAAGTAATGTGGTAAATCCTGTTGCGGGGGGTTTGCGCCGGCACATTACCAGTATTTACCTGTGCAAGAATGTCTCGTAAGTCAATTCGATTCCCCTCCGATGGCTCGCCGGCGTTTCCCACTCGACCGCCATTTCTCCCTCCAACAATCTGTCCTGCAAGAATCCACCGGTACGTAGGAAGGGACGGATCTGCCCTCTTCTCCTTTAGAGTTCCTTGCCTTTATCGGCAAACCGGAGGACTCCTTTAATACAGGACATACAATTTGCTGTTTCAACGTCACGTAGCTCGAACGTCGCCGCGTCCTCATGTAAAACCAGAATTAACTGCAACATAAAATCCACTCATCCTTCCAGTTATGTAAATCAGTTCGAAACAATGTCAAGGTATTCCGAAACTTTTCGAATACTTTTTCTCGTTAACGCACGCGCAAATTAAAAGATCAAGTGAAACGCAAAAAGTATTCATCCTACCAGTTGTGTAAGTCAGTTTTGAAATAATATCAAGGTATTCTGAAACATTTTTAATACTTTGTTTGGTAAATGGTAAATAATACTCGTCCTTTCAGTTGTGTGAATTAATTTGAAATAATATCAAGGTATTCAAGGTAGTCTAGTAATTTTAATCAGTCGGGAATAGCGTCACGATATTCTCAAGCTTTTTGAATATTTTTACATATTTCTATTGTTATTGTGTAAGGAAAACAGCTTTGGTAGAAACGGAAATGCCTTCTTCAATTTTTCTAATATTTTTAAATAGAACTTAGACATTAATTGAAACAGGAACGTAATGTTTGTTCTGATAATTTCAACGGGTTGATTGTAATGTCATTTTATTCTGAAGTTATTCAAAGATTGTTGGTTGAAACGTGTATTTAAATAATTGTCCATCGCGTTATTTAACAAACAAACTTTGACAAACTGTGACGCTTTCATAATACCACAATGATTAATACAATTTGTTATATTTTTCTTTTATATTAGTTTCTTGAACGTAAATCTTATTATTTATAGCAGAATTTTAATAGTAGAATAGTTACTATTATCTTCTAGTAGTAGCTAACTGCGAATAATTATTTGGGCCACACAAGCCGTTTTCTGACGATGAATGAAATACTGTGCATTCAAATGTTTTACAATTTTCTTTTTAGCAATTCAACTTGCGCAAAATCTTTATGCAATATGAGATTTTAATATTCTCAGTTCGATCAACTGGGAAAACCTAGTCTAACACTTTCGACCGACGCGTCACCGCGTCGCCTAGTTAATTAGAAGAATTAATTAGCATCTATAAGTGTCATAATTAATATGCGTAACCGAGACGCCTTCCTCCGGATGTCGATGCGGTGTCGAAGATGTCGCGATTTTCGGCATCGCCATACGTGTCCCACACCTGCATCTTCGACCACCTACGATGATTTATGCATCGCAATTAGACAATTATTACAAGCGCGAAAGTTGCATAATTCTTGACATTCTAATCATGGAAAATTCCATGCTAGTTTTATTGTATTGCATTTACATTCATTTAGTCATATAAATCCATTACAGGAGAATAATTCAATCAAAATGCAAAGAACACGACAAAAAATAATATATACGTGTCATAGGAGCTACTTAGGATTTCTTTTCTTGTTGTAATCATTTTAAGAAATCGAAATTAACGCATCAACATGTTTGAATTTTCCTATTATTTAAGACTTTGTGTTCTATAATATTATTTAAGAATGAAATATGATTATTTTACATTATTTTATAAAAATAACAAAACTATGCCCATCTAACATTGTAGTCACTTTTCTCATAATGCACACCCAAAGAAATAAATTTCTCGAGTAATTCTTTATCGATGCATGTTCACAATTTCGATAATATAAATTAAAAATATTATAACCCGTCATTTTGACTGGTCCTGCAAATCCAGACCTAACCCTTTGCACTCGAATAGCGATTCTGGGGTGCTAGTAAAAGTTGCAATACCATTTTTCAAAACAGTGTTCGCATTACCAAATTCACTTACACTCTACAAATTCCTAAAAATTCAACTGTTGCACAAGAAAACAGTTTCAACCCCAGATGTACAAAATAAAGGCGTTTCAACAGAGTAAAAGCGTTCAACATTTGAAAGAAATGTCTTAACTTTGGAATTAAAATTGCTTCGACTGCAAAGGGTTAAACAACAAAATTTGCATGAACTTAATCTGAAAATGTAATATTCTTAATTTAATTCAGCATTATAATATTCTTAGTTCAATTCAATATTATAATATTCTTCATATAATTTAACCCTTTGCTCTCGAAGCTGTTCTAACTAGAAAACCAAAACGTTTCTTGTGACTCAAGATATTTTCATTCTTCATAAATTACTTCACCTTATGTATATGGAGTTAAAATTTCATCAATTTCTTAGATATAAAGATAGCGATGTTAAAATTGCGTTCAATAATATTTTTCCAATTTTTCATAGCGCCTCAGAGTTGCTTTTCGAGTGCAAAGGGGTAATATTGAAATAATCTGGACTTCGAAATTGGACCATCCCTGATTCAATCTAATATTCCCAGTTCAATGTAACAATCCGATTTTCTCACTGTGATAAATGGCAACTAAAACTGCAAAGAATTAATGTGCAAAAAAAAATTGTTGCCACGAACGGTTAAAACAATGTTTTTGAGTGCGTCAGAATGGCCAGTATCGTACTATATTTCGCGATGATTCCATAAAATTCGTAGTCTAATCATGAGGTTGGAATGGGCGCTTAGTTGAGGCGAATCGCGACGATCGTTTCCGATGGGAAGTCTGGCCAAAGAGGAAGCCCCGGACTGCGTCAGCAGACGTCGCTCTCTACCGTACGCCTTTCGTGCCCACTCGTGCCGTTTCAGCTGCATTCATGCCTTTTGCATTTGCTCGTGCAGGCTTGCCGACAAAGACCGCCGGCGTGGCACTCGCATCGCATTTTCGATTACCTGTCCGACTCGGCTCGCTGGTGTCTCACATCCATGTCGTGTTCTATTCTCACTCTGCGTCCTCGAAACGAATGATCTGTATGCCAACGAATTGCCTTGCAGCCCACCTTACATCTTATTCTTATGTATGTAACGCGTCGTTCCCTTCTACGCGAATCTTCCCGTTTCTAAACCGGCGTACACCGAATTTACAAACGCTGTTACATATTTTATTTATTATTATTAGTTATTTCCGATCAATTAAAATAATCACTAAAAAAATACAGTATCTGGTTACTTGAACTGTCTACAAGCAACTTACAAGGGAACATATTCAGATGCGAAAATCCGATTTTGATGAAACTTATGAGAGCGACTAGATTTATTATTTATTTATTTTAACTTTTGTTAAAATTTTCTTGCGCGACTACATTTCCCATGGAAAAACACACAATTAAACAAAAATCAAATCTTTTCGACTTCTGGTTTCCGAGATATCTCAAAAATACCCCAACTTTGAGGGCTGTTTTCACCCCTTCAAAGTGGATGATTGTCGGTATAAAAAAAAAACGTGTCAAATATTATTCAAAGAACTATAAGCTTCCATAAGTTCCATCAATATCGGATTTTTGCATTTAAATATGTTCCCGTGTTAGGCAATTTTTATTTTGCAAGAAAATGCGCGAATCAGTGATAAAATACTGTACAGAAAATTTTCGAAAAACGAATGTGGTGAAATCCCGTGCGACGGATGATAATTGGTGAAGGCTCGAAATGGGAAGATTTGCGTAGAAGGGAACAGACATAAGAGTAAAATGTAAGGGAAATCTTCCAGTTTCGAGCCTTCCCCTGATTATCATCCGTTGCACGCGATTTCACTGCTTTCGCTTTTCGAAAATTGGAAAATCTTCTGTACAGTATTTCATCACCGATTCGCGCAATTTCTTGCGAAATTAAAATTGCTTAAGTTGATTCTAATGTGTTGAAGTAACATGATGGTCTTTTCAGGGATCATTCTAATTGGTCGGATATAATGTAACAGTGTTTGTAAATTAGGTTGACATTCTCACCGTTTCGTATTTTATCTTTTCATTCCGATCATACGTGCGTTTGACCTATTGCAGCTACGTGGGAGGAAGTCGTACGGTAACCTAACCGAACTCGTCTCATAGGGTGTAGTCTCCATTTTCGTATTCCTTAATTGTTTTTTTTTATGAATTGTATCGGGTCTATATAAACTATTAGAATTCCAGGACTCTGAAATTTTAGCGTGGTACACTATTGTTGCTTAATTTATTGCAACTTCACCAAACAAAATGATAAAGTAACCTAATTGGGCTCATCTTAAAGAGTGAAGTGTACACTTTATTTCCCCTTATTGCTGTTTTATGGAATTCGTAAGGTATTTACAACTATGACAACTGAAATTGAAAGATATCTGTTGCAATTCTGTTAAAAAAAATCGTACAACAATGTAAATCAGCTGATTTTCAAATTTAGCACCCCCATTCTCAAAGATTGTATTTAAAAAATTGTTTAATTTGATGTCGCGAAGCTTTCGTTCACTTTCCCTCTTCAAAAACATATTCTCGAGAAAATGGAATTAAAAAAAATTGAAACTCTAACGAATGCAAGTTTATCTGATTTTGTCTCGCGATGTTTTGACGCTTTTTAACTTAGCATCCTTATTATTATTTCCATAGGGATTAAATAATTATAATTGCAGTTTCGATGCGAACGCACGAGAAGGTCACAACGACTTGAGTCAGTAAGTTTGTCGCATAAAGGAACGAATTAAAGCTGCTAACTTTTAATAATAATGAGTGACGGTTACTGGTTGTTCGAAGAAGTTTATTGGTCGTTGCATGCGGGCGTGTGATGAATATGGTCGCACGTATCCCCAATTCCGGAAGGTCGTGTGATTCGCGACTGGCAAATGCCGCCACACCCTTCTGCTCTGTTTCCGCCCTTCGTTTAGAGAAGTTAACAGCAAATTGGAGCCTTCCTTGCCATTCCTTCCAGTAATTGGCAAGCGATGCACTGGGCGTTTTTCTCGGTCCGGCCCCGATCCGTAATTGCATCCGACCAACGAACGTATCTACTGTGTACACGCATAGATGGAGGCGAGCTATTCTCGCGACAAAACGGCCGAGTACCTTCCAACTACATTGTTCGTTCACGATCCCTTGTTAATCGGTGATCGAACAACGAATTCGAGTGGCATTGACCCTACCGATCACCCAGCCAACCATCTATCAAAACGTGATCCCGATCGCGTTGATTGTATCACAGTTACTCGATCATATTTTAATTTCTCGAAGAAAGTTGCCAATATCAGTTATATTCTTGGTTTCTGCAAAAAGTAAATTTAGATCAAGCGATAGGGTGACATTTTGTTGTAATAATTTATATACAATGATTTGTAATTTGTGTATTGTTGTTGTGTACCTTTGGAACTTCCAAAAAGTACCATTTCTACCATTTTCATACTATCTTCATACCATTTTTTTTTTTCAAATTCATAGCCATCGTTTTTGAAGTTATATTGTTAATCAGATTTAGGTGAGCAACAGAATTAGGTTACAGGCTTAGGTTAAAGAAGAACTTTAGACACGTAGGAGATGCTCGCTGTTTGTAATCTTTTCAAAAAACGAGACACTATGTTTTTATTTATCTTCTATTTAATTTTGTCTTAGGATAAATTATTACTATTCTTTTGTTGGTTACAACTCAGTTCTAGGCTTGTCAAATTCTGTACAAAACATTATGTTTCCAATTTCTTCAAAGAAATATCATTAATAAACTTTTCCTACTTAGAAGATAATGTTTAATTATTCATGCATTCTTTTAATGTCCGTGACCAAGGTACGAGTTTAAAAATTAATCTACTTGAAACTATATGTGAAATGTGGGTCATGATCGCTTCATATTGACGTTTCTAATTTTATCAAAGAAATACAATTGGCAAAGTCTCTATTACAATCTTTTTCCGAGTCAGAAAAGAATATTTGATGTTCGAATGATTCTTCTAATTTCGTGACCAAATTACGAGTTTACAAATTAATCTACATGGAACATTATGCCAAATCATTATGCCACGATCACGTCATATTTTCGTTCCAACTTTCATCGAAGAAATACCATTAGTAAACCCACTATTACAATCTATTTGCTAGTCAGAAAACAATGTTTCGTTCTACAAAGATTCTTCTAATTTCGTGGCCAAACTGTGAATTTACAAATTAATTTATATGAAACATTGTGCCACAATTATTTCACATTTACGTTTCAAACTTTATCGAAGAAATACCATTAGTCAATCCACTATTACAATCTATTTGCTACTCAGAAAACAATGTTTCGTTCCTCAAAGATTCTTCTAATTTCTTGATCAAACTGCGACTATAAAAATTAATCTACATGAAACATGCCACAATCACTTCATATTTTCGTTCCAAATTTCATCGAAGAAATACCATTAGTAAACCCACTATTACAATCTGCTTGCCAGAGAACAATGTTTCGTTCCAGAAAGATCTTCTAATCCCGAGCAACGAATTAAATGCTGCGAGTATACAATAAATCACAATGTCGCCACTGTCCGCAATGGGTTCGCCTAATGTTTCGCATTTCGAAGATTGCGTCGGCCAGGTTGCAGTAAACAGTGCATAAAGAATATCTCCGCGAAGAGAAGGATTGGTAGACAAGAGAAAACCGGCGGGTCGGAAGTTGGTAGTCATAGTTGCGCCCTGTTATTTCGCGACTCGTAAACGCTGCTCCTTCTTCGCGTTCCTCGTCCTCTTTATTTGGTTGATCCTCTTGCTCCTGGATCGCCGGCCGATGACAGGTGAAGCCAACTGGTACAAAGAGAAGGGGATCGGAGAACTCCGTTCGACCGGATATAATTGTTGCGCTACTGATTGACTTTTGCCGAGTACCTTTTGTGCAGAACTCGCCGCCACTTGTCTTCTTGCGTCGACAGGCTTGATTTGTTTTACCTCGGTCTTTTCTATAATAAGCGTTAATTGGAACCGTAGCTCGCCCCGTAAGTAGGACGATGCACCTATTACCCCCGGGTGCACATTATAAATAAATCCTGAACGTCGATCAGCCGTTTCCCTTTCGATCCTGCGAGATATAGTTACATGCAAGGTTCCGATTTTACGCGAGATAGTCGGCACATTCGTTTCTTCCATCGGCGTTCAACTCCGACAAACAACTTTCATTGTTGCAGCATTCTATTCCATATCGCTTTGCAACGTTCTTTTTGTTCATTCAACCCTTACCGGTCGAATGGCGACTCCGAGGCGCCTCTAAGAATCGCCACGGTATTACTTAAAACAATTTTTACGTCACTGTATTAGTGTCTAAGAAATTGATAATACAGCTGTTTTAAGGCCGAGTAATGGTAAAAAGTAAAAATCGCCACATTATTATTTAAAACAATTTTTACGTCACTGTGCTTGTGTCTAAGAAATTGATAATTGAACTGTTTTATGGCCGAGTAATAGCAAAACGTGAAAAATTGTTACATTATTATTTAAAACAATTTTTAAGTCACTGTGCTCGTGTCTAAGAAATTGATAATTCAACTGTTTTAAGGCCAAGAAATGGCAAAACGTGAAAGATCGCCACATTATTATTTAAAACAATTTTTACATCACTGTGCTCGTGTCTAAGAAATTGATAATTCAACTATTTCAAGGCCGACTAATAGTAAAAAGTAAAAATTACCGCATTATTATTTAACACTTTGACTGCCATGTCACCCATATATGGGTGACAGAATTATTAGTCCATGTTTAAGAATAAATTTGTACATTAATACATTCGTTGCATTCAATTTAGTTGATAACTGAAGAATACAAGAAGGTTGATAGATAACTATGTGACATACATTTAAAGTTTTCAATCGCTGCTTCATTAAATAAATTAATTTGATTTTATGGAATTTTTGAGGACATCAGTTGGGCAGTTAATGTGTTAAAACAATTTTTACGTCACTGTGTTAATGTCTAAGAAATTGATAATATAACTGTTTTAAGATCGAGTAATGGTAAAAAGTAAAAATCGCCACATTATTATTTAAAACACTTTTCACGTCACTGTGTTCAATAGCAACATATTGCAATAGTAAAATACTTCATAGAAATGAAAAGAAAACAGATTATTAAAATTGAAAATATTCTAGGCCAGAAGAAGTGCCATTTTGCCATTTTGGAAGTTAAACAGCATGGAGTACAAAGGGTTAATAAATCACAGAATGGTGTTCAATAAATCATAGATGCAATGTACCAGAGTCTGTAACAAAATTTACAAAATATTCAGACCATTTTACGCAAGTTTTACCATTTCTTCTACATCTGCATAAATACCGAAGTTGTTCGATTCGCGCGTAACACTCGGTTTCCGAGATACGTCAAAACGACGGGATCTATATGTCAAAATTTTTATAAAATAATTTGCAATACTCGCTGAAGAAATTATTCTAATTTAATCGGTGGTCGAACCGAATTATTATATGCGCACGCTTATTCTTTCTCGACCGAAGTCGTTCGTGAGATCGCAAAGCGATTGGCTTGTTTTTGACGAATCGACAAAAACCGGATGACCTAACGCTACAGATATAGTTTTCTGTGACTCGAGAACGTTTAATTTTCTTATTCGGACGGGAGCCTTCGAAACGGAGATCGTTTGATCGCCGCCGATCGAGACGTTCCGAAGAAACTGGCGGAGCGAGAGCTACGATGCCGATCATTTAGCGCAGCAGCCTAAGATCTGTTTGTGCCGGTTTTTTGTCGTGACAGCTTATTATGAATAATGATTTATATCTTGTCCGTCGGGGTGTTCTCCTCTACGGAGTGAACAAGCCGCGCCAAGAAGGCACAATAAGGATAGATTGAAGGGGGTCGTAATGGAGCGAGGGAGAACGATCGAAGGGTTAATAACGGTCGCGTGTTGTAATACCTGCCATTATCCACAAACCAACTGCCTAACAAGCTACCTGCTAATAACACAGAACGGCGCCGCACACACGATCACGTGCGTGATCTCTTTACTTGCCGGACCCTTCGAATATTTTTGTCATTGCGATACCTAATCATCCGGTACGATAGTTCAAGCCGATCAATCGGAACCAGTCGGCTCCGCGGCTCTAATGACGTTTGCGGCTTAGGTGTCGCAAATCCAGTTTGCAATTTTTCCAAAAACTATGCACTGCGAATATCTCGTTCGCCGACAAAAGAGACTTAAATTTTAGAACATTATCGATTTAGCTTACTGAACGCGTTGTCAATGATCATTCGCGACCAAGGATTTTTTAATAAATTTTTACCGAATCGTTTCTGTCGATGACATCGTTTCAAGCTTCTTCTCGAGAAAACTATTCAAGTATTAAGGGTTCGTTCGATGTAGCACGGTTATCGAGAATTAATGTGAATTTGAATTTTTCATTGTTTCTTCTTTTTCCCGGTGGATTTCTTTCTTGTCGCTCCTTGATTATTGCTGCTTCAGGACATTCTGTTTCATGCAAAATTGATGAAAATTCCAGAGGAATGTTTTGCGGTCTGCGACGAAGTTAGAAAATCTTCTCCGCTCGTCCACAGAAGGGTTCAGCAACAGTTTAAGCCTCGAATTCAGTGCTCTGGGCAGTGTAAAAGGTAAAATGGATAATCATTCCAGGGGTATAAGTCGCGGATTACAACGAAGCTAGAAAATGTTCTACGACCGTCCACCCGAGGGTTCAACAGCAATTCGAGACTAGAACTCGGGTTTCTCAACGATGCAGAGGGTAAAGCGGATGAATATTTTAGGGGTGTATTTCACGGACTACAACGAAGTTAGAAAATGTTTTTCAGTCGTACAGGCGAAGGTTCAACGGCGATTTTAGTCTACAATTCACTGCTCTTGACAGTGTAAAAGGTAAAGTGGATAAAAATTGTAAGGGTGTATTTCGCAGACAGCAACGAAGCTAGAAAATGTTTTTCGATCATCCACGCGAGGGTTCAGCAGAAGTTCAAGTCTACAATTCAGCGCTCTCGACAGTGTCAAAAAATAAAATGGATGAAACTTTCAGGTGTGTATTTCACCAACTAAAACGAAATTAGAAAATGTTCTTCGACTATTCACGCGAGGATTCAGCAGCAATTGGAGACTAGAAGTCGGTCCCCTCAACGATGCAAAGAGTAAAGCGGATGAATATTCTAGAGGTGTATTTCACATCCTACAACGAAGCTAGAAAATGTTCTTCGATCATCCATGCGAGGGTTCAGCAGCGTTTCAAGCCTAGAAATCAGCGCTCTCGACAGTGTCAAAAAATAAAATGGATGAAACTTTCAGGTGTGTATTTCACCAACTAAAACGAAA
The DNA here is from genome assembly GCA_028453745.1 of Agapostemon virescens. Lineage (NCBI taxonomy): Eukaryota > Metazoa > Arthropoda > Insecta > Hymenoptera > Halictidae > Agapostemon > Agapostemon virescens. The sequence goes on along the minus strand of CM052093.1, from coordinate 16,403,825 downwards.
TTAGAAAATGTTCTTCGTCTATTCACGCGAGGATTCAGCAGCAATTGGAGACTAGAAGTCGGTCCCCTCAACGATGCAAAGAGTAAAGCGGATGAATATTCTAGAGGTGTATTTCACATACTACAACGAAGCTAGGAAATGTTTTCGGATCATCCACGCGAGGGTTCATCAGAAGTTCAAGTCTACAATTCAGCGGTCTCGACAGTGCCAAAAGCTAAAATGTCAGAAAATTTCAGGGGAGTATTTCGCGGACTGTAACGAAGTCAGAAAATGTTCTTCGATCTTCCTCAACGAAGTTGCGGATCGCAGCTCGTGGAGCGTAGAGCTTGAAGAAGGTATCGGTGAACGTGGATACAGATTAAGGTAGGGGAGGCAACGACAAAATGGTAAAGAGGAGGAGGAGGGGAAGAAGAGGGTGTCGTTGTGGAAGAAGAAAGAGCGTAACAGAAAAGGAGAGAATGAGAAAGAGAAGGAGAGGGAGAGAGGGCAACAGGTACACGGTAGGTAGAGGCTCGATGAAAGAAAGGAGGAAAGAAACGAAGGAAGAAGGATAGAGATGAGAAGAAAGAGAGCCGAGAAGGAAAACGCGATCTCGGAAGGCGGAGGAGGGAAGAGGAGGACCGTTTGTCGGACATACCTCGGGGCCACCCTGGCGTCTAATTACGTGTAATGCACTCCCGGCTTGCCAGGCCTCGAGTTGCCGCCAGAGGAGAGCTGGGTGAAAAACTCAGGTCGCGCAACGGCAAAACCATGGCGATCGCGGGGACGCGGTGCTATGTCCGGCACGCTCGGACCCACACGACGAAGACTACTGGGATACACGAGGTGCTGTGCCACTGACGAGGACGCCGGACGACCACGTTCCCCGGGACGTCGATCCTCACGTGCACAGGAATATCGTGTCCTTTCCGCTCGGCCCGCGTCCTGGACCCTTGGAATGCCACCGCCACCTTCGAACTGCTAAAATGAAGACGTGTTCCGTTCCCATGTTTCAACGACCCTCTTCGATTCGAAGCCCCGTAGCCCCATCCTCCACTCACCCTTGCTTCACCTACGAATTTACAAAATGGACTCCTCCGATCTTCAGCCAAACACAAACCTTTTGCTTCGGATCACCAAGTTGACACAGTAACCGGTATAATATTCACAGATTTCGCTACTTTTCTCTACGGAAATAGTTTCGATGCTCCATACTGAAAGTACAATAAATTTAACATTATACCTACAGTCGCCGCGGAATGTATGTTGACATTGTTTCAGAACTGTGTATTTCTGATGAAAGACCAAGTGTTTACATTTTTTCCAGGCTCTGACCTTATATATCACTTATTGTTTACTGCTACTAGCTTTCTGTTTAGTTTAGTTCAAGAAACAGTGAATAACAGA
>CM052093.1:16386412-16401939 GCA_028453745.1 Agapostemon virescens | reverse complement strand
TGGTGTGAAATAACTGATAAACTCATTTTTTTTTAATTGACTTAGACCACTTTCATAATTATGGGCACATATTGGTTGTCGAACACTCTAAAGGAATACCTTCCCTGAAGACGCGATTCCCTTGATCATGCACATATAAACGAGAATCCAAGCGATCACCAGAGCCAGAGCGATCTTCCAGTTGAATAGCTCCGGACTATTGATGTCCTTCGATATCATCAGAGTGGTCCGATACCAAAAGTACTGTGTAGGACTGCTGACCTATGGAATTAACGCCGGTTGCGATATAATTGTCTTCATCAATTGAAAGACTAATTGAACTTACCACACACTCCGGCTCTGGAGCGTACGAACCGTTTTGGAAATACACGTTCGGACATTCCGCCCACGGTAACTTCGATTGGAAGCTCTGCCAACCGGAAGTATTCGTTTATTAGAATCGCCGATGATCGATATCAACGGGTTTACTACTATTTGTTCGTTTCTATAAGCTCTCGATAGAAACTGCTGGGACGTTTTAGATTAAGATTTCGAAAATTAATATTTTTAATAGCGACAAATTCTTTGTGGAACGTATTTGTGACATTTACAAAAATCATTGATCGTAAATGGTTGATGCAGACAAATAAAATCATGAGCTGGTGAAGATTAACCCTTGTGCCATATTACGACGAGTTAGGCTCGTGTTGAAGATTTTAAATAAAGTCTAACAAATATAAATATTATACCTTTCTTTTCCGACGAATCAAATGTTGTCCATTTGTAATCAATATTTAATCTTGTAATAAATATTTAATTAAAAATTGTCTTTTCTGTAACATCTTTAGCGATGAAAATATTATATTAACTCTAGTTAGAAAGAAAATGGTGTGACAAGGGGTTAATTATCTATGTATTCTATAGTGGTAACAATTTGGCCATTATTACATGTTATATGCAATTGCAATCCATCGTTTAGTGTTATAAAATAAAATCAGATCCAAATTAAAACATAGTTTGTTTTAAACATATGTCGAGCAACTTTTACCGGAAAACCCTTTATTATTTTTGGCGAGGCGTTCAGGAAAGACTTTATGCAAGTATTTAAGCGTAAGCAACGTTTTCTAGTAACTTACTTGAACAAAATAGAAGAGGCACCAAGCGATAATAGTATTATAGTACAGAGCTACGTTGAAGGAAACTACGGCACTGCTTATTCCTATGCCACCCATGTACGGAGAAACCTTTTGTAAATACAATAGACCACCAGTAAATGCGTATTCAAATATATTTCGATGGTTTCTATAATATTATTCCATGCATCGCGCGACAATCACCTGATTCCACACGCCGATAGCACCCTTCCGTAATCTCTGGCCAATTGCCAATTCCAGATAAAATATGGGTATGCCCTCGATAGCCAGCATCACGAAGTATGGTATTAGAAATGCACCTGTTTTCAGAGTCGATGGACAACAGCAATAAACAAAGGCATTACTTGCAACAATATCGAATCATGTGCGTATAGAATTGATATTTCTCAATCGATCGAAATCAAGCTCCGAATAATTTTATATTTTATTCTAATAATTACTTTACGTCGTTTTCGTTACAACATACCTCCGCCATTTTTTTGAGCGAGATATGGGAATCTCCACACGTTGCCGAGGCCCACTGCGTATCCGACAGTTGCTAACAAAAACGTGAGTTTGCTGTCCCAATTTTCTCTCTCGTCCTCGCCGGCTTCCGGTCGAAATGTCGTTTTCCCATCGTTGTTGCTGACTTTGGCGCTCCCACCCCCGTTTCCTGGTTTGCTCTGCAATAAATTGAAACAATAAAAGTTAACCATCTTCTTATACTTTCTTGAGTCGCGAGTGACTAGGCGGAAGATATCTCCCGATGAAAATCTAACAATTTAACCCTTTGCACTCGAAGCTTTAACTCGAAAACCAAAGCATTTGTTCAGACATAGGTCATTTTCATTTTATACGATTTACTTCATTTTATGCATATGGGGTTTTTGTAAAATTACAATGATTAAATTTTTACAAATTTCTTATATACAAGCATGATGTAGAAATTGTTTTAAATAATTATGTAGCAACTTTCCGTGGTGCTGAGGGTTAACCCTTTGCACTCGAAGCAGTTCCATGCCAAAATCGAAACAATATTTTTACCTATAACAATTCCATTCTACATACTTTATTTCCTTTCGTGCATATGAAATTAATTATTATTACTCGTACTTAGGACACTAAAATTTGTATCGATTTCTTAACTTCAAATCTAGCGATATAAAACTTGGTTTTTTACTGTTATTCGTCCTTAAAACACTTAGATTTTTGCCAATAAGTTAAATAATTGCTAATACTTAAATAATTGCTAATAAGTGCCAATTTTTCGTGGCGCTTCAGAGTCGTCACTCGAGTGCAAAGGGATAATATTCGGTTGTTCGGAAAGTTCGTGCCGATTAATTTTTATTTCTAATAAATATTTCTAATATATAATAAACCAAAACGAATCGATAAATAATCGATTCCCGATGAGTAAATCGGCACAAACTTTCCGGACGAACCGGTAGAAAAGAAAAGAAAATTGAAAAGAAAATATTTATCCCGTAGGAAATTTTCCTTCTTTACGTTCTCTAGAATTATTTTCAGGAAAATTTTGTAGAAAATTTCTTTGACGCTGGTCTCAATGCTATCGCGAATATTTACCTTCGTGTTAGGACTGGAGTCTTCAAAGGCTGCGTTCGTGGCACCGTAATTGGCAGTACTGACATTTTTTCTGTTTTCCGCCATCAATCTTCCCCTCATCTCCTTCATTTCGAGTCTGTCGACGCTTTTTTGAGGCTTTAGATCGCGCGAGCTTTGCCGGCGGACTAGGTGAGCTGTGTTCGCCATGCTTTCTTTTTGTAGTACGAATCACGGGTTTATTTCTTTGCTAGAATCAAACGGAAATGCCACACGCGCCTATGGACTCCATCCTGCTGAAATCAGTCATTTTAAATTCTTATAAATCATTAAAAATCGTATTTTCTGTTAACCCTCCAGTGCTCGAGCGAATACATTCTCGTCTACGATTTTCTCCACAAACATAGTCATTTGTGCTTTAATTAAGCTCTGAATTTGTGAATTTAATTAAGCTGTGAATTTGTGAATTTAATTAAGCTGTCGAAAAAATTAAAAGAAATCTAAGCGAATCGGATTTCTTCCAATCCGTTCACCAGAGGGTTAAATAACGTTTCACCGAGTTCAAGTAATTTGTTGTTTTGTAAAACTTAAGATGACCGTTTGCATGATAACGTGAGAGTTAAATTGAACTGCGCGCAGGTAACATTATACGATTAGATCAACAATAATCGACCACGTTGAAATTACAGTTATTTCTAATTATGTATGTCTTCAATTCTTTTCAATTAATTAATTTCCAACAGATTAATCGAAAGAATTTTTAAACGGTCCTTCCGAAGCCGACGATTACGCGAATACAATTCGCATCGCGAGGTTAAATGTTTTTTAAAACAACCGAACCGCTTTCCCGACTAAAACTTTTCGAAAGCGTACTCGTTTCAACGAAGCGTCCAGTTTTTCACTAATATTTGCGTTCGAGCACTGTTCGCAAACAGTTTCGCGCACACGCAGCTGCTAATCCATCGTGTGGACGTTAAACAAAGTTTCCTGAATTATGCATAAAGCAGTTTACAACAACAACGCTCTACTATCGTCACGATCGAACTACCTCACACGTTTTATTTGTGCAAGCCTCGAAAAGCAGATTTGCACGTGTCCTTAGAAAAACCTCGACAATTCTATGAGAATCAAGTAACCAAGAAAGTTCATGCTGCTTCTACAACCTATCGTTGCTGAAGTTTGACCTTGTGTATACTAATCGAAAAATTACTCAACGAAGAATTCAGAGAAGACGTTGGAAAGAGGATTCCGAACGTTTCTCTTCGGAAACAGAAACATATGTTAAAAAAGCAAAAGGTGAGACGGAAAAGGTGTGAAACTGTTCGGAACACGGTATCCTCCGATCCATTTCGTAGCATTGATTGCTATCGACGAAAGGACCAACGATCTTAGTTACCTAATTATTTACGCGAATGGTGACCCGTCGAAAACAAAGAGGTAAACAACGGACGATAAAACAACGTGTCGACCACTGATCTTCCGTGCAAGCGCTCCTTTGCGATCGAAGCAAAGCACTCGGCAGAAATGTCATTAGAATTCCGACGAAAGAATCCGCAGCTGGATTTGAAAGACTCGCGAGAAAGTGGGAGAGAGATATTTGCTTTTCAGCTTCACCACGTCCCTGACCTCGTACGCGAGACGCTTTCGAGAGCGAGCCGAGAATCGGATGATTTTCCCGAGAATGAAAAATCGTTTTTCAACTGAAACACATATCCGTGACGATCTCCCGCGGAAAGCGAAGAAGAAAGAAAAATCGTTGGCCCGCAGGACAATCGGGCGGCAATTCGATGCCAGTAAAATATACCACCGTTCCCCGTTGACGTCACGGAAGGATCTTCCTCGAGTGACATCGAGTGACATTCTTCGTCCGTTACGCGAAACCGAGCGCGTTTACTTTTTCTTTTCCGCCTGACAAATCGAAAAATCCTAATTTCGCGAAGATCAAGAATGGGGATCCACGGGGACGCACCGACGGTGGGATTTGACATGATCGCGTGGACCCGGGGGGGAATGATTCAAACGGAAAGCACCGAGGTCCCGGGATCGAGCCGGTGCTCGCGACCGGTGATAATCGAACGTTTCTACATTGTAACCGAGGAAAATAAAAGCGTTAGTTGTTTGTCAGGATGTATCGTTTCGAGTTCGTCACTGACCTGCTGGGGTGAGAGAAAGAAAAGCGCGAGGGCCTCCTTATGGGACGAGGAGCAGTTTGCTACTGTGGCACCCTCTACTGCGATGGTAACTTTTGAAATCACGATACCCCACGAAATCAATAGCAAGCGCCGGCGCCCCAATGCCTTCGTGTCCCACAGACCGGAATATGCGTGTGTACCCTCTTTTCGTGCCGAGAGAGATTGGTCGATGATCGACGAAACCGTGTGCGAGAAAGCATGGCGAATGTCGTATTGTGGCATCGCTCTGTCCCATTAACTCCGTGCACACGAGGCTATATCCGATTTCATAACAATGCGATCGATCAGGATGAAAGCTCCTGTCGGACCCTGGTCATAGCGCGGACGTTGTACGAAAATTGGCAACCAGTCGCACGACAATCGCTTAAACTGTGCGACCATGGTCGATACTAAAAATTTTACTACTTTGAATTTCACTTTCCGAGGGTTTTTCAGAGTCCCTAATGGAATTGCTTGAAATTAATTGCTCGTACGGTTCTACGCAGCTTCGATTCTACTCGATATGTTAACGCAGAAACCATCGGCATTGTTCGTTGTTTTTACCGTCTACAACAGAAGCTCGTAGGATTAAGATCGCTGAACGTTCTCGTCGTCTTTCACAATGGACTGCCACGTCGTCTATATGTGGTTGACACAATTCTTCGTCCACCTTTAAAATTTAATTTCCCTCGAGATGCGGTTGCCTAAACTGAATTTCATTAAGATTTGTACGAAGCTTCGACGAATTCGCTATTGCGATTTCAAGATTGCAGTCTCATCGAACGAAGTGGGCCGTACAAATCGGAATAGTTCAATTCGATCTGTGCGAAATTCGAAAAGGTGTAAAGATTCGTTCGAAGCTGTTACGCGCGAACGATTTTGTTGAGAAAAGTTGGAAAGTTTGTAATTACGATGGAAGGATTCTTTTTTGTAGAAATATATTTGGAGAAATTTTGATCCGTAACGTCGCGACAACGCGTTGCAAAAGATCGAGGCAAAAGCGTTTGACCTTTACGGAAAACTGAATCGATACGAAGTTTGTATGTACATTCGACGATTCTATATATAGAAGCGCATGTTTAAACACGATGTGGCAAAAAAATTAGGACGATGCTCCAGCCTATTTTCTCGAATCAGCGTCGACGGCGTTACGTAACGGAAATTGTTCTTCGGTGAGTGGTTGTTTCTTCCCATTAGAAGCCGTTCGTTTTACGCAGAATATAGTTGAAGAGAGTAAACCGTCGACGACAATAATACGATCACGGTTAATATCGTTCCGAGCAAACGCTCGTCTCGATTAAACATGCTTTTATGGTGACGGACGATCAACGAACGTTCAAGTTCCCAAACCGGACGAAAATTACAAGATAATTTCATTTACCGGCGAACAGCTGTCGATTTTGTCCGACCGAAAACACCGTTCGATAGGTTCGCCCCGAATTTCTCGCAAACAGAATTTCCGACGGTCGCTTTAAGCGTAAAACCAAAGTTTCAATCAAAATTTTAACGTTTAATAATGCTTCAGCGGAAACGGTTAATTATCGGCTCGCAATTCTGATGCGTCGATGCGCGATATTTGTCGCCGGTTGCAAACAGAGAGGATTAGTCCGAACGTCAGTGGAGAAACGCGCCTTTAATCAGACAAGTAGCATAACGCGTCGCTGGCGTGACGGCTCTCGTGACGTTTCAAGCATCACGTGTAATTCGAATATCGAAATGAACGCTGTAAATGCGGAAACGGTTGAATCTGTAATTTTTACATGAAATTTTTAATATCTCTGTTAAAGAAAATCAAGTTGGTTGTATTCGCTTTTTTTCACAACCGAATTGTTTAGCGAAAAATATAAATTGTTTTAAAAAGTAACACATTCTGTTTCTTAAATTGTTGGCTTGAACTGTTACGATAAAAGTTTCTGAAAAATTGTACATTTTCCGAGACATAGAGAGGAGTGAAAAAATAACTGGAAATGGAAAAGTATTTATTTTGTAAGTTTCCATAAAGAAAATATAAATTCTTCTAAAAAATAATACATTTGTTTCTTAAATTGCATATTTCAAGCGTACGATAAAAGTTTTTGAAAATTATACATTTTCCGAGATATAGAGAGGAACGGAAAAATAACTGGGATTGAAAATATGTTTATCTTGTAAGTTTCCATAAGAAAGATATAAACTATTTTAAGCAGTAACGCATCTGTTTATTAAATTGTTTATTTGAAGTGTTACGATGAAAATTTTTGGAAACTGTACATTTTCCGAGACACAAAGAAGAGTGAAGAAAAAATAACTGGAAATGAAAATATATTTATTTCGTAAGTTTCCATAAGGAAAATATAAATTCTTCTAAAAAATAATACATTTGTTTGTTAAATTGCTGGCTTGAAGCGTACGATAAAAGTTTTTGAAAATTATACATTTTCCGAGACATAGAGAGGAGCGGAAAAATAACTGGGATTGAAAATATGTTTATCTCGTAAGTTGCCATAAGAAAAATATAAACTATTTTAAGCAGTAACGCATCTGTTTATTAAATTGTTTATTTGAAGTGTTACGATGAAAATTTTGGGAAACTAAATTTTCTGAGACATAGAGAGGAGTGAAAAATAACTGGAAATGAAAATACGTTTATCTCGTAAGTTTCCATAAGAAAAATATAAATTGTTTTAAAAAGTAACGCATCTGTTTTTTAAATCGTTGATTTGAAGTGTTACGATGAAAATGTTTGGAAACTGTAGATTTTCCGAGACACAAGGAAGAGTGAAAAAATAACTGGAAATGGAAATATGTTTATTTCGTAAGTTTCCATAAGAGAAATATCGTTCTAGTGGTCTTATATAATTTTCGCGCCCCAAGATTGTTCAGCGAACAGTCTCCTTTATTAGAAATTGCGTGAAACCCAATATTTCTGAAATATATAATATAATTATGCGATGAAACCGCAAATTAAGTAGAATTTTAATCAAGGATAAGTGCTCACGATCGATTCGTTCTCTCTTAAATCTGTCTTCGACGAACGAGTTCGTTAAATCTTCCATTATTTCCTCGTTTTTGAAGTTGTATTGATTCAGGTTTCTGCTGATCCGCAGATATCTACGTTTTATACGAGTTAAGCAAAATTTGTTACATACGATATTAATGAAAATATTAATCATCGAAAATATCAATTATCGAAGGATACAAATTGTGATAATAATTCAATCCATCCATGGCCCACTCTAACAGCAAATTCAATCTCGGTCTGTAAGGAGTTCCATTGACCAACTCCTTCATCGCGTCATCGTCCAACGAAACCTTGCTTCGAGCCTCTTCCAGATTTTGATAACGGGACCTCAGGTTCTAAAACGAAACGTCGATCGCGAGACTCGCACAGAAAAATTGCAAGAATTCTAAACATTCTAAACTTTCCTCGAAAATATCTTTTCAAATGGCTAATGAGAAAATGATTAGTTCCATTCAAAGTGTAAGGAATAGAAAAGTTAAATACTTGGTTGACGTTATTAAAGCGCATCGAAATATCCAGAAGCAACGCAATTTCGTTGTCGATTCCTACGAGAATTTTATAAATCAATCTTTCGTGTATCTCGTCGGTCATCCAGGAATCTGCATCATCGATCTCCTCGCTAGAACACGGAGACATCTACCGGTAAATCGGCGAACTGATCTACCTTATCGAGCGTTCGCATTGGTTCGAAATTTTTCGTAAAGTGTCGACTCTGGAAACTGTGTCGAATGACAATAATCATACGCGAACTATATTTTACCTTGTAACCAGACGATGTTGTTCTAATTGATTCTTCAACGCTTGCAAAGGTCGTGTAGCTTCCTCTGACAATTCCTTCCATTTGCAATCTACTTTTTCCAATTGCGAGAAATACTGGATCAAATGTTTGTGCAATTCTGCTGCCATAATTTATAGGTTATCCGTGGCACCGTACTGGACATTATATAGAGTGTGTGCTACTTGAAGTAAGCGCCGTTATAAGAACACGTTATCGCATTCACGAAGATGACTAATGGCAAGAATGATTGTTTAACGGTGCAACGAGAATACGAATACTAGATCAAAAAAGAACGTAAAATTATAAATATTTCGAGTGTATAATTTAGTACGTATTTCTGCATAGTTTTCGAAAGCTCTGTATTGCGTTTGATCGTATTGCGTTGATTGAATGTACTCTAATAGCGTCGCATTTGATCATTAATGGAAATAAAACAATACTGAACGAACAATTGATTGTTCTACTTTAATTAGAGGGTGACTAATTACTATTTCCGGTTTCGTATTACATATTCGAACAACTAATACTGCAATCATGTGCTTTAACCATTTTCGCAGCTTTTTGTAAGCGCAATCTTTGATCGGTATTGCATTATCCGTGTTTCGTAGTTATGTTAACGGGCCGACATTATAAAAATTATTGAAATAAAACGAAGTAGTAAAAGACTAGAGAAAAATAGTGCAACGATTGTTCGTGAACAACACAAGATTTAAGTGCCAATTATTTTCTGTATACCCTGTCGTTACATATGTTTATAAATACTGTTCAACATTGATTCATATTGGACATTAATCCTTGGAAACTGTAGCTATATCTTACCTTGACACAATGAAATTATATGTTAGGATTAGTATAATTATTTTTAAAGAATCAATATCTGAGTCATTGAAAACAATACTACTTTATGGAACAAACAAATATTGTTTCGTATTTCATATGTTCGATCATGAATAATTGCGACTAACGTAGTTACAATTTAATTTTACAATTTTGTATTTCGCGGAACTTTGATAAATTTCAAATGCGGTATATTTAATTTTCCAGATCTGTTCCACTCTCATCGCCAAACATTTACAGTTCGTATTCGCAATAACTAAATTAATACAAAAGCTACCAAGGTCAAATGACCGGTTTTTAATTTTTTAATTATTGTTATTATAAAAATTCATTTACGGAAAATAATAAAATATCGAATATCGAAACAATTTGAATAGTGTTGCCAATTTTATAAAACAACGTTCGCTAAATACTCTTGATACTTGTACGTATTATAATACGTAGTTTTTTTTTTATTGCGCGGTTATAGTGACTAGAACGTCTCTATAGTCCACAAATTCCCAGAAAACGTCGACAATTCTACGTTAACAACAAACAAAAATAAAATTTAGTTTCAACTTAAATAAAATTAATAACATCCCCATTAGACTACGTTGAGAGTTCAGATTCCATACGAGCCAGACTCAACGTAACAGCGTGTTAACCGGTAAATTAAAAAATTTCAATTGACAAATGTCCCCAGATGGTATTCAAAGGGAAAAAAGGGCCCTGGTGCGTGCATGCACGTTACTGGCCCATGCTCGTATCCATTCGTCTGTCCGTGGAAGGGGGGTGATTCGGACGGCGGGAGAGGGGGCAAGGGAACTTTCGACAAGACAACGCGGTGCGCACGCATCTGACAGTATCCCCGAGCATTCGGTAGAGTTCGGTAACGATCGGGAAAGCGTTTGGCCGGTTTGTTCGGTCGAACGAACCGCGAGAGCACAGTGTACCGTCGACCAACAACCCTTTCGCGTGCAAGGATGTATCGTCACGGCTAATCAAACCTCCCCTTTCTCACTCTTCCTCTCTTTCTCTCTCCTTCTCTCTTCGCCTCTGTCTTTCTTCCTCCCCGCTGTAAATCGCCGAGCGCGTCTCGGTGCAGTGTGCCAGGGAACTTGGAGGGCACGCCGTTGGAACTTTCTCACCTGGCCGATTCGTATCGACGTTTCGCGGCCGACACAGTGTGTGACTCTTGGCCGAACAGCCAAACCGTGCGACTCTCATCTGGCCTGATCTCACCCGGTCGTTCTTGCTCGCACTGACTAGCGTGTTATTTTGTTCCTCTTTCTTTCTCTCTTTCTCGCTCTCTGTCTCTTTCTCACCGGAGGAGAACATGGACGAGACGAACGGGAAAATGCGGAACAAGTCCGAGGACGTGGACACCGCATCTCTCGGCGCTGACATCCTGAACCCGTTCGTGCACCGTCTCGAGCTTGATACAACCTACGACAAGCTCAAGGTCAGTGGTTCTCCGAATTCTCACGCACACGGCAGTCCCGAGAGGGATCGATGCTCACGCGGCTCCAGTATTTAGGGGTTGTGTCGAAGTTCAGTCGCCGCGGGGAGGGGGCGCGCCAACCATACTTATCGCGGGAGAAACGACTATTGTCTCTCACGATGTCCGGCATTGTTTTTAAATATTTCTTTGAACGCTTTACCGACCGGCGATTATCTCCGAATTTTCTAAGATTCATGATCCATTACTGAAAACTTTTCAATGTGTCATTCAACGCTGACAGCAATTTTAATAATGTTATTATATATATGTTTAATAATGTTATTTAATAATTGCGTTACAAATGGCAATGTTAAAGTAGCTTTTAAGCTACGTTTTGATACATTACAATTATTGAAAGTCGTATTAACACTTTGACTGGCATGTCACCCATATATGGATGACAGAATTATTCATCCATGTTTAAAAATAAATTTGTACGTTAATACATTTGTTGCATTGAATTTAGTTGATATCTGGAGAATACAAGAAGGTTGAAGGATAACTATATGCCATGCGTTTAAAGTTTTCAATCGTTGCGTCATTAAATAAATTAATTTGATTTTATAGAATTTTTGAGATCGTTGGTTGGCCAGTTAACGTGTTAATAGACGAAGTGTTAACACTTTGCTGACTGGCAATTTTACACGGAAACTATGCCATGTCACCGGCTATTATTTTGTAATTGACTATAAAAGTAAAGTAAAACATTCTAAATGAACTCGAATAAACTTCTCGGGCGACACTAAAAATTGCCATACTATTATTCGGTACTATAAATCGGTAAAAATCGAAGTGTTACATGTACGAGTAATAGTACAATGGTTCCATTATAGATAAAAATATTCTTTCGATTTTAGAATGTGTTGGTTTCTACATTTCAGACGTACAAAAATTCTCTTCTAAATAGCTTCGTAGAATTCTTACAGGATGCATCCTTGCAACACTCGAATGGGTGCTTATGTTAAGAGCCATAACTTTCACTCTAGACCATTCATTCGAAGAGTAAAGTCGCTCCTTATTGGCTCATTTAAAATAAAGTCACTGTTACATTGAAAAGTATTACAAAGTGTTTTACTAAACAGCTCCAAGTTTCCAATAGAATAGAACTGCTTCGAGTGCAAAAAGGATCGGTACCATCAACTATGATACTATTATTTCAGCATGTGAAAAAGCAATACTAACAGCAGAAAATCTCTGCATTTGTGAATCGTAGTAATTATTTAACCTTTTTAACATTTTAACTGCCAGAACAACAACCTTAAAAATTTCAAAATCAAAGTAATTTATTTGATGAAACAACAATTTAAAATTGAAAATGTACGACACATAGTTATTCTTCGACCTTCTCGTATTCTCCAGATTTCAACTAATTGTTGTGCAACGATTATATTAATGTACAAATTTATTTTAAAAAATGGACAAATTACTCTGTCACCCATATGTGGGTGACATGGCAGTTAAAGTGTTAATGCAGAGCAAAAGTATCGGATTTACGCGAAAAATAGCGGGGCAAGTTAACGAATTAGCTAAATTTTCGGACCCCGCAGCACTGACCCCAGAGCAAACTTACCCCCATCAAGCGAACTTTATTTTATAACAAGTTAAAGCCAAAAACAATTTTTTTAATTCTTTTGCAATGAAATTAGACCACTTATAACGTTTTATAAATTTATTTTAAAACGCAGTTCGCTCGCAATGCGAATAGCAAGGCGCTTAACCCTAAAAGGGTTAATGAAAATATTTAAATAATTAATCCTTGCTCAACGAATGCCGGTATATTTTGACCCGACTTTTGTGACGTGCAATGGATATTTTTGTGACGATCATATAACTATGAATGTTGTATGTAAGAATGTAGCGAATCAGAATAACCGATGTATGTACATACACGTATGTGCTTATGTTTTTCACAACCTCTCCGCGTTATTGTTTAGCAAGTACTGTACATAACTGTATATAGAACGAACGTGAAGCCAATCTTTTGTTGGCGATCGAGGTGTGCAGTTCTAAGCTCTCTGCTGTACTTTTATTTTCCATTCAATTCGTTCAATTACCCTACAACATCGTGTCAGGCTCATGATATAGATTCCGAACAGAGTATAATAAATAATATGTATGATACCAATTTTCCTTAACACTGGAACTACCAAACCAGTGAAAATTACTGGCCCCTACTTATTTCTTTCGCAGTTACTGAAGTCTTGTTATTATCACAAAGCAATGTATATCGTTGGATTTATTGTTCGGTGGTTCTAGTATTGAAGCAATATTCTTTTTGTTCGATGTTAATGTATTCTACAAATTTGTGTTAGACCTAATGAGTACAAAAGTGGCGAACGTTAAATGACAAGCATATCGGCAACTAATGGTTATGACAACTAGGGTGTATGTAAATTAAACCATTTACGATAACTAAGAATTTTAGAACAACTCAAATAGTTGCTGTCTATTCCATATGCATTGAGCATAAATTAAATGAATAAATATGTATGCGATGCTTCATCGAAGGTTTTCCATTAGATATTCAATATCTTAAAAAAATAATACAAAGTCGTGCAAAGTGAAACAACGAATTTAACAACATTTTAACCTTCGTGCAAACATTTGAATTCGCAGAATTTTTTTAAACAAAAAGATAAATTTGTTATCTGACTCGTCATGCAATTAATTTTCATTCATCCGAAACTGATAGTGTCGAATGACTCAGGAAAATTATCTTTCAAACGTATTTACAGTTTTTTCTTATCACGGATTAAATTACATATTCATTGCTGTGCCAATTATACCTACGCTCTAGAAAAGATAATTACCACATTGATATTGTGCAATTTGTTCGAAGAATAACGTGTCACTCGTTGATATGTATTTTTCAAATTATATTCATTTAGAACGCGTTATCTGTTTGCCTAATTATACACAGGATAAGCAGACAATCAACATCTTCGACCATATGCGATAGAAGCGCACAATTAATTTTCCTCGAATTTCTATCAATAACATGTATCAGATCGAAATGATTTTCCACATTCTACAATTACAACAAACAAGTTAAAAGAAAGCAGTGTTTCAATCGTAAGAGTATCTTTTCCAACGCAGCCTAAACGGTTACGTTAAATAATTCCTCAACAATCTAACAAAAATAAATCTTCCGCCATATCGCGACAGTAATGCCATTAGTTCGCCGGCTTGCCGTAGAATTTCTGTGGCTTCCGGTTAAAGAACTCGAAAAGGTTTAAAAGTTTCCCAAGGGTCCATTACGATTGGACAAACGATAAACAATTGTTGTATACCCGATCACCACGTAAAAACGTCAACCCATCAGGATTATTAAACCATAGAGACGCCATCGAAAAAATCTGAATTACTAGGACTAAACAATCCTTGGAGCGTTGCTTTATTAGCCCTTCGCACTCGAAGCTGTTTTAAGTAGAAAACCAGAGCATTTCTTCTGACTTAATATATTTTCATTCTACATGAATTATTTCACTTTATAAAGAGTGTCCCAAAATTAACGCAAAATTTGAATTAAATAGAAAACAGTTTTTAATCTTTAGATTGTTATTTTTTCATTGAATCATAAAGTACATAGTGATATTTATGGAATATCACATCGAGCAAATGGCCTCCACGGCTTTGCTGGCATATACGCACTCTTTTGTCGAAATTTTTCATGACCTTTCTGGTCAAAACCTGAAAGGGTTTCTGGTCACCCTTTCTGGGTTTTAATTTCCTCTTGCAATGCACGGGTGGTTGTGGGCTTGTTGACATAGACCTTTGACTTCAAATAACCCCATAAGAAGAAATCTAATGGTGTTAAATCACACGATCTAGGGGGCCAATTCTGATCACCGAAACGAGAGTGTACACGACCAGGAAATGTCTCATGCAGTAATTGAATTGTTTCACTGAGTGTATGGCATGTGGCACCGTCTTGTTGAAACTACACATTGACCACATCAATAGCATCCAATTTCGGCAGAAAGAACTGTGTTATCATGTTGCGATATCGAGTACCAGTAACAGTTACTGCTTGATCAGCCCCATTTTCAAAGAAGTACGGTCCAATGATACCTCCAGCCCAAAATCCACACGAAACAGTGACACGTTGTGGGTGCATTTGTTGTTCGACAATCACACCGTGCCCAAACACGGGAATTTTGGCGATTAACAAAGCCATCAAGGTGAAAATGTGCTTCATCGCTTAGGATGATTTTGCTCGAAAAATCAGCATCCACTTGTTGATGTTCAATAATCCATTCCACGAACTCTCTTCGTTGTTTATGGTCATTAGACTTCAGTTGTTGTGTTAATTGAATTTTGTAAGCATGGAGACACCGATCTTTTGTGAGTATACGATGTAGAGAGCTTCTTGAAATTTGCAATTCTTGTCCACGACGCCGAATCGACGTTCCTGTGTTTTCACCAACACTCTCACGCACTGCTTCGAAATTGACATTTCAACGGCTTGTTTTTGGACGACCGGTGTGTTTAACGTCTCCAACTGATCCAGTCTCCCTGAATTTTTCAATTAATCTTTTCATATTTGACGAGGTTAAAACACTATTTTTACCATATTTTGTATAAAATT
>CM052093.1:16369702-16381412 GCA_028453745.1 Agapostemon virescens | reverse complement strand
AAATATACAACACGAAATATTATCACGGACTTTATTAACTATGTTCCGAGATTGATGTTCGCAATTCGCGAGCTTCGGTGCAACTGGAACTAGATTTACTACATGTGCTATCATTTTGTCCTGCTTGCGAACAATAATATAAATTTGTTGGGTTAGAATCCTGTCGAAGTATATTTTGTGGACGATACTCCATAAATAACATATACAGATATGCTTTAAGTTATTGGTAATAGAAAATATGTATTTGAGTCAGCATTTAACATAAAATATGGAAAAGTTCCGGAGTGTACGTTTCGCTGTTGAATCGATCCCGTCAACAACAATTTTTGATAGTCAATCGATCAGAAAAAATATGTCCGACCATCGAGTCGATCACGAAAAAATTTGATTGTCGGGTCAATCGCGCCGGAAACGTTTTGACTGTCGAGTCTATCGCATCGACAAGCATTTTCACTGCCAAGTCAAGCACGTCTAGAATTGTCCTGGATTTCGAGTTGAATAAAGTATCTCGTTAAATACAGAATGAACGAATAATGAATCATTACTGCGCCAAGCGTCTACGGAATAATAAACATGTTTAAAAAATTCTGTTGCAAATCAAATATCGGATACCGATAAAGTTTCGAGTCTCGAAATTCTCGAAATATTTCGAGTCTCGAAATATTGCGAAAGGTTTCTTACGGTCTAAGAAAATTATCACACCGAGGGTGCACGGAGAGTAAGTTCGCGTGATCGGCGCGAAAAGCGAGAGTGCGACGCAAATCTGAGCGTTATCGAATTTCGAAGCCTCTGTCTTATTCGTCTGGCTGAACAGAAAATCTCTTTAACTATTACGAGAACATCTCACGGTGACGCATTGGATCGCATTTAATATGCTGAAGTAGTATTCGTTTCTAACCTTCGCGATTGCTGCGTTGGAACAATTTTTCTTGTTGCTACCGAACACGTCGAATGCCGAGGGAATTTTATATGCTTCGGATCACTAAACAAATCAAAATGACTAGTTCCTAATTTTTTCGTTTACAATTACTGAAGTTATAAAAACATTTTCATCAGAAACATTCGAATAAATTTCTTCATTGAAGCAGATATTACGATAAAAATTGTACGAGATTTGAATGGATGCAATTTTGTCATTATTAAAATGCAATATGCATCGGTCGGATTTATTACTCGGTAGTTCTAGTGTTAATTGATAGGAGTGATCAGAGTTATTAAAAAGCATTGTTAGTTACTGAATAATGAAGTTCCCACGTCACAATGTAATCTGGTTAATTTCGTCGATAATAATATCGAATAATATTAATTTAACATGAGAATTACGGAACAATTGTTTTATGTGATAATAACAAGACTGCACCTAATCAAACATCATTCAATTTTAATTGTAATATGTGATTCATTAAAGAAGTACATCGAAAAATTACTAATGAAAACATTTTCATAACTTTAATAATTGCAAAAGAAATAAGACCAGTTATATTGAATGGTTTGGTGGTTCTAGTATTAATGACAATCATTCTCAAACAATGAAATGGCGTCGGTCAGCGACGACCACCATGCCATTCGACGCGTTAAAAATTAATTTAGAGAGTCACTATGGATCAGTTATTGTTTTCTAGAAGTTTCAATGAATTTCATCATCGGGAGTAAGTTTTCATAAGATTGATATTTTGGCAGACTGTAAATACATCGTTCGATCCGGAACGTTGCAAGACGGGAATATTGACACCCTTTGGTAGTACGTGCCTAAGCACTACAATCTTACTTATTGCTAGGGCAGAGTAGCCTTCGGTGACACTTTTGCCAACGAGATTCCCTATAATAGGCACGTTGTATACCTAAAGCACGCGCGAGTACAGGTATTGCCCTGTGGGGCGCTGTCCTGGCTCTTAGAGAGCATCCAAGCCACGCCTATTCGGGCCACTCTACGATGAGGAGGCGACGTAGATGAACCGGAAGGTAGATGCCGTGCAAGATAGCTGGAAAGCAAAATGGACAAAGTGTGAGACACTAAAAAGAAACGGAACAGGTAGAGTGCAAGATACTTAATTTTTTAACTGCCGAACCAATAACTTCAGAAATTCTACAAAAACGAAGTCATTTATTTAACTAATCAGCAAATGAAAACTTAAAATGTACGGCATAAAGTTATCCTTCAACCTCGTTCTATTCTCCAGATCTTCACCAAATATAGTGCAACGAATATGTTAACGCTTTACCGACCGGAAGCTTGTTATTAGGACTTCCAATAGTTGCACCGTAACAAAATGAAGCCTAACAAACGGCTTTTACATTGTAATTTGTAACTAAATTGTTAGATAACGTTACCGATTATGTCATGTTGATTTACAATAAAGATTGTTGTCAGCGTTGAAAGATTCATTGAAAAGTTTTCAATCATGGACGATGGACCTTAAAAAATTCTGAAATACTCGCTGGTCGGTAAAGTGTTAATACACAAATTGATTTTTAAACATGGACAAGTAACTCCGTCACCCGTATATACCAGGTGTATGCATAAGTTCTTTCCGGTTTGACTAAGAGGTGGCGCCAGTGAAAAGTACGCAGCGTATTAATTTGACACATATACCATTTTGTTCGTCTAACATAAAACTACAAACACACATAAGTTGAGTCTGCCAAGAACTGGCGTCTTTGTTTTATCGTTCAGTAATCATGTCTAGTTTTGTGCCTGAAAAAGAACATTTGCGGCACGCATTGCTTTTCTTATTTCATCAAAAGAAAAAGGCTGTCGAAAGTCATCGTTTGTTGGTAGAAACATATGGTGAACACGCTCCATCGATTAGAACATGTGAGACATGGTTTCGACAATTTAAAAGTGGTGATTTCAATGTGAAAGACAGTGAGCGCTCTGGTAGACCACAAAAATGCGAAGACGAGCAATTGCAGGAGTTATTGGATGATGACCCAACTCAAAGTCAGCGGCAATTAGCAGAAGCATTACAAGTATCACAAGAAACAATCAGCAGACGTTTACGAGCAATGGGAAAGATCAAGAAACTCGGTAAATGGGTCCCACACAATTTGAATGAACGTCAAATGGAAAATCGCAAAGTCACTTGTGAAATGCTGCTTCAACGCTACGAAAGGAAATCCTTTTTGTATCGAATTGTGACGGGTGACGAAAAATGGATTTATTTTGAAAACCCAAAGCGGAAAAAATCATGGCTTTCACATGGCGAAGCCGGTCCATCAACACCAAGACCAAATCGCTTCGGCAAGAAGACCATGCTCTGTGTCTGGTGGGATCAGACCGGTATTGTGTATTATGAACTTTTGAAACCCGGAGAAACTGTTAATACACAACGCTATCGCCAACAAATGATTAATTTAAACGACGCATTAATTGAAAGACGACCGGAATGGGCCAAAAGACATGGCAAAGTGATTTTGTTACACGACAATGCGCCGTCTCACACAGCAAAACAAGTGAAAGACACTATGAAATCGCTTGGATGGGACATCCTACCACACCCGCCGTACTCCCCAGACCTGGCACCATCTGACTATCACCTCTTCGCGTCAATGGGGCACGCGCTCGCAGAGCAGCACTTCAGCAATTTCGAGGAAGTTGGAAAATGGCTCGACGAATGGTTTGCCGCAAAAGACAAGCAGTTTTTCTGGCATGGTATTCATAAATTACCTGAAAGATGGGCGAAATGTGTAGAAGCCGATGGCCAATATTTTGAATAAAAAAAAAATTAATTTCCCTTGAAAATTACGTGTTCTTTTTGATCAAAAAACCGGAAAAAACTTATGCATACACCTAGTAGGTGACATGACAGTCAAATTGTTAAACAATAAAATAAATAGTGTCTAAGATGAAAAACTAGAAAGATGGAGGACATAGTAGATAGATGTTAAGGAAAAGGGTAAGATATTTCAAAATTAAGATAGATAAAATATGGAATATCGAATAGCTGGATAAATGGTGAGCACGATAGATGCAGAGTTAAATAGAGAGCAAGATAGATGCAGCACGAAATGCTCACAGAAGAAAATAGACAGAGGGAAACTTCAATAAGTGGCTAGGAACATGAAGTAATAAGTAATAATAATAAATAAGTACCAGTATATATGTAAGTAATGAGTAATAATAAATAAGTATACTTGGTGAATAAGATAAATGAAGCACAAGATAGTTAGAATATAAGATTCTTATTAGTTAGAATTAAGATTCTAACTACCTTACTCATCTTATAAGAATATGAGATAGAGATATCTTACTTATAAGATAAGTAAGAATATAAAAATATAAGATCTTCGATAGATGAAGAGCGCGATAGCTAAACGGTAAAAAGGACAGTAAAATAGATTGCAAACAAATATGTTGGGGCTAAAATAGATGCAGGGCTAGAAACATAAAAAAATAATATGAGAGAAAGAGAAGCTAAATTAGATAGTATGCATTGTGCGTGCAGCAGAATATATTCGAAGAGGAAGACAGTTAGAGAAAAAGAGGCAGAAAGAATACAGAATAAAATGTCTAAACGCACGGTGATGTATTAACGAAGAGGGTCATTTTTTAAATTTTCTGAATTCTATATTATTTATTTAGTAACAATATCTTTACGTGAACACGTAAGTACAAAGAACGAAAGAATCGCCAAAAGGTGAAAGCCAGTGATGAGCAAGGAAAACTTGAATTTCTGTTAGAAACACTTTTCATTGAAATCATCGAAATTGTCTAAGAAGACACGACCACTCTGCATTGCGTTGAAGTGATCTTGTATACGGAGTCTGAAATTCAAGGTTTGGGCCTCTAAAGATCTGTATTCGGCACTGTACATAATACCGTGCATATATGAAGACCGAAATAGTTGGAAAGTAATATTAGAAAGCAAGATATTTAAATAACAAGATAGATGGAGGATAAAATAATGTTCTACCAAAATAAATGCTAAATTAGAAACATCAAAAGTCGGTTTTTTTCCTCGTCGGCATTTTAATGCAACAAAATACAACGAAATGCAATGAAATGCAACAAAAAGTAGTTTAATCCTCGGTTAGAGCAAAATGAAAAAATCAATTTGTATACAGGACGCCTTAATTGTAACGCTTTCTTAGCTCTATCTAATTAGAATTCGAATTTATGAAGTGTTCGTGCAAGTACATTTCTCACTGTCGAGTCTTTCGTAAAACCATGTCCTTACAGAAAATATAATATATCAACGTTTTGCTAACATTGCAATTATATTGCTTGATCAGGGCGTCGAGTGACACGTTGATAGCAGCTTGCGAATGTCTGATTAGGCAGGCGACTCGAAAAACCGAGCAACGTCGATTATTCACGGTGGAAATTATTTTAGAAAATCATTTGCCTCGGATTCATTAGTTTCCCGGTGAAAATAGTTTTCCTATTCAAATATCGTACTTTAATTATTCTAATAAATATTACATTTATAAATACAAATCACGCTTAAGCATTTCACGCTTTTAAATTTCACGCTTAAGCTTTTCTGCACAGAAGTGTGCAAACATCGTAAACCGTTGTTACTGGAAAATTACAAAGTCACAAATTATAATAGAATCGTTTAAACTGGTAAATTCTTTTTAATCCGCATATATAGGTTTGTAATTGTTGATTTTCCGTTGCATACATTTATTTTATATTTAAGAAAAAAATTCGTTAATATATGAATATTCTATGTCAGAAGGAATGCACTGGTTTTCGAGTTGAAACAGCTTCGAGTGCAAAGGGTTAACACTGAGATAAATACTAGCAACACCAGCCCCAAAAATAATCGAGGTCCTCGAAAGGGGTGATCATTGGGACAACTCTAACACTTTGACTGCTATGTCACCCACATATGGGTGACAGAATTATTTTTCCATGTTTAAAAATAAATTTGTACATTAATATATTCGTTGCATTAAAAGTTGAAATCTGGAGAATAAAAGAAGAATTGCTTTTCTTTTTCATCTTTCTTGGGAACGTAACCTCTTAGGCACGATGCGCCACTATAGTGGCTTGAGCACACTCAATTGCATTATTAGTTATTCAACTAAATTAATAGAGTTAAAATATACTCATCATATCTTTAAGAAAAATTATAATTTATTTATCAAAAACTTAATTCCAATGTGCGCTGCCGTACAGAGAAACAGTCCCGTGCAAAATTCAGCGGTGCCTAAGAGATTAAGGATTCTTTGATACCTAATGGAAGAATAAGTGCTGAGCAAAGTTTTATGGCAGGAGATCGCTATTGATTGGAGTTTATCTATGCTGGACGTATATTTTTGTTAATCTTGAAGACAATAAAATTTAGTTTTCACGAAATATTTCCGACAAATACCCCCGAATATTTATTAATCATTTTTTTCGCTTAAAATCTATAACTGAAGTTTACGCACACAGTTCTATTTGAAATTGGTCGCTATAAGAATACTTTCCACACCGACTGTACATCGTACTGTGTACATGACGATAGCCTCAGTCGGTGCTTCTATTCTCGTGAACATTGTTCTATATTTATAGTCCTTCCTATAAAGGGAAGGTGGTCCTTCGAGAAGGTAGTCGAATCATTAAAATTAGTCGGCCTAACTCCACGTGCAAATGGCCAAAGTCTGACGGATTGAAAAGTCCAACAGAGACTGCAACACCTGAGTCCTCCGCACAAAAAGCGAGAGACCCTTTCAGCGCGCAGGGCCCATAAAATATTCGTTGGTACTTTCTAAGCTCGTTCTCGTGGCCATGTAAGTAAATCGTGCGCAAAACAACTGGCGTTAGGAGGTCGTTTTTTTTTTAAATTCCTCGTCCCAGAAAGCCTTGACACGATTACCGAGCGTCGGCCCGAATACCACGGAGTTCATTAATTCCCGTCATAATATAAACACGACACGAAATTCGTGATTCGATGACGTGTTTTCGCACTTGCGACTCGCATACGCCGGCATTGACTGCTTCATTGGAAGTTCCTCGACGGAAGCTTTGCGCGCGCGTTGCTCATTCTTCTGGAATACTAATTGCAATCTTCTCACGCGACAGCTAGTAATCGCAGATATTCGTTTCGCCGGGAGTCGGTGACGCTGCAACGGCTCGCAATGCATTTGCATAGGGAAGATATTTGTCATCGCGAGTTGGAGAATAGTGTTGCATATATACGCGCGAGGTATCTTGCCTGATATTGCTATATTTTCGCGGCGAAGCATTTTATTCGTATCGATGCGTAACTCCTATAATGAACACATTGTTCGAGAACAATAGCAAATCAATGTTTTTAGAATCATCTTTAAAATAGAAATATGAAAATATTGAATGCGTTGATGATTGTTCTCGAGGATCGTACTGTGGGGCTTGATTGTGTAACTGTCCGGGGACCTCAGATTTCCTTTTTGCGAGTTCGAAAATTAGCCTTAACTCTTTTAGTGCCGGACGATGATATATCGTCGTTCGCAACACTTGCGAAAAATGCCAACGACGATATCTCAATCAATATCAACAACGAACTCTACCTCAAAATAAATTTATCAAATATTATAAATGGTCTAATTTCATTGCAAAAGAATTAAAAAAATTGTTTTTGGGTGTAATTTATTAGAAAATAAGGTTCGTTCTACGAAGGTTGTGGGGTGAGTATCGTGGGGTTCAACACTGTCCGCTTACCAGCAGTTATTTCTTCCGATTCCATCCGGGGTCAGATCCTCAAGGAATTGAATCCCTAAATTTTGGCAATGCAAATTACGAAAATGTAATATTTATACTTCATACTATGTGATCTAGATACAGCTGTAATCAAACGATGATTATTCTTATGTGCAAATATTATTTGTAGAAGAGAAACTCGCTTCTACATTCTTCATAATGTTTTATATCGATGTTATTCGTATGATTTGCAACAAATATTAAAATACAATTGCAATTTACTTTATTCTTTCTTTATGTCGTAATATGCTGCTTTTTGAATTTTGTAAATATCATTCTTAGATTGGTTTTTACGAGCTTCTTCCGAAACCTTAGCAAATTCGTTAAATTGGCCCGGTAGTCTTCGCATAGGTACGATATTTTCGCTCGGCACTAAAAGGGTTAATTAAAGATTCGTTTATGAAAGGACGTTCTCGCGTGTCGCAAAATAAAGATATTTTTCCGTATACTCGTTTTTAAGGTTTCTAAGATCTGTAGGTTTTTATTTCATAAAAATAACGATTTAATGAATAACCGAGCACGTTTTGTCGTCGACTACGATTTATCCTCTGCTCGAGACAAACGAAAACGATTATCGGTGGAATTAAAACAACTATCGTCGAATTCGATTAGCGCGCGTATTCAAAACGATTGGCGGGTGAATTATTACGGTAGTATATATAATTTTTATGTAGTATATGTGTAGTACATAATTTAGCGGTAGAACTGCCGGACTGGTTAAAATGGCTTGTTACTGGTTTTATCTTTTACGGTTATTGGAGTTGTAAGAATGTTTCCACGGAAACTATTTAAATGAACTGTTTCATTGAAGCACATATTGATATAACAGTTGTATGAAACTGTAATAGTTGCAATCTTGCCATTATTATAAAGCACTACATATTATTAAAGTTTAATGTTCCATAGTTGTAGTGTTAAACTTTTATTCAATCCCTGGCGGTTGTTCTAAATCTTAAGTTTCAATTTGTTAAAAAGCTATGAGTCTGCAGTCTGTGTAAAGAGTTTATTAGCTAATGCGTAAATATTGTGTCAGCTTACTATCGGTCATAATTGCGAAGAATCATAGTAATCATAGTCATGACTTTTCAATCTTATACCTTCGCCTACAATAAACACTGTAATGAATAAAAATTAATAAAAATGTATATATTAAATGTGTCAGTAATAGAAAAGTACTACATATAGTATACATGAGAGAGAATAAATCATGCAGCATGAAACTTAATTCTCAGTCAGGAAGAAAAGTCTTGGTAATTCGGGGTTGAAACAGTGTCGGGTACAAAGAGTTTAAATAGCATCGTTTTTAATACGTCGATCGATTAATCGCCCGGGAATTCGCTATAAAAATGTACTGACCCGTGCGCGTTGCGGAAATTACTGGTTTCGGAGATAATTTGAATACTGCAAGGAAGTTTATTACGAAATTGCAACGTTTCCCGGCGTTTGAACTTAAGAGGACTTTACTACGCAATCTGCCGGTACAGTTCGCCAGTCACTTTCTCCAATAAAAGCAGCTTTTACCTGACGCATTGTCTTCGGGCGAGCGAGAGAAGCGCAAGAAATAAATTGGGAAAAATAGTTATTTAGAACGAACTTCTGACAAGCTTGGATCTTTCTAACGACCTTTCTAACGTGGACCTTTTTGCTGCTTTCGAGGCGTTGCTCGTAAACCGGCGATAGTCTTTCACCGAACAAGCAGGAGTCTTGCGCAAAAACTCGAACCGGTTGCCAAATACGGTCAGCGTAAAACATTTTTCCTCGAAACAATATTCTTTTGCAATACTTGACGTTTGAAAATTCGCGCGAAGTATGCGTCGACGCAAGAATCAACCTTTCATGGCGACGAAAGACGAAGTGTACAGCTGGTCATAAAAGTCTACGCAATAAAGAGAAGTATTAATGACGTCCGTTTTTTAATCGAATATTCACATGGCGATTTACAGACTGCATCGTTCACATACGATCGGTCAACCAACGGCGATTAAGTTATTATAGTTGCAATTAAATTTCTATGCCTTTAAAACTTTGATTTTCACGTTATTCGTTCAGCGAACGATAAATGTATTCGAACGGTTACGAATTAAGTGTTTCAGGCTTTAAAATATGCACTTACGTTACGAAATTCATAAATTTGTACACGTCAAATTTGAAGAGGATATTTTAAAGTTAACAACAGTCGTGAAATATTTGGACCGTTTATTTTGAAAGTGGTGCAAGTCCATTTTTCTTCTGTTTTGAGAAAATTAAATGTAAGCAGATCTGACAATTAAAAAATATAGGTCAATTATGTGAAGTCTGGGAATATTTGTACTAATTTATCAATGTGTAATTTGATTATATAAATTTCATTTAGGTGAATTTAACTAAAATAATATATATTTCTAGGCTGCAAATGGACTTACACCACTTTCATAATCAGTCAATTGTAAATATCATTTAATTTCAATTTTGAAGTAACAAATATCACTTAAAATATATTTCATATTAATCCAATTTTGTTTATAAATAATAACAAGAAATAAAATAGAATTAGTATTTTTTGGACTACACCACTTCAAAATAAACGGTCCATTTCTCGAAAGCATCGACGGTATTTTTATTTCATTATTTCCCATGTAAACGCCGCGTCAGTAGGACAGAGTGTAGACATTAACTCTCTCTCTCTTGTTTTTCTCTCTTTCTCTTCTAAATAATTGCAAAGCTTTATTTTAACGGATAGTTTATTTTAAAATCACTCGAGAAGGCATTTTTACGATCACAGAAATTATCCAACTATTTCTGCAAAACTAGTTACATCGGACATTGCAATTAATTCGCAACGATAAGAAAATTTGGGAGAATCGTGTAGATCGTTTCCTGTTCGTGTCAATTTGTCTGCAGTGTTTCGTTGAACGGTGAGACAGAAAATAGCGGAAAATATTGAAAATGCCGCGAGACGCGTACATTATTCAAGAAGATATCGAATGAGAAAAAAGAAACTCCAGACAGAAGAAAGCGCATGCAACAGAAGTTGAACATCTTCCGGAACGTGCGTGCTCGATTTATGAATTTGTCAGTTAATTAATCTTCGTGATTCCAATATAACTCTATATGTTTTGCAGAGGTTAGACCAGGCAATTTGTTCGAAAGTAGGTTGTTCGAAGATTGTGCTAAAAGTGTAAGGTTGACGGTTTTATTTTATTACGTCAAACGCTATGTCGGTCCCTGGAGGCTGACGGTATCAAATTTACAAATTACTATGTTATATATAATTCACAATATCAATACATTATTATAATATTATTATATATTAATATAATATTCACAT
The DNA here is from genome assembly GCA_028453745.1 of Agapostemon virescens. Taxonomy (NCBI): domain Eukaryota; kingdom Metazoa; phylum Arthropoda; class Insecta; order Hymenoptera; family Halictidae; genus Agapostemon; species Agapostemon virescens. The sequence continues at coordinate 16,370,436 of CM052093.1, read as the reverse complement.
TATTTAAAGTCGCTGTAGGATTCGTTAAATATAAAGATTATTCGGTAACCATTAGTTGCCAACATGCTTTTCATTTAATATTTGTCACTTTTGTACGCATTAGGTTTAACCCTTTACATTCGAAGCTGTTTTAACTCCAACCCCAAGGCATGTTTCCTTATCTAGAATATTTTCATTCTACACGATACATTTCATCTTATGCATACGAAATTTGTTTACTGTTATTCGTCCTTACAAAGATTAAATTTTTACGAATTTCTTTGACATAGGCATAGCGATGTAAAGATTGTTGTAAACAGTGCTGCAGCTGTTTTCAGTGGTGCCTGAGAGTCACCGTTCGAGTGCAAAGGGTTAATACAAATTTGCAAAATACCTGAACGATTAAAATTACAAACGTACTGTCGCAGAAAATTATCCAACAAATTTCTTAATTTTGTTCAATAAAATTCCTACGAATGCCATCATTCCTAATGCTTAGCAGTTCAATATTAACCCTTTGCACTCGAAGCAATACCACTCGAAAATCGAAACAATATTTTTGTCTATAAAAGCTCCACTGTAGACAGTTCATTTCCTTTCGTGCGTACGAAATTAATTACTGTGACTCGTATTTAGAATGTTCACATTTTTATCGTTTTCTCAACTGCAAACCTAGCAATGTAATAGTAGTTTAAATAATAGTAAAGTAATTTTCAGTGTCGCCTTAGAGGCGCCATTCGAGTGCAAAGAGTTAA
>CM052093.1:16358768-16369302 GCA_028453745.1 Agapostemon virescens | reverse complement strand
TTCAGTCCTAAATAACTTTTTAAGGATTCAACCAAACGACTTGACTTTTCTGGAGCAACTAGAAGTATTGATTTACTAAATGATACGCAAGAATAATTTAGAAACAATTCTAATTGGAAGAAACTACAGGAAAAAATAAAAAAGACATTTTTTAAAACATTTTTATTTTAACTCGTAATGAAAATTTAAAATATGCATCTTGCAGACCTGTGTTAGTTATACGCATGCTGAAAATTTCATTGAAATCGATTAGCGCATAAAAAAACGACACGCGTAGAAAGTTGTAAGAATTTGTGGAGTTTAAACAGAAACTGACCGAATATCGTGAAAAATTGCGATTTGCACCATTTTTGATGGCGTGCAGCTCGTGTGTACGTCGATCGATTTCAATGAATTTTTCTGCATATGTATAATTATCATAGATCTACAAAATGAGGCTTTAAAATTTTTTATACGTGACTCAAATGAAAAATGTTTAAAGAATGTTTTTTATATTTTTCATGTAATTCATACCAATTGCAACTGTTACAAAATCCTTTTCGCATATCATTTAGTAAATCAATGGTTCTAATTGCTCCAGAAAAATCAAGACGTTTGGTTCAATCTTAAAAATGTTATACAAATTCAAAGAGTGTCCGAATACTTTCGTGAGCTACTGTATATAGAAATGCCAATATTGAATTCACGTAGACCTTGTGCGGTTCGTATTACATGTTCTCTCCACTAGATATATTTATTGAATGATTTCCCACGAGAGTATTTTTAGAGTTTCAATAAATATCAAATAAAAACCCTCTAACTCGTCATTTTAACTAGCGATGGTACGTTTAGCGTCAAATAATAACCCAGAATGATATGAATTTTGCCACGAAAGAGTTCTCCATTCGCGGCAGGTACAACATCGAATAGAAACTTCGTATAATTCGAGTTTCCACGAGTTTCGCCGAGTCGGCGCGCAAAAATCTACGTGTCCGTTTACGATCGTCAATCTTATCGATATTGTTCAGTTAATTTGTAGCTGCGCGAGGAAATCGGGATCGATGTTCCCAGAAAACTTTCTTTTCGAAAGAAACAGAAATTCTTTCCTAGAAGAAGAATCGGTTAGTATTTACTTGGTCGCGTCCTCGATCTTTAAAATTATGCAAACATTTACAACGCGCGTATCTCTTGTACAGGTACAAAATGAAGCGAGTAGGTGATGGAGCCTAACGGAACGACCGAACGGTACTCGTTTCTCGTTTTTTCTTCGTCTTTCCTTCGTCGTACTTCCTTTCTCTTTCTCTCTTAACCCATCATTCGGCTCCTTTCTCTTCTTCGACTCTTTTATCCGTCGATTTACCGGCATCCTAAATCATCTCGAGTTCCATAACCTTGCCCCACTAAAGGAAAAGACTGGTCCCGTTGTTAACAAGAGAGAAAGGTGGCCCATGAATACCTTTTACTTTTTTTCGGTCGCTCTTTCGCGATTCGGTTATGAATCCTCGATGCCTGAAACGCAGCTCTGTTAGACCGTTTAGAAAATTGTCCACGGTTATTGTGCTCTCTACATTGTACGCCATTTCCGGTTCTCTTAATCCTACACCTGCTTCGCCAGGTGGAACAGCCATTCTCAGATTTTTATTTTACGTTTGGTCGAGTTGTAAAATTGCTATCACCGGAATCGACTAGGTAGATTTCTTTATTCAATCGTATATTGTTATAAAAACTGCACGACATTCGGGTAAATTTATCCTTTGCACTCTTAGGAATTTTAATTCCATAATCGAGACATTTTTTAACTCACACGGGAACATATTCAGATGCGAAAATTCAATTTTCATGAAACTTACAGGGGCTTATAGTTCTTTGAAAAATATTTGACACGTGTTTTTTTATCGGCAACCATCCATTTTGAAGGGGTGAAAACAGCCCTCAAAGTTGGAGTATTTTTGAGATATCTCGGAAACCAGAGGTCGAAAAAATTTGAACATGTTTTTAAATTGTGTGTTTTTCAAATTTTAACAAAAGTTTTTTGTTTAAACAATAAAGCTATAAGCTCCTGGATTTTCGCATCTGAATATGTTCCCTTGTCAGAAGAGTTGCATTGTACGTGCGTTTCGTTTCCTTTTGTGCATAGAAAGTTTATTTCTATCACTGGCAAGTGTAACACTTAAATTTTGACCAATTCCTTAAATGCAAACATAGCGATGTAAAAGTTGTTTCGAATAATAGTATGATCATTTTTAATATCGCCTCAGATTGCTAAGGATTAAATCTTGTCGTTTTTATAAAACAATATATACTAACCAATTTTAATGCTCGGTAGATTTAGCGTTAAACCAGCTAACCTATCAGAGGCCAACTTACCTTTAGCCATACCCCCGTTTTAAAAAATCACTTAATGTCCATATTCGTAATTTAATTTGTATTTAATATCTCCTTAAAGAAAAGCAAGGAATCCATTTTTTAATAAAGCGAATAATTGTGAAACTTAATTAAAACCACTTAATGTCCATATTCATAATTTGATTTGTATTTAATGTGTCCTTAAAAAGAACGCAAGGAATTTACTTTTTAATAAAGCGAATAATTGTGAAAGTTAGATAGAACTACCTAATGTCCATGTTCGTAATATGATTTCTACTTAACCCTTAGCACTCCAATGGCTCCTCTACGGAGACACTAAAAATTGTCAGACTATTATTTAAAATAATTGTTACATCACAACGTTTGTATTTAAAAAGTTAGTAAAAATTGAAGCGTTGCGCTTACGATTAATAGTAACAAATTTGATATGGACGAAAATGAAAATGAACCGTGTACAATGGAATTCTTCGGGGACCAAAATTGCCTCGAATTAGAAATTAAAATCCTTAAATAAACGCAAGGAATCAATTTTTTAATAACGCGAATAATTCTGAAACTAAAATAAAACCAAATTTCAGAATATCGGAATGACCTACGTCTTTTTCGAAGCGATTGCATCATTCTCTCCCTACTCCTTCTGTTTTCTGCATTATTACGTCCCTCGTTTCTTTCATCCCTTTGAAACAACCCCCGTTGGTGGTGCTAATAACTCATGCCATTGTTTGTTCTTTTCTTCTTTAATCTTTCGTGACCCGAAGCTACTTTTGTCAAAATACGAGATATACGCGATAGGCTTATATTTTTTATTCGTATTGATTTCCAAGTATTTTTATCTGCGCCATTATTCCGAGCATCTGTTAACTCCACCCTCTGGTTTCTTTAAGTTGCAGCAGCCTCTTTCCAACGGTCTGTGATGTAATAATATTCTTTCTATAGTACGTAACCTCATACCAATTTTCTTAATAGCTCACCGTGAGATAACATTCCAACTTCATTCTTTCGTAACGAAACGCGATACAATTCACTTCCTATTGTACGTGATCAACAAACGCCGAATAAAATAAAAGAATGTTTTACAACGATTTTGGTTACAATTTTCAAGTTACAGAGTCGAAGTGTTCGGAATAAATTAAAAACTTTCCCATCTGCAATTATTTCGCGATGCATTGGAGAAAATTGGTAGACAGAAAATCAAACAGAAATCATGGCATCGAAATATTACAGAATAAACAACCAATAGAATGCATTTAACAGAAAAATATTAATATTATCGTATCCTACGATTACGTTCGAATCTCTAATAATTCTACAAAAATTTCCTAATACCGTAAGCACAATTTGGAGTTATAAAATTCGAACGTTAAATGAAAATAAAGCACTTTCGACGTCGCAATTATCTTGCAACGAAGCAGCGAGAAATTAGTATTCATAAAATTGTGTTGTGATCATGGATTCCAGGAGATAGAAAGAGAACAAGCAAATTTAATCTGAATTAAATTAAACAAGCAATGCATGTACGTCATTTTCAAAATCAACATGTATACTTCATTATTCGATGATTTTACAAAAGATATCAAAAACGTTTCATATTTTCATTTCATTTCTTATTTCATTGCAAAAGAATTTAAAAAATTGTTTTTGAGTTTAATTGTGAGGAAATACGTATTCTTCACATTGGTACGATATTATCACTCGGCACTAAAAGGGTTAAATAATTACTACAATTCATAGATACGGAGTTTCTAAGGTTCGCTCTATGAAGGTTCTGAAGTAAATACCGTGGTGTCCCAAACCTTAGCGAATTCGTTAAATTCAATTTAAAATTAAATTATTCGATATTCTTCGCATTGGTACGCTACTGTTGCTCGGCACTAAAAGGGTCAAGCGGTATTCGTTAAAAAATTCAACTAAATACCTAAAATCGGAGAGACTGGCAGCGGTTTCCGCAAACCATTTCTGCAAATTACCGTTTTGCTGTGCCAGATGCATTTCCGCGGTGTTTTATCTAATAAACGCTCGAGTGCTAACAGTTATTAGAGCATCCTGTCGGGAACAAATTTGATCATCGAATTAGCTCGACGTGAACCCACTTTTTTTTTTCAGTCTCTCAATTTGTAAGTTAAAAAGATCGATCGCGTGGTCGGCCGGTTTATAAGTAAGTTTTGTTGAAGAGTTCGAGCGTAAATAATCATTTGAGCGGAGAGTACTTATTCTCGATAGTAGGCAGGTATTGACAGCTGTCGTTGAAGCAAAAGGTGCTTCGTGTTTCAGACGGCATTCCTGACTGTGGCTCTTCTACCATTCAGACTGGCTGCAATTACGGCACTGGTGATCATGGCCTGGCTGCTAGCTTGTCTAGGTCTCCTTGGATTATCCGAGGAGGATCTCCGGCGAGCTCCTCTGAAAGGGTGGAGACGGTAAGGCATCAGCTGCCATTATGTCCTCTTCCATTGCGCTTTTTGTACATACACTTTGCTCATCTCTCGATGATGATGCTTCCTACCATTTGCCAGCTGCCACTAGAGAACTTTTGGCTGGCTACATTCACGGTTGCTCGATGCTACGACCATTCGTCCAATCTTTAAACTCGTTCCTCGCGAGCTGCTCCATACACAGCGATCGATTCGCAAAAGTCCTCGTGTTTTTCTACTGTTCCCTGTTCCTCGATTCTCAATGTTCCGCGGGCTAAGTCAAAGATGGAAACAAGCAGTTACGATTCGTTTTTCACACCGACACTGTCTAGCTATAAAAGTAACTGGACATATACAGGGTGCGGCAGAATTTTGTACCCACGATTTTTCAGCCCCTTCGGACGGTCTGACAGAAAAGTGTTTCGTACCGAAATTAACACATTCACTGCCAAACTAGCAGCCAAAAAAGTTGCATAAACTCGGAGCAACTTATAGAGTGAAATAAAAATTGAAAAAATAAAACCTATGGCACTGAGTAGTTTTCCGATCTTTTTGCGATTTTTTGAGCCACCGTCAAATTGGATACAATGAATATATTAACGTGAAAATTTATTTAAAAGTCGCACAAATAATTCCGTCACCCTTATGTGGGTGACGTGGCAGCCGAAGTGTTAATCAGTACTTAACCGACAAGAAATTGCAATTTTTGTTAGAATAAAAAACAAATCGATTTTCAACAGAAAATCATAGTCGCCGTCATATTTTTACAATGGAACTTGGTATTTTAAATTTCACAATATTGCAGGCGACGTCGAAACGAATTCAGCGACCTGCTATAGGATGACTTTCAGATGACCTTGAAATAAAATATCGTCATGAATCAAATGCCTAAATAATTGAAATAATTCGACGGTGCGCGGTAGCAATGCTTCTACAAAAAATTGCAATTTTTTAAATTAAAAAAGAAATTGGTTTTCGACAGAATTGAAGAGGCTGAAAAATCGCGGGGACTAATTTGTGCCGCACCCTGCATATTGCCTTATAAAATTTACAAGAATTAATTTATTTAGACATTATGCGATTCCTATTGTAATATAAATTTCGCTAAACGCATCGATTCAATTATTTTTCACGAAAACATTTTAATATAAACAATTTTAATAACCGCGGAACAAATAAGTTTGGAAAAAGTCGCGCGAACAGGGGTGGTAGGTTCAGTATTTAACACGTTGACTGCTGCGCCATTCATATACAGGTGACAAACTTGATTGACCAGATTTCAAAATGATTTTTTTTTATTAGTACAGAGTGAGCAGAAAGTCGTTTGACCATTTAAAATTCGAGTTTGTTTGTAAAAGGATAAAGGCGAATTTTTATAAAATAGAAAAGTTATTCTATATTAAAGTGGTATAGCAACTGTTGATATGCATTAGATGATTAGATTTGCAACATGTGAGAAAGTTGAAAGAGTACTCGGCATCGTATATCTTAACTTTTATTTAATTAAATGAATTAGTTTGATCGGCAATCAACGCGTTGAAGAACACGTTTAATACATCCGTTTAATGTTTCATTTAAGATAATACACGTTTCTGCAGAAGAATCTGTATGCAAATGAAATTTGTCCGTTGGAATTTCTTTACGAAGCGTTCTCATGAATCAGATATTTTTAAGAGTTCCATCGAAAGAACTGATGTGATAATAGTGATTAAAAAAGCTTCCATGAGAGAAACACAAGCAAATATTGATCTGGGAATTAGCTACGTAAATGCGTTATCAATGAATGACATTGGGGACGTCAGCACATCTAACGAATAGTATATTTAGTATAGCATCAAATGGTATATTAGATCAACATTAAACCATTTAAGACATTAATAAACGCGTAATAATAATAAAAAGTGCTGTTCCTACTATTGAAAGATTGATATTATCGTATCGTATAAGTTTTATTCGTACTAAAACTTTTGCTGCCGAGAAGTTTCTTTTATCTGTTCTCATCGGAACTTGCGAGAACGCTTTTTAAAAATATTCCACGATCCACGTTTTAAATAGAATTTATTGAAGGATTCCATAACTTTTGCGATTTAAACTGATTTTAACTTCCCTGCCTGTTTCATACGTTTTCTTTTCGACAATTTCAGAGTATTAACGTTCACTTATAAAAAGTCTAGCTGTTCTTCTAATTTACCTTATATATTTCTTGTCCATGCGATTCATAATAAATAAACTTTTAAGAAACGATAGAACCGTCGAGTACTGTTCTCCTCAACTATCTTACATATTTTATTCGCTAAACATTAACCCTTTGCACTCGAAGCTGTATTAACTAAAAAGCCAGAGCATTTATTCTGACTTAGAATACTTTTATTCCACATGAATTATTTCACCTTATGTATATAGGGTTTTTTTACTGTTATTTGTCTTTACAACACTTAAATTTTTGTTAAATAATTGCTAATACTTAAATAATTGCTAATTGCCAATTTTTCGTGGCGCCTTAGAGTCGCCACTCGAATGCAAAGGGTTAATGTTCGTAATGGAAATAAAATTTATTAAATGTCATCATTGTCTGCATATAAATGCGAGATAATAGCAGGATGAAAATAGTGAATTAAAAATTCGTGTACTCGTAAAATTTTGCTCAGATCAAATTCAAACTTGAAATAGCAGAGATTTCTAAAATTAATACCTAAATTAGCTTACAATCGTCGAAGCATCGATGCTCGAGAGCTAATCTTAATAATTTTCATTGAAACTGCGTGTGTTCGAAATAATGCGATAGAAAGACAATAAATAAAGGCATTAGCACACGTTTGATATCACTCTCACGTAAAATTTCACTGAAGCTTCTAACACTGCAAAGTATTCGCACTCGCTTCGTTAATATGATCTGCTCGCTGATACGTCTTTAATCATACTTTTACCTTTCACCTATGTTCGCCATGCAACCTGTCATACCATTGCTGCTCTACTTAACTATCATAATTTTCACTTACTCCACATGCGTGCATCTCGTTCTTCGTTCGATCTTCCATAAAAGCATGGAACTTATTGTTTGCTATAATATCGCGCAATCATCAATCTGTCGAATAGCAATTATCATAGCAATATTTCATTCAATCTCGCATATTTTAAATTTGACTAAGAGAATAACAAGTTATTTGTCATCGAAAGGAATCAAAGAAAAAGTATTTTAAATGCGGTGCAGTTAGTATGCTAAAAATCTTGCACTTAGGAATTCCGAAAGGATTAAAAGTTAAGTCAACTTTTTACAAGGTAAAATACACGATTGAACGCTGAAACGTTTAAAAAAATGTATATTATTATATTTAGTAATATTTTCGTGTTCGCGTTATGCAAAAATTTGCGCTCGGCGAGCTTGCTGGAAAGTCAGTGCTATAAATGAAATGTAGCGATTTCACGTGATCTCAGCTAGACCTTGACACCTCTACATTTCATTTAGTCTTCGTAAAATTCTAATGACTCTCTCGACATCATTTGATGCTTTCCTCGGCGCAGCACACTTTCCAGGATTTTATCCGCGGATCGAAACAGGTCGCTCTAAACACTCGCTTCCGTAGGAATTAATTAATTATATTTTCAACTTTCTAATCAAAGCCAAAGTCATATTCCTGCATCGGGAATCTGACTTTATCGCGAAAGAATGTTGTTAAATATTACCGCGGCTTTCTTGCAAGGAAATTAAACTAATACCGTGTGCGTCGTTGTTTGTTTCGTTGTATACTTTATTCTTTATTAATACCTTGTACTCTATACTTCATAAATACTTTATACTTTATAAATATCTTATACTTTATAGATACCTTATACTTTATAAATACCTTATACTTTATACTTTATAAATACCTTATAATTTATACTTTATAAATACTTTACACTTCATAAATACCTTATATTTTCTACTTTATAAATACCTTATATTTTCTACTTTATAAATATCTTACACTTCATAAATACCTTATATTTTCTACTTTATAAATATCTTATATTTTCTACTTTATAAATACCTTATATTTTCTACTTTATAAATATCTTACACTTTATACTTTATAAATACCTTATACTTGATATTTTATAAATACCTGATACCTTGTAATTTATACTTTAGAAATACCTTATACATTATACTTTGTAAATACTTCACACTTCATAAATACCTTATATTTTATACTTTATAAATACCTTATACTTTACACTTTATAAATACCTTATAATTTATACTTTATACTTTATAAATTCCTTATACTTTACAAATACCTTATACTCTATACTGTGAACTAAACAACGATGTACATGATATTAATTTAAGTATCTTTATACAAAGGAAAGGCGCGATAATGGTTAACAACATTCTTCCACGATGAAGACAGATTCCAAATACAGTCAGGAATAGAGAATTACTTTTTTGCCGTATATTTGTTGCTCATTTACAAGTTTACGGAAGGAACGATAAGACAAAATTATCTTCCCCGTTCAAAGAGCTGTTATCTCCTATTGTCAGTTATTAAACATATTATCGCGAAATTAATCATACATACTCTAACAGCGTGTAAGAGTAGCGACTATTTATATTTATAAAACATAAATTAATAAAGACTACGAATCAATGTGCGCTCTCTTAGTATTTTCAAAAAAAGGGATGCATTTAGAAATATTTCAATCGCGGGAACTATTTATTGTGGATAATAACCACAATGTATTACCACGCTTTTATTAAATATAAGATATAAAATTTACATGTGCTCTACACGACGACGTAAACGAGACTGTGTCGATAAAATAGAGTCCATGCATATTGTCTAACGTTCTCACAATTAGGAATAAACTTCAGTTATCTTCAGTAACGAATAGAAAAATTCTTGCACAATTCTTTCTGAAGTTTTGCGCATGGTCGGTAGCTCTATCTGTTCTCGCGATTCTCTGAGCGAAACAGTGGTCGCGTTCGACGTCTTGAGAAATTGTGCGAGATTCGGTGCTATTAAAGTATGGCGGATGCAAAGTATGCTTCGGAGAAGATCCGTTGCAATTGAAGCGAAGAGGTAAGGGAAGAGGAGGAGGATATAAATTGCGGAAATCCGTTGAAGAATTTTATTTCATGACTGCCTACTTGAAACGATTGAAGATCTTGGTGGGGAGAAAGCGTGAATGACCGCGGAAAAGAAGCGAACGAGGATACTACAAAAAGAAGAAGTAACGGGAGAAAGTATCCATCAGACAAGTAGTTCGCGTCCATTTTCTTACGAACGACGGACTCGAGGAATCCGCGACCGTACATCTTCGCCGAGTATCTTTTCTTTGTCGTCTGCATCCTTTGAAACCGTGCTTACTACGATTTCCTAAGCAACCTAGATACTCGAACGCGTTTATTCTTATTCCTCCGTTACGTTGCTTTGCAAATGTTACGTTACGGTGCAGCGTCTCCGTGGCTCATTGTTCGTTCACTTGTTGCAAATTCTCAACGAAAACGCGTCTCGGATTGTCGTAACAGCTAAATTTTTACGAGGTTGCATTTCCTTTTACATTAACCCTTTGACTGCTAAAGGCGTATAAATACGCTTTCACAAAATCTATCAATATATACGAAAGACGTAAATATACGTCCACATGTATCCATCAATATATACGAAAGGCGTAAATTTACGCCCTCTGCATTCTTTTTACTACAACACTTTTTACTGTTTTATTTTATTCAGGTTTTGCACACGTATTAACAATTATTTCGGACACATCATGTAATTTTTTGAACGAAAATT
>CM052093.1:16281522-16347395 GCA_028453745.1 Agapostemon virescens | reverse complement strand
CACCGATGTATTACATTAAGTATCTTCCAACGAGTAATATTAACGCTATTAGTGTCGAATAACTATACATTGATTTCGGTTTCATCCGCATAATATAATAAATAATATTAGAATTTTAGTCTAGTGCTAGAATTGATATCTTTCTCTCATTTGTAAAATCCTCTTGAATGTCATTTTGATCCAGTATTTTTTCTTCAATATTAATTTTTTGATCGGCACTAAAAGGGTTAACGTTACCACATACGAGCAAATCAATCACCCTTTCCAGATTTTTTACTTTACAATTATTCGAGTTATAACATTGCCTTCGTAGGAATCATTTCGGCAGATTCCTTTATTCTACCATGTAGGATGAAACACCTAACTTGATCACCTTGAATAACTTCTGAATTATACCTCGTCAAAAACAATAAATTCTACATTCGTTGCTTGGTATCAAGGGCGACACGATACGATGTGCATGATTTCTTTATAAGTGGAGGCGCTTAAAAGATTTGAAGGTCTACTTTGATTTTTTAGATGCAACCAAATATTTCTTTGTGCTCCAGTAATGCAGTCTTTTGTTATTTATAAAAAAGTGTTAACCCCTTGCCACATTGTGACGAGTCAGACTTGCGATGAAGATTTTAAATAAATTCTAACACATACAAATATTAGGCCTTTCTTTTTCGATTAAATCAAATGTTGTGCATTTGCAATCAATATTTAAGCATTGAAGTAGATGTAACAATATAAAAGATATAAATTGTCATTTCTCTTGTGTAAAATCTTTAGCGATGAAGATATTATAATAATTTTAGTTACAAAGAAAATAGTATGGCAAAGGGTAATCCATGCACGTCGAAAAATGATTACTTTAGTTGATGTTTTAATTAAAATGAAAGGAAAAGAAAAGACAAAGTTTATATTACGGTAGTATTGGTTTACATGAAAAAATTATCATTACAAAAACAGTGAGGTTTTCTTAGCAATATTTCAATGAAAATATTATCGAAATTAATTCACTTTTCGCCATGCATGACTCACAATACTTATTTCATAAAGAATAAAGGTCTGTATCAACTGGTGAATAACAAAATATACGGTTCTATTTAAAAAAAAATCAAAGTTGACCTACAAATCACCTAAACGCCTCTACTCTATAAAGAAATCATGCGCATCGCATCGTGTCGCCCTTGATACTATGTATCGCATATAGGAAGAATCTGTATGTACAAACGTATAATTTAGACGTTATTCAAGGTGAGGAAGTTAGGCGTCTCGCCCTGTACAGTATAACAAAACCCGCACAAAATCCAAAAAATATAACAAAATCCAAATCAATTAAATCTCACGATTTTCATACTAAAACGATATACTATGTGCCCGTAATTATGAAAATGGTCTAAGTCAAAATTAAAAAAAAAATGAGTTTATCAGTTATTTCACACCACATTATTTTAAACTAAATTTATTCAATGTAATTTTTACGATATCGTCAAAAATGAACCGTTACATAGTGGTTGTAATTTCAACATTATATGGAATTCATTTAGTGTTAATTATGAAAGTGGTCTAAGTCAAAAATTTAAAGAAATTATATAAACATAACTTGAAAATGGCGCGTGGCCCTCTGTATATGGAGGATATAACTACTCAAAAACACGTAATAGCTTATAGTGATGCTTGTTCAGGCCAAAATCGTAACATTAAACTAGCATTGACATGGATGAAAATTGCTCAGTCATCAAATAATAATATTGAAACAGTAGACCACAAATTTTTGGTATCGGGTCATTCCTTTCTACCGAATGACCGTGATTTTGGATTGATAGAAATGAAAATAAAAAAAACAAATTACTTATACAACCCTGAGCATTATTATGAATTGATAGAAAAGTGCAGAAGAAGAAATACATTTTCGATAAAACGAATGTCGCAGCCGGATTTTATTTCATCGAAATCACTAGAAGAGTCAATAACAAGAAAAGTAAAAAATACCGCAGACGAATCTGTCTCTTGGCTGCAAATTCAATGGATGAGATTCTTGAAAAATGAACCTTATAAAATGTTCTATAAAACTTCTTTAGATGATTCCAAATTCCACGTTTTGGATCTTTCACCTAAAAGAGGAATACCAAAAATATACAGAAATATTAAATTGCTTCCATTATACACCACCACTAGACCAGTAACAGAAGAAAAACATAAAGATATTATGTGTTTACAACCATACATCCGTCCAGTTTTTAAGAATTTTAATTTTTAACATTTTAAGAATCTTAAAAAGTAGAAATGATAAAAATGAATTACTTTTTAAAAATAATTAATAAATATTCATGAATTATTTCATTAAAGTTATTGTTTCAAATAAAACTCATAGTTCTTTATTGCTTTAAATCATTTATAGGACATTCAGTTAATTTTGAAAATGGTCTAAGTCAGTTCAAACTTTAAAAACAACATTTTCGTATGAAATTCACACGAAATTTCATATTCATAATAAATCTGCATTAATCAAGACTAATAAAATTCTAAATTAATACGTCGCATAATGTAAAAATATTTTTTAATTTATTCAAACGTAATTCATTAAATATCTCGAAACAAGGAATATATGACTTAAACCACTTTCATAATTATGGGCACACATTGTCTAGTCAATTCGAATGCTCGGTAGGCTTATCGTTAAACAACGCACGCAAACAAATCGCTTCTAATCATATTAAATTCTGCATAAACAAACCTTCGAATCTGCACTGTCCTCTATCCTTTCCAAATAATTTCGAAACAATTAAACGAAACCAATCTTCTCAGAACTTTCTCAAGAAATTCGCGCCCTTTCGCGATAGATACAGAGATAACGATGAAACAATCGCCCTAGTAACGCTTTTCTTTCGAAAATAGCAGCCCATTGGTTTTGCATACACTTGCAGACCGTGAAGAGATCGATTCTAAAACTCTTGAACGAAAAAAAAAAAACTAAAATAACAGAGAAATACGAATCGTGATCTGCTGGATGATGCGAGCGTTGTTCATCTGCGGAGGATTCCATCATATGAAGGTCAAAGGTCGCAAAGCAGAAACAAAGGATGCCCCCGTGTTAGCTGTGGCTCCACATTCAAGCTTCTTCGACGCGTTTCCGGTTGTGTACCTCGGCGGACCGAGCATCGTCGCCAAAGCGGAGACCGGGCGCATTCCTTTTTTCGGAAGTAGGTCTTCCATGTTTTCTGTGTCAAGCTACTCGTCGCCTAGTTGACGTTCCATCTTGTCCCGGACTACGTTCTCTTTTCTTTTATTCTTTTTACTCATTCGCCGTTCGACCATCGTGAACTTCTTTCACTTTTCAATGAACATTCTGAAACGCAATTGTACCGTGGCGCACGCCGTTCGCAGTTCGGGCACAATGTCGGTCGCAGTATTTCGAGAAAAATGTCAAAGACCTTGATTAACTTATCGACGGATCCTCTAAACGGACCGGTTCTGTCCGTTTTCATTTTAATTTGAAATTCCGATTGTGTTAACGCTTTACCAACCGGAAGTCTATTATTAGGATTTATCAATAGTTGCGCTCTAACGAAATTAAATTTAACGAAATGATTTTACATTACAATTTGTAACTAAATTATTAGATATCGTTACCGAGGATGTCACGTTGATTTGCAAGAAAAATTAGTGTCAGCGTTGAAAGATCCATTAACCCCTTGGCCTACAACAACGAGTCAGATTCGTGATTAACCCTTAGCACTCCGAGCGATTTTAATTCTAAAATCGAGGTACTTTTTAATGTACAATAGTATTATAATACAATGATTTATTTCCTTTCATGCACAGAGAGTTTGTTACTGTAACTCGTACGTGCAACACTTGAATTTTTACCGACTTCTTAAACGCAAATATCGTGATACAAAAATTGTTTCAAATAATAGTATCCTCAGAGGAGCCATTGGAGCGTTAAGGGTTAATATTTCGAACTGAATCTTCTAAACATGTATTTCCTTCATTTTCTTTAAACGGAAGTAACATTTTATTTAATTGTTGATCGTATACAATCATTAGAGAATATAATAGGTACGCGGTAACTACAAATTTGTCTTTTCTTTTTGTAATTCTGCTGAGAACAAAGAAAGTCTAGTAAAAAAGGAAATCATTGTAAAATAAATCGTAGGCCAAGGGGTTAAAGAGTTTTCAACCATGCACGACGGACCTTGAAAAATTCTGAAATACTCGCCGCTCGGTAAAGTATTAAAATAGAAAGTATGTACGTTTCAATAGATAAATGACCATCGACGATTTATGGAGCATTAACCCTTTGCACTCGAAGCTATTTTAATTCTACAATTGAGAGATTTCTTTCAACCTCGGCCATTTTTATTCCGTGCAATCCTTTCTACACTGTGCACCCGATATTAACGCTTTAATGGCCGCGCGTTTGCGTAGCGAAACGTTGCCAGGAGCTGGCAATATTTTTGAAGAATTCATTTTAAAAAATTTTATTAAATTCACGAAATAATACGTGTGCGAACATACACGCGTAAAACAATAACGATTTAACCAGAAATTTAATATCTTTCCTTTGCGTGATAATTATTAAAGCAATCGCCTACATGTAACGGTACTTAACAGCTGTTCCGGTTATCACACAGATGTTGTGTTGGCCATTAAAGTGTTAATACTAGAACTACCGAACCGGTCAAAATGACTGGTAAATTTCATTGGAAAGCTTCGAATGAATTTTTTCATTGAAACAGACATTGTAATAAAAATGGGACAAGGTCAGAATAGATGCAGTCTTGCCATTATTGCGAGACAATGTACAACAGTCGTGTTTATTAATCGGTAGTTGTAGTGTTAAACATGTTTCCTCGTACAACAGTTGAATTTTCAACAATTTATAGAATACAATCGAATTTTACACTAGAACTACCGAGCAATAAATGCAACGATGTACATTGCTTTGTAGTAATAACGAATAACTACTATTAATAGTAATAATTATTAAAACTTCATATAATTGTTATTATTATGTGTACGTTATTAAAGAAGTACATCTGAACATTTCTGATGAAAACATTTTTATAACTTCAATAATTACGAAAGAAAAAACTAGGGATAAGTCAAAATGACTGGTTTGGTAGTTCTAGTGTTAATAATATAACAACTCTTTTGAATATGCTATGACACTTTTTATTGGTGCTGCAGAGTCACCATTCGAGTGCAAAGGGTTAAATGCGATTATTTTAACGCGTTGAGCGTTGGCGACGTATGAGCTATTTAATTAATTATTAGCTCATTTGTTTGTTTCTGAACGATGAGTAGCTAAAAAAAAATATTAAAAATTTTATACATTTTCGGAAAATAGTATGCTTGAATATTCCTCATGCGCAATTTAACAGAAACGCAAAATAGAAACAAAATCCGTCAAGCTTTAGGATTTTCATCGTACAAACCTGCGCTCAATGTGTTAAGGCAACCTCCAATCACGGTAATATTCTTCTATTTCATTTTAAAATTCCTCTTTTCATGAACGTCCTGCGAATGCGGGTCGAAATCGAAGAGAAACATACATATTTCCTGAGGAATTTATGAAATTGAAAATAAAATATATTCTCGAAACGAGCGACATTTTTGTGTAATTTTATTTAGTCTCGTTTGACATGCTTCGTCCATGCACGATTTTGTCAAAGGATAAAATTCAAATAATATTCGTTAGAGATTTATTTAATTGAAAGTAAATTAATCATCCACAGGGGACGTTATTTCCAAATCTTTTATTCATTTTCACGTTCAAATCGAAGAATAATCTTTTTTTTTTTAAACAAAAAATAAATATTACACCGTACGATCAAGAGGGAAATAAATCGAAGAACTGTGTTGCATTTACTGCGTTATTCGACTTTATATCGATGAACACGATGGAACGCAACTTAGGCTACATCGCTTGCATTGTGGTTTGTCGATCTTGGAACAACCGACGTGTTTTAAAAGCATCATTCGTTCGATCAAAGGATCGTGTCGATGTTTAATCGAGAAACGATTAATCAACGAACAGATCGTGCTTCTTTGCGACTGTGATACGAATTCGCGCCTATAGCAATCAGCGCGAACATGAACGCGGTACTCGATACCTCGACGCTGCTCGTCCTAGGCGAAAGGATCGCACTAACAGAGTATTTATGTATGTGGTGAATGGGATCAACTATATTGTTACTAACAACATCGTGGAATAATGGGAACACTTGCGCTAATTAACTGTCGTGGGAGTAAACTTGGAGCGTCACAATTCGGTATTATTAATGCTTAAACGACGCTATCGAACGCTTCATATATTTTTCATTGTTCACATCATATTTTCTACAAATCTGTCTTCCCTTTGTTGTTTTTTTTTTTCTTCTTTCTATCTTCCTCTTTCCCTTCGCCGACACAGCGTATCTTCCATAAACAATTGCCAGACGAAACGACTTCGAGTCGGTAACAGTTGAACAGAATCTTGTGTCACGCAAGAATCAATCATTTTCAAGGTATTTCCGTTTCATGTCCCTTATTAAACTCTTAAACGACACGAGAAACGATAGAAAAGAAAAAAGTGTCTCGTTACTAATTGGCACGCAAATACATGCAATTTTGACACACAATGTTGACGATAATCTGCATGTTGATTTAATTACACCGGGGGAACGTGATTGGTTCGTCGGTTTATGTGCGTTACGATCTCTTCCGTACACATTCGAACCTTTTATATTAACGACGAAAATTATACGTGCCGACAAACATTTTTACCAGCCATGCATGTACCATCGGCAAAGAACTCGCGACTGCCATAAACTTTCTCAGTTAGGTGTCACGTGGCTTGGAAGCCGTTTAGAAGTTTCACTCTTGTGCAAATAAACCGGTGATATGGAGTTTTCCACTGTAGCGACTAGCTGATTCTTGTCCGCGTTATTGAGAAACGCTATCGGAAATTTTGTTCGCTCCGTGTGGAACCGTTTTCTTTCATTCGGTTGGAATTGTTAAAAGGAATGGCCGCTCGCGGTATCGTCGACTTCGTTGGCCGAACGTACGAGCAATTGTTTTACATTTGTTCGAAAGAAACCACAAATTTCGAGTTACTTTAACAATGAGTAAACATAGTTTCCTAACTTCCCTCGATCGGCAGCTCCTATGTTTCAAAGGTTTTCGAAATGTTTCTTGTACGACAATACTTCTTAAGAAATACTGTTGTGAAAAGTTTTTTGTCTAGCAATACTTCATAAAAAATACTTTTTGAAATGTTTCTTGTCCAGCAATACTTCACAAAAAATACTCTTGCGAAACGTTTCTTGTCCAGCAATACTTTGGACCAAACTATTTCTAAGTAAAATTGAAAGTTTATTTCACAATACTTTGTAGAAAATACTGTTTGAAACGTTTCTTGTCCAGCAATACTTTGGACGAAACTATTTCTAAGTAAAATTGAAAGTTTATTTCACAATACTTTGTAGAAAATACTGTTTGAAACGTTTCTTGTCCAGCAATACTTTGGACGAAACTATTTCTGAGTAAAATTGAAAGTTTATTTCACAATACTTTGTAGAAAATACTGTTTGAAACGTTTGTTGTTCAACAATACTTTGGACGAAACTATTTCTGATTAAGATTAAGAGTTTATTTCACAATACTTCGTAGAAAATACTGTTATCGCTGTGACAAAGAACGTAGTAACAACAATAAGAAAATGAAGAGAGAAAAGGAATATCTTCCTCGAGACATTCACAACAAAAACGATGTAAGAAAAAGATGTCAAAAAGATCCTAAAATACTTCATCCCTTAATTTTTCCGGGATGACGCTCATCAGAAATACAATTTCACAGACGTTACGAAAATATATAATTTAAAAGTATGTCGTATTTAACAATAGTCTGGCTTCGTACAGTAAGCATATTCGGTTACAATCGATGCGCAGACCCTTAACCCTTAGCACTCCAATTTCTCCTCCGAAGCGACACTAAAAATTGCCATACTACAATCAGAAACAACTATTAAATCCCCATATATGTATTTGAAAAAATCGAAGTACTGTACGTACGAGTAACAGTAACAAATTTTACATGCACGAAAGGAAATATTATATTACATTCTATCTAAAAAAATTATGTCTCAATCTTGGACTTAACACTTTACCGACCGGCGAGTATTTCAGGATTTTCCAAGTCCATTGTCCTTAATTAAAAACTTTTCGATGCATCTCTCAACGTTGACAGCAATTTTTTCTTGTAAATCATCCTCGGTAACGTGATCTAACAATTTCATTACAAATGACAATATAAAAGCAGTTTGTTACTCTTCGTTTTATTACGATGCAACCCTTCAAACCCTGATAACAGGCTTCCGCTTGGTAAAGTGTTAAAATTTGCTTGGAGTGAACCCTTAGCCCTTAACCCCGATGGCTCCTCTAAGGCGACACTACAGATTGTCAGACTATTATTCAAAACAATTTTTACATTACAATGTTTGTACTTAAAAAGATGATAAAAATTAACATGTTGCTCGTACGATTAATATTAAAGAATGTGATACGCACGAAAGGAAATGAAGCACGTACAATGGAATTATCCTAGGACAGAAAGATGTCTCGAATTAGGAATTAAAATTGCTTGGAGTGCAAAGATGGCGACACTAAAAATTTTCAGACTATTAATCAAAATAATTTTTAAATTACAATGTTTGCATTTAAGAAGTTAGCAAAAAATTGAAGTGTTGCCGTACGATTAACAGTAACAAATTTGATACGCACGAAAGGAAATGAATCACGTACAATGGAATTATTCTGAGACAAAAATGTGTTTCGAGTTAGCAATTAAAATTGCTCTGAGTGCAAAGGATTAAACAATGAATAAACTAAACAACGAAGACTGTTACCGAACCGAACGTTGATGAAATACACGTAAAAATTCCTCCGTTGGGAAACTATGTGATGAAATGCGAAAGGTGTATCGTTAGTGGTGTTAGATTCCAATAGTCCAACCGTCGAAGAGCGAAACGAGGGTTGTTCGGATTGCGCGCGAATCTTCGGGGGAACTGCTAGAAAATAGGGATTAGTTGAGGAAGCCGTTAACCAAAACCCGATTGAAACCTACAGCAAAATAGTACCCTGGCTGTGCTTCATGGGTCGGCTGACTTACCAGGCAGGAGGGATGAGAATCATTGTCCGTGGAAGACAGGCCAGCAGATCCGAGGCGCCGATCCTCGTGGTCGCACCCCATTCGACCTTCATGGATGGCGGGATCGTCTACATAACCGGCTTCCCCTCTATCATCGTAAGACGAGAATCAGGGCTGAATCCGTTTATCGGAAGTATGTGTTAAGTTATTCAAAGATTCCGTAACTCACCCCTCCGACTAACCGAACCGAACACCAACAACCCCATAACCGTCGTGGTTCTTTCACCGAACTTCCTCAACTATTCCGGGTCATATATTTTGTTCACGGTTCGATATTACAAAACGAAATACCGAGCGACGAATTATTTGCAAATCGCCTTCGAATTAATTCAAGCTCAAGGCTGTCCCATTATTCTATGATGCGCCGAGAACCGAGGCGACCTTCAGAAAACGCTTTTCGAAAGTGCACAAAGATAGAAAAAGTGCTACCAGGAACGAATGACGCAATCGAATAAATGATATGCTTTAAAATGTTCACGGGCGAGAATGTCTTCCCATTCCATTCACCACGATCGAAGTAAATACATCGACGAATTTGTTCTTTGAAAAAGAAAAAGGAAACGATCGCTGATTTTATCGGCAGTTAATCGATAGATTAATCGGTATTGTGATATATCGTACGGGAAGGAAAATCGTCGAGTAATTTTATAAATGTGTATCATGGTGTTCGTTAACCCTTTGAGGACGAATGTCGTCATATTTCAATCTTTAAAATTGTAAAAATTATAATTTAACGTTTTACCGACCGGAAGCCTATTAATATCGAAAAAGAAGCTAAAAAACTGCTTTTATGCTGCAAATTTTAACGAAATTATTAAATAACATTACCGAGGATGCCTTATTGGTTTGCAATAAAAATTGCTGCCAGCGTTGAATGACACATTAAAAAGTTTTCAACGACGGATCATGGACCGTAGAAAATTCTGAAATAATCGCCGGTCGGTAAATTCTAATTTATAAATCACATATACATATAATTTCTTATAATATTTACAATATATAAATTATAATTATTGTAATAACACAAGATCAGCATGCATTTTTATTTTCACTCAGAATTTGAAACTTTAATGCAAGATTTACCTTTCTGGAGAAAATGTTTCTATTTTCAAAGATTCTCGTCCGCGAAGGGTTGAAACGTGCAACGCTCAATGTGCAGCAATTATTGTATCATCGCGTTAGGTATACTTGTGGATAGGTCTTGCGTGAAATCATGTTGAAACGGTCTGTTCGATTTAATACTGATCCATATGTTTTTCTTTGCAATCACTCTCAGAACTTATCAACTACACGCAACCGGTCTACGTGTGGAGGGAAGATCCGAATTCGCGACAAAATACAATCAAGGAGATCATTGATAGAGCTACTTCGAAAGAGGATTGGCCACAGGTACTCTCCTTAACAACGAGACAATGCGGTATCTTCGTGAAAGCTAACTATAATTGCGACATTAATCGCTTCTTAGCCATCTTCGTATTGTCCTAGTATTGCCTGATCCACTTTGACTTGGAGAGTTCTTTGAATTCACAAGAAGATGACGTTTGTCTTCGTACATAGCGACGCCATTTTATATTTCATACGCAACTTCGGTGAATCCTCGTCTATATCAGTTTGGTAGCTTAAAATTCATTGTTTCTTCGTTATTAAATTCGGTTGTATACGAACTGAAACACGATTGCTGGTATTCAAATGTAAAACGGAAATGTTTAAATGAGCCGTTTATTTTGAAAGTGGCTTAAGTCCATTTATGTGTGAAATTTATCATCCCAATTAGCATAATTAACATTATTGAAGAAATAATATGTTGTTGATGGCTACGAATGGACTTACGCCATTTTCAAAATCAATGAAACAACGTTTTCGATTCTTAAGAAAGCACAAGTCCATAGGAAAAGTAAGTTTCCCTTGAAATTAAAATGAATGTATATACTTTTATGTTATAAAATCAAAACAATATTCAACTTTCATTCTTTGTTAAATAATTTTTACATTAAAATTAATATAGTTTTATTAATTATTATTCAGTCTTCTCCAGTTTGTCTACGCGAGAGGGATTTAAAATAACTGTGGTGTGCAGGTGGTATATAATGTAATAAATCCATTAAGTCCTTATATTTTAGGTTTGTGAGTGGTCTCGGTTTTCTGTATAGTGATGCCAACTGGATATTATTAAAGTTTTTCGGTCTTCCCCGTTACGGTAGTAAATCCATTGTTTTGAATGGTGCATCCTCGTTCATTGTCGTTTCATAGAATAACTTATATGAATCCCTTCTCAAAAATCTCATCCAACATACTTTAAACCAATTTACTCTTTCACCGTCAGTATTTTTTAGCATTTTAAAAATCGCATTTTCTGTGGACAGGCACTGTTCCGTTGTTTAAAACAAATTCATTGCACATCGATAATTCAACTGTTACTTTGATAATTAAACATAAAGCTGGGATCTCATAAAATTTGATTGCATAACTATTTTCCATAGCCATTTGAAACTCTCACAATGGGACTTACGCCACTTTCAAAATAAACGGCTCAAATATCGATGGAAAAGTCATTCGTGTAACTATCTACGAGAAACGTATGAAGATTAACACCAGAACTACCAAACCAGTCATTTTGACCGGTCCCTAGATTTTTCTTTCGCAATTATTGAAGTTATAAAAATGTTTTCATCAGAAATTTTTGAATGTACTTCTGTGATAACGTAATATGTTACAATAAGAATTATATGAAGTTTTAATAGACTCAGTACCTCGTTATTATTACAAAGCAATGTATATCGTTGGATTTATCGTTCGGTAGTTCTGGTGTTAAACGGCTTGTGAATTGAACGACGATTTTTTAATACTTCGCGTGCCAGATCGTATAACACCGATACAAGCTTTTTTACCAAACCAGAAAATTAATTTCTAATAAACTTTGCCTGTTCCATTCTTGTATTAGTTAACAACAAATCGTGTTCGAGTTGTTTTAATTTTATGCTACTTTTATGGACATATATACGGTACTCGATATGTTAGCGTTCCTATCAATAGACATAGAAATTCAACTATAATAGTCGGCTGTCCCGTTGATTTGCCAAATGAAGATTAAATTGCTGGTTACAGGTTATGATTTTCCCCGAAGGAACCTGTACAAATCGATCGTGCCTAATTACGTTTAAGTCAGGTGCATTTTATCCCGGTGTCCCGGTGCAGCCTGTGTGCATCAGGTATCCTAATAAATTGGACACCGTCACTTGGACCTGGGAAGGTCCTGGAGCGTAAGCATTGCATCCTCTCCGGAGGATTACCTTTAAGTTAGCTAACGGCATTTCCCGTCGACGTGGAAATATATATATAAAGAGTTTGCGTGAAATCAAACGATCTACCGAGACAGATAATCAGAACTTTTGATCGCAGACTGAAATTACTCTGGCTGACGCTGACCCAGCTGAACAGCAGCTGCGAAATCGAGTTTCTCCCCGTTTACAAGCCAAGCGAGGCAGAGAAAACGGATCCTAAGCTCTACGCAAACAATGTGCGACGCCTGATGGCAGCGTAAGTCTGTCTTGTTAATAGATTCGATACGTTAATACTCAAAAACTCAGAGTATTTTTCAGCTTTCTGCATACGGAACGTGAAAATTTATAATGCTTTCGCTGACCGCATCTTTGCTAACACGGGAACATATTCAGATGCGAAAATCCGATTTTGATAAAACTTATGGAAGATTATAATTCTTTGAAAAATATTTGACACTTGTCTTTTTTTTATCGGCAAGAGGTCGAAAAAAATTGAATTTTTCTTTAAATTGTGTTTTTCGATAGGAAATGTAGTCGCGCAAGAAAATTTTAACAAAAGTCTTTTGTTTAAACAATAAATAAAGTTTCATCAAAATCGGATTTTCGCATCTGAATATGTTCCCTTGTAAGTATTGAGTTGTCCGGAAAGTTCGTGCCGATTTATTGATATTTTTAACACTAGAACTACCGGACCAGTCAAAATGACTGGTTCGTAATTTCTTCTTTCACAATTCAAGAAATTATAAAGGTATCTTCATTGGAAAGCTTCGAATGAATTTCTTTGTTGAAGCAGATATTGTAATAAAAATGGGACAAGGTCAGAATAGATACAGTCCTATCATTATTACAAGACAATGTACATATATCAGTCGCGTTTGTTACTCGGTAGTTCTAGTGTTAATAAATATACAGTTGCTTAAACAACTTTTTCAAAATTGAACCAAACGACTTGACTTTTCTGAAGCAACTAGAAGCATTGATTTACTAAATGATATGCAAAAATAATTTTGAAATAATTCTAATTGGTAGAAATTATATGGGAAAGTGGAAAAGACATTTTCTTAAAACATTTTTATTTCAACTCGTAATGATAAATTTAAAATACGCGTTTTTCAGAACTGTGTTAGTTATACGCATGCTGAAAATTTTACCGAAATCGATTGACGCGGGAAAAAATGACACGCGTAGAAAGATGGTAGAATTTGTGGAGTTTAAGCAGAAATTGACCAAGAATCGTGAAAAATTACGATTTTCACCATTTTCGACGGCATGCAGCTCGTGTGATGTAGATTTACCAGATGCGACTTTAAAATTTTTAGTACGTGGCTCAAATAAAAAATATTTAAAAAGTTCCTTTCTTACCAATTTCAATATTTATAAAATTCATTTCGCATATCATTTATTAAATCAATGCAACAAATTGCTCTAGAAAAGTCAAGACGTTTGGTCCAATCTTAAAAAAGTTATTTAGGTTCGAAGAGTGTCCGAATACTTTTGTGAGCCACTGTATGCCAAAACTTAAATGCGTTGCGTTTCAATCTTCCGTCAAAATTGGCACGAACTATCCGGACAAACCAATATGTTTCTGAAAAGATAAAAATAAGATCAACTGACATTTATTTATACTCGATGGTAATTTATATTCGTAGATACAGGAAGACCACTTGATTTTCAATCTTCTTCCGTGTTTAATTTATTGTATTCCTCACATTGCTATTTATATATATATATATTTATTTATACTCGACGGTAATTTATATTCGTAGATACAGGAAGACCACTTGATTTTCAATCTTCTTCCGTGTTTAATTTATTTTATTCCTCACAATGCTATTTGTATACATATATTTAGTTAATTTGGACCTCGCGGCCAAGAAATGAAGCTTGGTTTACATTTTCCCTTATTTAATTAATTCTTCCATATCCCATACATTTATTTATTCTTTGGTCTCCCTTTCCTTCTTTGTCTATTTCTTTCCATTCTATTACTTCCGTTACTCTTCTGTCTCCTCACAATTCCATTTTAAGTAACTAAAAAATGTCAGTTGATTTTATTTCTCATTAACACGTTGAACGCGCCATAGTGATCACCGGTGACCAGCACCATTGCGTTGTTTAACACTAATAGTACGAAACCAGTGATTTTGACTGGTCCCTAGTTTTTTCTTTCGCAATTATTGAAGTTATTAAAATATTTTCATCAGAAATTTTTGTATGTACTTCTTTGATAACGTACATGTTACAATAAGAATTATACGAAGTTTTAATAAATAGTCTCGTTATTATTACAAGGCAATGTATATCGTCGGATTTATCGTTCGGTAGTTCTAGCGTTAAAATTGATTATCGTAAAATTAATATCGTTGAACGTGAATTTATTACTACAGAAATTAACCAGATTGTATTACAAGGTGGAAACTTCATTATCCGAGAACTGCCAATTGTTTTTAACAACGCTGATCGCGTCCACAAATGGAGCAAACGAAACTTGTGCGAAGCACACGACATTCGCTTGGCGTTCAACGTGTTAAACAATCAAGCAAAGAAACTGTAGAGTTCATAAAATCGGACACTTCGTTTCGCAAGCAATCTAATATTTGTTGTTTATTTCTATTAATTTTCAGGGCCCTAGAGATTCCCGTATCGGACTATACATACGATGACTGTAGAATCATTAGCAAAGCACAACAACTACATATGCCTCACGCATCTATTTTGGTCGAGGCCCATAAGCTTCGCAATAAACTCGGGTACGCTTTTAAAAATAGCTTCCTGAAAATATTGTCTCTACGTTGTAAACTGTATCAATGTATTGTTCATTTAGGTTGGTGGCAGCGAAGACGGAAGAAGAGATCGACCAGAAGAAAACGCAGAGATTCAGCGAAGAAGTCAATTTTCACGAATTCGTACAACTTTTAAGACTCGACGAGAAAGAACCTGCTGCTCAACAACTATTCCGGATACACGACAAAGTATGTTCTACGATGTACTTATTTGTAATTTAGTTCTTAATAATTAGAATCGATACTAATTGTACTAGCGAGACAACGTTCGTGTTAACCCTTTGCACTCCAAGCAAATTTTAATTCCTAAGTCGAGACATCTTTCTGTCCTAGGATAATTCCATTGCACGCGGTTCATTTCCTTTCGTGCATATCAAGTTTGTTACTGTTAATCGTACGGCAACACTTCAATTTTTAATTAACTTCTTAATTATAAACATTTGTAATGTATAAAATTTTCTGAATAATAGTTTGAGAATTTTCAGTGTTGCCTCAGAGGAACCATTGGGGTGCTAAGGGTTAATGATTTTATGTAGGTTTTAACACTTTACCAACACCGACGATTATTTCAAAAGTTTCGAAGGTTCATGATCTATTGCTGAAAACTTTTTAACACTTTGACTGCCGTGTCATCCATATATGGGTGACAGAATTGTTTGTCCACGTTTACAAATAAATTTGTACATTAATATGTTCGTTACACTAAATTTAGTTGAGATCTGAAGAATAGAAGAAGGTTGCAGAATAACTTTGTGTCGCATATTTTAAGTTTTCAGTTGTTGCTTCAATAAATATGTTACTTTGATTTTGTGGGATTTTTAAGGTTGTTAGTTTGGCAGTTAAAGTGTTGATGGGTCATTCAACGCTGACAGCAATTTTGATTGTAAACCAACATCCTCGGTAATGTTATTTAATAACTCCGTTACAAATTGCAATGTAAAAGCAGTGTTTTAAGCTTCGTTTTCATACAACACAATTATCGAAAGTCCTGTTAACAGGCTTCCGGTCGGTAAAGTGTTAACTGAAAGCAAAAATCTATGGACAAAAATTGAAAATTGAAAATTTTATTTCTTACCTCTGGTGTGAGATTGTTATTTCCAAGACTGAAAATTGATCATTGGTTACAGAAGGGAACGGGTAAAATAGACTTCGAAGAGTATATATTCACGGTGCTAGCCACGTCGAACGCGAACACCGAGTTAGACAAGGTCGAAATAGCGTTTGAAGTAAGTGCAACACGGTATTTTATAGTATCAATGATAATCTTTACTACTTCACACGTAATTAACAGGTGTGCGGCACGAAACCGTTATCGTGCATCGGTAAAATGGAGTTGAGGAAAGCCTTGAAAATGTCATTGAACGTACCGGCAGAGGAGTCGGATAAAATTTTCGAACACGCGAAAATTGATTTCCCGGATACAACCGTGAATTTCGGTAAGTTGCCCTGGCATTACTTGAGATAACTCACTTGTCGGCTTACCGACCAATTTTATCAAAACATTACTTAATCATTGATTTCTAATTCTCGGAACAGGAAACAATGTCGACGTGCTCCACAGTCTTGTCAAAAAGAAATTAAGGAATTACTGAAACACGTTCAGTAATTAAAATAGTTAATAAAAAGCTTTCACACGTTCCTCAAGGTGAAAATTCAACCGTCTACTTTTTCTAGGTAGTTAGAAGCATGATTTATTTCCGTGAATGTTGTATATTTCTTTCACGCTAATCGCGACACGACAGGTTCACATTTTGTATTGTACAATTATTGAAATTACGCGGATACTCTCATGACAAGTTATCACATGAATTACTTCATTACAGTACATATTGTTATTAAAATGTCAAGAAATGTAAATAAAAGTCGGTCTTGTAATTATTATAAAATAATATGTACCGGTTACATTTTATAGGAAAATCTGGAAAAAAAAATAGGTGGAATATCATTGTAGAACCTTCTCTGAATTTTTGAGAAACGTGTGAGGGTTGTGAAAAATGATATATGTCGACTGATTAAATGTTTCTTTCCTTTTCTGTTTGCTCGAATTAGATTAATTAAATGTTTCTTTCTCTTTTGTTTCCGCTAGAATGAAATTAATTAAATGTTTCTTTCTTTTTCTTTTTACTAGAATTTGTGTTAGCTGCGCTATCGGAACGCGCTGAGTACACCCATATATTCGCGGTGAACACCGAAACAAGGAAAAAAAGTATTTGAGAATATTTCAACTCGTTCCACACTCATCGAAGAAGCAAGAAGCGCGGAGTTTCTAGCAGGCCGCTTCTCAATCAGATTTGCGCCAGTCCTGTGTAACATTATTTTATTTTTCTCGATGCTGCTACCCTCTAAACGGCTAGATAGCCATTTTCTGTTAGCATTACATCATTGATGAAGCAAAAAGATAGTCTTCGTGAGGATTAAGCGAAACACGGAACGAGAAGATCGCATAAGAGACAATTAAAGGCTCTGTTCACTCTTGAGTCGACTATCGAAGCCATTTTCATAAAAATTTTCAACTAATTATATTATTGTTTCATATAAACCTAGATGGCACTTGAAAATTTCTTTCACTTTAATTATAACAGTTGCAAGAATGTTTCTCTTTTGCCTATAACGATTCTATAAATTCTTGTGTACATGAAGATATATAATTTTTTAATATTATCAACATTCAAACGTGTTTGAACATTTAAAATAGATTTACTATTTCTTGAAATTGTCTAAACATGTTTAAATATTTATAATCATATGAAATATAGATCGTTGTATTTGAGAAAGTCATCGGAGACATTCATGCAAGTCTTATAATGAAAGCAGAACAAGTTTTCAAAAAGTTTGACTTTTTCTTCAAGACAAATCTAAGACGGATGTTCATTATTGAAATGTTAAGGAAGTATTAAGATTTGTCGAGCAGTATTATTTAACTTATATCGAATGTCTCATGATTTAAGTAAAACTGTATTATTTGATTACATTTACAATGCCCGAAAACAAATATTTTTTAATAATTTATAATAAATCGTTGCGATAGTGAAAATTGTTACGAGAGTCCACTTAAGGGTTAAACGAACAGCATTGCTGCATAACGCAGCTGTAATTTCTTTACTTTATAGAAGAGCTTCTTTTGTACAAATGAAGTTGAATTCCAAAGGAGACCGCGCGATGTTCGGGCCGGACGTCTTACTTGAGAAAGTAAGAGATGTATAAATATTGTTCTTTTTTGTTGTTCCACCCGTAAATAAGCGTTTTAATTTATTAACAAGTTTTGTATTATGCCATTGTGTTTGATAAGATTTGCGGATAGGATAAGTATGTACAAGTATGGGCACAGTATTCATAAAAAAAAAGATATATAACGTTTAGTTTATATCGTTCATTATATACATAGGACACATATGTATCTATACATACACACACAGAGAGACTAAAACAAGACGTAGCATAACTTTCTCTTGCGTTTCATACTTTTACATACTTTCCATCTAGTGCACACACGTGGTCTAGAATAGACTTTATTTCTCGTTAACGCTCGCCTAATATTTATTGTAAAACATTCGACCTCTCTTCAGAGTTTCACCTGCATTTGAAGTCATGTAAATAGTATTACACCGAAGATTTCTTAGACATAAGCATACAAACCCCTCCGTGTTGGACTTTTCACGGCGGACGCGTTGTCTGTACGAAAGGATTAGGTTTAGAGTTATTTTAGATTGCTCAGGGTTCAGAAGAATTTCAAGGCTATTGAGAATTTCGCGCGTTATTCGTGGTATCAGTTCCACGAATCCACAATCACAAACTTCTCTAAGTTCGCAATGTGTCCATATCATTACCGTAATGATATGAAATCTGGATCCGAAATGCTCGAGTACAACTTTTATTAATTAATTAATTAATCAAGCGAAAGAATTTGGTTATAAATCGGATTATCCCCTTGTCTTATTTTAATGTTTAATATTGACTGTGAGAAAAACGAATTTTTTCTAACATTCTATCACTTTACAAGAAAAACAATATTTCATTTGTACTCGAATATACAATTCTGTTGTAGATTGATTTGTAAGTTTCAATAAAGAATTAAGCTTAAGGGATGCGAAAATAAGTATACAATGGTATACATAGGAATTTATAAGAATCTAATTTCTCGAGATTTTCATTAGTATGATCCAAAAATTGTATTTTTGTTTCTCTTTAATAAGAGTCTCAGTTGAAGGTAATTAAAACATGTTGAGGACTTGGACATGCATTTAGAATAAATATAATATAAAATTTATTCTTTGCACGATAATGAAACATGCTACAGTATTTAATATTTAATAAACATAAATACATATACATGTGTACAATATATGTATATGTATGTAAAATAATTATTATTTATTGGTCATGAAATACGATAAACTATTAATCATTGTATATACGCATATATTAAATACATATATACATGTATTGTATATCAATATATATATATATACGGGATATATGATTGTATATATATATAGATACAATAAAATATTCTTACAAGATATGAACTATTCTAAAGAAATTTGATTTTTTCTTTTCATTCGTTTACAGCGAAAGTGTCGGTACTGATGTACTGTTAGTTTGATTTAAGTACAAACACATGAAATAATAAATAAATAAATTGTAAATTTTTCTGATGTGGTACGATAAATCGGTAACAAATGTTTAAAGTAGGGGTAGTGAGTGAAATTTTTTAATACTGTTCGACTTCCTTTTTGATCATTTTGTTGTATGCAGCATTAAAAAGTATCTAGAAACTAAAATTGTCCCAAAATACTTCTGCGAAGTTCAAAACCATCACAACATTTGATATTACTAAATTCATCAATCCCAACAAAAGTTAGTAAATATGTAGTAAAATAAAAAAGATATTAAATTTGGGAAGCACTAGAAGTCGAGAGGAATGCAAAATAATTATCGCACCACAATATCACATAACATCGAATACACAAAAAAAACGAAAGCTTTTCTAATCCAAAAATCGCATATTATATAAAAATGGAGCTGTCTTTTAAAATTTTAATGCTCGGTTACTACACCGACTCATTAAACGGTTATAATTACCTATAATGTATACCTGTGATTTACAGTGTAGTAGATATTAACTCTTGAAACTTTAATTTTAAGAGTTGCATTATGGCAGGATATTATTTTCAATTTGTTTCTTAAGAGCACTGTCGTATAGTACACAAAATATCTACAATATAGCAATTTATAAGATTCCTTTTTAATAAATATATTGTAATTCATATAATATAAAGTAATAAACTATGTTTCAGTTAATGCAATTTTTCAAAATAACTGACAATTCTTGCAGTTATTGCAATTATATTGGTATTCACTATTACGCTTACACATGCACACGAGTAGAAAGTAATCTATTATTTATTGACTGTTATCTGTAAACTCTATATCCGAACGTAATGAAATTTTTATTTTCTTAAAATTGTTGAAGTAGTATGTATTTCTCAAAGGCACACCATTCTGTCGTGATGTTCGTTACTAATTTTTGAATACATTTTATTATCAAACTTATATCTTGATTGTAATTGATAATGCTTAGACGGTATAGTGTTGTAATCCGTACAAGTTTTGTGCATTACGTTGTGTTGTAAAATACATAAGTACAAATATATCGTCAGATCTCCAAGAATACTCGGAAAACAATTCAACTAAAGATTTCATAAATAACGAGACATACAAATCCTACGTACGTAACTAAGAATGAAACGAATTAGTCTTACTTTTTTCGCAAAATACTTGACATGCTCGACGAGCTACTTTTCTGCTGGAAAATTTTGCTCACTTTCTGTCGCATATCCTCCACGCCTTGTCCCACGTTTGCGGTAGCCATCGACAGTAAGAGCCCAGAGTTCATAGACAGTGAACTGTTCGAACACCAGAAAACAACGTTTCTGAAGTTATTTGCTCAGCAAAATATTATTTATTAATAGAATACGCATGTTATAACTTTAAAATTGGCAAATTATGTATATTTAATGTTAATCTGAATTTAAACCAATATATATATATAGCCAAGCTCATAAATGGCACAGACTATAAATTGCAATTGATAGAAATTGCATCAAAGAATAGAATAGACAATTTTTTAAATTTTTATTTGAACCTATAATGAAAATTTATAATACGTGTTTCACAGATCTATATTAGTTATATTAGTTATGGGCATATTAATGTAATCCATCTAGCATGGCAGGAAAACTTAAGTTGGTTGATCCATTTATAAAAAAGTTATTTTAATTTAAAGTATGTACTATCAATTATGATACTGGTTGTATTTATGATAACATTCCCATTCTATTCATTAACGATAAACGTGTACAAACCTCTTCATCGGTTTCGAAAGATCTTGTCGAGATTCTATTTCCCTCAAGAGGGACTTGACCGCATCTTCCTGCTGAGGTAAATGATGGTTCACTAATTGTTCCAGACACTTTAAGCCGGGCAGCAACACGTTTGAAACGCATTGGTAGTTAAGCGGACAATAAACCAGAACAGAAAACGCTTCAACCAAAGCATTAATGAGATCGACTTTACGACTCTGGTGCATCGTGAACGAGGCTATTGCAGTCAATTGAGTAGCTATTACTGCAAAGAAGATTGCCTTCAGTTTGATAGCAATATTGTTGGAAGTATTAGAGTCAAAAAGTTCTTACCATCTTCAATGTAATTGTGAGGGCAATTTGGAGCGATAAGTGCTAAAGTGGAAACTAACGGAAGCGCTAGAGCTGGAGGAACGCCTTGAGGTTCCTTGGCTATGGTTTCCAACGTCAAGCGTGCTTTATCCCTCATTTCTCTTACTTTGCATTCCGTTATCAATCGACCAAGCGAGGGAATTGCCGCGCATCGAACAGTTCTAAAACCAAATAATCCCAAGAATTACACCAATTAAGTCGTTTTGGGATTAATGA
Organism: Agapostemon virescens; assembly: GCA_028453745.1. Classification (NCBI taxonomy): domain Eukaryota; kingdom Metazoa; phylum Arthropoda; class Insecta; order Hymenoptera; family Halictidae; genus Agapostemon; species Agapostemon virescens. The sequence goes on along the minus strand of CM052093.1, from coordinate 16,325,201 downwards.
TGCTATTCTAATAATTAAACTATTAATCTATGAATTCATCAATTTAAAAAAATGACTATATGAGTGAAAAATATTTACAAATATATCTTACATATCAGGATCATCAACGAGTGTTATAATTGCTGGAACTACCTTAGCGCTTGCTAACCGATCGGAAACATGAGCTACCACACAACCAAATATCGTCGCGGTTGCACATCGTACAACAGGTCTTTGATGCACTACCCCTATAAAAAAGGGGGATGGAAGGTGTAACTGAATCGCTAAAGTGCTGCTAAGAATGCAAAAAAAATCGCTAGTCATAATGATCAGTAGAACTAACCATCCCATAAACCGCTAAGCACATATTCCTGCATATGTTCATCAGCGCACAACATAATTACTGCGATTTGTAAACAAGTAATACCGATACCACTCATGGACAGAGCAACAAGGAATTCTTTCAACGACTTAGCAACCTCTGTACCATTCAAAGTGGACAAAAGTATTAAATACGTAGGCATTATCGTCAAATTCAAGTTTTTCTTCTCTGTCGACAATACTGTTAATTGTTGCTCAAGCTCAGACACGTCGGACGCAAATATCGGCTGAATCTAAATAGTAACAAACAACGTTTATTGTAATGGCAGAGTTACTATTACACTGTCCAATAGATTGAAACTCGTGATTAAAATTCATATTGGACAGTGTCATTCAGTACTTAAAGCATTGAAATTACCCGTGTTTGCGTCACATATCGTCCAAAACCCAAACATAGAGAGCGAATGTATGTCAGAAGAGTGTGTAAAATGGTTTCGTGTGTAATTTCTATGGATTTGACCATTTCTAAAATTTCCATTATTCTAAAACACAGTAAGTATTAATATACGCGAAATGTCCATAAAAATTCTTACCATTAAGAAATCGTACAATTTATTTGTGAACCACTCTAATTCCGGCCACGTGTCATTTTCCCATGTATTTGCAAAGAATGTATTCAAAAGTGTTCCGACATCTAAATCTCCCTCGTAAAATACTTTTGGATTCACGATATCGGTCTGACACAAGTACAGGAATACGTTGGCTATTAAATAATATTAAACAATAAATTAATAATTATTTAAATTTTGACTATAAATGACTCATGTAGGTATATATTATATTCATTATATTTACATAATTCAGACGATGTTCCAGGTTCTATGCATGATCTAACTGCATCTGTATCGGCTACGCATATGATCATATGTGGTAATAAATATTGTAAAACATTAATCGACGACACCGTCTTTCCCTCGTTTATGTGATCCTTGTTAGGCGAATGTTGATACTGTCCAGATTTCAACTGAGTTTTTACTTTTGATATTATTCGTGGTAACAAATGGGTTTGCAATCTTCTCAAAGAGAGCGCCCATTGAGCTAAAATTGGTAAAAGTAAAGAGGAAGCGACTTCTACAACTATGGGTGATGAGTCGTTTAGCGCGGTTAACGCCAACTCTTCGCACTAGAAAAAGTAATTGTGAAATGTAAAAAACATAGTTATAATGCAAGAAATATCTTACAACTATCATGTACATATGTATTACCTGAAAATACTTATCCGGATCGTCCATTAAAGCTATGAGTAACGCAAGACTCCTCACAACACACGCCCTCACCATAGGATCCTTGTCATCAAGTAACATTTGTTGCAACATAGAAAGCATCAAAGAATTTCTGATGCCGACCGACATGTACGGGGCCAGTGCACAGCAACACTCTACAGCTAATAACCTTTTTTCAGGATATTTATACTGACTCTGTTCCCAACAAATAGTTAAAATTTCTTCTCCTTCCATTGGATCGTTCTCAAGCTTCGCCATTGCAACTAAACCTGACGATACAGGTAATAAACTCAGTACATTACAAGAAACACAATATAATTCATTCAATACTGTAAAATATTTCGATCAAAAAACGCTATTTCATATTTACAATTTTCAATGTTAATCTAGATATCTAATTTTATTTTAACATCAATCAATACGTGTATCATGTATTCCTTTTTGGTCAAAATGTGATGATATAACGTGGTATTTGTTGACAGAGAAAAGAACTACAAAATGGGACTAACAATCTTCTGAATGAAGAACGAGAATGATACAAAAATGCATATAAAATGCATTTATAAAATACGTTCATCACAATGATGTGTACTTTGATCAATAAATTCATTAAGAAAAAATGTAGTGTTCAATGTTGTTGTACTAGAAAGAATCTACGATTTTATACAACTTAATATATGCTAACCAGCTAGTATTAGTTGTCTTTCATCTTCTTGTGGCCTTTTCTTCAAATTGAATAAGAGCTGCAAAAATTTCTCTCTTTCTACGGATTCAGTGTGTAGTCGAATGACACTCAATAGCAACGGTATTACTTCTTCGCGCTTATTGAGTATGACATTCGGTACAATACGAGGTAAAGTTTCTGCCAAAATGTGAACAAGATTATCTCTCGTCACTCCGTTTCTAAAGGGTTCTTCCGCTGTAGAAACAATAGAACTTGGAATATTTACTAAACAGTGTGTTATCACTTCCATCTTGAATTTCAACGGTAAGTGTCTACAAATAATATATTTTGAGTTATCTTCAATACATAATCAATTTTATCAAGAGTACAAATAAAATACCTAGATGGAGGATTTGGAAGGATAGACCATCCTTCAGTGACATCTACTCTTGGTAGTTGAATTCTAGTCCATTCCTTATCCCCAGGATCAGTCTCTCCAAGGCTAACAACTACAGATGCACTGTCATCCTCCTCTGGTTCATGAGTTGCTGTCGACGTATCTCGTGGTGGTGTTTCAAGAAGCTCGAATTTATCCGGAGTTGTAGAACTGGAGTTCAACGTTTGTATTGTTCCACTACTACCTTGCTACAGAAAAAACGAGTCAACCACAGAAACTGAGAAAGTGAAATATATTTCAGAGACATTTTTCTGTGAGTGTAATCAATACCTTGTTTGGATTCTGTGATAAACTTTCGTTTATTGTTGCAATAAGTTGTTGCAAGTCCACCTTTTCTTGCTCCAGCATTGCAGTTTGTTGTTTGAGTTCTTCCAATTCTTTCTCCTGCAAATAATATGTTTTAAATTACATACTAATGGCAGATATGAAATCATTTTAACGTACCAGTTGCTTAAATTCATGCTTTTCTGCTTCTAATTCAACATCACTAAAGTCTGTTTGTACACCAATAATCGCTGAAGGTGCTTTTTCGTAGCCATTAGCACGCATATATTCTCTGTAGATTTGTAATAATTCTGCAGGTTTCGGGATATTCAATCCTACGTCTTGCCAATCTTCAAAATCTTGATTTTCGTTTTCATCGCTAAATGTAATAGAAGTCAATTTGTATGATCGTGCTAATAAATATTCGTTAACAAGGAAGTTTAAAGCTCTCTGTTCATGAGGCTTTATAGGTGGTTCATTGGCTAAATGTTTATTGGAGCATTTATCTGTTGAAGGTACATCTGACTCTAAAATATTAAGATATCAGTTAAAATACAATTTTTATAAACAATGTTTAGATAATAATAAAAAAAAGAGATTGACCTGTAACAACAGTGAGATTCATACGGAGAGCAGAGATACACTCTCTGGCTTTTCTGAGTTCAAATTCTAAAATTGCTACTCTTTCGTCAACACCTGCACCATCTTCTGAATATCTTGTCATATCAAGTGAATCTAAAGTAGCCTGACTGGATGAGCGAGCTGAATAAATCAAAACAGAAATATTGTACTTTTAATACTTTTTAAAAATTGATATCAGAATAATATATGTATTTGTAAATTACAAGTAGTGCTTCTGCAATAATAATAGCTATTTCATTTATAAACCAACATAGTTTTAATAAATTTATTGTAGAACACATTAATAAGCTTGCAATGAATAAAGTGTTAATATTAATTCATGTTTGTAAGCTAAAATAGAATTTATATGCGTCTTTCCTTTTTAATTGATAAAATTTCTAATTCAATAACTATTAATATTATTGATACATTATAATTTTTTAATTTTTAAAGCTTGATAGAGGTGAATCATACATACGCATAGAAGGGAATGGTTCTGGCTTGATGTTTTGGCCTTCGAAATTGCTTGGATTTGAGAAGAATTCTTGCAAAACAAGCAATTCCTTTCCTGCTTCGCGAAATTCCGCGTGCAGCTCCAAGGCCGTTAATAGGAATTTGTCATTTAAAAGTTTCGTAGCGATTTCTTCGTAACTTACACATGTTTTCGAGGCTGGGTATCCTAAAGCAATAAAAACAAACATTATTAATTTCTACAAAGAATCATGCTGTCACTAATTATTATATGGTAATTTGTACATGTTCCGATGACCGATGACGTGTATACATTCTAGTAGCAAGTATCAACGACAAGTAATGCATTCGTTACAGGAATTTCGGATTTCGATGTTTTTTCACATGTTACAGCATTGAAATATTAATTTTTGCGGGTACAAATTGTAAATCGTTCTAATAAACATAAATATTAAAAAATTACCTTTACTGTCTGTTGACAGAGGATCCCTAACCTCTTGCACTGCATCGACCATAACTTTCACTCTGTTCAAACGTTAACTGAGAATGACATGTCCATCTAGGCTGATGAATAAAATAGCAACCCAGTCGAGCGCATGCCACGCTTTCATTAATTTAATTAAGTATATTAATAGAAATTACTTGGCTCTAAACGTTACAGCACATCGTTTGCGATGACAACAAAGTCATGTTTTACACTCTGCGATAGCAGCGACTATTTAGATACATAGCGCCCATCGGTTAGAAACTATCATCACCGATTGGTTATAACAGACCTCTAGTTGTAACAAAATTCATACACGATTAAAGTTTTTAATTTGATTAAAAATTCACGTATATGGTTAAAATTAATTAACCATAAAAAATCGCGATCGATTCTAGATATGAATCGCTGATTAAAAACGTTAAATGTTAGTATTTAATCGCAATATTCAGTAAGCTCATTATCTTAATTAGTGTGTTTAAACTTTAATATTAAACCAACAAAAATATAGTGTAGTAGCATTTTATGGCTAAGTAATGGAGTATATATTTCACGACAAACAGAATTTGAATGATTAATCATTAATCCATTTAATGATTAAACATCTACTTTAGTTGATCGCGATTATACAACGATAAAATGAAAAATTTAAACTTTATTTGTATGAAGTATTGCCCAACTCTGTACATGGCGTATAGATTTAAATAAAATAGTCTAGTATTTTTAAATACTCAATGATATCGGATGCGGTAATTCAGAATCTATTATTCAAAATTTCATTGTCTTTGCACATTTCCGAAATCATTACAACATAACAGCTTTACGTCTATGTAGTATCACAGAATTTAAATTATTATATTCTATCAATGTTTCTAGAATAGAAATATTATATTTCTAATTATATTAAATACACATATTCCATATAGTTTTTCACATGTGTATTTAATACGGTATACTTCTATGCTTAGTATACGAAATATGAATTTTTAAATATACACAGGTATTTCAAAAACATAGTTCTTTATCTTTCTCAGTACAAGTTTGAAGCAATTTGAATATCAATGCTTTCATAGAAAAATTACAAATAAAATATAATCATAAGGAAATAAACGTGTATAAAATCAATACTTAAGCAGATTAAGTACTACAAATACAAGTGGCTTTGCATTATATTACACTTAAAAGTCTAAAACGATTCTGCTGCATGGTTGCACATGGAAAACCTAACGAAGAAACAGGGGTCTAAAGTGTACCGAACTACGATTTAATTTATTACAATTATTATTACAATGATACGAACCTGTGTGCTTTTTTCTTCTATGTACAATCTACCTTTCTGCGCGTCTTTTGTCAAATAATAATCGTAATAATTAATAATAGTAGAAATAACACGTGTCTCAAATTCCTTCGAAATACTTTTTCATCTTTTTTTGCTTTCGTCTCGTTGATATTTTTATAAGTGTGTTGAAAAATCGGTATAAATGTAACTACTAAAGGAGTAATATTACCGTAATAATCGTCGTAGCTTAGATAAAACTCGGAAGGACTGTAACACCGTTTTACGTTATCCTACATATTACTATTGCAACGTTATTAAAGTTGGTTCGTTTAGATACGTGGCCTCGAAAGGACCATATTTTAGTAAAGAAAATTCGCCGAACGATTCCTTTTCTAAATCACTAATATGAAAATTATTAATGTTTCCACTCCCTACAATTCGTTCAAGCACCATTTGGCTGGTTGATTTTCTTTTTCTTTCTTCTTTAGTATATCAGCGATTGAACAAATTGGATTCGATTAAGTCTAAAATTATTACTTCGTTCTCGATTTACTATCATCGATAGACAACTACTTTGTAATGTCGATATAAACTTCGATCGACGCTAGTATACTAATATTAATTCTTACAACTAGATCACTACCGTCGATATTATCAGCAATAAAGTTTTTTCGTAAGTCCTGCCGTATTTCGTTTTGGTGTTGGTGGCTACGACACTTGAGACATACTGATATCCTATTCTTCTCTCTTTTTCTCTTAAGTTTCTATTTATTTATTTCCTACGATCACGTTCATATAGTTAACAACTAGAGTTTAATTAGAACAATGATTTTTATTTCTCGTTACATACCAATATATTCAATTGTCTCAGCAACCAACAATAGAGTCAAAAAACAGCATAAAATTTTGTAGCGGCCATCGGCACGTACAGTTAACAACATTTGGCGTGCAAATGGTCGAGCTAGTTTATGGAACCCGTTGTCCCACAGCTGTTTTTGAGAAAGCCGTTAGCCGTCTTAGCAGTTTTTGTTATGGCATGTATTGGCCTTTAGATTTTTACCATCGGCCTCAACAGCTCGTACGGGTATCATAAACCTCGAGTTTCCAAAAGGACCCGGATGCTAGGCAGGTAGGCGATGGCCGGCCGCGCCATGCACCGCGGGCCCGTCGGAAACCCCGCTGCATTGCCGGAATCGCGGGGTCGCCCCCGCGACCGCGCCAAAGTCGCGAAGAGTCCCTGAAAAAGGTACCTGATTGGCTAAAGAGGCTAATTCAGCACCGGCCAATCAGGACGATTCAGGGACAGGCAAAAAGCCTCGTAGGTTAAGAAAATCACGAGCAGAGACAGATACGATTTGACCGGAAATCGAGAAGAAGTCTCGCGGCGCGCCCAGATATTGTATAGCCCCTGTCAGCACTTAGAAAATAAACTCAAGTTCCGTACCGAACACGCTGGGGAGATTCCTTTTACCAGACCCCCATCTATCCTTACAATTTATATAAAGTATTACAGATCTTCCAGAATTTTTCTAAGTTATAATTATCTCATTAATATCTTTTTTTTCCTAACCAGCAACCGCCAACACGAAATTTGACTTAGGCTGGGGTCGAGAGACGCAAGGCGGTATAGTACTTTTTATTTTCTTTTTTTCTTCTTTTGATTGGTATCAATCTAAATCTAGTATTTGGACGAAGTGCGAGGATGGGTCGTGCGTGCTTTTGCTTTCTAAATCGAGCGTGCGAATCTCATAAAATCGTTTTTGCTTCATTTAGCCACAAATAGCTTACTTTCGTTATTTCCTTTGCCAAGTTATAATTTATCGTTCGTTATTAATTCGCTTAATACAAGTACTCTATTTTTTTTCTTTAAAAGAGAGAGAGAGAGAAAAAAAAGAGAAGAAAACAAGAACAAAAGCTCATAACCGTCTGTACGCATGTTGTCCTGTGAGTGTCCGTGAACGATGATTGGAATTTGTGGAACAGCCCTGAGAAAGAACGAACGACGCGCGTGGAAATGATGTTTAAGTGAATTGAGGCATACTCGCTGTGTAACGCGAATATGAAAACATGTCCTTCGAATTTTTATACAAATGACAACCTTCAACGCTAAATATCGATACTTCTGTAAAAAGAAAAAAAAGGTAAATATTTATATCTTACTATGGATACCTACAAGGTAATTGAAGGATAGTATCATCAGATTCACAAATTATATTAATCTCTTCTAAGCTAAACGAATGTCGTGCTACATCGACTAATGGATTAGCAATAATGAATTAAAAAATGAGTCGAAAAGTAATACCCTTTATGATACCCTGTATAATTCTGAAGTTTCTAAACAGTCAACTAGTAAACTGAAATTTTAGGCCAAAAGGTGTGAACGGTATCTGAAAATTTGATGAGACTATCTTCGAATCGATTTGCATGTAAAATTCACACTTACCATCAGGCAACTCGTATAGTTTTTTAGGAAGGGAAAGGAAATAAGGGTGCCTTAAAGCTTCTTCAGCTCCTATCCGTTGATCAGGATTAAGCTGTAGAAGTGACGACGCCATACTATCACCTTCAGCTATGTCATAGAGTCTAGGAAACGAAAGACCCAATTTTCTTGGAGGATAGAATCCCAGTCTATGCGGTTTGTATCCCGGCAAGTGCGTGACACCGGGCCAAGTTTCTTCGGTAGGGGTACCCAATACTTTGAATATTTTATCAAGTTGGTCATATGTACAGCGTACACCTGGGAATGTTGGTTCACCAGTCAACATCTCCATAAATATGCAACCTACACCCCACATATCAAGCGAGGTAGAATACTCTGTGGAGCCCAGAAGAACGTCGGGTGGCCTGTACCACAAGGTCACTACTTCGTGCGAATACGTATGTGATGGTACGGATTTAGCTCTAGCTAGACCAAAATCTGCCAGCTTCAGTTCCCCGATCTCACTGATTAATAAATTCTGAGGTTTCACATCTCTGTGCAGTACTCTCCTATACCAAATTACAATTAAATTGATTAACATATGTTCGTACGCAATTATTAAGTGAATTGTTTCAAATTAATGTATAGTTTTTTACCTTCTATGACAATAAGCTAATCCCCTTAATAATTGGAACAGAAACAATTTAACGTTTCGTGGATCTAAACCACCATTACCGGTTCCATGCCTCTCCATATATTGAGATAAGTCAGTATGAACATACTCAAAAACAAAAGTGAGAGTCTCCCGCGTATGAATTATATCGTGCAAGGTTACGATATTGCTATGCTTCAATTCTTTGAGAAGGCTTGCCTCGCGAATGGCAGTAAATGGAGCACCTTCTTCCTCTTGCAGTCTAATTTCTTTAAGTGCCACCATTTGATTTGTAAGGTGGCTATAACCTTTGAACACTGTGGCGTACGATCCTTCTCCTAATTGTTCCAGTTTTATATAAGCTTCGGACTTGCCGAATGGAGAATCGCCCTGTACATATAAAAACAATTATTGTTAATATTCTGAATTCTTTAAAAAGAAAGGTAGAGAGAATAATAATTCAAATTTGATGCTTGTGACAACTAATATTAACAAATATGTAATAAAATTAACAAATACAGTTTGCATTACAATTTATTACACCATAGTAGCTTTTGATAGTTTTAAAGCAGACAAATAGTTTTAAAGAACATAAATGATATAGTTGAATAAAAGATTACCCCAAAAGCTGAAAATCTTTTAGTTCTTCTAGGAGGTGGATCTGGCCCAAGGAAAACCTCAGACTTGGGTCGTGGAGGACGCCGGGGTCGCAGTATAACTCTAGCTTCTTCGCGTATATCCTCGTCAAGAAGCTTGGAATCACTAGAAACGGAAAGCTGCCGATGCACTCTCTCATGGTCGCCCACACCTGTCCATTCTATGACATCCAATTTCGTCCTTAAAACTTTCTTTAAAATAACAGCAACAGGAATCCACGTAAAATCATAATTCCTCAATAATTGTATCAATACATAATATTTTAGTTTGACGCTATGTCATTGAGTGATATAATAGTCTAATAGATTATGTAGAGCAGATTACGTATCTAAATACAATTAATTATTAAATATTGAATCAAATGGTAACTACAATTATTTTGAATACTGTGTAAATATATTTTCCAGCAAGTAGTTCATGCAATTTGTTATCTCTAAGAAAACAAAAAACATCTAGCTATCCAATATCTGTTTATGTACACTAAAAGAAAATAATTAATTTAATAAGTAGAACTATTTAACGCATGTTATCATTGAGTAAACTTTAATATCATCTATCGATCAATTGAGCGAATCATTTCATCCTAACATTATATATTGTTTATTTTTAATTTATTTTCCACTCACCATAACGACGATCCTTATCTGCAGGTATATTACCGTTTGGCTCCAAACGGTCTAGGAACTCCTCGGAATAGCCATTATATGGCAGTTGACCCCGGTTTGCAGCATCATCAGCCTCTTCTTTTGATATCGCTAAAATACAAAAACCAATTATATTGATACATAGATATTAGATGAACACTTGAAATCACATATCACTCATGACATTATGGATTCATTATTTAAAATCTTAAAAAATAAGATATCCCAGTCTCTATGCTCCTTGGAGAATAGGAGGATTTTCACTGTTTTGTATTTCATCTACCAATTTTTGTTAGATAATATTTAATATTGATGAATATTCTTGTATATAAAACTGAAAAATTAATTAAATCTTGAAATACTATCTTCTTTAGATAAAAATATTTTAATGACAACTTCTGTAAACTTTCATTCAAAATGAACCTAACTCAGCTTCTTAACCAATTAAAATATATAATAAATATGTATTAAAATTACCATTATCTACAAAATATTCTAATATCTTCAATTAAGTAAATAAAATTATTACATAATGAAACATAAAAATAGATAGTTGAGTATGTTTGTGAAACCTTTTGATAACTTCAGGAAAGCATTAATACTTTTGTAATAGATAGTTATGTAATAGAAAAAGACTATAACTGAATCAAGTAATAGAATTACAATTGTATAGCAATGCGAAGCAACCAGCTTAAATGTACTTACAAAGTCTCCCAAAACTGTGGCTAAGCCGTTTTTTCAACTTTTGTACTCTGCTAAGGGCACCTCCTTTCTTTTCCCGCATTGTCACAGACCCTGTACATAATAATTGTAATCTATAGTAACCATAACTGCAGTAAAAATGTATGAATTGAAATGTTCATATATATTTATGGGAAACTATAGTATGTGCTTTAAAGAAAAGGCTTGACAGCCTGCAATAATTATTTACTTTAATTACCAAAACATTGTCAGTATGACGTGATCTTGGTAGACTTGATAACCATTCAACTGACAGTGTACAATTAGGCTTTTTCCTTGAAAAATAAATTGTAGCAACACAAATATGTGTTTTAGATAAATCTTATAAATTAATATTATCACTGTACATACACGAGATATGCTACTACAGTCATTATATTGATAATGATATTTATTTTTCTATCAAGCACATGGATGATTACATTTTCCAACATACGTTCACGACAATAATGAACTGGTGAAGTCAAAAAATGCTTAATTGCCTGCAGAAATGTTTATGACGTTCACCTTTATCTAAGTCTTATACAAGCACATACATTCAATTCTCAATGAAACAATGGAAACAATTGTTAGCTTTACTGTCAACCTGTACCACCAATGAAATCAATTATAGTTAATTAGGCAACAAGTAACAACATCAACTATGCATACAAACTATCGATAAAATAATTAATATACTTTAATAATTATTCTATGTTTGAAACACGCCCATTGGCCATTTCTAATGGAATCTTTTGAAAACGTGTAGCCTCCATTTGAATAGCAAGAACTACACTCGTATACTGTGCAAATATGAACTTCACTATCAAAAAGCAATAAGACGTTAGATATTTGGTAAATATTGTTCACACATATTATCATTCTTATTTGTGTGCCTATACAGGTTGTTCCATGCAACCAGAACACACTTATTTTATGTTTGTAAACATATTGCACGATTGAGTAACACATTAATTCCTCAATGACGATGTGCTGATAAACACAAACATAACTAATGAAACGGCAGATCGAAATAACTTTCGTATTAATATGACCAGATATAGGTACCTCTTTTACACAGCGGAGAGAAGAAAAGAAAACCTACAAGAAATTTCCTAAAGAACTTTGGGTTTTACAATGTTTGTATTTACTTAATTTAAAAAAAAAATTGTTCTACAGATTTCCAAATGTATAGTATGTTATATGAACATACAAATATTACGCTACATTAGAATTTCAAAATTACAAATAGTTTCGTTTATACGAAGATAATAAAAATTGTAAATGAATTGTTAGTTTCTATCGGAAGATTAACGTTCACCAATTTCAGGTCAGATAATTTTTTTTGCAAAAGTAAAATGAAAAATTGAGTTATAAAGGGTTAAAAATACAGTTTGTCCCGGTTGCATGGAACACCCTGTACGATGCGTATACGCGCATCTATGTGCGTATGTATGCAAATACACAATATAAAATATATATTATATACACATATACAAACACGTGATTTGTAGTTACAGGTCAACGAACCAACAAAAGTTTAGTCGGATGTGTCAAATAACAATAAATAAATTACGTTCATTATTTCTAGACTCGTTACTGACTCCGCATCCCGATTCACGTTGTTCCGCATGCTTCCCCGTACACAAAAGCACTTTCCTCCATTCACGCATCTGTCGCTTTCTAAGAATGACGTTTTCACGACAACGAGACGGAACAGCAATTAATAATTCGCATCGAAGGCAACGATTCACAGCCTTGACGCACGGCGGTCTCTCGCAAGATCAACAAACTTGCATCCGCGAGCGAAGGTTCGACGAAAGAGAAGCAGACGAAACAAAAAAAAAAAACGAGAACCGTTTCATCGAGAATGCACACGATCTCGCGTACGTTTCTCTCTTCGAAATGCGTACTGTACGACCCCCACCCTTTTCGTTTGTAAACGACACACTCTCCTCCGGCTCCCTCTTTGCCGCACTCTGATGGGCCAGTCACTTTGTCTCTCTTTGTCAGGCGAACGTCCACCCCCACGATCGCGGAACTTTTGACACTGTCCAACCTATTCGATATGTCTGGCGCCTTGCACGGGACCACATGTGCGACGCAGAGGGGTCGAAATCCACGAACAGATTCGCGTAGGAAGGGTAAAAACGAAATGAGCGGCGCGATACCGAGGACGTAAGTCCGTAAGGTTGCGGAAAATGAGATGAGGGAGGGGAACGGAAGGGGAGGGGGAACGGAGCCAAGTGAATTACTTCTAGTAGCCGGAGCTGCTCGCGCGGGCGTCAACTTACCCTCTTTGCTCTTCGAGGCGGTCGAGCCCTTGTCTTGACAGTTCATGATTACTCATTCGCTCGCACGCACGAAACACATCACATATGGGCGGTGACGCACTTTGTGTGTGTGCGTATGTATGTGTATGTGTGTGGGCGCGTTTGTATATGTATGCAAGAAGCTATGTTCCGTGATGCTTCTCTCGGGCAGGTCAGGTCCGGTGAGCACCACCTTCACCTTTCTCGTATCTCGTACATCGGTGGCAGCGCACGACGCCTTCCTAACGAACTGATCGCCATGAAAAATACACTGTCGTTTCCACCGTTTGCCGTTTCAAGATCTCGCGCCTTGAAACCTGGCAACGATACGCGCCACCGATAATCCTTCAGTCGAACTTCACCGAAAGGTTCGGGACCCTTTCGCTCTTTCGGAGTTCTAGCTTCCAGGAACGTAAATAACCTTTTTGACACGGAGGCTTTTCTAGTCGCGATCCCCTGGATGTACGGCGGGTGCTCGCGCACGCCACCACTATCTCGAACAATTCATCCGCGAGAATAAACTTCTTCCAAGAAGTCTTCTTCCCACGACCGGAATGCCTCGCGCCACAGACAAAAGTCTGAAACTGGCCGAACCACATTGGCCCAAGTGTACGAGCCTTAGAAATAGTACGGAAACTCGAGCGTGTTTACGCGGATCCTTAATGGCCGCTATCAGCTACTATTTCACCGAAGAGTAGGTTTAACAAGAGGCGACACTCCGGGCGGTACCTTTGAAGTTGATTGGTAACGTGTCCCTTTAAATTGGTTGTACAAGCAAGCGGGAAATTCAAATCAACTGGATCTAATATGTTTTGTAATTGGAAATCTATTTGTGTTAATTTCTTAATATTGAAAATTGAAAAAGAAGAATGTAATGTAATGATAAATGTAGAAAATGTATTTCGAAAATATCTATTACGAATATACTATAAAAATGTTTGTAACAAAGAAGTTACAAACAAATACATTATATTATAGTAGCTTAAATTTTAGACTTATTACAACCAATATATATCTACAACTATTAATATAAATTTATATAATGTAATTTTACTTGCAATAATTGAAATATAATAAGAATAAATGAATTGTTTCATTCTCAGTCATTTTTCTTTAATGTCACACATTTATACCGTGCCTTTCTTAATGCGCACATCCTCCTCTTCATCCATATATAAAGTAAAAATAGATAAGAAAAAGTAAATTACTCCAATAAAATAATCAATAATAATTTAAATATACATATAAAACAATATTTATAGCACAGTTCAACGACCATTGCCGAAGTTTCCATCATCTCAGCACTTTTTAAAAGTAATTTCTTTGTCAGAACATCGTCCCTTATTATACTGTTATGAAGTTGCATGGTAAAATTAGGGACTTTGGCTGGTTCAAGCGTCTGTGGAACGCTTTACATTCTGCACGCGGAAGAGGATCAAAGGTGTATCGTGAAATTTAACGAAGACTTTATTAACTGTGTTCTGTGTTGTACACTCTACGATTGCAGAAATATATCTACCTAATCGTGAAGTTTTTAAATCTTCTTTCAACTTTTCCATCTCGTCTTTCTTTCCGGAAGTAACAAAGAAATTAGGCTTCTCCTAAGCAAAATAGCGCACGAGGTTAAAAGCTCGCTACAACGAGGGACATGGGGATATTTACGCGCAAAGTTTTTGTACCGATGGGAGGGGTTGTGTGAGAGAGACATCTGAGAGAACTCCAAGAAATCCTTGAACGAAAATTTATGACTTCCTGTCCAGAACGACTCAGGATTTTGACTCTTCTTGTCTATGTAAAATTGAAGAAGCTCCTTTAAGAGACTAGGTCATTTCACGTATATTCTTCGACAATCTTGCCAACTAGAAGATTGTCGAAGATTTTTGAAAGAACGTTTTCTCGTTTCGGTCGAAAAATTATATTTTCTATTCAAATTTCCCTCCTATCGCCATTTTTTCAAAGATTGGTACGCTAGCGCTATTATAACTACGTTCGCATGATCAAGCAATACCTACTCTTTTATCTCACTATAATTTCATGCTTTACCTGACCGAAGTTTACTACATCTTTTAACAGCTTGTTACATTTAGAGAGAACGTGATCAATTCTTTTTAGACAAATTATTAGACTAAATATATAAAAATCAAAATCACTACACCCGTGTGTATATAGCGTTAATAGATAGTGAAACATTTGGAACATCCTTCGACGTTACTTCTCTTCGATAGAGGGGATGATCACAAACTCGTTCCGTGTCGGAAATTGAAAATTGCGCTAATATTATCTATTGTGTTATATGAGCAATTGGGGTCGTCTGCACAGAGCGGTAAGGTAAGCAAATTAGGTACATGTTAAACTAACGAAGTATGCTTAAGTAGCAAAATTATTCATACATTGCTGGAGTATTGGAATTTAACGAATAAGTCTAATCAAGGTTTATAAATAGCACTTACTCATGATTACTATTTGAATATCTGTTCACGGATCACTAATATTCATTATTGCGATTTAACATGTTTCTACAATAAAGTCGACGATCACGTATGATCGTATATATATATATATATATATATGTATATATATATACATATACGAAATTCTACAAAAATCAATTTCTACGTACGTATAACGTTTTATTTCAATGAAATATCTTGTCCTAGAAGGTCTGCTTAGCGTCGAAATAAGTGCAAAGTTTGTTTTAACGAGTATCAAGGAATGGTAATTAATAATTCATAGTGCACGTATACGCAGTTAACTGAATTTGTTTTATTAGTTGGTTCATCCGACCTGTGAGACAATTTATATTTGGCGCGTTAAAAAATCGCGATACAGGAAGTTATATAACAATAGCGAAACTAGAACACGTGATTCAGTATTTTTTTTCTTGTTTTCTCTTTCAAGAAAATAGCTCCATTTTTATTCTGAACTCTTAAGCGATGTATACGTTGCGCATGCGTCTGCAATGCTTATAGGCGTTCTGTGTGGTGTACATGCTTTTGCGTTGTGAGTCAGCAAAAGGGGAAAGCTTTCAGTTACAGACGCGGCCATGCCTTCCCTACTTGAGACAACTTTGTCTATGTACAGGACGGCTTTCAAATTATTACGGAGTGTAGGATTTTTCCGGCTTCCGATCCAATATCAAGAGATGGCGTCCACAGAAATGCAATCGTTTAGCCGGC
This sequence comes from Agapostemon virescens, assembly GCA_028453745.1. Classification (NCBI taxonomy): domain Eukaryota; kingdom Metazoa; phylum Arthropoda; class Insecta; order Hymenoptera; family Halictidae; genus Agapostemon; species Agapostemon virescens. Next base: position 16,308,798 of record CM052093.1, on the reverse strand, counting down.
TACCAACAGATGTTGTACCACACCATTATGATATTACTTTGTCACTGAATCTGAAATCTTTTATTTTCAATGGAAACGAGAGTGTGCACGTTAACGTAAGTTCCAACAATCTAGATCAATGTTCTTTATCTTTTTTTTGAAATATTTCAAGTATTACATGTTCAAGAACCTGATTAATTACAGGCACTATATACTACATATGTATACTATATATGTATATATATAAATGAAATAATATATATTAGACAATAAATTTGACATGTGAAAAGTCTGTTGGTTTAAATGAAATTACAATTAATACGTAGTTTAAGTTTAGTTTCCTTTTCATTTTTCACATCTGTAACGAGACTTTATACAGCTAATGCTTTTAAATAAGACAGTCTGTTTCAAAATGTGAAAAATCTCTGAAACAGTTTTGCACAATATAAATAATAATAATGTAAAAAATCAGTGTTTTAATATATTAAATAGTTTCTTTCTTTTGTCATAAAGTAGCAGCTATCATTTCAATATCCATAAGACGAGAAATACTAATATAGATCATCTACTTGGACTTTTTTAAACCATGTGCTTGTGTAAGTCTATACATTGTTATTGTTAAATTTTAACGTTTATAGGTAAAGAAAGCTACAGATACTATTGTTATAAATTCATTGGACATCGACATAAAAAATGCTCTTTTCATTTGCAACGATGGAAACACTATTGCAACTAAAAAGGTTGATATCTCTACTCCCAAGGAAACAGCCACCTTGATCTTCGACGACAAGTTGCCTGTTGGCAGAACTGGATACTTGAGTTTGGAATTTGAAGGAGAAATTAATGATAAAATGAAAGGACTTTATAGAAGCAAATATATTGGGTACAGTTTTGTTACATAATTATGCATTTCATTTACAATATTCAACATTTTAAGATAAATTCGATTCATACAAATATACAATAGCAGTACAGGTTTTGGTACTTTTTAGGAGAGATGATTAGTGTGCTGCAACTATTTTATTTTCCCATGAAATATAGTTTTCCCATGTTGGGACGAACCTTCATTAAAAGCTACTTTTGACATAAAAGTTACACTTCCACGTGACTCGTCTCTTGTATGCCTGTCCAATATGGTTAGTCACAATCAATATACTTTAATTAATAATTTCGTTTTCCCTTTTCAGTCAGGATGGGAGTGTTAAATATGCAGCTGTAACTCAGTTTGAGGCAACAGATGCTAGATGTTGCTTCCCATGTTGGGATGAACCAGCTCACAAAGCTACATTTGATATTACTCTAAAAGTGCCATCAGGTCTTACAGCACTTTCGAATATGGTAAGTAGCATCTAGCATCTGTTTTGTTATTTTCTTCTTTATAAAATTTCTTGTAAAGCATTATTAAATACCATTAAATACGGGTCATTCCATGCCAAGCGGATCACTTTTGTACACCAAGTCAGCGATTTTGTTTAAATTGAAATATGTTATAGTCTATAGAAAATAGGGGGGGGTTTAAGTCATCGTTCTTCTATTTTCGAAATTCTTTAAAAGATACAGAACCTCAAACTTTGTGGTTTTTACAAAACGACCTCTGGGAAAAAATTTTTATCTCCGTTATTAGTAACCGCAGAAACTTTTTTTTTTTAGTTCTGATCGTAAAAGACGGCTCTTTTTAACTTATATTTTAGTTTATTCGTATTGTCATTTTTATAACGAAAAAATATTTAAAATAATTTTATTTTTGCAAATTTAACTAAATGTTCGAACCTTTCAAAAAATCGAAAAAAATATTTCCATATTCCGTATTTCTTTGCCTTTCGATTCCAATTTTAAAAATGGTGGACACTTTAAAATTAAAGTCAGGACAGCCAATTGAAGGTCGCGGCGTCCAGCAATTCAGTCAAGTAAGCCGCGGCGCGCAGCGATTCTTAGTCCGTGCGATTGCTCTCATCTGGCAATCTTAGTAAATCCGATATTTTTTGTGCTGTGAACACAAACTAAATATATTGTGTATATCTCGGAGATAAATATGTGTATGACTTATCTGTGTTTTAATTCACTTTCCTGGTGTTATTTATATTTTTATAATATTATTTGCTCACTCTCTGTCAATGATACTTTCTATGCAATAATTCAATTTAAATTTGTTGATTTGTTCCTTTTCAAATTATATACAAAAAGAAAGTGTCATTGTTCGATGGAAACCACGAGAGGGTGGCGGGTCTCATCCATCAGGAAGGGTAAAGGAGAGAAAGGATATGGAAGTACGGATGTGATTATTACGAACATGAGTACATAGATATTACAACCCGTTCAGATAAAACGATTTTCGATAATTTTGTTGAATTGGTGTCGAACTCAATTCGATAAAATTATCGAAAAACGTATCGTCTGTACCAGCTGTTGTTAGACCACGTTGAAGTGCGTTTCATCTACATCACTGGAAAGTATTTTCGCGGAAACTTGAGACTCAGAAATTGGCACAAAGCTATGGTAGCATATTTCAATTTAAACAAAATCGCTGACTTGGTGTACAAAAGTGATCCGCTTGGCGTGGAATGACCCATACCATTTATTAGGTAGTAGTAAGTAGCATCTGTTTTGTTTTTTCTTCTTTATAGAATTTCTTGTAAAACATTATTAAATACCATTTATTATTTGTTTTAGCCTGTTAAAAGCAAGGTAACGAATGATGCGACGGAAACGATAGCTTTCGAGACCACACCAATAATGTCGACGTATTTGGTAGCGGTGGTTGTTGGAGAATTCGATTACATAGAGGATACGTCTAGCGACGGCGTATTGGTAAGAGTATACACACCAAAATCTAAAACCGAACAGGGACAATTTGCCTTGGAAACGGCTGTTAAGGTGTTGCCGTATTATAAAGATTACTTCGGGATTTCTTATCCGTTACCAAAAATTGATTTGATTGCGATCGCTGATTTTTCGTCGGGAGCTATGGAGAATTGGGGTCTAGTCACGTATCGTGAGACATGTCTTCTAGTGGATCCACAGAACACATCTGCTTTTCGAAAACAACGCATTGCATTGGTCGTGGCGCACGAACTGGCGCATCAATGGTTCGGAAATCTCGTTACCATGGAATGGTGGACTCATTTGTGGTTGAATGAGGGATACGCCTCGTTCGTAGAGTTTCTATGCGTCGCTCACCTGTACCCAGAGTACGGTATTTGGACGCAATTTGTTACGTCCGAGTTGATCGGAGCGTTAGAACTAGACGCTCTACAGAACAGCCATGCGATCGAGGTACCAGTCGACCACCCTTCCGAAATCAATGAAATTTTCGATGAGATTTCTTACAGCAAAGGCGCATGTGTCATTCGAATGTTGCACCGTTATATAGGGGACGATGATTTCCGCAAAGGCATGAACCTTTATTTAAACAGGCATAGTTACGGGAATGCGCGGACCGCCGATCTTTGGCACGCTCTGGAAGACGTTAGTGACAAGAACGTAGGCAAAGTGATGTCTATGTGGACCGAGCAGCAAGGTTTCCCCGTTGTCAGAGTCCGACATCGTCAAGACGGCAATGACCGGATTCTGACCCTCACACAGGAGAGATTTTTGGCCAGTGGTGACTGGCAGTTGAATGAGTTGTGGATGATTCCGATTAGTGTAAGCACTTCGAAAAATCCCGATAAATGCGTGTTAACAGATTTGTTGGACGAAAAGACGAAAGAGTTCAGGATCAAAGACGTTTCTCCAGATAGCTGGGTAATAGTCAATCCTGGAAAAGTTGGTTTCTACAGGACCTACTATAGTCAAGATGCGCTTGCCTTGTTGTTACCAGCTGTTAAAGATCGCACGTTACCTCCGTTGGACAGACTAAGTCTCTTCGATGATATGTTCGCCGTGGCACAAACTGGACGGGTTAGCACCGTGGAAGCGCTTCAGCTGCTGCTTGCATTCCAGAAGGAAGACAACTTCACCGTTTGGTCTAGCATAGTTAATGTACTGAGGAAAATCGTGTTCCTCCTCTCGCATTTAGAAAGCCTGGACGCCTTCAAGGCATTTGGGCGTAACATATTGCGCGACATTTGCAACGAACTGGGCTGGGACCCCAAACCGAACGAAAGTCATTGCGATACTCTGTTGAGATCCATAGTGTTGAATCACATGGTAGGTTTGAACGATGCCGAGACTATCGAGGAGGCTAAGAAACGATTCGAGTTGCACCTTACTCGCAAAGCGATACTCCCTGCCGACTTGCGTAGGTCCGTATACCGAGCTGTGCTCTCCGACGGTGACAAGGAAGCTTATCAGACCATATTGAGGCTACACCGTGAAGCCGATTTGCACGAGGAAAAAGATAGAATACTGAGAAGTCTCGGTGCGATGAAAGACGAAGCTCTGCTAGCGGAGGCTCTCGAGTTTGCAATGAGCGATGAAGTCAGAGCTCAGGACGCAGTGTATGCGATTATGTCGGTGTCGATGTCATACAAGGGTCGTCTCATGGCTTGGGAGTTCGTCAAGAAACACTGGCAGACGCTCCGCGACCGTTACGGTGGCGGTTTCTTGATGTCCAGATTGGTCAAAGTCATTACGGAAAATTTCGTCACCGAGAAACAAGCCCAAGAGGTTGAACAATTCTTCAAAGAACACTCAATGCTTGGCATAGAGCGAACGGTTCAGCAGTGCGTTGAATCGATCAGATTAAACGAAGAATGGCTGTCTAGAGATTTAGAATCTATTGAAGAATTCTTGGCAAAACAACAGGTGAAGTAGTAATGCAGAGTCTTTTGTGCGCTGGATTATGATCAGCGACTTGTTACAATGACCAATGAGGCAAAGAAACGGAGGAGTTGCGTTATGCTAGTGCGAGTATCAATAAGCTACTTCACGCAGACTCAGTTGAAGGAAAAATGGTTTTACAAAACTTGATTGCCGTCGTTAGATCCAAACCATAATGGTTGGACGAATGGATAGTCTACTCTAATTGGAAATTCTTCGGATTACGATATCGCTGCTTGCGATGCTCGTATTCGTGCTGGACAGTATTTCGGAAATGCAACGTTAATTTTTATATTATGTCACATTGGACACGTCTGATTTTTCCTTCGCCAGTACGAGATTGTGTATACGCGCCAATGTTGTGTCGTCTTGTTACTCGTGTGTGTAAAGTAAAGAGAGAGAGAGAGAGAGAGAGAGAGAGAGAGAGAGAGAGAGCGAGAGAGAGAGAGAGAAAGTGAAACAAGCGTATAGCTGCAGTATACATTTATATCACGTACCATAATCGAAAAGGTTCAAATAAATACTTTTACGCTTGTACCTACACGAATGTTTTCAACGTCCCTCCATGATAGTTTACAAAATTGTTTTACATCGTTTGTGTGCAGAGTTTATTACTAATATTGTGTACTTTCAATGTTAGAAATCACATGTGGATTTCACTTTCTGATTGAGTGTCGAATTACGGAATGAAAAATGTGAGCAAATATTTTCCAAGATATATCATTGGTAATTAATACTGTATAGATACAGCAATAATAAACTTACATTAAACTTACACTAAAATAGTAATCATGCAGAATTTTAGGATACCATAAAGGATTTAGTGTTAAGTATGTTATAGTTAACTTTTACCGTTTTTCGGGAGATCTATACAAACATTTGAAATTGTATAATCTCGGTTCTTAAGGCAAATGCTGCTTAACAATTCAACATTTAGCCGACGATTCTGAGACCTTCAGGGATCTGCTTGTTACCGAACTCGCAGTACCAAGAAAATGTCTTACCAGACAGCATAGACAATTGCACATTGACCTCTGCTATGATGCTTGCCGACGACCACCATCTATAAATGCACAAGAGAAAACTTTAAGTCTGCTTTCACCGATATGATGATAAATTACTTCGTTCTTCGGCACCTACTCCGATCAATGAATAAATAATGCGATAGATTCTCGAACGAAGCATGGGTATATGAAAGTATGATAGCAGCATTGCAATAACTACGAATCTACGATAAAATATGTAATATATGTATATCGATGATCAAAGTTATTTTCAACTAAAGGTTCGATGATCTCGTTGAACAACTTTTTAACAATCTTGGAAGGAACCACGGATACAGTGAAACTCTTTGAAGGTAATAAAACCATGCTCTCTTCAACTAGCTCTAATCACGTAACATTTAACTGTAACCAATTCCTAATACGCAGAGTACAGAGAAGAATAATTCCACATAAATTCATCGCTTCTCAATATTTTGTACACAGAAACATTTGTCATCCTCACCGCATGAATTCAGGACACATAGATCGGAACACCTGTTATTGGAAGGATTAACAAGACACAGCTGTGCAGTATGTACTGCGCGATAAAAATTGAACCTCGGAGCACAATAGTTTGCAAAACTAGATTGTATTCGGTTCAAACAAATTTGTTGACCGACATCCTTATCGTGACAAGTAGAATTTTTGAACATGTCACTTTCCTATCTCTATTTTGCACCAGTTCAAACTTGGGAATATTAAACTGAGAAGGTTTGAAATGATCATGCACGAACATGGAGATATAAATTGAAAATTATGCAGTTGAAATGAACGAACGAACATGATTAAACGATCCGTGTTGTACAACGTGTTACTGAAAATTTGGACATACGAATGTCAGGATGCATCGGCTAAGACGTTTTATCGATTGCAAGCGATATTTGAACAATCTAGAGAAACTCTGTGAACTCTGTAGAACTCTGCAGAACTCGGTTCTAACTCTGTGAATCTTCAACGCAAATATTGATACTGGTTGACAGATTAGACTAACTTCGACGATACCATCGGTGAAACAGTACTTACACTATGTGAACTTGTTTATCGTAGCAATAGAACTCCTCTTAGAAGTTCTGGTATTAACCGTCCTTTTAACCAATCTTCTCTTAGAAAATCGCCTAAAGTCTTAAAACGTTTATCTTAACGAATCCTATGGTGTCTGATATGGTAACCCTTTGCATTCGAAACTGTTTCAACTCGGGACATTTTCATTCTACATGATTTATTTCTTCTTATGGATATGTGACTTTTCATTATTGCTCGTCCGTACAACCGTTAAATTTTTAACAATTCCTTGGATGCAAAGATATAATGTTAAAATTGTTTTGAATTATAGCGTGGCAATTTTCCGTGGTGCCTCAGAGTGGCCATTCGAGTGCCAAGGGTTAACTCCCCAGAATCCTTCATTCGGTCATCAAAATTCGTTTCGCAACAAATTCGAATAAAATCAAATTCCATCTAGATTCATAGGACTCGAAAACGCCGAAAGAGCAAACTTTCTAGTTTCGACATTGCTAACAAAATTGATCAAATTTTCGATGACATCTTAGAATAGTTAGCAACAACGCGTTAATCGTTCACCATTAGTGGACACTTTTACCTAAGAGATTTCCATCTTGCGGAATAGGCGATTGTCGATCCACGTCGATCTACGTCGAACGTATGCTCTAAGAAGATACAGTTACGATAGTGGTTCGTGCTGCCCTTATCACTCCAAAATTTGCAACATAGCTGCGAAGTGGATGGTTACGACGGCTATAAATACGTGTCAGGTGTTTTCTTTCGAAAAACAGGTTACAGAAAAGTGAACTGGGCATAAAGCGAGTGTAAGGCGATGTCACAGACAACCGAGGCGATCCTTATCTGGATCGATCATTCCGTTTAGCTTCCTTGTGGGAGGGTTTGCCGCTGTGACACCGTGAGTCAGCCTCCACTTTCGTTATTAGCGTACATCCAGAACGAAGGAGAGACAGAGAGCGAGAGAGAGAGATGGGAGAAAAGAGAGAAAGAGATAGAAGGAGGTGGTTCGCGTCGCAGAGTAGTTTCGCCACCCCCTAGCCATTCTGTGTTCCCCCATGGCTCCTCGCTATGAATACGAAGTGAGCCTCGAGTGGCCAAAGGGACGAAAAGCCGCGGGGACACGCAGCCAGTCGGACGGAATCAGTTCCCTGGGTATCCCGTGAACCCGTGGTTCCCAGGAACGCGCACGCGACCCGGGACAGGGAACACGATCAATACGAACTTTGCGAACTCCTACACCCTGCGACGATACATCGTCCGCCTGTGCTGTGGCCAGGCCCTCCTTCAACCAGGACAACCACCGAGAGACTCCTCCCTCGCACGTGTGCGTGGATTATTACGTACACGTGTGCTCATTTAACCCACCCCTCGTGAGACTCTGCCTTGCCGAATATACACATCATATGTTACATTATATATATATATATTGGATGGTTGGAAAAGTATTGAGAGATTTTTGTCACTAGATGTTGTTTGATGTCGTATATCGGCCAATACTACTCAGCTTGCGTCATACTGTCGCTCATTTGAGAGGTGAAATTTCAGTAATGAGTGAAAATGAGTGAGAAAATGAAAAAATTCGTTATGTTTTGAAGTTTCACTATGGAAAAGGCAAAAATGTTGTACTAATCAGTGGAAGCTTCGAATTCAAGCTTCAACACTTTCACTGCCAAACTAGCAGCCACAAAATTTCTATAAAATCGAAATGAGATATTGACTGAAATAAAAATTGAAGAAATAAACTGTATGCCGTAACGTGCTCTCCTATCTTCTTGCACTTTCTGTGTAATCATCAACTTTGGTACAAATGAATATATTAACGTAAAAATTTATTTAGAAACCGTGCAAATAATTCCGTCACCCATATGTGGATGACATGGCAGTCAAAGTGTTAAGCACAGCTGAACCTCGATAGTCCCTGCTAATCAGGGGAATCAGAGTATTTGGATAATAGAACTTGTTATATTGACATTTCAGATTCTTAATTTTAGTAGACTCGAGACATATTCGTTAATTCAACTGTATTTCGTAAATAGAAGATGTGCAATGTTTAGAGAAATGTGCTATTTTTAGTAAACAATGCTTGCAGGTTTAGTATTCAATCTTTACTAATTTGCACGAGGAATTATAGTACATATGCATGAATATTTAAATTTAAAATTGAACTGTTCACATAATAACTCCGATTCTATCGTATTCGGTCCCGTTTCATTAACGAAAGTATCTTTGACATATTGGTGAAGGTTCCTTTAAAAAACAAAATGTTTTATGATCGTATATATTGAATAATTGAATATATTGTATATATTGAATAATCGGAAAAGTATTGAGAAATTTGCGTCATACTGACGCTCATTTGAGAGGTGACATTTCAGTCTACAATTTTCATGCAGACAGTTTTGTATGTCGTCGATTGTGTCGAAAGTAACATTACTGTAAAAATGAGTGAATTTCTGAAAAAGTTCCCTATGCTTTGAAATTTCACTACGAAAAATGCAGAAACGCTGCAAAAGCCTGGAAAAAAATTTGTGGTATTTACGGTGAAGATGCTTTATCAAATGCAACAGCATGTAGATGGTTAACTCACTTCCGTTCTGGACATTTCGATATTAAAGATGCACCTCGCTCTGGTCGACCAATCACTGAAAAAAGTCGATGAAATAATGCAAATGGTTGAGCAAGAACGGCTGATGGTTGAAGAAACATTCACCATTCAACCGTTTTGGATCATTTGCAGAAGGCTGGATACAAAAAGAAGCTCGATGTTTGGGTGCCTTATGATTTAACACATTGACTGCCAAACTAGCAGCTAAAAAGATTGCATAAAGTCGAAGCAACTTATTGAGTGAAATAAAAATTGGAAAACTAAAACCTGCGACACTGAGTAGTTTTCCGACCATCTTGCATTTTCTGTGCCACCGTCAAATTAAATACAATGAATATATTAACGTGAAAATGTATTTGAAAATCGCACAAATAATTCCGTCACCCTTATGTGGGTGACATGGCAGCCAAAGTGTTAACAGGGAAAAATTTGATGGATCGAGTTTCCATCTGCGAAGCATTGCTCGAACGTAGTGAAGTCGAACCATTTTTGAGCTTGGCTGGGAAGTTTTGATGTATAGCCCAGACCTTGCACCATCAGATTATCGTTTGTTTCGAGCTCTGCAAAACTACCTCGATGGTAAAAAATTGAATTCAAGAAAGGACTGTGAAAATCACTTGGCCAAGCCTTTAGCCGATAAACTACAGAAGTTCTCTCAGAAGTTCAGATGTTTCAATCATTTTTCTTCCAAGCTTTCATTCGATTAACTTGGAATTTCGCAGCTGAAACGTATACGTCAACGTGTATCAGAATCGTAGACAAACGTCGCTGAAGTTTCACAGTATTTGGAAATAGAAAAGGAGTGAGTTTTTACTATTGTAAAAACGACTATTGTCGATAATGTCGTATCTCCATATGGTCAATAATTTATTATTAAGCTTAAGTAATCAAATTTGAAAACTCACCTTGTATATGTACATATGCAGCCACAATACCTGTCGAAAATGAATGTTTTGCGTTACCGAATCCAATGAACTAAGTTTGCTCGATGCCATAAGATTTTTGCGACTGCCACAGTCGACGGTCAGCGTGGCAAAGTGTAAAATGAGAATGATCGAGTACATTTATGATTTAATTTATTGTTCCAGCCTGAAAGTCAAGGAATGGACTTGGATTACAATTTAAAATATACAACTCTTGCAAAAATTAGATGAATATTAATTGGGAGTATTTATCCCTTTGCACTGGAATGGCCGTCTCAGAGGCACCAGTAAAAATTGTCACAACATTATTCATAATAATTTTCATATTATTAAATTCAGTATTCTACGAATTGTTAAACAATCAATGGTTGCACGAAGAAGCAACGTTTAATCTCGCACTATGTAAAAAGTATCACAAAGAAACAATCGTGTCAGGTTGAAATAAACGTCTTAATTTTCGAATTAGACTTGCTCCGAGTGCAAAGGGTTAATGTTCGAAATATAACAGATGTCTAGATTTTTGCAAACGACTATGCTCGTGTTGGTTCGACGAGAGGCTCGTCGATTTATCGTTTTCAGTGATGCAGGATGTGGGGAAACGAGTCGACCAGAAACTGCCGATGGGGATCGTTATAGACGAGCTTGATCATAGAGAAAACCGAGTCGTTTTAGGAATCGCATTCTATCCGCTCGTGAATGTCGTTCGCTAACGGAGGCTGGTTTTATGGACGCGAAAGGGGATGTTCGTTTTTACCCAACCGATTGTTACCGCGCCGAGAATCATTACAGGATGGTCGAATGACTTTATCGTTCGCCGAGGTTTACGATGATTTTCAAGTTTATTTTGGCCTCTCCTTTTTTTCGACTGGCCTCGTCGAGATTAGAATCGGAATGACACGATAACGACACTGTGTGCTCAGCCGGTTACTAATTTTAGCGAAACTGCTTTCGGTGATACGAAAATCGGAACGTGCTCCATGGTTAATTACGCATCTTGTATTCTGTAATGGAAATTACTGCGTCGAACGTCTCTCGGTCTACCTGCTTTTATTCAGAATGTTATTTGTTCCTAAACTTCTTTCATCTTTAACCCTTTGCACTCCAAGCTATTTGAATTCCTAATTTCGAGGCATTTTTTTGTCTCGGAATTATTCCATCGCACGCGGTTCATTGCCTTTTGCGCATATCAAATTTGTTACTCTATTAACACTTTAACTGCCCGACTAATTACCTGAAAAATTCCACAAAATCAAAGTAATTTATTTGGTGAAACAACAATTGAAAATTTAAAACGTATGACACATAGTTATCCTTCAACCCTCTCGCATTGTCCAGATTTCAATTAAATTTAGTGCAACGAATATATTGATATATATATATATACATATATTAGTCCGAATATCAGTACAAAGAGTACAAATTTAAAATTTTATAAATTTTGTAAATTTCGTAAATTAAAAATTTACGAAAATTAGTACAAAATATTAGACGAATATATTAGTACAAATATATTATTGGGGTGACATGGCACTTAAAGTGTTAATCGTACGCGCAGCAGTTCAATTTTTATCTACTTCTTAAATACAAACATTGTAATGTAACGATTGTTTTAAATAATAGTCCGACGATTTTTAGTGTCGCTTTGAAGTAGTCAAATGGAGTGCTAAGGGTTAATTTAATCGGTTCAAGGAACAAAGTGTGCGAAAGTTTTCTCAAAATTGACACCGATATTATCGTTGGTTGTCCATTTACGATCGAAATAAAATTAATTTATCAACCGGTGTAAGTAGTTTCTTTCGGTACGTTTACACTCCGTGTAAAGTAATTTCGTTTTTTTCGGCTGTTTCGCAGCCGTTGCAGTTTTCTCTGCAAATACACCGCACCTAGAAGGAAGTGCACCTTGTCGAACTACATTTTTACTTTCACTTTCTACCAAATCGTCAACGAGCTACGTCTTTCTAACCTGTCGACTAAAAATTACTTTCTAGAGATCTTTTAACCATCGCGATCCCTCCGTTCGACGAACAACTTTTATTCCGTATTTTACGATTGGTTAAAAATTATTTTCCTATTACTCGAAACATTGTTTATTTCTCTTTCAAGTGTTGGTCTTTCAAAGAAAACTTGTTAAATGGCCGCGGAACATGAAAAATTTCGGCATCGCCCGGTAATACAAATGTTAATTATTTTTCACGCCTAGCGAATCCAAAATTAAATATTCCCTACGATAATCTCAAGTCAGCGATCTCTTCGCGCTCGCAGCATTTCCTTTCATTATTGCATTTGTGCGAGACAATTTGTCCAAGGCGAGAACCGGCGTGATAGAGGTCTATAATCAGGTACAGTTGCTAATGGTCGCGCGATAATAGTCGTACGGTGTCGGGGGGGGAGGTGTTTGCTCTCGAATAAAGAATCACAGACGCAGAAGTAAACGTGTGGACACAGTTTGCATTTATTTCGCGTGCGCGAGTGTGACACGCCCGCGCGACAATATTACTTACACTTTACAGCCTTTCAGTCTTCGCGAATATACATTAGTTAGAGACTCGTCTTGTTGGAGATCTCTGCCGGTCGTGTCTTTTTAGCCGACAACTTTTTAATCGTCTTTAATCTATCGGAGCTATATCCACGTATAAAACAATTTTTCCTCAGTTTCGAAGTTCGTCTAGAAGAAACGAACGCGCCGAAGGTTGCCGAAGAGACGTGGAAATGGAAGAGAATCGCAAAAATCGCAGACAGAATATGGCCAATGAATAGGATCTTTACTGGTCAGAATAAACGGCCGAGATGTCAGCACCTCTGTTTCGCGACAGGGTGCAGTGGACAAGTTCGAAATGAGATTAGGACCGTCAGAGATCTCCAATTTATAATATGAAAAGCAATAACAACGATAATAATCAAGTAATAATAATAATATAGTAATAATAATAATAATAATAATAATAATAATAATGTAGTATCGGTAATTACCAATAATGTAATCCATAATCATAATACATATGATTCCTTTTATTATCTACAACGGGTGTCGAAATAATACAGGGTTGATCAACGCGACGATAAAAACATCTCTTCCGTACGAAATCTACGCGAAAGAATGGGTGGGGGGATTCATTCATGACTGGTTGGGCACAGGATGTACACTGTTATGCGACGGCCAATTAGATTCCACGATCTATTATACGGGCATCGACGAACGGGGATATATCGTTTCAAGAGAGTTTCCGAAAAAAAAAAAAAAAAAGAAAATGATGATAATAATAATTGAAAAAAATCGTCCGTTATCACCGTTGAAGATCGAACAGGACGACCCAAATCAGTCATGAGCGACGAATGAAAAGTATACACAAGAGAGTCCAACGGTCGAACACGTCGAGTTCGCAGCCCCCTCCCGCCCCTCCCCGGAAACGAGACACGAACAGGAAAAATCCATACCGTCGTCGAGGAGGAAGCGAGAACGGAGCATCGGATCGTCGGTTAACAGGGATACGAGAAGAAAAAAGAAAATAAGAACAGTGGAAGAAGAGCGGTGTACAATAATAAGTGGTGCGAGGAATGCGGCGAGTTTTATGTACAAGTATTTACATCTTTCCCCGGGAGAAAGAGAGAGGATGGTTCGGTAAGCCGTGAGAGGCCTCCGCTTTAATTCTCATCCCTTCGAACGCGTCTCGAGTCCCTCGGCGCCAAGCCTGTTCTTTTTCCCCAGCTCTTCGAGAGTCTGCCCCGGTAGACGGGGAGAAGACACGAAGAAGAGCGACAACAGTCCTGGGAGCGAGATCCTAGCGAGGACTCTATCTCCGTTTTCAACCCTCGGAGCTGGAAGCGGGTTGTTGTTCGAGCACAGTCCCGAGCGACGTCGAAGTCGTCGAAGAGGTCCGAGAGATCGGCTCGCGGCGACCCGAAGCTTACTGGAGCTGATGCGAGGTGCCATGTCACCGTTCCGTCACCAACCCTGTGATCGTGGTCGTCGTCGTCGTCGACGCGGTGGAGGTGGTGGGCGTCGTCGTGGCCGCGTTCAGCAACGGCTGCAACGGTTGCCTCGGGGTGGTCTTGACGATGCCGGACTCGTGGTTCGTCTCCTCGAGGGTGGTCTGCAGGTCGCAGATGTACTCGATCACCCTTTGGATCACCTCCAGCTTGGACAGCTTCCGCTTCCTCGGCATGTCCGGCACCAGCGAGCGCAGCTTCGTCAGATAAGCGGCCACCTCCTCGGCCTCGAGATCCCGGCGGGTCCCGTTGATCCCGAGGCTACTGTGCAGCACACCCCTGCTAGGTGGTACCCTGCCACCCACCGGACTCACTACCATCGCCTTCATTCTCGGTCCTCTCGGTTCTCGCACACCTCGGGAACGGAGGATTTGGTTCGGGTGTCGGGGCGGGCCGCGTCCGGGGAAACCAGAAAGAAATGTGGGTCGTTGATTAAATATAGTCGCGCACACCTTCTCGACTCGTTATCTGCCGGACGCCGTGCTGCACCGTACACGCACCCCGTATTTATCGATCGAACCAACCCGCCGATGCCAACAGCACCAGAGACGGTTTTCCGTTCGGCTCGATCGTAGGCGCTTTTCGATACAGTTTTTCGTCTGCGGTTTCGCCAGTTTCCTTCGTCTCCTCGCGTTGTTGCGTTATTTCCTCTCGGCGTTGCGCACGATCCTTTATGTCACTCACACACTCTGCAGGTCCCTCTCCTCTCCCTTGTTTGTCGGTTATCGCGAGACGATCGCACTCGCGTCCAACATTTTCCGATCGAGTTGTATAGGTTTTATGGTGAATTATACGTCGAGCGAATCCAGGCACAACCAGTGTGTGCGCCAACGAACAGCGATACGATATGTACGACGCTCGGTCGACGCGCTAGTCTCGACGGATCGAAGTCAACTGGCCTCCGCCCCTCACCTGCAAGCTTTTATAGCCTTCCCCCACCACACCGACTGCTACCCCCGCGACGCCTCCACTACTTGCACGGCGCAATCGCTGCCTGAATAGAATAGCGATGGATTCGAATTGCTCGCGAAACCGATTTTTTCTGTTACATTTTCTGCCAACATTTGCTCGAGTTTATCTCTCGTTTCTTTTTTTTTTGGCTTACAAGGGAACATATTCAGATGCGAAAATCCGATTCTAATGAAACTTATGGGAGCGACTACATTTATTATTTATTTATTTTAACGTTTGTTAAAATTGTCTTGCGCGACTACATTTCCTACAAAAATATGGTTTTGAACCACAATTTTGAGGGCTGTTTTCACCCCTTCAAAGTGGATGATTTCCGATAAAAAAAATACGTGTCAAATATTTTTTAAAGAACTATAAGCTCCCATAAGTTTCATCAAAGTCGGATTCTCGCATCTGAATATGTTCCCTCTTTAATGAAATATTGGATTGTCCGGAAAGCTCAACACATTTAAGTTTTGGTATATATTTATTAAAAATAAAAATAAATGTGCACGAACTTTCTGGACAATCCAATGTATATCGAAAATGTTTGTGCTCTGAGTCGAGTGTTGTGCGATTTGATGAGGACGCAATCTGAGATTGATTTATTAATCGTTTGATGGACGACTTTTTAGGTCTCAAATATATTAGGAATTAATTGAAATCGGTAGTCAGTCATCTTAATGTTCTCATGATTAGTATATTTATTATTTTTAACATTTTTATACGAGGATACGAAGCTGCACGTTGCACTTGATTATTATGTTTATGTAAATCCATAGGAGTTAGACATCTGTAACTTTTAAGCAATTTATTTTTAAGATGGTTGATTACTGAGCAGGGAATAAAATGAGACACTGTTTGATGTTTTTCGGTATTTCGGACCGACAAGTATTTCGAAAAGGAAAGCAAAGCTGTTTTAAGAGCTTCGTTTTGGTGTCCAGCTGTTTCGGAGTGGTTCGAATTCAATTTTAACGTTGCTTCTCCCGCATTATTAGATTTTGTGCCAAACAATGTTGGGTCTCCTACAGCGCAGAACACTCTCGGATCGAGACAATTCTAATTGTCTCTATCATTCTCAGGTTTCCAAATATTGCAACCAACAGGATAGAAATCCACTGGTAAATCCCGCTTCTTTTGACTCCATTTCGCCTGTGCCAACTTATCAACGTTCAAGCGAAAGAAGTTACTACCATCGTTCATAATCTTGAAACAATCAGCAAGCGGTACTTAAAAGTGTGTTTCGACGAAGCAGTCGGAAAGACAATGATTTGATATCACGGTAGAACCTCGTTGCAACCTCGTTTATTCCACGGAATCTTCGTTCGTGACATATCAGAGATTCGCATTACGAGTTGTTGAAATTTCAAAAACTGACGAAGATTGCGATGGTTACGCAGGAGCAAAAGATAAACCGTGATCGATTACCTTTATCGTTGCACAACCTCGATTTCTACAAGCATTTTCGGCTTCGATTCGTGCAACCAGCGAGGTTCTACTGTACCGAGAATAGTTGGTACACGGCATTAAGAATTCGTCGTAATCCTCGGCTGCGCGCGATACCGGTTGGCGAGAACCAGCGAACCAAACAAATAATACAAAAAGGGCTCCGATGAACTCGGGATACTAACAATAACTGGTAAGAGAAGAGCTGAGACTAGCAATGCAAATTTAAGCGTTACAAATTTTGTCGAATTTGAGCGATCATGTTATAATTTGCAAAAAAATGCGACACGCTGCGCCACGAGACGGTGTATCTGTCTCTATCCCCGAAAATCAGCATTGTCGTAAAAATTCCTTGCAAAAGTGTTCGTAGAATTGTCCCATCAACGTATCGATAGTATGGGTAAATCGTATCGTCGCGATCTGTACTGTTGGGTTCTGATAGGTTCCCCCTGCTCAGCACGAATCGCGATGCTACTGTTCAGGATAGACTACACTGTAGCTTCCCCCTCTCTCTTTCGAATCGTTCCATCTGGCAATACTGGATATAATACATTATAAACACGTGACATTATGAATTTGTTTCCAACTACAGCGTTTTCCCAAGTATTCATTTTATCGGTTCCCGATTTGGCAGTGTCGGATGAATTACATTATAAGTTTTGACTATACATTTGCTGTTACATTTATCTTTTGAATCCCTTGCTCTGTCAACGTTAGAGCGCACTATAAACCTGTGACGTCACACAGTTATGCCTACAACATTTTCCCAACTATCCATTTTCCCTGTCTCCGATTCGGCAAAGTTAAATAAATCATACTACAAAACTCCGACTATAAGATTTGCTCTTCTACTCATCTGTTCAATCCTTTCGATCTGTCAATGTTAGAGCGCACTACAGATCCGTGATGTCACTCAGTTATGCCTACAACATATTCCCAACTATCCATTTTCCCAGTCCCCGATTTGACAGAGTCGGATAAATTACGTTATAAGCTCTAACTATACATGTGCTCTTACATTTACCTTTTTAATCACTTGCTCTGGCAGTGTTGGACCGCACTATAGACCCGTGACGTCACTCAGTGATGTCATTTCCCCAACATTTTTACAACATTTTCCCAGTCCCCGATTTGACAGAGTCGAATAAATTACGTTATAAGCTCTAACTGTACATGTGCTCTTACATTTACCTTTTGAATCACTTGCTCTGGCAGCGTTAGAGCGCACTATATAGTCCCGTGACGTAATTCGTTAATGCCAACAGCATTAACCATATTATTTTTGTCTCTGCTCGATCGATCCGCGAATGTTCGGCGCTTGTTCCATCGAAATGGTCCGGGTCGAAGCCGACCGTAGCCGGGGGTGTTTGACGACCATGGGACTAGAGGCGTCGGCGGGACAAGCCGGGCGTGGAAGAGAAGGGCAACGCCGGGTTCGAGGGACGAGAGGAGAGTTGCGTGAAGGGTCCTGGGTGCGGGTGGAGGAGAGAGGAGGGGGACGCGACCATTGTTGAACGTCCGGCGGCGCCAGCCACTAGCCATCACGGCTACCACCACCGTGACACCGTCGCACCACTACCAACCGACGAGATGGCAACCACCGTTCTCGTGTATACCCATGGTTCACGGGCTCGCTCGGCGCTCTGTGGCACCGGCAACCTGTACACCATGATTCCGGCTACGGTTCCGTTGTGTAGGTGTGCGTGCACGGTACCGGGTCCGAGAGAGACTCTTGCCTTCTTGACTCGTGTGCTCGCGCGTACACCGGGCAATCTCTCTTCCTTTCCCGGCCCTCTCTCTCTCTCTCTCTCTGTCTTTCTCGCGCTGGATAACTTAGCTCCGTCTAGCCTGCTCGTGACTCTGGTTACTCGGAGTCTCGTTACCGGTCGGGACAAGAATCCACCCGATGTCCGGCGCTACGGACACAGAACGAAGGGACTCCTTTATTTGCTGCGCCGCCGAACGAGTCCCCGGAGAGGGCCTCACGAAATTGCGAGAGAGAGAGAGGCCGTCACCGAATCCACCCGAGGTGGCGAATCCTTCCTATCGACTCGGATGACGGTGAGCTCGGTCCAATTCTTAATCCTTGCGCGGTTAACCCGTTTCTATCTAGGCACTAGCCGATTCGCTGTGTTACTTTCAACCGAATCGATTTTTATCGGTTCACTCGCAAAGCAACGTTTTCGTCTTTCGGTCCCATAATTGCGTAAGTATCGCCGCGCTCGATAAGCATCGAATTCGGTCGAGCTAGCCTAACCATTTTTAAGGACTTCACCGAACACTGTGGATTCGGTACAATTTTTTAACCCTTTGCACTCGAAGCTAACTACAGGCATTTCTTTTGACTTAAAATATTTTCATTCTATAGGATTTATTTTCTGTCTATACAGGGTGGAAATTATAAAGCGTTACAGTCGAATGTTTCTGAAAATATTGATTATATGCAAAAATGTTTCAAAACCGAGGGGAACCGTGGTGGAATTTTTATATTTCTCCTGGTGGACACTCCAAGGTGAGGTGAAGGTCAACGTTCTTTTTTTGAATGGAATGATACGTTTTTTTATCCACCAACAAATAGTGCGTTTTAAGACGAATTCGACGACCTATGACTCAAGGTCATCCAAGGTCAAACTTGCAGGGAAATGGAGAAACGGTGTGATCGTTTTATTTGTGCTTTAATTCGTGCCTTCGAACATTCACACCAAAACATAACGTGTGTCAATGTCAGCGTTACTCGGGACAACATCAAAATCATTATCAATGAAATGTAAACAAACGTATTTACGTGTTACTGTGCTCTTCTGCGAGATAGGCAGTTTACTTTCATTACCATTCTACACTAAGCCTACGACGCGTGAAAACATGAAAGTCGGAATACGCGAAGCTTGTGCTAAGATAAATGTTGAAATTGTTGAGCAAAGTTAGAGAATCATTGAGAGGAAGAATTGTTAAGTGCACTGAAGTAAGAGGTAATCATTTTGAACACATACTAAAGTATTGATCAAAAAGACCTTGTCATTTAATTGTCTCTCAACGTTTTAGAAATTGATGGACTTCTTTTTCGTACGAACTGCTTGGTTTCATTGAAAGACAGTCTTCGGGTCCCTAAAAAAACTCCCTAAAAGAATTCGATTTTGAATTGTGGATACTAGGTAACGTAGGTATCGATTGGCAAAAATCCTTTCAGTCGCCAACTTTGCGCTTTCGCTTTCGCTGAAAATTTTGTGGCAAAAATTGCTTCTCGTTTCGACCGTTCACCGTATTCGACATCTTCGTCATCAGCGGATTTCTTCCGCAACGAGGCCCGTTTATGTTTTGCATTTTCAATTGTCAAGCGAATATTTATATGCCCGCCGTGTTTTATTCGTTCACCACGTGCTTCTCACGTGTGCGAACACCGCTCGAGAATCTTGTAAAACACGACATTGTTATTTCCCCCTCAAGGTAGCTGTTCCTCTTCACCGACTCTCCTCGTTTTTATCTTTCGTTCGATCCTACATGGAACCACGCGATTCTCTCGTGTACGACATTTTTCAAAAAACCGCGGACATTGCTTGCCACTTAATCACCCGCATTATCGCTTGGTTTTAATTTGATAAAACTGATACGACGACCTTCCGTAGCATCAAGTTTTTTAATAATAACCTGCAGATCTCGTTCGTGCGTTCACGACACTTTCACATCTGCTTAACGTTAAAACTATCGGATCAGTCAAAATGACTGATTCGTAATTTTCTTCTTTCACATTTCCAGAAATTATATTAGGTCTACCGGAAAATTCTGTCCGTTTTTGGAATAAAACAAAATACAAATTTTTATTATCGTCAATAAACTTTATTAAATAATGTAAGTGCCATTACTATTAATGATTTTTTGCCATCGTGAAGGCAATTTGTATATCCTATTTTCGAGAAATGTTTTATCTTTTGATGCGAAAAAATTGAACCAGTGCTTGTTTGATATCTTCTTCATTTTTGAATTTTTTGCCCCTCAAGAAATTTTGTAAGGACAAAAACAAGTGATAGTAGGACGGTGCTAAGTCCGGGGAATATGGTGGATGCGACAGAATTTCCCAGCCTACTTCTGCAATTTTTTTACCAGTCCCCAAAGCAGCATGTGGCCTGGCATTTTCAAGATGCCGTATGATGTTCCTTGCTTTTATTTTAGTTAATTTATTAAAATTAACATGTGCTTACGTGTCGAGACTTGCTGTGATAGAAACGGACAGAACTTTCCGGTAGACCTAATAAAAGTATCTTCGTTGGAAAGCTTCGAATGAATTTCTTCATTGAATCAGACATTGTAATAAAAATGGGACAAGGCCTGAATAGTCTCGTCCTTATTACCAGACAATATACATCCGGCCGGTTATTGCTTGGTTGTTATAATGTTAACACTTTGACTGCCACGCCGAAATCACGTTTCGCTCACAAGGGAACATATGCAGATGCGAAAATCCGATTTTGACGAAACTTATGGGAGCTTATAGCTTTATTGTTTAAACAAAAGACTTTTGTTAACATTTTCTTGCGCGATTACATTTCCCATTGAACAAACACACAATTTAAAAGAAAATTTAAATTTTTTCGACCTCTGGTTTCCGAGATATCTAAAAAATACCTCAATTTTGAGGGCTGTTCTCACCCCTTCAAATTTTACTTGAATTCAATACCTTACCTAAAAGCTTCAGTATCTTTCGATGCATTGGAAGACATGGAAGAAATTCGATCCTAACCGTTACTTAAAAATCTTCGTGCATTTTATATTTCTTAATATTAAAAAATTATTTTCCTTGGTTAAAAAATGTCTAGTCCTTAAAGTTACAAATTTTAGTTAGCACTACAGCTAATAAGAATATAATCTTCAGAATTTCACGAATAAAATATTGAAAACATATTTGGCTGATTTTTTAAGGATCTGTAACTTACAAGGGAACATATTCCGAAAATCCGATTTTCTCATTGAAAAACACAATTTAAAAAAAATTCATATTTTTTCGATCTCTGGTTTCCGAGATATCTCAAAAATATCCCAACTTTGAGGGCTGTTTTCACCCCTTCAAAGTGGATGGTTGTCGATAAAAACAAACATATGTTAAATATTTTTCAAAGAACTATAAGCTCTCATGAGTTCCATCAAAATTGGATTTTCGCATATGTTCCCGTGTCAGGATGCCATGGGAGTATTTTTATTATTGGAAGCATATAATGGCAAAATAATGATAAATTGATGATATAAAACAACATTAACCTAACTTTCAATTGTTATATAAAATTAGCTTTAGAGTAACTACTGAACAGGTCAATTTCAAACGTGACGATATTCTATAAATTAACGAGAAAAATAAAAATCAAGTTATCAGAATGTAGAATCTTACAGTCTCATTCATCGGAGCCGTCAAATACACTTATTCGACGAAGATTGCGGCACGAAATGCGGAAGAAAGGAGAGCAAGCGTACCTGGCACGAAAATTTTGCAGAGAGTATTACAAAAAAAAAGTGTTAAACTGTTAAGATAAAAAATTGCTAAAAATTGAACGAAAAAGGTGACCACCTACTATCCAGATTGCATCGATGAGCCACATTTATGTTTAAAGTGTTTTAACCCTTTGCACTCCAAGCAATATTGAATCCCTAACTCAAGACATTCTTTCGTCCTAGAATAATTCCATTGTATGTGCCACGTTTCTTTTCGTGCATGTCAAATTTGTTACTAATAATCGTACGTGCAACACTTCAATTTTTACTAGCTTCTTAAATACAAATATTTTAATGCAAAAATTGCTTTGCTAACACATTGCACCGTTAGATGCAAGATTTGTTCTAGTATTTTTTTACTGATGTTCCAATAAAAATTTTTAATTGTTCAATGGGGCACTTTTTATTTCAAAGTATCTTCTATTTATCGGTTATATTCAAAATGCGCTAACCGTCAATTTTCATTCAATTTTCACAATCGTAAAAAGATGAAGACGTGGCCGGTCATATATGACCAACATGGCAGTCGGAGTGTTAATGGAGAAGAACGCGTAATTTTATTTCTATTCCATTTTGCTGTTTACAAAGTATTCAAATTTATTACGCGAAAAGGTACAATGGAAAAGAAAGCAGAGACGTTAAAATTTTATGATTCGTTTAAAAAATTTAGAATTCATTGGAATTGACAACAAAGCTGTCGAATCATTAAAAGTATATAGTTATTTTATCAAAATGATAAGACTGAATTTCTTCGGATGTTTAGCAGTTTGCGTTGTAATACGTTCGCGAACGAAGGAAATTACACAATAATGTTTCCGTGAAAGCATCTCGGCAACTTCGATCAACCGTGGAACTAAAAATCTGAAACCGGTCATTTGATGAACGATGATGCCGTCGAAGAGTCGCGGATGAAAGGTTAATTCGACACCATCCCGCTAACGAAGAGCAAACTCGGAAAGCAACAGAATTTTCCCACGTGCCTAATATGCTCAGGTACCGCGCAACAAACCGGAGCGAACGATTTCAGAAACATGTAGAACGAGACGAGAGCGGATACAATCGTACGGACTCCTCCTTAAAATTTCGCAGCGTAAAATCCTGACGAAACGATAAAACGGTCAATAAATCGGCGGGATAAGTAGTTAAATGCGTGTAGAGACGTAAAAATAGTAAGGAAATTTCGCAAAAACCGCGGGGATAATTCGCCGGCTGTACGCCGCCAGGAGGACGCGTTCATTATGCCGTCATTATCGGCAGTGATAGAGTGTTCGCAGCTATCCGGTCGTATCCGAGGCTACCAGTTATGGTGGCTCATCGAGTCGGAGCTGGCTCGAATATACCAATTTACCTGTCTCGGAACAGCGGCTGGTTATTTAACGTTTCTCATGGTAATTAAGGTTGTAACTCGGGATAGATAATGCCGCGGCGATACACGCCTTAACACTTTAGCCGTAGCGTAATCGAGCCGCCGAGTAAAAACCGAGACGAACGAGGTGGGGAGGGTGATCAATTGAACAATTAATTAACGGGATTAAGGAGTTTAGAGGCGTACCGCGGTCGTTAAGAAGCGACCGGTATCTATGACCCCCGTAATGACAGATAAACGCAGGCTTGTATCGAGTTCCAATTACCGAGTACCGCTTTGTGCCGAAGAGGAGCATGCAGGTAATAGAGCAGTGATACAACCGGGGAACCTATAAATAAAGGATCCGGGGGCCATCGGTGATACCGTCGCGACTCGGGGGCAGCGGTTTCGTCAGTTTATTTATTCCCGGGGTCAAGGGAACTCCGCTTCTTAAACCGAAAGGTCAAGAAGTCAATGAGATCCGGTTGGCCAGGTATGTAACCGAGCAAGTGGTAGAGTCTCACGGGCGTTTCGTTCGATTTTATTCTCTGTAATTTTCCTTGGTATCCTCGCGTTCGCTTGACCAACCGCCGACGACGAACGTCCCGGCGCTATGGGACCGAGCTATCTGTCGCCGCGACACCGCCTCCTTCTCCAAGGACTTTGCTATGTACCTTTGCTATGCGCGAAATCTATGCGGGCTACGTTGCTCTGGAATCGAACTAACCCTTCTGTGATCCTCGACATTCAACCATACCTTCGAGAATGGTAAACCTTTTGCGGTCCGGCGCGATCCCTCCCCTTTATTTCAGAACTATCTACGGTATCGCGATAGCTTTTAACCCTTTTGTGCACTTGCGAGAAGTGCCAGCGACGATATATCGTTGCGTATTTGATGGCACCTTATTATTCTCATTGCAAGCAAATTATATCTCAAATATTGTAATTCCATTGCAAAAGAATTTAAAAAATTGTTTTTAGGTTTATCTTGTTGGAGAATAAGGTTTCTTAGGTACATAGCTAGCTGGCATAGGTACGATACTTTCGCTCGACACTAAAAGGATTAACCCTTTCAGACACAGAATTTTAGAAAATAAAATTGCACGAAGAATTTGCAAAATTTCGAGGTGGGTCGAAAAACGCATTAGAAAAACGAGACACTTTTAATACCACCCTGCCTCGGAGGGTTAACGCTAGAATTATGAAACTAATTAAAATGGCTGGTTCCCAATCTTTCCTGTCACAATTACCGAAGTTAGAAAAAGATTTTCGTAAGAAAGTTTCGAATGAATCTGTTCATTGAAGCAGACATTGCGATCAGAATTGTACGAGGTTTGAGTGGATACAGTTTTGCCATTATTGGAAAGCAACATACTGTGGGATTTTTTTGAAGCTTATGGGTTTTGGCTGAACGCGTTGGGGAGATAGATAGTGTTTCATGGAATGCACCACGCAATTGAATTATTAGGTAAATCGGAAAGTTCCATCCGTTTTTTTACAAAAAGTATACCTTTATTCATGAAAGAAAATGAAAAAGTACGTTAATCAAAATATTGTCCATCGTTAGCGATGACTTTTTCCCATCTTTCGGGCAGCAAGCGAATTCTGCGTTGAAAGAATGATTCATATTTGGAGGTTATCCAGGCGGAGATCCATTTTTCGAGATCTTCGTACGAATTAAATCGTTCTTCAGCAAGTGCGTGTGCCATTGACCGAAACAAGTGGTAGTCAGATGGGGCACAGTCTGGTGAATAAGCCGCATGTGGTAGCACTTCCCAGCGAAGTGCTTCTATCGTTTCCTCGACAATTTTTGAGACGCGAGGCCGAGCATTGTCATGCAGCAAAATCAGCTTACGCTGTCTCATTTCATATTGTGGTCGTTTTTCGTGCAATGCTCGACTCAAACGGATAATTTGTTGTCGGTAGAGATCTCCTGTGACTGTTTGACCAGTTTTTAGCAGTTCATAGTATACCACACCTTCCTGATTCCACCAAATGCAGAGTAAAGCCTTTTTTCCGTGGATATTCCGCTTTGGCGTCGATGTTGAAGGTTAGCCAGGATCACAAATGGTTTTTCGACGTTTAGGATTGTCAAAATAAATCCATTTTTCATCCCCAGTGATGAGACGATGGAGAAACCCCTTTCTTTGTTGCCTAGCAAGCAAAATTTCGCAGATGGTTTTCCGCCTTTCAATGTCTCTTGGCTTGAGTTCATATGGGACCCACTTTCCTTCCTTGTAGACCTTCCCTAAGGCTTATAAACGGTCGGAAATGACAGATTGAGCACAATTTAACGCTTCTGCAATTTGTTTTTGCGTTTGACATGGATCTTCATCCACCAATGTCTGCAATTCTTCGTCTTCGAATACTCGTGGCCGTCCAGAACGCTCTTTGTCCTCCAAAGAAAAATCACCATTTTTAAAACGTCGAAACCACTCTCTACATGTTTTATCGGAAACAGCATTATCGCCATAAACGTCTACAATCATTCGATGAGCTTCAGCTGCCGTTTTCTTCCAATTGAAACAAAAGACTAACACTTCGCGCAAATGACGCTTATTCGGCTCAAATTCCGACATCTTCAGTGTAGAAAAAAACGAAGTTATTGATGCAAGCGTAAATTGTTGTGTACTGAGTTTTATTAACAGATGTTCAAACTAAAAAGTTGGCTTTACTTTAGAGGTTATAGTTACCCACAGTTCGAGCTACGGCTACTCGACGCTAGATAGACAGAACTTTCCGATTGACCTAATATTTATTCCTACAGAACGCAAAGAGTACAGGACAACCATGAACGAGTACCGAATGAGTACCGAATGAGAGCCGAATGACAATCGAATGAGAATAAGGGCGAGGCCACCTCGGTACCTTCTTATGCCCTAAATCACACACACACCACACACCACCACTCATTCCCAATCTCACAGGTGGCTTCAAACGCACCGCACATCTAACACACCGCGTCTCAATCACGCAATGCGGACGCTTGACCGTTTGTCGCAAGCCGCTTCTTTCATACAATGTTTCAATCGCATCAAGCTTCAATCATATCGATCATTCTCTCTTTCTCTCTCTCTCTCGTTTCACACATCCTACAATATATCGGTCGCATTTTACAGCTTACTGTATTTTTCTGTAATGTGACGTTCCACGGAAGTAAATCGGCTCGGTTGGAAAGTGTAATTGCGCTCGTATTGCATTGTATTATTCCTATTGATTAAAATAGTTACGAAAAAAGTAAATATCTACGTATCGTTATGTATCTTTAAATTAACACTGGAACTACCGAACAATAAATCCAACGATATACATTGATTTGTGATAATACAAGGACTGCATCTATTCAAACTTCATTCAATTTTTATTGTAACATGTGGTTCATTAACACTTTAACTGTCACGTTGGTCATATATGGCCACGGTTTTCCCAGTGACAGTGAAGTTGTTGAATCCCAGGTCGCAGAATTAATAACAACACTTTTGAAGAGGTTTGAGGTTTATTTAACATGTAACACCTTCAATATTTAGCGATATTTGGCAAATCTTTGAAGTCGTGCCCCGGCCAAACTATTAGAACTATCGACATGGCTCAAACGCTGAAATCTTCCCGAAACCTTCCTCTTTAAGCAGAGCTCTCAAAATCTAGGCTAGCATATCAGGGGACTTCGGGAAGCTACCTTTTATCAACCCCATTTTTTCCATTTTCGCCATTGATCGCCCCGAAATTTCAAAGTCGCGCCACGTC
>CM052093.1:16256981-16271522 GCA_028453745.1 Agapostemon virescens | reverse complement strand
TTCGACCGATATCTATCCCTCTCAGAAAATATCAGTTTGGGGGTTGGAGGATTTCCCCGATCTGCACATTTTTCGTAATTCCATTCCGATCGACCTGGAAATTGCCATACACCTTAGCACGAACTACAGAAATCTGGACTTCTTCTCCAAAAATGTGTGGTGTGTTTATATGGATGAAAGAGAGTGATCTGGGTTGCAATGGTCAGTAGATGGTTAAAGTAGTGGGAGACAGGATGAGGAAGCAGATATAGGGTGAGTAAGAGGGTACAGGGTGAGTAAGAAGGTACAGGATGAATAAGAAGGTCTGGGATTTGGAAGTTATTTTTGGATGAGTCATACCATGATGTTTATGTCGACTATGAGTCGGTCATACAACAAAGTACATCGGAAAATGACTAATGAAAACGTTTTTATAACTTCAGTAATTGCGAAAGAAATAAGCAGAGGCCATTTTGACTGGTTTGATAGTTCCAGTGTAAAATATTGCTCTATGATTTCTTGTTCGTACGAATCGTTCTGAATTAAAAAGTTTCCCACACTGTTGCGAACGACTCAGTGTACTTTGAGAGATATGTACGCCTCTTTCCAACGTCTACAGTAAAAGCTCCTAACTGCTCCACTATTAGGAAAATGTAGTTATTAGCACGTTGACTGCCAAGCGAATTTGGGTGCTTCGAACGAGTTTCATTTATTTCGTTCATAGCAATGATCAACGTTATCAAAAAGAATTGTTAGTTATTGGATAACGAAGTTCTCATCTCACACTACTATCTAGTTAATTTCGATAGGAATAAATTGCTGCTGGATGTTGTTAATTTAACGATAATCATTGTTAAACAGCACAATGCTGCCGGTCATCGGTGACCATCATGGCGTTCAACGTGTTAATTGTATTTCGTAAACGTGCCGATGCACATTCGGGAAAAGCCACGCTACACACGATGATGCAGCTTGTTAAACCATACTAAACTTATTTCTACAATTTTTTCTATCTTCATTAACGGACGAGTTATAATTCAGTCTACTTACTATACGCACTTTGCATTCCTGTACGTAACTTTACTAATCTATTTGCAACAGTTGAGAAATGACTAGGCGTTTTCTTATATAAGATAAATGTGCTTCATTTCAGTGCCTACCTAATCGTCAGCCTTCGTGGAAACAAATTGCAGAAAAATATGAAACATCTGCTGACGAAATGTTATATATTACAACGATTACAATGATTTACCTATTCCACCAATTTCAACGCTTTATGGGAGTACAAATAAGTCTCCGCCGTTTTTCATCTTAACCCCTTGGCCCTACAACAACGAGTCAGACTCGTAATGAAGATTTCGAACAGAATCTTTTCAATATGTATGTTCTTAATTTTCTATAAATCGAAATAAAATTTTATTCAATTATTGCTCGTATACAGTCATTGGAGAATAGCTACGTCCGTGGTAGCTACAAAATTTCCTTTTCTTTTCGTCGTTCTTTGGAGGACGAAGAACATCTAGTCACTGTTACCATAAAATAAATCGTAGGGCAAGGGCTTAATCCTTAGCACTCCAATGGCTTCTCTGAGGTGACATTAAAAATTGACAGAATATTATTCAAAACAATTTTTACATTACAATATTTGTACCTAAGAAGCTAGTAAAATTGAAGTGTTGCACATACGATGAATAGTAACAAATTTGATATGCACGAAAGGAAATTAACGACGTGCAATGGAATTATTCTAAGACAAAAAAATGTCTCGAGTTAGGAATTTAAATCCTTCGGAGTGGAAAGGGTTGATGTTCTTGCAACGCCTACAGAAAACGAGTGTAAAAGTTCAACTACGAATGAAAAATCTACAGACCGGAGGCAAACCGAGGTCTACGTGTCATCCTCGTTGAAAAACCAGTGTCCGGCGTTAGGAACCGGAATAGTAAACGCGTTACATGGGAATTCCAAGGAATACCAACGAGGCGAGGAAGCCAGTTGAATGCCGAACACGTAGTTGCTTTATAACCACCGGATCTTCATTGACTCCGGATGACTGGAGTATAATCCAAAATTAACCTTGACCGACAGGGTGAAGTATAATACCTACAGCGACGTGCTGCTCTATGAATTTCTTGGTTCTTTCTCTCTCTCACTATTGTGACGGAAATTGACGATACGAAGCGATTTGAAAATATGAAAATACAGGAATTATTTCACCTAACAATAGCAACTTATAATAAAGTTACGGCGATTCGATCGTAGCGCCATACTAAAATATACGCGCTACATTTTCACCTGAAACAAGGCTTCGAATAAATATTAATACTAATTTTTAAAGTTTTCCTATTCTGATCGATCTTCCGGGCACTCCGAATCTCTGCAGTCGTTTTTAACCCTTTGCACTCGAAGCTGTTTTAACTAGAAAACCAAAATACTTCTTTTAACCTGGGATATTTTCATTATACACGAATTATTTGACATTATGCATATGTACCCATAATTATGAATGTGGTCTAAGTCATATATTTCTTGTTTCGAGATATTTAATGAATTGCATTTGAATACATTATTAAATACATTATTAAATCAATGCAACTAATTGCTCAAGAAAAGTCAAGACGTTTGTTCCCATTTTAAAAAAGTTATTTAGGTTTGAAGAGTGTCCGAACACTTTTGTGAGCCACTGTGTGTACAATGTAATTATTCTACGTGAAAGAAGTGTCTCGATGTTGGAATTAAAATTGCTCAGAGTGCAAAAGGTTAGAAGTAGCGATATTATCCAAAGTTGCATTCGATCGGAACGCTTTGCGGAAAACTCGTTCGTCGATTTTTGGCGAGACAGAATTTTTAATGAGATATCGTCGATTTGTACAACTGGTTCTACTCGATCGCCGTTGGCGTGTTATTTCTCACGTATGCGGACTTATATTTATAAATGGTTGCATACACACAGAAATCTCCCCTGTCCCATTTTCCACCGCATTCGAGTAGCACTTGATCACCGCTCGACGACACAGCCACGGTGTTGCTTTTATTCCGAAGTCCTGTGAAATGACGGATTTCTTCGTTTTTAGTTGATCGAGAATGGATCACGGAGAATAAATGAAAATAAAAATGAAAGAAAAAAGGAAAGAGAGGAAAAAGGAAGCCGGTCGAAGCTGATCGATGGATTCACGGTCTGATTGACGGCGTTCGAAAGCGTACAACGAAATTGCATTTGCACTATCCATGTCAGGTTGTGTACGCACCACTCGATTCGTTAGTTTATATTTAATACTGTCTCCCGCTTCAGTTTACGAATTTTCCATTCGAGCTTCAAGCTCTCTCGCGGAAAACGGAATTTTCTGTCCACCTGTCTCGGGAAATTGCGCTCTCGTTCGTGTTGTTCAACCAAAATAATCAACTTCTCTTTGATACACACGCGTGATAAGCGGACTGTGAACGTTCGTGCAAATTTACTATTTTACGGACGATTGCGAGGAAATTAGGTATATTTTGCGATAGCTTTCGATTACTTGAAAAATAAATTTTGTTCTGCTATTCAAATTTAGGTTTTACCACTGTTTGGAGATTTTTACACGATGTCAAGATCTGAGTTAGGTTTATTTATTTATATGAGGTATATTTTGCGATAGGTTTCGATAACTTTAGAAATAAATTTTGTCCTAACTGTTATTCAAATTTAGGTTTTACCACTGTTCGAAGATTTTCACACGATGTAAAGATCTGAGTCAGGTTTATTTATTTAAATAAGGTATATTTTGCGATAGGTTTCGATAACTACGGAAATAAATTTTGTCCTAACTGTTATTCAAGTTTAGGTTTTACCATTGTTCGAAGATTTTTACACGATGTAAAGATCTGAGTCAGGTTTATTTATTTAAATAAGGTATATTTTGCGATAGGTTTCGATAACTTTAGAAATAAATTTTTTCCTAACTGTTATTCATGTTTAGGTTTTACTACTGTTCGAAGATTTTTACACGATGCTAAGATCTGAATTAGATTTATTAATATATAGGGTGGAGATTCCCTCAGAGGAAAATTATATCGTTATTAGAAACGTGAACAGAAAACCGTTCGCTAGTTCGAGCAAAGTATAAAAGCTCTCAATTACAGAAAGTTTATAAAACGCAAAGTATTAATTTCATTTCGTTTTTGTTGCTCCAATTCACGCTTTTTGTTTTATATTCTATCAGCATAGTCAGAATCAGATATATTACATAACACTGAAAAATTTTGAACAGCTAAATTAATCCTCGTGGAAGGTGTCCATTTATCTTCAAGAAATCTGCTTTCATCAAATTCTCGTCGTTCTATGATGAAAAATGATCTATGATACGCGGACACGCAAAGTGCTGCGAAAAGTACTGGCAGCGACCGAGTTTCGCGGCGACTACGAAATTGGTATCGCAATACTCGTCGCGAGGTTCGAATAAAATCGATGTATTAATTTTTGCAAATCTGTCTAACGGCGATTAAAACCGAGAAATTTTGCAAAACGAATGCGAGATCGGCGAAAAGATAACACGAACTCCGCCTAATTAGGCATGCGCGACATCGTCTGTTCGATTTCGAGCGAAATCCAGGCAACGTCGTTCGCAGAAAACGATCAAGTTCGAACGGTGTTCGATAGATCCGATCCGAGCCGTTTGTCGATCGATTTCGCGGACGAGATCGCGTTTCGTGGAACTGGCGATCGATGCTCGCGAAACCGGAAGTCCTCGTTTGCTTGTTAGAAAGTCTCGTCGAGCGTCGCTTGCTTTCGATCGCCGGTAGAACACCTCGGGGGGGATCGGTTCTCATAATTTATGCGGTTTCCTCGCAACACGCGCGTCCCTAACCGGGCAATCGGGAATAGTCGATTAACTCGTCGATGCTCGAAAAAGATTTATGCAACGGCCGGTTGATTACGGTTTATTTAAAACGCCCGCGTAGCGTCGCGACTCGTCGTGTTGCGTCTGGTCACGGTTTAAAAATGTTGCAACGCGCTGCGCCGATAGTGTTGGCCCCGAGGAATGCCGTAGTTATTTTCGATCCAGTTCCAATCCAGTTCCTCGTTACGTATCAAGGCGATTCGATTGCAAATTGTATCGAGTCGCAGTCAATGAAACGTCTCGGCCGATTTACATAATGTGATTTATAGTTAAGACGCGCCAGGCCGTGCCCTTTTATCGATTCCCAACCAAGTTCGGCCATATTATCGGCATTCTTGACAGATGTGCTGCCCTTGCCGCCATTTCGGCCGTTTCTGCGGTTCTTGCAACAATCGGTCAATAAATCAAATCTTTTATTTACTACTTGCATCCCAGATAGTTCCGTCGCGTTTGACGCGCTCGCAGCGTCACAGATAAGTCGCAAAGATATTTCAGAATAGTCCTTGGAAATTAGGGCTAAACAAATCTGTTGTACAAACATTTCAAAATACAATTTGTATATGAGCCGTTTATTTTGAAAGTGGCGTAAGTCACTATGGAGTAAGGCAATGTTTATTAGAAATTAATTTTCTGGTTTGGTAAAAAATTTGTGTCGGTGTTACACGATCTGGCATGCGAAGTATTAAAAATTCGTCGTTCAATTCACAAGCTGTTTAACACCGGAACTACCGAACGATAAATCCAACGATATACATTGCTTTGTAATAATAACAAGGTACTGCGTCTATTAAAACTTCATATAATTCTTATTGTAACATATTACGTTATCAAAGAAGTACATCAAAATATTTCTGATGAAAACATTTTTATAACTTCAATAATTGCGAAAGAAAAATCTAGGGACCAGTCAAAATGTCTGGTTTGGTAGTTCTAGTGTTAATCTTCATACGTTTCTCGTAGATAGTTACACGAATGACTTTTCGATCGATATTTGAGCCGTTTATTTTGAAAGTGGCGTAAGTCCATTCATAGCCATCAAAAACATATTATTTCCTCAATAATGTTAATTATGCTAATTGGGATGATAAATTTGACACCTTTAGAAACCCAAAACCATTATTCTATTATGTTATCTGTTACCCATATTTTTAAATTTAATCCAACGCAAACCCTTCAATATCTCGATTCGAGCATAAATGGACTTAAGCCACATTCAAAATAAATGGATCATATGTACCTGAACTGAGTATTCGTTCTTGAATCGGCCAGCAAAGGGTGGAGATTTCTTCAGAGGAAAATTATATAGTTATTAGAAACGTGATCGGAAAACGTTATTTTAAGTAATTCCATAAATTTGCAATATGTTTAAATTTTTCGCGATGTGTAATGAAAAACCACAAAAATGTTGTAGCGATGGTATAAAATATTTAACAGTGGGGACAAATTGTGGAATTAGCGATTAAAAATATATTTTAAAGAATTAATAAATAAACCAATGGATGATTAATTATAAAATAGTAGAGGCAGTCCGTCTTTCGAGGGTTGAAGGAAGTAACTGTACCGAAGGAGACAGATAATATTGTTTGATAATTAGTTTGATTCGACGAGACACAACGAGGCTTGCGACAACCACGTTTCGACGAGACAAGACGAAGATCCAATTTTTTCTGACGGTCCAGAAGCGAATGAGGCGACGAGAAGAGAAAAGCGGAACGCTAGCGTGACGGCTGCGGACGCATTCGTCAACAGCTGACTTCAGTGCTCGTCGCGATTATCTCATGCATTATGAATGATTCATGAACAATCGCGGTGTTGGCTACGTGGCCTGCTTTTGTAAAAATCGCTGATTTTCCTTGGTACCGTTTCCAAGAACGATATTCTCGACGCGTCCCGTCGCAGCTCGCGTGAACCGTTTCGAAATCAAGACACAACCGACCCGGCGATAAAAGCTCGAAATTTTCATGGTGTGGCTGCGCGAAACGCTGAAGTTTCTACACCGATCAAATAATCAGAGCCACCTGCATGATAAGTCGACGACTTTGTATTATCGCTAGACTACTTAATGAATTCCTTTTCTTTTCACAATTTCAACGAATCGAAAATAATTTAACGCTTTTAAAATTCTCCAAACCTTCACATTTTTGTAATTTAGCTACTCAATTGTACTGTGGGAGGTTTTTAATATATATATTTAAAATTGATCAACCCAAGATCATTTAAACAAGAGAAACAATTATAAATTACAAATAACACAGAAATATATGGTTGGACTGGACCGTTGGAAAGCAACGATTCGCTTTTCTTTTTATAATTAATTTAAAATATATACTTGGCGATTGTATCTAAATTGGAGCAAATCAATCCACATGTATCACAAACTCAAAAAATCCGCAGTCCAATTGTAATAATCAAGTTTTATGTCACAGCCCATTTATACTGAATTTTTAGTATTTTATGTTTGCAAAATAGAAATTTATATTTAGTAATATCTTAGAGATCTTTGCTCGCTACAGGCGTTACAATTTTCTACAAGATGTTCTATTTTCTATTAAACAATGACATTTAAAATTTTATGTAGAATCACTGTTTTGTGCGCTAATTTTTATTGTAAATATTGTATTTGTAGTCTGTAGAGTACTTCAACTTCAAACTTTATTTTAGCAAAAAATATAATGGTTGGTTGCATTTCTTTGCAGATTTCTGTAGAATTTTATACGAAAATTTTGTCCGTCTTAATCTTTTTATTTATCGTCGTAAATGTTCATAAATTCACCAAAAAAAAAAAAAAATATTGGAGAAGAATTCTAAACGCCTATAAAATTGTAATCGTTGCGTTATTGCATTTTAATTGCTCGGAAGACGTTAACGATTATGGGCAGTATTACGATAAAAGTCTTTTCAGTCTTTAAATGTGAAATTCGTCATGCCAGCGCAAGAAGAAAACAACAAAACGTTCACACACGATTGTGAAACAAATAATGCATCTCAGGTGTTCAAGTTGCTTATCTCTGTTTGGAAACTCGTGAGTAAATCATCAAAGTCCCTTTGTAACCGGACGATATTGAATTTTTCAAGCAAAATAACGACTGATTCGCATTACGTAACTTTTATTACGCCTCTCTGTTTCTACAGCCGTTTCTACGCGTCCCTGTGCACAAGGATCTGCTTTATCAACCTCGTTCTCAGATAAACGTTGTGAAAAGCATGGAGATATCATGATAAAGATGCTCATGACCGCTGGAAACCTTTAGACGCATCGTTCAAATTGTTAGAGCCATTAAAACTCCTCGAACGTCCGGTCTTATTATCATATACCACATTAACGTTATTGAAAATGTTTCACTACCTAATTTGCAAATTTGATACGACATTTGTTTCAACCATTCCTCGTTTACTCGAACGACAGATTGATATATGCAAATTAAATGAAATTTAATAAGATTAATACTGATTTTTCGTGTAAATTCTAGACAGGTATGTCTAATGCTGGTAAAGGTTGCTATTAACATTAAATAACAATTAGAACAAGATATAGAACATTATAACAGTTGCTATTAATATTACATAATATTTATAACGAAAAGTTAAAATATATTACTCCAAATATCTTATGTAAAAACTGAAGGAATAAATATCTGTGTTAGTTCTAGGAGTAATTAAAATGGTTCTTCATTATTTTTCATTACTCATCAATTTGGATAAAAGCCGAACGTATAAAGTTGGATTTCTTCAGATCACCATTTGAAACGTCGAATCGCGTGAATAAATGAATTTCATCATCGTCGCAAACTATTTCAACATTGTATCCTCCAACGAGCTAACAAAATCCCATTAACACGTTGAATGCTATGTCAGTCCCTGAAGACGGACGGTATCAAATAAACAAATTAATATGTTATAAATAATTCATATAATATAAAGAAATATTCGCACTATTTCAGGGAAAAGCACAAATGGGCTAAGCGAGTCTTTTGCTCATGCACAGTTGCATTATTTCCGTTTAACACTTTGTCTGCCAAGCTAACAGCCACGAAAATTCTACAAGATCGAAAGGAGATGTTGAATGAAATAAAAATTTACAAAATAAAATATATAATGTAGAGTATTCCTTTCATCTTCTTGCACTTTCTAGATCGCCATCAACTTCGATACAATGAATATATCAACGTTAAAATTCATGTAGAAACGATATAAATAATTCCGTCACCTACAGTGGCTCACAAAAGTATTCGGACACTCTTCAAACCTAAATAACTTATTTAAGATTGGTCCAAACGTCTTGACTTTTCTTGAGCAATTAGTTGCATTGATTTAATAAATGATATGCAAAATGAATTTTGTAAATATTGGAATTGGTATGAATTACATGACCAATAAAAAAGGAACTTTTTAAATATTTCTTATTTGAGCCACATACTAAAAATTTTAAAGACGCATCTGGTAGATCTATGATAGTTGTACACATGCAGAAAAATTCGTTGAAATCGATCGACATACTCACAAGCTACATGCCATGGAAAATGATGAAAGTCGCAATTTTTCACGATTCTTGGTCAGTTTCTGCTTAAACTGCAGAAATTCTTACATCTTTGTACGCGTGTCATTTTTTCCCGCGTCAATCGATTTCAATGAAATTTTCAACATATGTATAACTTATACAGTTCTGAAAAATGCATCTTTTAAATTTTCAATACGAGTTGGAATAAAAATGTTTTAAAAAATGTCTTTTCTACTTTCCCACGTAATTTCTACCAATTAGAATTATTTCAAAATTATGTTTGCATATCATTTAGTAAATCAATGCTTCTAGTTGCTCCAGAAAAGTCAAGTCGTTTGGTTCAATTTCGAAAAAATTATTTAGATTTAAAGAGTGTCCGAATACTTTCGTGAGCCACTGTATATATGGGTGACATGGCAGTCAAAGTGTTAAAGTTAAATAAAATGTAACATAAAAGCTAATCAAAATGGCTTCGCATTCAACGTGTTAAAAGCACAAAACAATTAAAATCGTCGCGTTTCTCTTAATAATAATTTCCGTTTCCACGTGAAACCAGGTTTCTTCCATTCGAAAATTGAAACGCAGTTAACCGAAGCGTGCACGTGTCGAGCGAAACATAATCGCCGAAGTTCGCGCGACGCAAGACCCGGGGGACTACGTGCTAGAATACAACCGAGAATAGGATCGAAAGAAATCGACGTGACTCGTCGACAACAACGAGGAAGGGAAAAATAAGAAAAGAAGAAATAAAAATCTAGCGAGGGAGGGAAGTGGAGAATGTATAGAAAAAGCAATGGGTTCGGGTCAGTGGTAATTGTCGGCCGCGTTTGTGCGTGATTCAACGAGGGGAAACGATCTAGCTGGATCGA
This sequence comes from Agapostemon virescens, assembly GCA_028453745.1. Classification (NCBI taxonomy): domain Eukaryota; kingdom Metazoa; phylum Arthropoda; class Insecta; order Hymenoptera; family Halictidae; genus Agapostemon; species Agapostemon virescens. The sequence continues at coordinate 16,261,302 of CM052093.1, read as the reverse complement.
GACGCATCCAGGTGTTTCGGACGGTTGTACTAAACGTACACTCGAACAATTTCCCACTGCGGACAAGCAATCGACTTTATCGAGCCAGTGTGATAAGAAATCTGGGTCCCCTACGCAATTCCTTTCGGTACAGGTGAACCGAAATTCCATGAACTTCCTGCGGATAACGCGTTGCCGCGAGATAAACTCGGTTTATACCGGATCGTTGCTTCCGATAAACAAGACGGAGCTCGATTTTTCGCGTCTTTTTCTTGCTTCGTCGATACGCTGCACACTTTACGCACTTTATCGCGTCGTACAGAAGATTGCGAGACCGTCACTTTGCGTAAAGATCCGCCATTGACGCGGCCGACGTTCAGACTGAACTCGTCGAGTCTAGCGAAAAGTGTATAGTTTAATTACGAGGCGATGATCTCAAGTTCGCTTCGAAGCTATCAAACTTTTTATTTTTATCCGAATAATTATTTAGACGTTGGATCTGCTTTTAACCTTACGAATTTTGAACGGGGGATACTTCGTTGTCACCGTAGGGTTCTTTCAACTAATAACAGGTCTGCCGTTGGCACGCTGTCTACCGAGATAGCAGCGGTTGAGAAATCGGTTGTCCGTAAAACATAATTGTATCGCACCACGGTAATAACTCGATCGAGACCGAGAATTAAGTCAGATAGCGTGATTGATAGGAAGCAAATTATGACGTCGTCAGTATTTACAAACACTCGTTTAGGTACAACGATACGAGCACGTTCGAGCGGGAGACATTTATCAACGCTTGAACAAGTGCGCGTGTACTTGATCGCTTGTCAACTAGACTTTCGCGGAAACTTTTTGCGTTGAACTTTCAATTTTCCTATCGACGTAATCCCTGACGTTGCTTTTCTAACGTATACACGTACGTTCGTGGTTTTGCTTAATTGAAATACGGTTAAATGAGGTACCATGTATGTGCGCTCCGCATGTTATTCCACTCTGGGACGTTCGAACGACGACAGCGTTCTTACGAATAATCTACAGAAGCTCTATCGTAAGCCAAACTATCTGAACGCTGTATCGGTGCTCGATCTTTCCGCGATCGCACCTGAATTTTGATCTCGATGACTATCGAATAGGACTGACTAATGAGTTTTCGTCGTCGGTGTTCATAAATCACTGTTCCCGATAAACAGGTATACCGCGAGATTTTATCGCCTCGCTGTCTCTTTTTTTTTTTGCGATCGAGTCGTCAGGTGTGCAGACCTGTCATGGCGGACGTTCCAGCACGATTTTCCGCTTTTAGCCCTTTATTTTCTTCACCCATCCGTATCAGCTTTAACAATTCGAACAGATCGACAGTGGAAATGGTAATGTCCGATAGAGAACAAAATGGACGAATAAGAGGACCCTTGGAGTTCTTTTAGTTCGTTTCATTGAACTTTTTTTGGGATTCACGAAGACAGTTAATCTCGAGTACTTTGGAATCCATGGACGCTTCTTGAAGTGTGTAAACCTGGTTTTAATTTATTTCTTTTAATCAACGTTATTTTTATCAGGTACTCTGACGTTGCATATTTAAATAAAATGTGCCAATAATTATGAAAGTGGTCTAAGTCAAAATTAAAACAAAATGAGTTTATCAGTTATTTCACACCACATTATTTTAAACTAAATTTATTCAATGTAATTTTTACGATATCGTCAAAAATGAACCATTAGATTAGAAGTCATTTATAGGACATTCAATTAATTTTGAAAATGGTCTAAGTCAGTTCAAACATTAAAACCAACATTTTCGTATGAAATTCACACAAAATTTCATATTCATAATAAATTTCCATTAATCAAGACTAATAAAATATAAATATTAAAGTAAAAATATTTTTTAATTTATTCAAATGCAATTCATTAAATATCTCGAAACAAGAAATATATGACTTAGACCACTTTCATAATTATGGGCACAAATAAGGTCGACGTACTTTCTTCTAGATGTCTGTAAAATCAATAGTTTTCAAGATATCGAAAAATCTCTTGTTCGTAGGTTACTGTAAAGGCTACGACGTATTCAAATTTAACCCTTTACACTCGAAGCAATTTTAATTCCCAGATCAAAATACTTTTTAACCTAGAATAGTTTCATGGAAGATTATTGTTCTTTTCCTCACGTGCATGTGAAATTTATTACCGTTACTCGTACGTACGACGCTACAATTTTTACCGATTTCTGAACTGCAATTATAGCGATGTAAAAGTTGTTTCGGATTACAGTATGGCAATTTTTAGTGTTAAATAGAACCTAAAATGTTGCTCCAAAAAGTGTCCGATTTCGCGTGGAATTACTTTCTGTAGGTTTCTACAATTGCGAGGTTATTAGACTTCCAGCGTTCGAAGTCCTTGAAATTCCTGGATCAACAAATCTTTAGATCCATGAGCTTCCTGGACCCGAGGAGCTGATCGATCCTGAGCTTCCTTCGACTTTAATGGATCTTGAAGGTTCCTGAATCTGCGGACGCGTGTACTTTGGTCGGATCTATTTCTCGACGAATTGGACATCGAAGAATGTGGTCGGCCGATCTTCTGGCACAGATAATTAATCGTTTCGCGTCAATACAAAGATCGAGAGCACATAATAACATTTCGTGACGCTTTCTGATAAACCGATGGCTGAAAATTCGTTACGTAATTCGACAAACGACAGTGCGCTTTCTTCCTATTACCTCGGCTTCAAAGGAGACGCATAAATTAACGAGATTTATCGGTCGTCTTAACACCTCAAGCCCCGTCCGTGCGTTTTTAGTGACTCACTCATTTGTTCGCATGCTTTTCAAAAATAAAAAAAAAAGAAGCACGAAACGAGACGAAGAAATCGTTACGCGATGTTTACTTGTTCGTTTTCTGTTACATTCAGTTTTGAAACGGTTCTGTAATCTTTCTTCGTCTTAGCACGAGGCCTGAAATCTTCCATGGAATTTCAACAAATAATTGCAATTGGATCCTGCGAACGAATACGTGAGTCACTGTATTTTTCTGCCACTTATCGTAATGTGCGGGCGTTCAGTTTCTTAAGTGCAATACGCTCGTTTTATTTATCTTTGCAGCGTTATTATTAGACTGCTGGTCATCGCGGCGAGAGCTCACTTTCTTCAATTAGTTTATAAAATTTGAGGCAACAAGAAAAAGTTTCATCGCTGGTTGCAAAACGCTGAAGATATAACGAAACTACGTTTCATTTTTGTTAGCGTATACGTTTCATTTTCCGTTGACGTTTTACAAATTCGTATAAACGTTGGATACGTTTTAGTTTTAGAAAATCTGCTTTACTTATTATATTCAGCGGAAAGAAACTCTTTTCGTTGTCACGGTAACATTTAAATTTGGTAAAAATATAATGATAGCAGCTTGATTATCGGTATATTTTATACTACAGTGGACTGCTTCGGTTTCTTTAATTTTGATAAAAGGTAATACTAAGTTGCATTGCAATTTGTAAAGACTGTTAATTGCTCTTTTAAATCTTAAATTTGATTATAAATTTCTCAGTATAAGTATTTCTAAATTGAATACATGTTTCTACAGTTTTGTATATGCTCATGTCATAAAGTTTAAAATACATTGTCCACACATGACGCATGCATAAACGTTATCTGTTAGTAATGTAATAATAACTTTCTTACATATATTCTTCAGACGTCAACTAAATTTGGTGCACATGAACGGTCACTCTGAGACACAAGTAAAAATCGCCATACCATTACTCAAAACAATGTTTATATTACCAAAATGCTCCAGTATTTTACAAATTGCCAGAAAAAAATCATTCTACTTTCAATAAAATGTCTTGATCTTGGATTTAAAATTACCTCTAGTGCACAAGGCAACCTTTAGTATGCAAAGAACTTGAATAATTCTTTAATCCTTAACGCTCAAATGGCTCCTCTGATGCGACGTTTAAAATTGCCATACTACTATTCAAAACAGCTATTACATTACTACGTTTGCATTTAATACCGTGGCCCTCTGTATATGGAGGATATAACTACTCAAAAACACGTAATAGCTTACAGTGATGCTTGTTCAGGCCAAAATCGTAACATTAAAGTAGCATTGACATGAATGAAAATTGCTCAGTCATCAAATAATCATATTGTTATCGGGTCATTCCTTTCTACCGAATGACCATGATTTTGGGTTGATAGAAATGAAAATAAAAAAAGCAAATTACTTATACAACCCTGAGCATTATTATGAATTGATAGAAAAGTGTAGAAGAAGAAATACATTTATTTACTAATAAAATTATAAATTAAAATGTTGCATAATGTAAAAATATTTTTTAATTTATTCA